>OY720290.1:3162500-3787500 GCA_963082995.1 Noctua comes | reverse complement strand
C
The DNA here is from genome assembly GCA_963082995.1 of Noctua comes. Taxonomy (NCBI): domain Eukaryota; kingdom Metazoa; phylum Arthropoda; class Insecta; order Lepidoptera; family Noctuidae; genus Noctua; species Noctua comes. The sequence continues at coordinate 3,787,499 of OY720290.1, read as the reverse complement.
TTTTTGCTCAATTTCTTTGCAACTTTGAATAGTCCTGATGTTATAGTGATGAATTTGTTTTGTTACACTAAGGGTTAAGTTGTGTAATGCAATGTATGTTAGCCCAAAAGCTCTTTTTAAACTTTTTTTTAGTAAGATATCATTTTTTATTCTTCTTTGGCTGCTCGTTTTAGTTTTTGATTTTGGTAGGAGGTTCATCTTGAGCAGAGTAATATAACGTACGGAGTGCTTAATACGAAGAGGTAATTGAGTTGTGGAGGTCAAATGGCAGTCGCCCCATGTAAAATAATTTATGTCTGAAGATAAACCGATCTATCATACTTACCTATATGGGAAAAAGGTTAGGTGCTTAATGAAAGTTCACTTTCAAGAAGCACCGAACCTTATATTAACATATTGACGATGAAAAGAACTGGTGGTTATTTTAAACTACATACTACTAAAACACTGTACCTAAGTCAGTTAAAAAAAAGCAATAAGTTTATTTTTTCTTCGTACAAGCAATATTCACCTTTGAATGTTTAGAATAAGGCTAATACTGACACCGAGACAGAACGGAGGAAAATAGCCAATTTCCCGATTATTGACGAAAAAAAGCATAAACCTTACAGGTTTATTTTCTTTCACTCCATATCACTGACACGGGATATTCATTCCAACATTTTTTTATTTTCTTTCGGATGGGAATTCATCAAATGACCCCCTCACTCTGGTCGGAGTGGAAGGGAGTGTCAGACTGGTACTGACTAAAACCCATCCATTTTACTTCTTTGCCCTTTGTGTTCCAGGGCCACGGTATCTCTTTCAAACAGTCCCGCAGCGATTCATACAACCTGACACTGACTTGTAATTTGCAAAAAACGTAAGCTACCCTAGCGCTTCCACATTAAGGGCCTAACTTAAGGGCCTTAAGGGCCCTTCATCTTCCCTATCTACAGCTACCTAAGGTCCTATTTAAATTAAGTCGATTAGTAAGGATCTACTTGATAGTGCCAGAGTGATCTTGTCTATTTAGTCTCTGATTATCTATTTAGTCTCTGATTACTAAATTAGCTTTAGACCATCTTAGATTACTATTTTAGACCACCAAGTTTTATTTTTCTTTTAAGTTCTTGAAAGTTTTAACAAAGATTTTAAAACAAAGCGTTTCTTTCTTTTAAATAAACTAAATAGGCTAACCCTGTTCTCTAAAAGTTGCATGTTAAATATTGTGTAATTTTAAATATAACATATTATTGTAAATTGTCAAAAGTTTATTATTTTTTATTTTATTTTATTTATTTATTGGCCTATCTACAATTGTTACACTGTTAATCCTAATACTACAAGCAATATGAAATAAACATAGTGAACAATAATAATATGATGCGATAGACACAGCATGCATTTTATAGCTATGAGATGAGAATGTTTTAGTGCTACAGTACTGTTCCCCTCAAAAGACAACGAGAAATATTCAGTGTTGATAGCCAACCTTCACTTCAGTCAGGAGAGGCTCCAGAAGAAGAAATGAGAAAAGCTTTATGCCTAAAAATAATACTTTTTTTTTTGTTCTAAAAATAATATACCTAAGATTTTTCAATTTCTGCTCCTCGTTAAAGATAGCAAACTATCTTCCATTCAAACCAAGCCCTGAGGGTAGAGATAATTGAAAGCTTCGTCTTAACAGTACTAAAAGTAGGTACTTAGGTCTAAAGAATATGCTACATAACAACACTCTACGTACTTAGGACCGAAGGACTAAAATCCCAAAAAGTTTTTCAGTATTTGCGAAACCTAATATTATAAACCCTAAAAATATTCTTGTTGTACTCTATTGAAAAAGCTAATTACTGTAAGAATATAGTAACAATATTTCATAAATTCTTACATTTGAAAGAAAAATGAAAAAGTAAAATTATTTCCTTATCTTATCTAAAAGAACATCAAGCGCGCGCGTTGATGTCTTTTCTTGACAATAAATGAGATGTTCCAATGATAACGGATAAAATATCCGATTGCTCCAAAAGTATGGTCTTTTTTAAATTGTTTTGAATATTTCTTGTTTGCGGTTCTTTATATTAAGATGTTAGTAAGTTTGTTTCTAAATTCATAAAAGTAGTAGGTGTCCGACGATAAAAATATTGGGGGTGCAGGACAAACTGACACATTTCACATTTTTTCAGACGGAAAAGTTGCATATCCTATTGGATTGGATATTACATAACAAATGTTTAGTAAAAGCATCTTATTACAGATGAATATAAAACCTTAAAATGTAAAAAAGAGAGCTAAAAATCACAAAACTCACCTTCTCACTCAGAAATAAACAGTTTTAATTCTTCTAATTAAAACAATAAAGCAAGTCCATTATTCAGCCTAAAACCGACACTCCTAAAAAGTCCTTACAAAAAACTAAAAAGTTTCTGCCCAAAAACTTCACAGAGAAGAAAAAAACAAATTATTCAAAATTCAAATTCACTCGAAAAAAACACTTGAAAAGCGGCAGTTCCGAATTCAAAAAGCGTGCGTTCGGTTGTGCTTCACGCGTAAGCTCAACGCGATGCGTGGAGCGGTTGTAACGGACGGACCGTGTCCGTGGCCCCGCCCACCGCGACCGAACCGGAGGGGATACACCTCTTAGCTTCTTCACACTTCCCTCATACCTACTAGAAGGACCAGTTTTTCTTGATCCACCCCGCCCCGAAGGACCAAAATGAAAACGGAATTATGAGACGGAATTGTACGCTTTTCATAGGCCTTTGTTTATCGGACGACGTTTGTAACGGATTAATAAGATGGTGCAAGCGATTTTAAACTCTAGCCTTATTAAAATAGAAACCTTTTAGTAGCTGTTTTGGGACGGTTAGTGAATGTGTCTGGTATTCTCGGGGCGGAGAGCTAAAGACTGTTAAATAGATAACGCAACATATAGATACGTATATGTATAGGTAGGGAGCGAGGAAAATGTTAAGCTCAGAGAAATTTGAGTTAAAATCTCGCGGCGAACTTTTAATATTTTTGAAGATATTTATGATTGAAATTAAAACGGATTTTGCTGCGATTGGAAGAATGTAGAGCGTAGTCAAATGTAAATGACGAAGTACCTGCTGCTTAGCTCGTAAATCTTTCTTTTTCACGTGGTTAGTGCCTAGCCTGGTGTCAGAATTTTTATGCCACCCATGGACCTCTGACTTGGCTTTACATGCCGTCGAGAAATATCTCTCAGGCTTGCTGGTTTCCTCACGATGATTTCCTTCACCGAAGCAAGTGATAATTATACAATACGCACATGAATCAGAAAAATCAGAGGTGCGTGTCTTGGGTTCGAACTTGAGACCTATGACTTGGCAGTCCGACGGTCACACCACTAGGCTATCACGGTTGCTGTGTTCTAGTTAGTAAGGAATCGGTGCCGGTTTAATATATTCTTCGTGAGTGCATCGAGTACGGACTCTGGCATTGTAGCTGTCTTTAGGCATTAGGGCGACTTACCGTCAAAAAAACCGCCTGCCTGCTGACAATTTATTATATATGAAGAATTCCATTGGATATAATACAGGCGATTTAGTCTCCTATATCCTTCAAGGGGGTAACCCTACCCGCCGCCATATTAACCAATTTTCCAGAAGAAACTCAATCCCGTTTCTTGAAAAAAAAAAACATACTCCCGATGCATGTATGACAAGTATTTTTTTTTTCTAGAATCTGTTTTGTGGTTCTTTTTATCACCACCCTGTATATTTCTCCTCATACAAAAGCCCCCATATTAGTGTGTATGTAAGCGCATTACATCGTACAATGTCACATTAGTATTATTTATCGAGCGCAGAGCTGTAGCCGCCCGCGCTCGTCATGCGACACGTCCGACTGTCTGGCTTGTTATTTTGGTCTAAGATAGAGGTGACAAGCGATTATAGATCTTTACTATGGATAAATAACACAGTTTTCACTTTTTACTGTTCAGGACCTCGAATGATGATCGGACGGTGTTTTGAGGTACGCGCTAAACAAGTTCTTTAATTTGTGTTCTCTGCTATCATTGTCGCAGGAGGCGTGTCTCTTGCACGCAAGTCCTGGTCAAACTTTTTTACAACCAATTGCAGATAGATCAGCTCTTTGAGCAACAACGTTCGAAACAACCGGCGGTCTGATGAATTTCTAAATAACTTAAAATACGTACCGTAAGTTCTAGTATAAAATTAAAATCAGCTGCATGATTCCATGATTTTTTAAGGATTGCATTGCACTTTTTTTTCTTTTTTTTTTTTTTTTTCTTTCCAGGACAGAAGGACCTAACTTTTTAAACTTAATGGTCCTTTTGTACCTACAGTTTGAGTACCTAAACAAAACCGTCCTTTGAGGACGTTCATCCTGAAACCGCTGTCGCTCTTAACTTGGCCACCCCACACAGGACATAGCGACATACGACACGGTATTTAAACACGCTCCGATACGCGTCTGTGTCGGTCTGTCCGTCTCGCTTACCGGCGCTTATTGCTCAGCAAATAGAACTGTAATAAGCGAAGTAATGTATTAACTAGTCGTTTAGTTCGGAAGCTATGAATAGGAAAAGTGGCGTATAGTAATAAGACATTATGTCACTAAAAGCGCCTATTAAAGGAAGGTACTCCGGTACGGTCGCATAGATTTTGCCTTGAGCATATATTTAAAGTCATTTGTTTGGTTGCATCGAGAAACTGACGATTCTGAAAACTCAAAACTTTTGAGAAAATGACGAAACTTAGGTCCATAAGTTTCGTCGAATTTTATAGAGTTTGGATTAAGCTCATGTGTCTGCTCGTATCCGCGCTTTTCATGTTCTTTTTCTGTCAATTGATAGTCACTTCATCTCTTCCTTACTATGATGATTCAAATGGTAATTTTGACTTTCAGACTTCACTTTTTTCTCGAGACGAGCAGGATCTCGAGAAAAAAGTGATGTTTTTTTTTTATAAAATAAAGTCACTCATTCTAAACGCAGCCCGCGCTACTGATTCTTGCAGATCGATTAATCCCCCTGGTTGTAATTTCAGCACGAGCCTCTTAAATTTAAAAAAAGATGCCAACCAAAATATTGTATTTTATTTTAGCAATTAGGCCTTAATAAATTCGTCATAAAACGAAACCTTGTGGTTTTTAAACTTTAATAAGACATGACAACGACAGATTACGACATCTGCATGTATGAAAACCGCCAAAAAATGCAACCTATAATAAAAATAAAATATAATAAAGATGCTTTTCCAGGTGTAAGTAATTAGTGCACCAAAGTGTTTGTCGGAGTGCGTCGCTCTATCTCCAAAACAATCTGCGTTGTTGTGGCCACCCTCAAATTATAGGGGAATTACTGGACAGTGCGCTTGGGTGCTACCAAAACTTAGGACTTGAACATTTGAAAAATTATAATGGTTATCTTTCTTCGTTGATAAAGAAGCTATACCTTCTATGATTGTGATTTTATGTGCTGTCAAACGGGTTTCTTAAAATTGATCCTAAAAGTCCATGTTTTCCTCGTTCAATTTCATCAGGTGTTTAGTTTAATGTTTAGTAATAATTTTATTTTATTAAGAAGTTATTAATGTATACATTGAGTTATGCGATATTGAGTTTTCCCATTAAGTCTTTATATTCTCAGTCAGCAGCCTTGACTCTAGATTTGTGTAAAGTTGATGGCAATACGCTCGCTCCCTAATACATAAGGTTTAAACATAATTGGCGAAATGTATGTGTAAGTATGTGTACTATGGGTTATCTTTGCCTAACTCTTCGAGGAAAAAATACGTATTCTTATTCTTTATTGCACACAAAATTAACAGACATACACACAAAATTACGATTTATAGCTTGGGTACGTACAATAGCGAGCTTGACCCAGATTTGGGTTTTCTTACAGCAAACCTTACTTCAATTGCGAGTTTTGCAGAAGAGGATATGCCTATGTGCATAAACAGTCCAAATATGATGTTGCTTCCAAAATGTGCCCAACTCCGTACTCACCGTGGTCTAACCAACAGAAAACGTAAAATTTGAAACGTAGTCACACGCATCTGCCTTCCGTCTCCAACTAGCAATTATACTGAAATAACAAGAATACTGCCATTTTAACAACTTTCTTTTTGCATTGACATAATAATGTTCAAACTTACAGAATTTTGCACTAAATGAGTTATTACTTTACGTCTCTGTTTTGAAGTGCAGATGTATTTTTATACGTTGTCCAAACAATCATGCAATTTTTAAAGTGGCTTTAAAAATTAATAGTCATCATGATGTGCGTAGCCTTTTCCCAACTATGTTGGGGTCGGCTTCGAATCTAACCGGATGCTGCTGAATTCCAGTACTTTACATGGAGCGACTGTCTATCTGACCTCCACAATCCAGTAAGACCTGAGTAATACCAACCCCCTTAGTAAAACTGATTGGCAGACTTTCAGGCCACTGACTACCTGTAACGACTGTCAAAGATCTACAAATGACAGCCAGGACCTACGGCTTAGCGTGCTTTCCGAGGCATGGGAGAGACTGTTTGTAATGGATTGCGGACCACAGTCACGGACCAACCTAAGCAAGCGCGGCTTAACCTGAAGATCGACCCAAGTGGCTATTATTATTTTGCTACGTTCCTCTAAAAATAATAGCATAGATAACATTTTTTGCTCTTCTCAGCCAGGGTCGAATTTGAAAGCTAGGGTTTTGATTTATTCTCAGAGGACTTGAACAAAGTGATTTTCTATGAGCGACAAAAACGTTGGAAAAGCCAACCACGTATTGCATTAACATAAACTATAGAAAATCTTACGTCAATCTTGTAAAAAAACGTCCTCAGTTTAGTTAGTTTTATGAATTCGCTTGCGTCTATAACTACACCTACACCACTGCCAGTCTCTTTTGAAAATACAGGCGCAATACTATGGTTTTTGGCAAAATTAAGAGTTCAAAAGCTCTGAAACGTTTGCTAACATTTGGATCTGCCTTGATTCATTCATTATACACCAATTTAGTTCGATTTAACTACATGCAAAAAAAATACAAACACATTACTCCACAAACACATAATTCCTATAACCACAAAGTACACAATCACAAAACAAACTATCCAGTTACGACCTTATTCATTTCCATTCGAACTAGGTCGCGAGAAAGAGAGCGACCCTCCAAGTTCCAAACGTCAGACAGAGATAGCCATATTTCTCTTATTGCGCTCTGTAAAAAGGCGGGCCTAAATAGATAAGTTGTGACGTAGGGATGGTATCCGAACTTGTTTTTATTTACATACGTTACGGTCGAATAGAAAAAGGTGGTTAATTAACTTTGTTGTTCTATAGCAGTGAGTATTATGATTGATTGATGTTTGCTTTTTATTGATAGTTTGCTTGCATCTGTTTCATTGGTTGTGTTTGCGTAGATAGTGACACGTGTATTCCGCCATTGTTTCTAGTAACATTAAGTATCTTATTTATGTTTATAAAAATGGTCCTTCGGTAAATCTTTTAATCGGATACAAGGACCAACATTTTACGTAAAATGAGTTCAGTGTGTTTTCGATTTTTTTACATATTAGGCTAATTTACAATAAGTGAATAGATAGAGGTGAAACCAATTCCCCCCCCCCAAATTCCAAACGTATCACTGTAAATACTAACACAATATAGTTTGTCATAACCAGGTACATACACAGAAACCTATATAACCTATTAAACAAATTAAACACTCCCCTCACAACACAAAGCATTTACATAATAAATTACCAGTAAAACGAAGAAAAAAACATTTAATTGCGAGCACCAAGACGACAATTTACCAGAACACGTCCATTACACCGCCATTACTCTTCTACCGTTATTTTTTCTAGACATCATAGGTTTTTTCCCACTGCCCACGTGCTGTGGACAAAAACATCACTCAACTGCACACTGTGCACCTTGATACCCGTCCTACTAATTGATTATAAATTACGTACTTCTGATAGTGTTACACTGTTTTTTTCGACTGTCTTCAGGCTTAATTATGGTTTTTTTTTTGTAATTTGGAAATGCTTTGGGGTAAAAGGACCACTTTTTTTTTGACAGTGACAGTTATTTTGGTTTAGCTTTTTTTTGGGGTCGTATTCGTGTAGGTAGCTTGTAGCGGTATTTATTTGTTACCTACGTTGTTTAATAAAACATAATTAGTTCAAAGGCTATTAAACCAAATATTTTGTAACAACAGACATCCTATGAAGCCTTCACAGATGTCAAACTGTATTTTTTTTAAGAAATGTTCATAAAGTAGTTTTGATTTATGCTACTCGTATTAAACAGGCTTTATTTTTATACAGTGGAACTATCTGAAGGACAAATTTCAAGAGCCCAGGCCTTTTAGAAATTTGAAATATTTTACTAAGGCTCCCGAATCTTAGCAGAAACGATCTTTTGTACAGAAAACATTACCTGTGCACCTAAAAAGAGACTGCGTTATTTCCTTCCATTGAAACTCTCGTGAGGCTCATAGCAGGCAGCCAGCAACCTCATTAACAAATGAAAAATGATGTTCCTCTAATCCACCTGACTAACAAGGCTGCCTAAATCCACAACCGCCTCTCTAAACCCTTTAATCATAACCCATAACAAGAAAATGTCCAATTTAACAGATTTTTTTCCTACCAAAATCTTGCAGCCTTATTAAGAATCCACGATCAATTCCGTTGCAGCCTCTAAGCAAAAACCCTCTCGCGATCATCTGTCAACCGTCACCTGTCAAATTAGCCTTCAAGACATTTTAATTTGAACTTTTTAGCGTTTGCAAGCTTATAACTTTGGTATTTGGTATCTGTCGAGAGTTTAACATATTTGTTTTATTACTATGTGATTGGTTAGATTTAAAAAGTCAATTAAAGTTTTGAGACGCAGATGTTTTGAGGTTAGGTTTGATCAAAGGTGTGTTGGTGACGACTGGTTAAGTTGAACTAAGATTTATGTGCTGTCAAGTGGTAAGGAATAATAAGTATGGGCTGTTGGGCTGAAAGTAAAAGTATGTTGCATCCTACGCAAGAAAATAATAATTGGCAATTGATGAGAAAGGTGTGATGTATTTTCTAGTAATTATTGCACGACTAAATTCATAATAATATAGCCTACGACCCCGCTCACTGACGGTTGACAACTTTTCTACCTTATAACTCAGGGCATAAGGGTGAAAACTGGTCAACCGTCAGTGAACGCGGTAGTACTTATTTTTTTTTTTTTGGGTCTCCATCTATTCCCAAACCACTACAATTCCTGCCCCGTATTCACAAACGCTTCGATTCGATTTCGATTCGGAAAGTCGTATAATATGTTTATCTCGCTCGCTTTCGTAATATAGACATACGACTTGTCGAATCGATATCGAATTGAAGCGTTTGTGAATACGAAGGCAGGAAGCTGAAAGCCAGAAGCAATAGTGGCGACAGCTAGAAAAGCGCCGAGACAATGAAGCTCGACGAAGTCCCTTTAAGCATTATATCACCGACTAAGATTTCTTCTATCATCATATCAGCCTTAAGGCGTTCACTGTTGGAATAGGCGCTCAGTGTCCTGAACACGCTCGCTCCTGTGCTTCTCGCATCCAACTGAATCCGGCGGCCTTCAACAGGCCATCGGTCCATTTTGTGGGTGAGACAAAAATATATATAGCCATTCTAGCTACTCAAAAATCTTCACACTGCTCAATTCAATTAATGTAATAAACATGAATAGAGTTCAATTTTGAATGTGACAAAAAGATAATCTCTCGCTCTGAAAGCTCTCGCTCTGAAAGTTCTATGTTCTGAAAGCTCTATGATCTGATCGCTAATGAGCTGCTTAAATTCTAAGCCAGTCAGTTAAGTTCTTTGGGTAGACTACCCAGGGTGCAACAGATGACCACTGTATGATATTATTACATAAACCAATCGCCTCGTCCCTTATTACCCAAATGTTCCAATATTATTTTCTTAAAAACGTTAATGTAAAAATCGTGGCTAAATTACAGTAAAGTAGGAGCCAGCCCCCATATGCAAATACGTGCGCCCAACAGGACAGTCGTGTACGAAATAACAGAGTGTGTAATAACACTGGGTGCGCTTGCGACAGCCACGCGCCAGCCAAGGTTTTAGGGTTGCCAGATTACCAGTTTAAGAGAATTGCTTCGATTTGCAAAATCAGATGTTAACAATAATACTGTCCCACTGTAGGATAAAATCCTATTCTCATAAAGATGCGCTTAATCACCACACATACTCACAGCGCATGGGCTATTAAAAATATTAACATTTACCTTTTATCAGTCCAGGTTTCTTCACGATATTTTCTTTCACCTATGTCTAAGATACACCTAGGAAGTACAAATGAAATTAGAAAAGTCACACATTTCATTTCAATGAAATACCCATTATTTAAGTACATATTTAAAGCAATGCATGCAGCAGTGGTAATCATCAATATATCGTGTGTCAGAATATAGCCACGTCCACTACACAACGTTTGAACTTTTCATGTTGTCATGAACCCCACATCTTCAACTTCATCTACCAACTGCCTTGCAAAACACACACACAAAATTAAATCTTCATCTAAAATGCCAAAACGTCCAGCCAATATTTGTTCATCGTTCTCTTCATAATTGACATGTGGCAACCCTGCCTCATTGAATTAAGATTAATGCTACCTTCGGGGTAATAAATTACCTGCATGTACTTTCTGCTTCACACATCCCTGTCTCATCTTATTATGTTGATAGATATTGCAAATTTTATTACATTGAGGTATACGTTTTTTCCTAAATTAAGTAGGGTACTTACCCATGTGATCTTCAAAGAAATTGGTTTCTTTATTCATAAAAGAAATGTTGGCACGCTTATGCTGTTCTTGTGATGTTTAAATTTTGACAGGGAACTAAACTCTTTGAAATGAATTATATGATTTCTACTGCGTACGAGTGCCTCAACTTTCTTGATCCCAAAGGACCAATTTTGAGAGTATGGCCCAAAAATATGGTCCTTTATTCCTTTAAGATTTTATTCTGATAAATAGATTAGCAGTGTGATATTTTTAGTGTGTCGACGCTTCTAGTAAGAACCGTTCTACGTCGTCAATCCACTGGGCGAAATAATCTTGTTAACTAGACGAGAGTTTCATGGATTCAAAAAGAAGACATGTGATGTTGTACTCACTAATGTTTCCAGCCAAGGCAGCATTATTAATTTTCGATTAATTTTGTAATCGTTAACCTTTCTAGGTAGGTTATAAAACATAATTAAAAGTTAGTCGAAGTACCGAGTAATTGGACGCAGGTGCCGATAGCATTAGTAGAAAAATTATTTGAATGTTTAATTCAATTAATATAAAGTAGATTATTATGCGCCGATGAAAGGGGAATGATAATTTGGGGCTTTCATTTGAGTATACAAGGTGTAAACAGGCCCTTCAGATAGCCGTCAACCAAGCATTCTGTACATCAAAGTAAGTAACTTTACGCAAAAATTTTTGCTAGGAATCGACTTTTTTTTTGGGGTGAAAAATCACGTTTTACGGTAGGACTCGATGGAAAGCACTCAAAGCATTGTGCTGATGAATAGTACGGGGGTCGTGGAGGTGTGTAAAGTAAAAATCTTACATTAAAAACACGTATTTAAAGAAAAACTTGTGAAAAAGTTGGAACTTAACTTTGACCCCCAATATCTCCGTAACTAGAAGGTTCCCAGGTATAGTCTAGAACAAAAAAAATATCGCAATGACGGGGAAAACAAGTGCCTTTCGGATATGTTAAGGGTCTATTTACACCCTGTATAAAAAAAGAGTACTATCTACTATCATAGAACTGTTTATCAATGTGAATAATGCTAGCTCAACAGTTCGTTGGAGAATATAAGCATCATGAAATGTACCAGTTATTTCAATCTGTGAGTTGATAGCATGCAAGCCGATTTACTTCATTTAGAAAAAAATTGGGCAGAAAAAGTTATTTTTAAAACTGTTATAATTAAGATTTATGTTACGAGATTGTCATCTATAGGTTGAATATTAACACTGCCTGTTAGGGGTTCTTCTGTTTCATCATTATTGTATGTGTACTTACTGCTAAATTAATGCTTCGCTTTTCTTTACAAGTCATACGTAAGATTTTGTATTTACCGATGTCACTAGTATCTGATAGTATCCCAAGACTAGATCTACCCTTTTTTTTGGGGGGGCGAGCGGAGGGTTAACCGACAAATACTCACTGTTCCTACTACTACCATGTGTCGGGGGCCCGGAGATTCAAGTACATTCGCGCGCACCCCCGACTGGTATCAGGGGATTCAGGGGTCACAGACTAGATCTACCCTATCAGAGCTAAAACTGGGCTTCTTCATATTCGAAATACGAAGTAACTCGGATCAGCTATTGTCTACACACTACTACTGCTATACGGTGACTGGTAATTAGTGACCGACACTTAAACATGATTTTACTCATGATAAACAACTTTCCCAAAGAAACATATTTTTATACCTACTCGTTCACTTTTATCCCAATAACACAACAGCCGCATGAAATTCGCGGACGCGCGCCTGTGACCTATCAGCTGTTAGCCATGTGATGCCGTTCTGTCTCATTACTATCGTACCGTATAACAGTGTGTAGGCAGAGCACAGTGGGAGACAGAACGGCGTCACGCGGCTAACCGCTGATAGGTCAAAGGCGCGCGCGCGCGAGAATTTCATACGACATAAAAGTGAACGATAAAACATATTGGGATAAAATAAGATAAGATCTGTGAACGAGTATTAAAAAAATTGGTTTTTTGGGAAACTTGTTTGTTTTCGTAACTACAATCACGTGTTTAAGTATCGGTCACTAATTACCAGTCACCCTGTATAACTAGGTACTTATGAGTCGACATCATGCTCCCTTGTACCATCGCAGTATGTACCACACAGAGCACAAAACGAGTTTACCACCAACCTGGCAAGAATTTACGAGTCTTATTACGTCAAATTATTATCGGGGACCGGGTGAAGGCACAATTACTCGGCGACTCGGCCAAATTACGGGAGATATTTATTGTTTTACTGCCACGCGCACTCATTTGTTAATGAACGGAAGTTTGACAGTGAATTGGTTATGTAGACGATATGTTGTTGTTTTTTTAAGTGAGTATAGGTTTTGATAATTATTATATAGTTAGTTTCCTGTGGTATTTACATATTATGTATATAAGCATAATCAACATATAATATTCCCAATGCTGGGACATAGGCCTCATTATGCTACATTTATCATAATGAGCTTAGCAAACACTATCATTTATTCATAATTATGTAAATCAGGTTCTTAAGTGCAGGGGCTAAAGTGGCAGTGGGCAGGGCACAATGCTCGCAGAACGGATGGCCGATGGGGCCGAAAAGTTCTAGAGTGGCGACCGCGAACCGGAAGACGTTGTGTTGGAAGGCCTCCCACTAGGTGGACCGATGACCTGGTAAAGGTTGCAGGGATCCCCTGGATACGAGACGCACGGGACCGGTCAATGTGGCGACACTTGGGGGAGGCCTATGTCTAGCAGTGGACGTCTTTCGGCTGAAATGATGATGATGATGATGATGATGAAATCAGGTTCTTCTACCCCAACAGACAGATGTGTAGCTGGGGAGTTTGTTCCCCACTTGTTCTTCCCAGCTCTTTAGCTAAACGCGCTTCACCACTTCCTAGTGCTTTCACTAGGAAGTAGTGAAGCGGGTTTTGGGGGACTGTCTCTTTTACACTTCGACTTTCAAAAACTGCTAATTAACAGCCTAATTTGAATGATTGACTTTTGATTTTTTTGTATCTTCATCATCATCATCTGCCTAGCTTTTTCCCAACTATATTGGGGTCGGCTTCCAGTCTTACCGGTTGCATCTGTTTTTTTGATAGCCTACAGTGTCCTAATGCTGGGCAAAGGCCTCCCCTTTCTCCCTCCAAACTTCTCTGTTCTGTGCAATTTCTAGCCACCTTTGCCCCGCGAACATTTTCAGATCGTCACATCACCTTCGTCGCGGTCGACCTCATCGGTAATACTTACGCAAAAGTAATTAGGATCCTAGAACTCTTGCGCTCTTTTGTCATCATCTGCCTAGCCTTTTCCCAACTATATTGGGGTCGGCTTCCAGTCTAACCGGATGCAGCTGAATACCAGTATTTTACATGGAGCGACTGCCTATCTGACCTCCACAACCCAGTTAGTACTTGGTGATACGATACCCCTTGGTAAGACTGGTTGTCAGACTTTTTTTGGGCCTCTGACTACCTAACGACTGTCAGAGATCTACAAATGACGGCCGGGACCAACGGCTTAACGTGCTTTCCGAGGCACGGAGGAAACTCGGTATGTAATGGGCATCCACAGACCAAACTAGGCAAGCACGGCTTAATCTAAAGATCGACCCGAGCGGCTGTTATTATTAAGCCACGAGCTCCAACTCCTCTTGCGCTCTTTTGTCCTCTACACAAAAACCTGTCACTGAACAAAACGTTGGACTGTATCATTAGCAGCAATAATTCTGATGGCTAACTCAGGCACAATCGCGCATTTATTTTGCTTGAAACAAAGACAATCAATTTTGGGTTCTGTACACAATTTGTACTCATTAAATCTGTCAAGACCCGAGTAATGAGAATATTAAATCCTATTTTGCGCGTTTGTAAACGAATTCAAAAAGAGGAGTTGTCCTATTTGACAATGCATGGTTAGTAAGTGACGTCATTCCAAATCCAATATGGCGGACTAGTTTTTTATGGGTACAAAATGAAAGGGTTTGCTGAGAAAAATCCGAGAAATAAAATGATGTCACTCTAAAGTGTGGTTTTTCGTTTTTAAACCAAGATTTATTTATACGTGTAGTTTTAATCCAGCGAAACGAAAGTAGCGAATTTTAAATGGCTCTATTATTTCTTCTCTTATCATAAACGGTCCCACTTACTTAAGAAACCATAATTTAACACAAAAAAATTGTTGACCACTTTTATCAACCAAATTGATCCCAAAAGCGCCCAAAGCTCGCGCGTGTACCCGCACCCTGCGCACGCGTCGCACCTGCGCAGACGCATGTGTCGGCGACGATTTACGTTAATTGTGTCACTATTAACATGAATATCACTGATATTGGTGACATAAGACCGGCTTATAATGACGGCGTTGGCGTGTGTGGTCGTTTTATTTTATTATCGTTTAAGAAATTTTAATATATCTTTTGAGGAGGTGCAGGTTATTCGTGGATGGATAGATCTAAATTGTTAATTAAGCATCTGTAACATTTGTAACGTTTAACGCTCCTCCTGTTTATTCTAACTATAGATTTTTTTTATTTTTTTTTATATCTAGGCTGCTGGACCACAGGGCCGCGGGCCATAATGTGGCCCGCCAACGCATTTGAATTGGCCCGCCAAAAGTGGTCAGCTGACGACAATCTTCTGAAAACAGATTTCAGGATCGAAAAAAAGATTCAAACTATATTGCAAAATAATTGATGCTTTTATAAACCCATACCTCAGTAAACAAATATCCAGCAAACAATGAGCTTAGAACTAACTGAAGTTTAATGTTAAAAGCTAAGTAGGTAGGTTAGTAAATAAAACTTGTTATAGTAACGGTAGATCCGTTACTATAACAAGTTTTATTTACTAGATGGCCTGCCGGTTGACACATAGTCAAAATGTTGGTCCATCTTTAAAATAAGTTCAGCAGTCTTATCATCACATGGAGTCCAACTACAGGCAAAGGCCTTTCTCTACTCTTTCCATTTCTTTCGGGAGCCCGCTGCTATAGTCGAGTCTTTCATATAGCAGTCTAGCTCATCTCGCTATAGTTATTAGGGACTGTTTTTTTAAATTAAATTTATAATTTGTGGGTCAAACGTGGCCAGAAAGTACACAAAACAGAGAGGTTTGGAAGGACAGACCTTTGCCCACTTTGCTCACTTTGAGATTTGGGTCATGGTAAATGCAAAAATTGCTGGCTTTCTGTCGACGCGTTTGGTCATATTATTGGAATACATATCTACACACTATATTTAATGTGTAGGACTCCTTTGGTATGGATCTTTCCTTATCGAAGGATTCCAATTCGTTCCGGCCACCATCTCCGTCTGGGCCTTCCGCGATGTTGCCTACCAGTTAGAGATATGCGACATATGCGTCCAGCAAAAAAATATTTCTGCCCAAAAGTGTTACAAAACCATATTTCTCACACTCACGTTTTTTCTGCTTAACCCCACAAACAGCCCACCCATCATCGAAATTCAATCAGCCACCACTATAATCAGCCTCTGATACAATAAAACCATCTACATCACACTTACATTAATTAATTTCATCACCACACTACCAGTTAATCTCTTGACTTGTGTAATCCGTATTGTGAAGAGTTCGTAAGGGCGGCTGTCAGCTATACCGATACAATTCACAGGGGAGTATAGTGAAGGGTCTGAGATTGTGATCGGTGCAGTGGAAATGAGGGTAAGCTATGGGAAGTTTGGTTTAGATGTGTTATTTATTGTTGATGATTTGTAAGGACGACAATCTATTAGTAACACTTAAGTCAATATGTAATCTTGGTTTGAATAAGATGTTCAGGTGTACAGGAATCAGCAGGTTCTACTGTACAGGGTCAGTGAAACTCACCGACGCGCGTCTGCGGGGTTTCACTAGTTTAACACGTTCATTGCCAAGCCAAAATGCTGAACTTACCTAGATGGGCAAAATAAAAAAATTCAAAGCAAAAATTATCAAATAAAGATTTTTTTTCAACGAATTTTGTTTTTGGGTTTCTTTTATTTATTTTGGTCACTAGTGGCCAAAATAAATATTATCATACACAACTTTATCTGTCCACAGTCTTTTTCATTTAATTTAATAGGTTGAAGGAGTCATGCCCTAGCACCGTACCATACCATGACCGTGCTTTGAACGTATAAGGCACAGAAAGAAACATGACACGGACTACTATGGCCACTAGTACGTTTCAACAGCGAATTATACCCGTTTATAACGGGCTTAGAACGGCCAGCACACGTAACGTGAAACTGAAAACATTTTGTGTTAGACTCCAAACCAGTTTATAAGACTCAAATAAAAACCAAGACATAGCGCTGTGAAGAATACAATGAAGCATGCGCCAAACTACGCCTCGCTCTGTGCATACACGATCACACGCACACATTTAAATCAAACTACAACTAAACTACGCTCAAAACTACGCTCAATAACTGCATACATGTTAGCTAAACCGGCCTCACGTCACTGTTGACAGCGCTGTGTTTTGGTTTTTTATTTGATCTGAGGACTCAACTATCTTTGTCATCACATCAACAACAACAAACAACAACAACAACAACCTTAACAACAACAGAAACCTTGTCAACATTAGAAACGCGATATTTACCATGTTTACTGATTTTTATGTGTGCCCGACATTTCAGCGCTGTTGCAAGCACCATGATCTCGGATAAACGGTAGGGTGCTCAGTAGGTTAAGTTGTTGTTTCGCACAAGAGTCAGAGAGTGTAGGCACCGACTCACTCCCCTGTGGGATACAAAAACAACATGACTTGTATACTACACAGTTGAGTAATAGCAGATAATAGTATTGGTACGCTTTGAAGCAGAAAATCCGTGGAGTTTCACACGTCCTGCTGCTGTCTTTGTGTTTGTGATGCGTGAGACAGGGGGCGGGTGACAATGTCAGGGGGTGTACCTAAACATGCATAAATACTACTGTGATCACTTTATACTTGAAGAGATTTTATGTATTTCATTTTTTGGTAACGTAACTATGAGCTTCATTCGTAATCAAGAAAGAAACAGCTAGAGTAAAAATAGCGAATTATTTATTTAACACTTCAAGCACAAAAATTGGCGGACTTAATGCCATAGGCATTAAATACTACTCAACACAATAAGTACGTTAAATTCTACTGAAAGTGAGGTTATCTTAATAGTTAATCTAGAAAGAGTTCGTAGAAAAAAAATCTAAGGGTCGAATGAAAACAGGATGTGAGAAAAGTAAAAAAAGGTAAGATGAGAAAAGCGGAATCCACCACTAATCGTTTGACCGCTATAGTCACATACACATACGTGACAAGCAAGCGCGTGCCCTATACGCCAAACGACACAAATATGTGACATAATAGGGATGTTTCCTGAAAGAATCTAATTAGTCCGTCAGATAGATTTCCAAAAAATATTGGACAAGTATTTTTTCTTTTTTCACGAAAACTAAAAATGAAGACGATACAGTGCGTCGAAAACTCGTGTGACGTCATACTTCAGTACACTTTTTACCGAAGAGTGACGTCTCATGATCTTTGATGCGTTTTATCTCCGTAATTTTTTTATGATTTGATAAAACAAATAATGGATACATATTGTATCCATTATTTTTCGATAATCTAACTAACGGACTAAATAGATTCATATTTTTTTTTCACAGGAAACATCCCTACGGTAGATGAAATTGTGGCTTGACGTGGAGGGCACGCGCTTGCGTTTATGCACTGGGGCGGTCAAAAGGTTAAGCTACGCTTTAAAATTAGAAAAGGAGTGAATAAGAGAATTTAATTATGTCAGAAACATACTTAAGTAAAATTAAAGATCAATAGTTATATACTAAACCTAATCAAACACACTCAAAACAGAGTAACCAAAGGAAAGTGAAACAACCCAACACACGCAGTATTATATTATCTGTGGCGACACGAAACGGAATCAATCAATCATGCCTCGAATCCTCGATCGTGACCACAAAATGTTCCCGATATTTACCTTCAGTTCTAAGCAAAAAGCTGCGAGCAACCGGTTACGTCACACCAGGAATATTTATGAGAAAAACGTACGACATCGAGTGTACAGATAAGTCATGTTTGGACCGTGGAGGCTGGGAAAGAGGACGCTTTGGGAAAGAAAGCTTGGATCGAAAATTTGGTTTGTCTATCTTTTTCAACTATAGTTTACAACGTACAGTCACGAACACCAATATGTAAACACTTAACAACTTTGAAAAGTGTTTTTCTCCTACCTGTTCTCATTAAAATTTCATGCTGGTGCAAACATAGTATTCTGGAACTCACATTTTTATGAAAAAGATTCTATCTCCAAGTTACAATCGTTATTTCTCGCGAAAATTTCTTTTAAAAGGAAAGTGTTTACATATTGGTGGTTGTGACTGTACAGGACGTTTTTTTATGGAAGAATGTGGATGTGGGTCTAGGTCCATCGAAACTCAAAACTACACAAAAAAATTCATAGTTTTTCCAATGGAGGGGGGTTGGGGGGGGGCAGAACTATAGAACGCCACCTGGCGGTCCAAGGTTATAATAGATACCTGAGCTATATTCATAATTAGTTCGATTTAACTTTTATTTCAAAATCATCTCGTACCTTATCATGTGAAATTAGAAATCTTATTATTATCCATCTTCACATTTTTAAGCCAATTTGGACAGTAAGCAATATTTGGATTTGGCACCTAAGAATTATTATCTGTAATTAGAAATCTTATTATTATTATGGTCATCTTCACATTTTTAAGACAATTTGGACAGTAAGCAATATTTTGATTTGAGATTGAAAAATGGCCACCGTTTGATTTAGGCCTGCGGACTTGACCTTAAACAAAAGAAAAATAATAACACCCTTTAAACAAGCTAAAACAAACAGAAGATTCCCCGTACTAACGTAGCAATAATCGATCATCAACCACATTGATATTACACACTGCGTGCCATCGATAACCTGCAGGCATCATAATTTTAAACAAAATTGTATTAAAATTTGACATAATCGATTATTCGAGACATCGCCATCGCATCTTTAGGCTGGTGTTCCATCAAACACTTGAGAGGAAGCTAAGCGTAGTGCTACGAACAATTCGACCAATAGGATTACCCTAACCTCGCTTAGCGCAGCTCTGGTGGAAAAGGGCTAATAGAGCTAGGTAAGTATGTTAAAATCCGTTTTTAAACTTTGATTTAAATTTTACTTTAGACTTTAATATAATTGTAACATTTATTATTTTATCGGGTATGCGATGCTAACCTATTAGAAATTGTCCAGAAATAATAAAAATAACGAGAAATGTGTTATGCCTGGCTGTCTCGCCGAGACACCCTGAGGCAGGGCGAATGTGTGTTGGTATAAAGTAGCGCTCGTCCAGCCTCGGTGTTTCTCACTTGCTCTCCGTCCCCTGTCGGTTTTTTACAGATCTAGGGAGACTTAGAGAGAGCTCTCTGTCGAGAGAGTACAGCCGCCAAAAGAGGGATAGGAGCTAGGAATGTGTGCGAAGGACTCAAGCAAGTAATGTGTGGGGTGTAAGGAACAGAGTCAGCTACCTCTTCTCGCACCGCCTAGCTACCTTCAAAATTATGTCTCTGTGGACCTAGGCACGCATTGCCATGGCCGACTTGGAAATCTCTAAACAGTCTATGAAAGTACGAACCCAAGTCGACCGGAGCAAAGACAATCTCTGCAGATGGGCCTCAAGCGCGTATGTGGCATCTCCCCACAGACAATGGCTCACCTTCCATCTTGCACCGCATACCATGCACCTGCGCACTTGATGATCTATTTACAGCATCAGAGCGGCGTGCGCGTGGCTGAGTTTTGGGCTAAACACATTTGCAGTTTTTGTCATCGATACGCTAAGGAGAAGATATCTCTGTTGGAAAACCACCCTTATGCGATCCGACGAGAGGTGATTTCTTTTACGCACATACAAGCTCATGTTTACCTAAGTCATTAAATCGATTTTTATTTTGTAAACGATTATTAGGTTTTATGATTATGTTGTTGCTGATTTTTAAGTTGTCAATGAAGTGTTTTGTACTATCTTTATGTTCGATCGACGAATACATTATTCTTCACTCAATTTAAATAATTTTACATGGCAATGTTATTATAGCTTTGGAGCCACCTCGTTGAATAGGATGATGATTCCTTGAAGTTGGTCTTTTCACCAAGGATTTCCTTCAATTACCTTTGTTCAGTCATGCATACTGGAATTGTAAGATATTTTTAATCTGTAGTTGTCCGTTCCCTTGCAAAAAACCGTCGTCCCGGTTTGGTGTCTTCAAAACTCGTGACGGATATCACTGGCACCTGCACTGCATTCGTTAAAGCACCAGCACCCAAAAAAATGTTAACGAAATTACCATCCACATATTAGAACTCAGGAAATAATTTCGAAATATCTCGAAGGGAGCTGAAACAAGCGTTTAAGGCTAAATTATTCTAAAGAAGCAATTTTTCGGGAAAAAAACATCGGTCGGTTGACCACCCTGTATGATTAGTTGATAATTTTTAAGTTGGCAACACTTGACGCCCGCGGCTGAGGCGTGCGCACGCGACTGGCGCGCGCCCATTACGCACATGCGATTGGTCGACTTCTGTCTTCGAATTTCGAACATCGGTGTTCTGAAATTAAAATAATAGATGCTGTTATTAATCTGTTCACACTTTTGGATTAGGTTTTGTTAGAGCAGCTGTTCATTTTGGATAAAGATAATTTTATCAATATGCGAAGGTAGTTTCTATAAATATACGTCCGAGAGTTGATTCTTTGATCGAAGCTCCTGTGAAGACTGTAAATCAAACAGAAATACAATTTCTAGGGACGTAAAAATGTATTTAGATTTTAATAATACTAACAAAAATACCTTAGTCGTCTAGATGAGATTGATTCGGATTTCAAAACGCTGGGGATAGAATTTAAACTTCTGAAGATTGACGTTCTTTTTTTTTTTTTTTTTTTTTTTTTTTTATCGTGGTAAAATCATCAAATGAGTCCTCCCACCCAGGGCAGAGTGGGAGGGACTGTCAGACTTGTACTGACTAAAATCCACGGTGTCCTTCAGTAGCCCTTTATGTTCCAGGGTCACGGTAATTCTATGAGTCCCGCGACCCCGGCAGGCTTGAGATTGACGTTCTTTGGAAAGGTTCTCAGATGATGATCAAAATGTTCCCACCTTTCGAGTATCAGCCTAGGTCAGAACTTAGGCTGATACTCGACCCACAAATCCAGAGATTTGTGCCCGGATAATGGGAAAGCTGATCCCTTACACCCCCTCTACTTATCCTTCCAGGGATTACAGGCGTGTGATGAGCAAGAAATTAGTAATGAAGCGGATTTAAAAACCCTGGGGATTGATCGATCGTACAATAATATAATAGAATTATAATTTATTGTTATTGTAGGTGGGTCACAAATAAAAAAATGATTAAATTTTTTAAAAGTATCACTAACAGTGCGGCTTTATTTTGCCACGAGCCATAGAATTTCAACATACTCATTTTTACTAAGATTATCTTTAAGACCGTGTTTCTCATAATTATTATTAAAATTACAAAATGTTGCCAACTTTTAAAAACAAAAAAAGAGGAGTCTACACAATCAAGTACTCCACATGCATACATAATTCTCGCCGGCTACCGTGTGGCAAGCGCGTGGCACGTCACGGACCTCAGACCACAACTTTGCACAGTTCGGACCCTACCAAATTAGAACGGACTGCATTTTGTTGTAGCCATGTTTGTATTGGGACAATCATTATAATTAAAAACACTGTGTCATATGTATCATAAGTATTTAAAACAGATCCATGTTTAGCAATGAATATTTTGTTTTTTTTTAGGTTCATAATAATTTTGCGTCGTGGTCGTTGGTTTTCATTTCTTAAATAATACTGTCATTTGCTGATAACTGCCACGTAGGTCTAGTGGTCGCAAGCGCGACTGCTGAGCATGAGGTCCTGGGTTCGATTCCCGGGTCGGGTAAATTTTCATTGAGTTTTTGCATTCGGAAATTCTGAGCAGCAGCCACGGAGTCTGGATTTGTGCCCGGTTGATGGCAATAGTCTCGCCTCCTATTACATGGGACTTAAACATAACTGGCGAAATGTAGGTGTACTATTATATACACCTCTGCCTAATTCCGGGAATTACAGGCGTGATGTTATTTTATGTTATGTTATCTTTGCTGATAACTTATGGTTAACTGCATTCTTGCTTGTAAGTCCATCCAGAAAGGTAAGACTGTAACATTTATAATTTCTTATTCATCAATTTCCAAAGCTAGTTTTGCTTGCATTCAAGCATTCTGTAATATTTTGAACCCACAAATGTTTTTATTCGCTTCTCCCAAGGACTTATAATTAGTTTTAAAACTTGCTACACATTCAGAAGACCTCTTTTACAAAACTTCATGTCAGTAACATTCTCATACCTGAATGCCATTTCCGAAAAAGTCCAAAATATTGGCCACAGTTCTTACATCTAGATAATCGGTCCAACCAAGAAGTTTAGACAGCACCATGTGTGAAAATATTGGACGTCCAACACGCGATCACAACTGACTCTGTTGTTTGCTAACACAGTCGATATATGCAAACGTATTTTCGAAGAAAAAAAGCTACGGTAGCTTTTCGGCAAGAGCAATAAACGATGATCAATAAAATTCCTTCTCTTTAGAATGTTCAGCACTAATCTTACAGTTATCTAGGAATTATACTCTTCATACTTAGTTTTGTAAGGCTTAAAGTCACCCAAAGGGCAATGGAGAGGGCTATGCTCGGAGTTTCCTTGCGTGATCAAATCAGAAATGAGGACATCCGCAAGAGAACCAAGGTTACCGACGTAGCCCGAAGAATTGCCAAACTTAAGTGGCAGTGGGCAGGGCACATTGCTCGCAGAACGGATGGCCGATGGGGCCGAAAAGTTCTGGAGTGGCGACCGCGAACCGGAAGACGTTGCGTTGGGAGGCCTCCCCTAGGTAGACCGATGACCTGGTAAAGGTTGCAGAGATCCGCTGGATGCGAGTCGCACGGGACCGATCAATGTGGCGACACTTGGGGGAGGTCTATGCAGCAGTGGACGTCTTTCGGCTGAAATGATGATGATGATGACTTAGTTCTGTAGAATTTATAACTCAGAAAAAACTGCAGAATGTCGAGCTAATGTTGTAACGGAAGCAAGATTTTTTTCCGATATGGCCGAGCGTGAGATGTTTGTAGACCACTTTTTAGGACCAACTTTTTTCACTTCTGAACCAAAGGATTCTTCAAAAAGTTTTCAGTTACAATTTAACAAGAACTGCGAGGCTGGGGGTTTAATTATCTCTTGTCTAACCAATTGGTATCGTATTAACCAGTACTAACAGTATGTAGGCAAAAAGGCTGCCCGGCCCAAATCAGATTAGGCAGGTCACGTGCGCCGCAAGCATGGCGACTCCTGGGGAAGAGTCTCAACAAATTTTAATGGTCTTAACGCTATGGACGCCTGAGGTTGGACTTCACCGCTGAAGCCGACCTAAGATGTGGAGAGATGACCTGGTCGAGCATCATGAAGGCTGGCTCGAGGTGGGGCAGGAAATCAGTTGTTCCTGGAAGGGATATCGAGGAGATTTTTGTCTAGCAGAGGCAGACTCAATGCTAACTAAACTAAAAACCGGCCAAGTGCGAGTCTGACTTGCGCATGAAGGGTTCCCTATCATCGTAGTAGGAGCCCCATTTAATTTTTAATTTATTATTTGTTTTATAGCGGCAACAGAAATACACATTCTGTGAAAATTTCAACGAGCGGATACAGTGAGTTTCGTGTGTCGGGAGCAGAATCGAGTTGCGAGTGACAGTGGTAGCGGTACTGAGTGCAAAAAACGAACAAGAAAGAGGGTAGACCGATTTGTCTGCTCATAAACACCCACCCGCAAAGACTTCAGTTTATCCGTGATCATGGTGCTTGCAACAGCGCCGAAATATCGGGAACTAGGGAAAACAGTAAACATGGTAAATATCCCGTTTCTGGTATTAATAATAGGGTCCCGTTGGTTACCTAACGGTTACGGAACCCTATAAAGTGTTACCGCTGATGTCCTGCTGACTAACCAAAGCAACTTTGTATCATTGTCCGTCGCTATTAATTCTGCCTTATAAAGCTCTGTATAAATGTATTTACCGCATATTAAAACACTTTGAATTTCACAAGTTACTCGTCCCATTCGACAAGCCCGTTTACATTTGACGTGGGAATTAAGATATTTCATTGTTTGTGATGAAATCGTAGCGTGTATACGGTATTGTTTACTAGAAATGTAGTATGGTTATGTAATGTGTTGGTAGTATTGTTGGTTGGTTCCGAGATCGTTTCAAAGCTACGCAATAGACGTTAAAACAAAACGATTTCTGTTTGGCGTAGTTTTTATTGTCAAACAAGATTTTGAAATAGGAAATCCTCTACAAATATTGATCGGTGTGAAAGTTATTGATCAGAAAAGAAGAACTATTGCTTTCGACGCATGAAAACTTTTATATCTAGACCCAACGCCAATTTCGTCGCCAAGTTCTCGGCCAACTATTTACATGTCATATACACGCTAAGAAGAGAATTTAAATTCACGCCGTTACCTAAAAAAGTCTGACCACCAGTGTTTCCAAGGGGTATCGTATTACCCAGTACTAACTGGGTTGTGGAGGTCAGATAGGCAGTCGCTCCATGTAAAATACTGGTATTCAGCTGCACCTGGTTAGACTAGAAGCGAACCCAACATAGTTGAGAAAAGGCTAGCCTGATGCTGATGACCTAATCTAAACAGAGGAGAACAACAAAATGATAACCATGCGCAATGCACAGATCAGTACCAAATCCACTTTGAATACATTGTAGTACACAGATTCATCTCAAAATCGTACCAAGTCAACCGCTATCCCTCGGCCTGTGAACCGACTTATATAAATCTGTATCCTCACTTTAACACCACGTTCCTTTCTCAATCGAACAAAACTCACTTTTTACCGTAAAGCTCCACAATCGGTATCCTACCACACAAAAAGTACCGAATCAAAATTCTTCGGCCCCATCTTTTATTTATACCTTACGTTTCGACTAACAGGCGTAATTTTTTCCGCTAAACAATCAGTTTTGCCAGAAAAATGCGAGACGGGAAGAAGCTATAAAAAGATTGGTTGTATTGTCGACGAAATTTTTTCGCTTCTTGCGAATTCGGGCTCATAAATATCGAGATATGATTGGCGATGGGCTCGGTGGAATGACCGACGCGCGGGATGAGGGGTACTAAGGGTGCAAGATGTTGTAGGGATATTTTGTGTTCGGTCCGCATGTGCTATAAAATAATTCTGTTGTTAAGGTAAAAAATTAGTTAGTCAACAAAGATGAAACAGAGAAGGGCCTGTTCGATCTGCTTTTTCTGATTCACATCATTACGCGATAGTTCAAAAAGAGTGGTTGGTAGTCAAGAGTGGTCACTTATCAGATGCTGACGTCTGCTGGATGACTAGGACTGACTCCAAACCCCAAACTTTTCACGTCACGGCTTCGATATTTTGAAAACAACGAGATCATTAGCAGTACCAGTATTTTGTGTATACATAAATAAATAATTATATACCACGCTTACTAACCTTAGCAGCAATGCAGCGTCTGGACAAGTGCGAGGTTGATGGCAAAAAGTCCCCCATTACATGATACTTAGATAAAACTGGCGAAATATGCTGGTAACATAGGTACAGGCTACAAGTAAACCTCTACCTAGTCCTTGCGTATCCTCCATACAGTCATGATATCCTATTAATTTCTCTCAACTCACTTTAATCTCGAACCACTCCAATCCTTCACACTCATAGTACCCACCCACCTCAACTCAAGTATTTTACTTACTTGGGTGTGTTAGAAAAAGTCACCGACGATTGTCTTCAGTTTCGCCTCAAAGGAGAACATGGCGAGAGAGTGTGGGAATGACCTGAGGCGCAAGACATATCAGTATTAACATATACTACCTATTTCAACTGGGAACAAGATTGGAATTAGATTGCAGTCTCATACAGTGTTTACACAAATTCTATAAGCATGCTCAAAGCATCTGTTCTATGGTAACAAGTTGCTTGTGAGTAAGTCGGGCTGTCACTTGACACGTGGTTACATTCTATGTGTTTGGAAGCATGAGCAACAGTGTGTACCAGTGGCGAAGGTTCCATACAACCCGATTCCTACCGGCTTCCCTTTGAAAACCCCCAGTCCCCTCAGTCAGTTCCCTTTGAAGTCAGTATTTTATAGACAAACTAGCACTACGCCCGCGACTTCGTCCGCGAAAATTGTGATAGCTCGGCTAATATGCATGATATCTTTATAATTTATAGACTATAGCACTCACGAATAATATAGCTTTCTACCAGTGAAACAATTTTTAAAATTGGTTCGTTACTTCCGGAGATTACCCCCTACATACAAACAAATTTTACCTCTTTATAATATTAGTATAGATAATAAAATCACATTAAAGATATCTACTCCGGCTTACCTCTTACAAAAATTGACCCTTCGCTACTGGTGTGTACAGTCTACAGTATGACCACTTTAAGTGTGCAGTTCAAGATGGCGCGATGGCGCTGCTTGCAGGAAAAAATGCATTTTTATGTCAAACTTGGTACATTTATTTTAGTTCTGTGTTTTACCGCCTGCACAGATAAGTTGGCTGAAGTATAAAGTTCCTTAACTCCTTTTATAAAGGAAGTATAACTCTAATTGCGCGATGCTGGATTTTAGTTCTTAATTTGCGTCATGGATGTCGCTTTTGAATAATTTTATTAATGTTCGCTATATGTGTGACTACAAAAAGTTGACAATCCTAACACCCGCGTCTGATTTCACAAAATGGTACGAGTTGGTTTACTGGTTTTCTTTACACTGTGTCTGAGGTCTAGGCAAAAATAACACCAAACTTTACTTGGAAAATGAAGATTATTTTGGAAATGTGCGTATTTTTGTAGACAACGTTTATTTACTGCTTGGAAAGGTAGTAAGGGGCAAAGAAGAAGTTATACAGGTTGTATAAGAAGCGAGGAAAGTTCGGGAATGTCCTCTGGTTAAAATGGTCCGTGCCTTTTTTTTTTTTTTATCGTGGTAAAATCATCAAATGAGTCCTCCCACCCAGGGCAGAGCGGGAGGGACTGTCAGACTTGTACTGACTAAAATCCACGGTGTCCTTCAATAGCCCTTTATGATCCAGGATCACGGTAATTCTATAAGTCCCGCGACCCCAGCAGGCTTTTGCCCTCTAGAGGGGGGCCCCGTCTTCCCACTCCGTCTCGCCCCGCAGCATGGCCTCGACCAATGCCGGGCGCGAGAGGTCTCCGCCTATCGCCGCCGTGAGGACACGGCGGTGCTCTGCCCAAGCGGGGCAGTCCTGCACCGTATGCTCCACCGTGTCCTCCGGGTGGTCCTCGCAGTGGTGACACCCAGGCGTTTCCTACTTTCCCATCAGACACAGGTACCTCCCAAAACTTCCGTGTCATGGTCCGTCCTTTGCTCTATAAATGATACTTGAGCAAAAGTAAGCCACATGTTTCCTTAACATTGCTCGCAGAACGGATGGCCGATGGGGCCGAAAAGTTCTGGAGTGGCGACCGCAAACCGGAAGACGTTGCGTTGGAAGGCCTCCCACTAGGTGGACTGATGACCTGGTAAAGGTTGCAGGGATCCGCTGGATGCGAGTCGCACGGGACCGGTCAATGTGGCGACACTTGGGGGACGCCTATGTCCAGCAGTGGATGTCTTTCGGCTGAAACACATCATCATCATCAGATGATGATGTGTTTCCTTAAAAAGATATTGCCGTCGCGAGTTTTAGTACTGATTAACTTAAAGGTAATGTAGATGGGTAATATAGCGAATCCGCGTATCACTGTCAGTTTCCCTTACTCGTCAGTTTATTTAATTCGCCAGTGTCGTTGATTTGCCAGTTTCGCTGATTGGATAGTATTATGAATTAGACAGTTGAGTCCATTCGACAATTTACAGTGTTTGCCAGTTGCTTCGATTCGTCAGAAAAAAAAACAAAATAAAAAAAAAAAAGTTTTTAATAATATTAGGAAAACAAAAAAAGAAAAAAAAAATAGTTTTTAATAAACTTAGGTAGACTATTTCGTCATCTGTTAAGATTGCCTAACGCAAATCAAAGCATAATCAGCCTATAAGATTCCCACAGCCACTGACATACAAATATCTTCAAATTTTTGGTTCTAGATTGCCTCACAATTTTCCTTTATCGTTTTGAGAGCGTTTAATTTTCGTTTATCAAAAAAACCCCAAATTAGAACTCTTATGAGATGAGCGATGACTTTAGTATTCAGTGCTATCCCAACTTCAATAGAATATTAAATAACGTTCGACGATTCTTAGTCTGCAGTCAACTTCTGTAATAGCCATAGACTGAGTGACGGATGTAACCTGAAAACAAAAACGAAATCTGAAAAAGGAAAGTCCAGCTTGTGACACCTGCCCCAGTAGCATGACCACCGTAGACAAGGATTTCTTTGACGGAAGAATCGACAAAATGACAGATAGTGCAATGAAATCTGTCATTGTGTCGACACAATCTGTCATTTTGTCGATTCTTCCGTCAAAGAAATCCTTGTCTACGGTGGTAATGCTACGGGGGCAGCAAATACTTGGTCGAAACTATTAGATCGACCAAGCTCTGCTACCATGTAGGATTTAGAGCAAAGAAAGAATAATATTGTCACGAGATGTGCAATACGGTTTTCTTGAGAGCTGCTAGTTCCGCAAGAAATAAGATTAAACAAATTTTGTATAAAACAGCGTTTTTATTCCAAAAATGTCATTTTTGGGACTTTGTTGGGAATGAAAAAAAAAAGAAGCGGGGAATATCGGGGAATTGACAACACTGACGCGGGGAATCGAGAATTTTTTATTGGCAGCACTGATTTGTACTGATAGTTGGATCGTAACCACACTCTGCTACCATGTAGGAATACTTGCTTTATTGCCAATATTCCTACAAAAGTCGCGCCTCGATACAATGTAAACCAATTTTAAATAAATCCTCATTACAACAACCTTAAAACAAAACCCAAATGAAAAACCGTATATAAAGAAGTCATAACATAATAAAACACTGCGAGTCTCATCAAAATACCAATCAAAATATCGCATATTGACGGACACGGCAAATGTTGGTAAAGATCGCGCACCGGTCCTACAAGAACCAGCGTGGAATATTGCCGTGCGCACTAATGATGAACGTTTCTGCGCTTTAATTGTGATCGAACTGACAAACAAACATATAAATACAGAAGCACTGGATCTTAAGATAAGAGGATAAGGTTTGGAGTTGATTGAGGGGAGGGAGGATTCAATTGGTAGTCAATGTTTTGTGACCAACACGATATGAAAAATGTATGAACTCTCATCTCGGGGTATCAAGTAAAAACTCTCTTATTGAAGTCGATTTTGATCAGCGTAGCTTTCTGTGAAGGTGGATCATAACTGGGTAACCAGTCTTCAACAATGACACGTAGATTGTTTTGGAGATATGTGTGTAAAGAAATTACTTGTTTATGTATACTATTAGCGTTTTCTGTTGCATTCTTTAGTGTAGTTGAGTCTTTGTTGTAACATTATTGTATTGTCATCACAATGTGAGCTACATCGCGTACTAACACTTGAATAAAGTAATAACCGCTATTGTTATGTGTATCTTTTGCTCAATGATCCCACAGAAAAAGAAACCGCAACCACATTACACTAAGGTATAGTTCAACTATAACTTGAAAAGTTTTCAATCTCTTCTTGAGCTTCAGCCATTCTAAAATTAACTTAGTGACACCTGAATTACAATTGACAATTAAGTGTTCTGCAATGATGATAGATTTTTAATTTCATAATAGCTTTAACACTACGAGACTGTGCTTACCGCATTTGTGTACTAGTGCATAATTCTGTTTAAACGTGCTTCCGAATGGGAGGAGAGCTGGTGTCCTGAAATAAGGCCTTTCGTCTAGCTTAGGCACCAGTCTCCCACAGTATAATAAAACGCATGTATTGTTCACGAAACCAAAATCAAATCAAAATCAAAATATTTTATTTCACATAGGCCTCGATGGGCACTTATGAAACGTCGACAAAAAGGTGCACGGTTCGGGTTGGTTGTTTTCTATGCAGACGAACAGGCAAGAAACTCCATGGTTGCTCTTTTACCCTTAAATGTACTTATGTATTGTTGTCCTATCTACTTGATCATCATGTTAGCTTCAAGAATGATGCTTTGCACCTTTGAATCCGCTCTTCTTCTTCTATGGGATCTCCTTGTAAAAAGTTTGTCGCCAAGTATAAATGGTGGCGCCAAACAATATAACTGTCTCTCGCTTTTGTATCAAGGGGAAATAGAATAGAATAGAATTTCTCTTTAATCGAGTATCCTCAAAAACTATTAGTAAAACAAAACAACACAAGAAATAACGGTGGATCACTGCTGCGACAACCCATGCGTGATAGCACGACAGCGACCCACATAAACACAGCCCAGAGGACTGGCAATCATGTTCAAGATACTGTTGGTGCTGCCCCACACCCTGCGCACCAGGGAAGCGCGAAATTATAAGCTTTTCAAGTACTTTTGATATAAGCATCATGCAAGAATGCAAATGTTGTATGCGAAGCTGACGCTACGGAAAGTGATTTTGCCTCGGCATAAAAACAAACTTCCAAACAATTTTTTTCTCTTCTATTTTAACCCACAGTATGAATTTTCAAAAATCCTTTCCGAGTGTTCATTTACGTAAAAGGAACGTTTACGAAAAGTTTCATGCTTTTAGAGCTGTTTAAGCTCTATATTGTCATTTTTTTATGAACTCATGAATGATTTTAAGAATTGTATTAAGTAGAGACATCAGTCCGTCTTTCATAACCTTAAAAATGTATAATAATTAATATATAAGAATTAATAATAATTAATTAATATAAAAAAATATTACCATTAATTAATATTAAAAAACATTAATATTAATTAATTTTAAAATGAAACATACTCAGGCAATGTCAATTATCTCATCCATAACAAACCCACCTTTGGTATCTGCCTAGTACTAATTTCACGAATAAGTAGTAACTAATTCGACGTCTATCAAAGCCCGCATTACACGCTAGAATTAAGACGACTTCAGTTAAAGATTCAGGTTCAATCTCCTAACATAGAACCAATTATCCAATCGCGTAGTGTTAAAGCTATTATGAAATTAAAAATCCATCATCATTGCAGAACACTCAATTGTCAATTTAAATTCAGTTGTTACTAAGTTCATTTTAGAATGGCTGAAGCTCAAGAAGAGATCGTAAAACTTTACAAGTTGCATTTGGAACTATACCTTAGTGTAATGTGGTTATGGTTTCGTTTTCTATGGCATGTTTATTCGGCTTTTGTAGTGGTTGATGCAAAGTAGCAATTCCTTCATTTATTGGCTCCAGGAAGTGGTGATTCTAATGAGTATTGAGACATTCGATTATCGCCCGTGTGGTCTTGGTGGCTGTCGTGTGAACATCTAGGAAATCGTTGGTAGTCACCGCTGTCGTGTTTTCATAAAATGCATTACTTACCTACTGGAGAAATGGCGTCTATTCTTCAGAATTTGGTGATGATGTTGAATAAAAAACATCAGGAAATTTGACAGATTGTAGTAGCTTGGTGTGCTAGCGGATATACATAAAAAGTTGTAAAATGTAAATTGTCTTTTGAAAGTTGGCGTCTCCTATGTAAGGACAATTGAAGAAGCACTCAGTTATTATCGAGTATTGAGTTTTTTTTTTACTGTTGCCCCACACTAGGAATTTTTCCTGTATCGCGGGTGCGTTTACAAACATTTAAACTCACATACACAAACAGCCAGACCCGGAACAACTACCTGTATGTAGATCATACAAATATTTGTTCAGTGCGGGGATCGAACCCGCGACACGCAGTGCAGCAGCCGATCGCTCAGCCACTGCGCCAACCGTGCCGTCAAAAACTAAAACTATGAGGATGCTTTCAAAGCGGTAAAGGAAAACATCGTGAGGAAACCGGCATGGCCGAGAACCATACATTTTGATATTATCATTAACACTAGAAACGGGATATTTACCATGTTTACTGTCAGTAAACATGGTAAATAATCCTTTCTTTTTTTATTATAAAATGGGGCAGCTCTTGACCTCGATTACGCCTCATAGAAAGCGATAAATGAGGTCTATGATGGGACGACCGTGCCCAGAAGATGCCTGTGGACTCTTGCTTTGAAGTCCTAGTGTTAATGATAATGTTGGTGACCATGATAGTTCAAAAACTTATACATTTTGATGTTTGTCATCGGCGAACCCCTAACGAACACGAACTTTGCCTGCGTAGTGGATAACAGCCCTCTCCATCACGTAGCAAGGAGGTCTGTGTCTCACCAATGGGAACATTATGGTTGATTATGCCAAAGCTTGAAAGCGCTAAATTACAGTACTAGTGTACCAACGTATGGACTTTATGATCCGTGGATTCAAATAACAATATTCGTCCCTAAGTTCAACGATCAGTGAAAATGTATACGTACATATCAGGGAGTTCTAAATTAATCAGTACATTTTCGTGTCATTCATTATGGATTGGTTCCATACACGTGCGGGCACGGTCGCCGCCTGCGCCTGCGCCGCTAGCAACTTGTGCACTGCTCTGT
The DNA here is from genome assembly GCA_963082995.1 of Noctua comes. Classification (NCBI taxonomy): domain Eukaryota; kingdom Metazoa; phylum Arthropoda; class Insecta; order Lepidoptera; family Noctuidae; genus Noctua; species Noctua comes. Next base: position 3,754,007 of record OY720290.1, on the reverse strand, counting down.
TGGCCATAGTATGGAGAACATTTGCAAGTGTCAAAAAGCCCTGTATCGGTTGTAAAAGCAGACCGACGACGGCCGCCATTAATCAGGGTCAATTTTATCACTTCCATTCAGGAATTACCTTTACGGATACTCCATGCTTTCCTCCAGGTACACTGGCTGGTATTTAAATACACACACACGACAAACATTCTATTATTTCAGTTTTCTACCACTGAAACAAATCTGTTACTAATAGACAAATCGCTCTGCCAAGGTGTAAACCAACATGACAACTATACCGACTGGAGTAGAGTTCTTTCTACTTATTGGCCACAAGCTACTCGCTCAAGCGACTATGCAACTGAGGATAAAACAAATGATAGAAGCTGTTCCTCTTCTTCGTGTCCCTGGCACGACATCATATTTTATTAGCCCAATACTTCGCCACTTTCACGGCTTCGTCGGTGGCAGCGCAGAGGTCGCCCCGACTGCATGTTTTGGGTGAACTGGAGCTACTTCGATGGACCAGCGGCGGACTGTGGAGCTGTGTCGCAAACTATGCTCCACCTTCTATCCTGCCCACTGAGTCCAAAAATCCATCCAAAGGTTGACTTGTTTAGCGATAAGACCGCCCATTGTGTGACGTTATGTGAAATGTTTTCTTGTATGTAAATTGAAATTTTTAAGGTGTACATAATAAAGAATATACAATCTATCTATCTGAGCCCCAAAGAGTTTTTTAAAAGCTTGTGACAACCAAGAATCACCGCGACACTACTCTTCCTTACAAGAGGACTTTTGACCAAAGCTCTCTCCACACTCGTCAATCGACCACCGAAAAACGTCCCATACACCTAAACCACGCTCATCATTGTCTCCTTACACCCATAGTTTCCTCATTAATCAACACAGCAACCCTGCGGCTGCCACATTACGGTCCCTTTGACCAACCGTTTACCGACACTGGCATTTTGTGCTAATTGTATGGAAGTAGTGAGGTGCCCTGTACTTGGTGAAGTGCCGCGGTAAATAGAGGGTTGTGTCTCTTGGTAAATTATAAGGCTTTGACGCGGGGGGTTTGGGCTGACGGTTGAATGGAATTGAAAGGAAGAGTGGGGGCCAAAAGTAGAATCTTATTACTGGAAAATAACCTAGACATACTTAACAGACGAAATAGTTGCCAAAGAAAAAAACACGATCATAGACAAAGAAATGGCGCTAGATGACCTGTATAGCTCTGTCTCATTCCCACACTGGAATAACTCCTGCTTTAGGATGTCATAGTAACCCCCAGCTCGGTGTTATGTTTTTTAGCAATATACAATTACTAGCTTAGCTTATGCCCGCGGCTTCGCCCGCGTTAAGGTCGGTAACTGTCCCACGGGATCATACTTCCGGGATATAAAGTATCCTATATGTCAACTCAGGTTATAAACTATATGTATGCCAAATTTCATACAAATCCGTTCAGTAGTTTTCGCGTGAAAGAGTAACAAACATCCATCCATCCATCCATCCTCACAAACTATCCCATTTTTAATATTAGTAAGATTTCTTTGTAGTTATTTGTAGGTTAATCATTTGTGTCTATAAGCTTTTTAAGTAAAGATTCATCTATCTTTTAATCTAATCGAGAACGTCGCCACCAATTGAAGAAAACTTGTGGAATATTCTGTACGTTGTTTCATAACAACACGCCTGTTTTTGGAGGGATTGTATGAGGAATGATATGTGTCATTTGTAGATCTTTGACAGTCGTTAGGCAGTCAGTGGCCCAAAAAGTCTGACAACCAGTCTTACCAAGGGGTATCGTATTACCCAGTACTAACTGGGTTGTGGAGGTCCGATAGGCAGTCGCTCCATGTAAAATACTGGTATTCAGCTGCATCCGGTTAGACTGGAAGCCGACCCCAATATAGTTGGGAAAAGGCTAGGCAGATGATGTATGAGTAATGATATGAAAGAAAAAGGAGTAACAGATAACGTGACGGTTGACAGAGGAGAATGGAAGAAAAAACGTGTTGCACCGACCCCAAGTAACATGGGACAAGGGCAGGAAGATGAGATGATGATGTGATAGGGGGCGAGCCTATTGCCATCTGTCTTCCGATCTAACAGAAAACCCGAAAATTGGCACAAATTCAGGTTTCGGACTACTACAGTCTACAGACCTCAAACTGATTAAACATTTCAACTCCGACTAACTAACGACATCAAGAATTCCTGAATCGAGATAGGAACCACTTTGATACTCAGCCAATAAATATACAAAAAACAAACGAAAACCAGCCATAATCACACATATCAGACACATTGAACAAATCCGTACACACGAAATGTCCAAAATCATCGAAGGCAGTAAAATAATGACAAGGCAGCGCGAAATAACGTAATCAGTCATTACCAGTTCCCAAGATGGACAGGTATGAGTCCAGGAGCCAACATATCGATTCGAAGATAAATTTCGATCGAGCAACTGATAAAAATCGAGCGAATTCGATACAAAAAATCGAGCTGCAATAATTTTAATGATGTACAATATTGTGAATCGCAATATGGAGTGCTTTTGAAATGGTATTTCGATTTGGCGATAATAGAACGGTATGTGGGGTGTAAAAAATGGCGTTCGTTGTACTGTGGTTGTGATGGGAAATGATAAGGTGGAAGAAGAGTTTTTAGGATGTACGAGTAAGATTTAATGGTGGAGGTGTGGTGTAAGATTTTGGGAGAAATGTAGTTAAGTATTTGTAGACTAAACAAAAAAATAAAAAAAACTCGCTAGCTTTCTTTCTTTCTTTAAACCTTCTATTGGGATACTGACCTGGCCTCTGTGAGGGTAAGCGGACTATAATCCACCATGCGGGTCAGGTGCGGATCAGGTATAGGTACGTAGATTTTGGACCTTTGCTGATTTCCTTACGATGTAGGTATTCCTTCACCATTTAGGTTCCACGATATTATTACTGCAGTAACCAAAGCGATCTGTTTTCGCTCGCTCGCTCGCTGGATAACGGTGGATTCATTTTTCCATTTAATAATTTTTTGTGCGCTATTTTTCCGCTGATTTTAATCTGAGATAAATAAATCCGACAATTATTTAGGAACTTTAATCGGTATTATAATTTAAAATCCAGACTCCCGTACTGTTTCTTTTACTGACATAAAAATCCACAATTATTCAATAAAACATTTCGATAATTTTACACAGTATAATAAACATGGACGATTATTGCTATCAATAATTGAAACACTCGTCCTAAACGAAACTTACAATGTTGTCCAAACTTCAGTACATTTTGTGAAGATAATTACTGTCATTGCAGGTATTCCTCAGGCAAGGAATAATTCTGAAATCCCAATATAAATGAGTGTTATTAGGGTTAAAAATGTAATCATAATGTCCGTGTTTTGGTGAAGCAGATGTTTGGGACTCTCAAACTTGTGCCATGGATTATATAAGATCATTTTCAGGGACTTCAGCATAACCACTGAAAAGGCACATATTATTATAAACAATTACCTTCGTTGCTTTACTTATTTTACTATGTCTTTGTTAGGTGGACCAAATCTGAGAAAAGTCCCAAGAATGTCATAGATGCGGCAGCGCAGGACCGCGACCGACTGTTCGTTGAGACGATGTGTGAGACAACGCCTTTATTCAGCAACGACAATCTTTCCGCTGAGCTGATGAAGAAGATCATGATGAATATCGTTTGTAAGATATGTAGTTATTTATGAATATCTTAGTCTGCAGTCCTATTCTTCAATTCCATAAACATTTTCTCAACAGTTTGGCCGTGAAAATAGACAAATTCATGTAATAAGATAGCGCTGAATTAACTCTCTCTTGACACGAATCAACAAAATGGAAAACGAAAATACTCGTGAGAAAAACCAAAATAATTCGTACTCCTTAACGTAAACCCCTGAAATCAATCTACCACTAATAAAAGAATTACCAAAATATTATCATTGCACAAACATTAAATCTAAATTCGATAGCGTTGACCCTAAAACATCCCTTCAACCTGTCATCGGCGCTGTGGGGTGCAACCCTCCACTGCCGCTCGGGTCGTTTCGACCACCCATGGGACTTGGGACTGCGACATTATCTAATCCGAATTAAACTATTATAAAAACGTTGATTCGTTTGCGAGTGCATCAGAAGATAACGGTAACTATCAATGACGGGGATTACATAGAGTTAATTTGGTCGCGTGGCGGATTTCAACCCTAATCTGCTGCATTTCTGTGTATGAAAGACGTTGTCAATCAGGGTTCTGTTGAGCGGAAGAATTTTGATGTAGGCAGATGGGTATGTGAAGTTTTTTGGGAACAATGCTTAATTCTTTTGTTTGATTAGGCTGACTTTAAGTTTTGTTGCTATTTTAGTTACTCGCTCCTCTAAGGGTCAGTAATCTCGGAAAATAGGAGCGATATCTGGTAACTACTATCACAAAACTGCCTCGTTGGCCTAGTGGTCGCAATGCAACTGCTGCGCATGTGGTCAGGGGGCAATTCCCGGGTCGGGCAAATTGTTTTGGGTTTTTTCCATCAGCAATTTCTCGTTAGCAAGTTCCACGGAGTTACGATTTGTGCTCGGTTGATGGGTAGGTTGATGGATAGGTAGATTATATGGGACTTAAACATAACTGGCGAAATGTCGGTGTATTATTAAATACACCTCTGCCTAACCCTTCGGGGATTACAGGCGTAATGTTATGTTATGTTACTATCACATAGCTTTTGTCATGTTTTCTCGCGGACTAACCTCCAAGTACCATATAGATCTGTCATGTGTCCGGAGCTGCTCCACAATTTTTCCCTACCGGTTTGGCCGAACCTTACGTTGCGTTGGCTTTAGTAGGTTTTACAAATTTAATGTTAGTGTAAAAATAGAGACGTAGAAAGAAGCAACGAATAAATTCAGCAAAACAATAATTGGCTTCTCACTTTTCCAGTTTCTGCTTATTGCTCAAAGCAAATGACCAGGCACCTGAAACAGAGACCATCAATCAGTCGTCTGTTTCATAAGAACTACGATGTATAACACGACCATTAATTATAACCATAGAACAGCCACATGTTCCACCGAAACTGTAACCAAATAAATCACGGTCCAAACACACCATCAGCTCATTATCCGCACATTTGCGAAAGTCGTAAACAGATAGACACATTAACAACAATAGAAAACAGTGCTTCTACATGTCACCACATCTGTTAACTAGTATAACAACAACCAGTCAAGCTTGACCCCTATCTCCCTTTTAAGAGTACCACCCAAAAAATTCCAACTGGGAACTGGGGTTGAAAGTTGAGGGGTCAAAAAGACCGGTCGCATTTGAAGTGTTGAAAGTGAACAGGGTTGTCACACATAAATAATCACGTAATTGGGATTCAATGATAATGTGGTTTGCGGTCACCCTTATTGTAAATATTTGGGGTCACAGTCTGAATAGGGATGTTCAAGCATATGTAGCTTTTGTACTTGATCGTGTAAATTGGCCGATATTTTTTTGAATAAGTAAAGAGTTATAATCTGTCTTGCCTTTTTTCAACCGTGTTGGGGTCGGCTTCCAGACTAACCGGATGCAGCTGAATACTAGTTGATACAAGAAGCGACTGCATATCTGACCTCCACAACCCAGATGGTACTGGGTTATACGATACCCCTTGCTAAGACTGGTTGTCAGACTTTCGGGCCACTGACTACTTATTACGACTGTCAAAGATCTACTATTGACAGCCGGGATCAACGGCTTAACGTGCTTTCCAAAGCACGGACGAAAATTGGTATGTAATGGGTGGTCAGCCATCCGCAGATCAACCTAGGCAAGCACGGCTTAACCTAAAGATCGACCCGAGCGGTTTTTATTTTTTAGCCACGAGCTCCTTAGCAAGTCTATGGTATTCGTAACTGAACCATAGAACCAATTCCCGAATAAATACTTTGATGCGTTTTACTACACGCATCCCACTGTGTTCTCATTTCAAAAAAACAAAAAAAAAAAAAACAATTTTTGTTACCTCATTGTTTTACCGTTCGCGTTCGACATAATATAGAAGTGTCATAAATCTAAGAAAAACAAAGGCCTCACTAAACTGAGACGTTTAGATGAGCGTGTAACTAAATTATTTGGTCGTTATCTGAGCAGTAGCGCCCCCTGGAGAGAGGGTGAGGTTTGTTATTGTCTTTGAAAAAGTTGAAGATCTGTATTTAATTTGACGTCTTATTTTCCTCTTGGTTTTAATAAAGACGTATCGTCATAAGTTGGGCGAAGTTTTGACTGACAAGCCTCTACACACAGTCAACGCAATTTATGTTTTTTTTTTTTATCGTCACTTGTGCCTGGTAACATTGCTTAGACGATTCTTGTCGTCTTGTTATACGTAGGCGCTTAAACAAAGAGTTTTGAATCGAGTCGTTTATCTTTATAATTTTGAGATATTTATTGATTACTTTAAAAAAAAATTCAGTAGTAGTCTTTTCACGGCTGCGGGACTGTTCGAAAGAGATACCGTGGCCCTGGAACACAAAGGGCAAAGAAGGAACATGGTTGGATTTTAGTCAGTAGAAGTCTGACACTCCCTTCCGCTCCGCCCAGAGTGGGGGGAGGGGGGTCATTTGATGATTTCCCGTAAAAAAGTAGTCTTTTCAATACATATCTATACATTATTTGATTGTACACCTGCCATATTTCTTTACGAACTTACGAACACTCAACATTGTCTTGCTTCTCTAACCAGGACCCATCCGCCACCTACCTCGTTTGGCATATCTAGATAACACATCTAAATAACCTTCGGCACTCGCGCACCAAAGCAATCAGCAACATCACCAATGATCACCTTACTAATATATTTTTTTACCGTCTGACCCAAACGATAAAACGGCAAGTATCTGCCATAAAATAAAATAAAAAGACATTTTGACTTGGCACGCGGCGAATTTTGGAACGAATTCAAAAATGTTTCGCGTTTGACATTTGTTTGACAGTTGCCTTGACGTGCAGCGCCATCTTGAAATGTCAAGTTATACTGGTCCCTTCAGCTACTAGGGTGGTTACGATTAACTAGAGGTGCCCAGCGGGGTATAGTCGGTAACAGTAGGGACAATCATCGATGTTTTGTTATGTTAATTTTGATGACTCTATTGGCTACTTAGTGTGTTCTTTATAGTTGTTCGGTTTGAAAAATAAAATGTTTTATTGTGTTTCTTTTATGGTTGTGAGCAAGCAATACTACGAATGAGGTTATAAACTGTAAATTTACTGACTGTAGCGCCATTGGGTTGGGTGACATGATTAATAAAACTGTAACTAAACATAGTTCTTGTGAAGTAACGGCAGTCTTTAGCCACTAAAAATAAAGTTAGTGTTAAAATACATCCAATTAACAATCAATTAGAATCTTATGAGATTCAATGCTTGTGCGGACAAATATGGGTCCTTCCAAATTTTTATTAGCAACCAGTCGCTCTTGCAACCATTTTATGTAATTTCTTAAACTTGTTTCCTTTGTCACTTTTTAATCAACAGACTTATTATATCATAGACAATGGCTTTTATTTTTGTTCTTGACTGTCTATTCTCGATATCAAAAGATAGAAGGCAATCAAATTTAATCCCAACAAAAAATAAACTGGATTTATCGACCAAAGATAAAAGACAACTGAGCCAATTTAATAGAAAAACTGACAAACCAAAGAATTTCTCCATAATCTAAGAGATTATTAACTTCTTACATTTCCGACTCGGAAAAAAATGTGTCGTCCGGTGAAGCAAAGGACAGGGCACAACGGCAGTCTCAGAAAAAAAAAGTTTGGAAAAAAAAAAAGATGTCGCCAAACGTTATCTATCCCATATCAACACGTTTAAATTTAAAGGCACCGACGACAGGTTATATGACCATAAAGATTTACGCACCATTTAATTTGCAAAAAAATACTAAATTGATAAAGAGGACAAAGCGAGGGTCGCGAATGTTTTTTGATGGTTACTTTTTTATGGCCTCTTGTGAGTTAGAAGAGCTGATGAATTTATAGTCTTAACATGTCGTTCTAAGACATATTTAGGTAAAATGCCAATCGCTGGGTATTCTAGACTCCAGCCCCCGTAGCATGACCACCGTAGACAAGGATTTCTTTGACGGAAGAATCGACAAAATGACAGATTGTGTCGACTCAATGACAGATTTCTTTGCACTATCTGTCATTTTCTTCTCTCAAAGAAAGTTCTTCCGTCAAAGAAATCCTTGTCTACGGTGGTCATGCTACAGGGGCTAGGACAATCAACTATACTAACTTCCTTATTTCCGATAACTTCCGTATCTAGTCCGACCCAGCCATCATTTCAAGAGGTCGTCAGCCCATCTACCTGGGGGAGGTCGCACGTTGCTTGCTAGTTCCTAAGGGGATATCTACAGGGTGTAAGCAGACCCTACACATACCCGTCAACCAAGCATTCTGTACATCAAACTAAGTAACTTTACGCAAAAATTATTGCTGTGAATCGACTTTTTTTTTGGGGTGAAACATCACGTTTTACGGTAGGACTCGATGGAAAGCACTTAAAGCATTGTGCTGATGGATAGATTGAATAGTACGGGGGTCGTGGAGGTGTGTAAAGTAAAAATCTAACATTAAAAACATGTATTTAAAAAAAAAACTTGTGAAAAAGTTGGAACTTTGACCCCCAATATCTCCGTAACTAGGAGGTTCCCAGGTATGGTCTAGAACAAAAAAATGATCGCAAAGACGGGGAAAACAAGTGCCTTTCGGATGTGTTAAGGGTCTATTTACACCCTTTATATCTTAAAGATCTGACAAGGAAACAGACAATGCAGCAAACACTATACTGTTACAATCAGGCGGCTTTGTAGGTATTTGACTGCCCATCCAATATTAATCTCATCTGAAACTTGATGAGATAAATATACTTGGCCTCCCACTAGGTGGACCGATGACCTTGTAAAGGTTGCAGGGATCCGCTGGATGTGAGACGCACGGGACCGGTCAATGTGGCGACACTTGGGGGAGGCCTATGTCCAGCAGTGGACGTCTTTCGGCTGAAATGATGATGATGATGATGATGAAACTTGATGAGGGTGCGTTCCAATTCCAAGCTTACAAACTTAAGAAACAAATGAACACCTTGCGCAAACATTGAAACGAAGCATCTATTAAAAGCCAGTAAACTTTTAAAATCCAAGTCGTCAACGTCATTTAAATCAGTCCTCAACCTAAGAATTCCTACTTTAAAATCAGGTGATAATAATCAAAACAGTAGCCAAAAAAATACTAAATCGACCATCACAAAGTTATGGGACCGAGACATTCTCCAAATACCTACTGACGAAGAACCAAACAGATTTTTATCGATGTCTTTAACTGGACAGTTGAAGCGTGAATATACTTAAAATGTGGCCAGCTACGACGTTTATTGATCACTAATTAGAAGGAAAAGGGTGACATATTTATGTTTTTTTTTGTATGGCAACTACCTCGTTATGGTGTGAGCAGGTATTTTGTGAGGTTTGTTGGTTAACGTGTATAGTTTTAGTGATTATAACGTTATTGAAAAAGTTTTTTTTGGCTACTGTTTTGACGGCACGGTTGGCGCAGTGGCTGAGCGCTCGGCTGCTGCGCTGCGTGTCGCGGGTTCGGTCCCCGCCCGGAACAAATATTTGTATGATCTACAGGTAGTTGTTCCGGGTCTGGCTGTTTGTGTATGTGAGTTTAAATGTTTGTAAACGCACCTACGATACAGGAGAAATTCCTAGTGTGGGGCAACGTTTTTATATATAAAAAAAAGTTTATTTTTGTACGCAGTGAATTAAAATTTCCATTAAAGCACCCATTAGCTTTTTTAATGGTTCGCTCACTATTAAAGCCTTGATATCAGTACTATAAGCATCATAATGTACGTTTCACACATCATCATTCTCTTGCCCTTATCTCAATTCATTTGGGGTCGGCACAGCATGTCTTCTTCTTCTATACTTCTCTATTACTCGTCATCCACGACACCACCTCTTTTCGTGCCATATCATTCTTCACACATTCCATCCATCGTTTCTTTGGTCTTCCTCTACTCTTATACCCATCCACATTCATACTCAAAACTTTCCTCACAACATTTTCCTCATTCCTCCGCATCACATGCCCATACCACGACAACCGATTACCACACAATTTTTCAGTCACGACAACGATATCAACGCCTGCAAGAATAACAATAGCAACAAAACTTAATAAAAAAATTGCAGTAATAATTGCATCAGGCGCATTTTGCCACTTCATTTCCCTGTTTACTAAATTACGAATAACTTTAAAACGAACACGCCAAAAACACATAGAAACTAATTTACAAATGATTTACAGCATAATTGAAAGTTTTTATGCATTGTTTATGAGTAATATAAACTAATAGGGACAGAGTAATGAAATAATACGAGGCGGGAATTCTTTGAGCGCTGTGTCGATAAGATCTCGATACAATTCCGTCTAATTCTGTTGGATATACAGAAATGTGGTCATGTGAAACATTCATGATTGTTGTGAAGGTAGAAAGCGAATAGAATAGACAGTTTTTTTATAAAACTTAACACGCTGCTGTTAAAATGTTACAAGGACTAGCAAGCTGACGTGTGCGCATTATTGATTGCTATTAAATTAACATAGCAAAACATCACGCCTGCGATGCTGAAGGTTTGGGCAGAGGTAAATAAAAACACATTCACGTTTCGCCAGTAATGTTTAAGTCCCACATAATAGGGTCGACCCTACTGCCATCAACCGTGCACAAAACCAGACTCCACCGCTGCTACTGAGGACTCCTTATGGAAAAAATTCAATAAGACGTCTTTGCTCGACCTGGGAATTGAACCCAGGACCTCATGCTAAGCAGTCGCGATGGTACTTTAAATACCTTTGTTATTTGCATCGATCATGTCAGGAAATCCTCATGCCATTGATGCATGTCTTCAAAAGTGTACCTACCAACTGTGAAAAAAAAACTACACTTAGAATTCCCAAAGATTTAAATAGATTTTACGCTAGATTACATCAATGTCTTTTAATAACTATAAAAACTTGGATAAAAGCTCAGCTTTTATCCAAGTTTGTATTCCAAGTAGCACTGCTTATGTGAAGAAGTCTCCATGGGAAACTGTAGATCTTAATGCCAATCCAGGATGAATTTAATCCCTTCGACCATAATAAATTAATAATGTTTGTGAGTAGTACCTATCTACGTATTAATTCAAACACTCTTTGTAAATACAAGCTGTCCAAGTAGCGATAAAGTCACTCAGCCACCTCTATCCATTCTGTACCCCAAAAGAACGACAACAGGTGTTGTTTATCAACAAAATCAACATTAGTTCTTTATGTAGCCGTAGGTGGCGCTGCACGTCATAACGCGGTCATTACATAACAAGCAATCGCGATGATTCAGCGGTTATCATGCAATTATCGCAAGTATTTGGGTGATGAGTCGCAATTATATGTTTAGTAAACATTCTTGCATGTTGTTGGCTAATATAGCCGGCCTATGGAAAGTGGTTTACGACCTACAAGTCAACGTGCCTACTTTCTTACACAGCGGGTGTTAACACACCCTTAACGAAGCCGAGAGGCACTTGTTCGTCTCGTCATTACGATTTTTTTTTTTTTTTTGAGGTACTTAGGATTCGGTGTTTTAAAAATCTGCTCCAACAAATTTAAATTAATTTATTTACACAACAGAATACTGACAGTTTACCAGCGGGTCCCCAACTAGGCACAGCCTGTATCTTGGTGAGTTAAACGCTATACAAAGTTAAAAATTTACAATTTTCTGTTAGCGAAAGAAAAAGAACAGCCGGTTGATTCTTTTATAAATACAGGCTGATCCACTTTCGCTTGGGAATACTCGAAGATTATTGATTCAAAGACAATCGAATAGGAAGTTAATTTTTCTAAGAGTTGCCTTTTCTGTCACTATATCTTGTCCACAGTTTCATTATCAACGCTAATCACTTAACACTAAACTACTTCCCACATTTAACCCTTACAAATTGTGGGAGACTAAGCAGCTGATACACTCCAATCGATCCTTCCGCTAAAAAGGGTTGAAAATTACAAATTAAGCAATCATTCACCAAATTACTAATCCAAATAATCGTTGAGAAATAACTCAGTCTTGTTTTCGTCCAGGTGAAGCTAAAGGGGTCGTAAACCTTTTATTTTTACATCCCTTTCCGCTTTTAAATACCTCGTTTGACGTTTCGACCCCTGGATAATCTGTCTGATTAAATATGGGAGATAAGAATTGAAATATATTGTATTGTTGATTTTTGTTTGATTGTGTAACTATCTAACTAAATGTAGAACAGTTTTTAAGGGAGTCAGATTGGGATTTATATCGTTAAGATAAGTTGAGAGTGGTTATTTGACAGTTTTATGTTCATAACCAATGATATTATAAAGAAGATACGCTACATACTGAGCGGCTTTCAAATATCGTTGCATTGTTACGACTGCGATAGATAATACGGAACGTATGATACAGAAAGAGATAGCTATTGCGCTTGCAGTACTTAAATTACGACAATTGTCTGAATTTGTCTGCAACAATTTGCGCGCGCTAGTGCGATATCTACCTCTTTTTAACCCCCGACGCAAAAAGAGGGGTGTTATAAGTTTGACTGCAATGTGTGTGTGTCTGTCTCTGGCACCGTAGCTCTTAAACGAGTGAACTGATTTGGATGCAGTTTTTTCAAATGAAAGGGCATGATGTATATATTACAATTAGACATGTTTTATCAAAACTGGCTCAGCCATTTTATCTAAGCGCACGGTAGTGCGCAGGCCAAGTTCCAGCAACAGGCCGCGCGCATGTTGACTTTACACATGTTTGTTCGCTTTACTTTGTTGCGATGGGGTTTTTTTTTATTTATAATATCATTGGTCATAACTCATTAAGTCATGATGTACCATGCATCCGATGAAATTTCCCATCGGCCACAGAGACAAACTCTAAGTGTTATTTTTCTTTTTTCTTTTTATCTGTCAGTGAATGCTATTTTTTTTAATTGCACATTCAAAACTATTCCAAATATCACATTAACTCTTTCGTATAGTTTCATAATAATATAAAAGTTATATGAGCAGGGGAAATACCCATTTTCATTTTCTCTCATGCCCAAGCAATGCGGAAATTGTTGACAACTTGGCCTCGCAGTGAAATTATGCCAATGAGTAAGACGTGCAGTAGCGGGGCTTGGCCATTAAGAGCGATTCAAAATATCGTCACCTTTAGTTTTTTTTTAGTATCTATAAATTCTCCAAACTGCTCATAATATGAATTGCTACCGTAGGCAGTTAAGTATCATAGATCGTTTTTTTTTTTGGACCTGCCTAGTGTAGTAAGCGTATAATGTACTGTCTTGCAGCAGTGGAAGACAGCCCTTCGAGAAGCAGTGCATGGGCTGTGACCCACGTTACCGCACTGGCAACTGTGAGTTGGGGGATGTTTCTGATAATTCTCATATTCCTGTAGTGAGATTGACAAAACGGTTGCGGTGAAAATAGTCTATTGTGTTGTAAAAACCTAGGGGGCGAGCCTATTGCCATCAACGGGGCGCAAATCCACACTTAGTGGCTGCTACTGAGAAGAAAGTGTTATTGGGTTTTAATGGAAAAACCCAATAACACTTTACCCGACCTGGGCATCGAACCCAGGACCTCATGTTCAGCAGTCGCGCTTGCGACCACTAGACCAACCAGGCAGTTCAAAACATAACTGGCGAAATGTTGGTGTAATAGGTACACGTCTGCCTAAACCTTCGGGAATTACAAGCGTGATGTTATGTTAAGTCTATACTACTTGTCCATAGGAATTCCAAATAGGCGTAGATATCTTCTATACTAATAAAGCTGAAAAGTTTGTTTGTTTGGTTGAACGCGCTAATCTCAGGAACTACTGATTCCAATTGAAATATTCTTTTAGTTTTGGATAGTTCATTTACTGAGGAAGGCTATAGGCTATATAACATCACGCTACGACCAAAAGAAGCCGAGCAAAAATGAAACAAGTCAGAAGCGGCGGGTGAAACCACGAGGCACAGCTAGTTTATTATACAACCTTAAGTTTACCGCATTTCTAGAGCAAATACTTAGAAGTTTTGTCACGCAAGACCACTGTGAAGATCTTAGAATAACCACTTTGTTATTCCTACTAAGCTACATAGCCGTTACATAAGCCCTCTAAAACATGTCGAACACATAATCTATACATATAATAAAATCGTAGATTTTCCGTGTCTGTACATTACATATTTTTACAAAAAAATCACTGGAAGGTGCTAGAAATAAGTAGTAGAAAGTAAAAAGATATTTTTTTAAATTTTTGTCTGTTTGTCGGTTTGTCGGTTTGTCGGTTTGTCGGTTTGTCTGTTCGTTTGTGCGCGCATCACGTAAAAACCCCTCATTGTATTCAAAAACGAAATATTACAAAATAAGAAGCATTTTTCTGGGTATTATTTAGCGTTTATTTCATCAAAATCGACCAACAGACGCAAAAGATATTAATATTTAAAATTTAGTTGGTAACCTCATGCGCGATTTCTATGATAAAAATAATTTACGTAAATAGGTTTTAGTTTCGTCAATTGTGAACCGATTTTGATGATTCTTTTTTTGTTTGGAAGAATATTATTCCGCAATGGTCCCATTTTTTATTTGGTGAAGATCTGATGGTGATCTTCGGAGATATCAATGGAACTCTTCAATAATAGACAGCAAATCTGTCGTGATTGCTGCAATCGCTTGGATGTTTATTGTTTACACAACACCATAACATAATATCACGCCTGTGTATGCTCTGTAGGGCTACGCAGATGTGTACAGTGCACCCACATTTTGATAATTAGGTATGCCCAGTTCCACTTTGTTGAGCCTATTATCATGACATAATATATTGTTAACGGTTATCTAATGTTTCACCAAAACTCCTTTGATAATTTTTAACCGACTTCAAAAAAGGAGGAGGTTCTACGTTCGACTGTATGTATTTTTAATGTACACCGATTTCTCCGCCAATCGTCGACCGATTTTGAAAATTCTTTTTTTATTCGAAAGTCTATACTCCTGAGGTGGTCCCATTGTCATCAAGTCAGAATCTGATGATGGGGTCCCAGGAAAATTAAGGGCAACCCTCAAATTTTATGGGCATTGATTGATACAGTATACTTCCCATGTGGTCCCATGGTCATCAGGTCAGGATCTGATGTTGGGATCCTGGAGAAATCAAGGGAATTTTCTGAATTGTATAGGCACACATACTCGCAGGCATTATGCCTGGTAATCATCATTGTGTGTAGGTTCAGCGATACCTTTGCCAATAGAGAACCTATTTCAATGATTTCTTTTTTATTTGGAAGAATATTATTCGGCGGCGCTGGCCCCGTTTAAATTTGGTGAAGATCTGATGCTGATCTTCGGAGATATAGGTACAATGGAACTCAACAAAATTAGGCAGCAAATCTGCCGTGATTGCTGCAATCGCTTAGATGTTTATTGTTTACACAATATTCTAACATAACGCCTGTATGCTCCGAGGGTGTACACAGATGTGTGCAGTATAACCAGATTTGTTTATTTTTGTTGCCAATCTATACATATAATAAAATCGTAGATTTTCCGTGTCTGTACATTACATATTTTTACAAAAAAATCACTGGAAGGTGCTAGAAATAAGTAGTAGAAAGTAAAAAGATATTTTTTTAAATTTTTGTCTGTTTGTCGGTTTGTCGGTTTGTCGGTTTGTCGGTTTGTCTGTTCGTTTGTGCGCGCATCACGTAAAAACCCCTCATTGTATTCAAAAACGAAATATTACAAAATAAGAAGCATTTTTCTGGGTATTATTTAGCGTTTATTTCATCAAAATCGACCAACAGACGCAAAAGATATTAATATTTAAAATTTAGTTGGTAACCTCATGCGCGATTTCTATGATAAAAATAATTTACGTAAATAGGTTTTAGTTTCGTCAATTGTGAACCGATTTTGATGATTCTTTTTTTGTTTGGAAGAATATTATTCCGCAATGGTCCCATTTTTTATTTGGTGAAGATCTGATGGTGATCTTCGGAGATATCAATGGAACTCTTCAATAATAGACAGCAAATCTGTCGTGATTGCTGCAATCGCTTGGATGTTTATTGTTTACACAACACCATAACATAATATCACGCCTGTGTATGCTCTGTAGGGCTACGCAGATGTGTACAGTGCACCCACATTTTGATAATTAGGTATGCCCAGTTCCACTTTGTTGAGCCTATTATCATGACATAATATATTGTTAACGGTTATCTAATGTTTCACCAAAACTCCTTTGATAATTTTTAACCGACTTCAAAAAAGGAGGAGGTTCTACGTTCGACTGTATGTATTTTTAATGTACACCGATTTCTCCGCCAATCGTCGACCGATTTTGAAAATTCTTTTTTTATTCGAAAGTCTATACTCCTGAGGTGGTCCCATTGTCATCAAGTCAGAATCTGATGATGGGGTCCCAGGAAAATTAAGGGCAACCCTCAAATTTTATGGGCATTGATTGATACAGTATACTTCCCATGTGGTCCCATGGTCATCAGGTCAGGATCTGATGTTGGGATCCTGGAGAAATCAAGGGAATTTTCTGAATTGTATAGGCACACATACTCGCAGGCATTATGCCTGGTAATCATCATTGTGTGTAGGTTCAGCGATACCTTTGCCAATAGAGAACCTATTTCAATGATTTCTTTTTTATTTGGAAGAATATTATTCGGCGGCGCTGGCCCCGTTTAAATTTGGTGAAGATCTGATGCTGATCTTCGGAGATATAGGTACAATGGAACTCAACAAAATTAGGCAGCAAATCTGCCGTGATTGCTGCAATCGCTTAGATGTTTATTGTTTACACAATATTCTAACATAACGCCTGTATGCTCCGAGGGTGTACACAGATGTGTGCAGTATAACCAGATTTGTTTATTTTTGTTGCCAATATAAAATAAATGCATAGCAAATATTAATTGTATAGGATATTACAACTAAAAATGGAAAAATAAAAAACTTTTTTGCAAAAAATAAAACCGCCTTCAAAAACACAAAAAGTGAAAAATAAGTTTAGCTTCAGAAGTCGGTGACTTTGTTTGTTTGATTCAGTTTTTGTTTCCTTTTGTCTTTGCTCTTTGCACTAAAAATTTGGTACTGAAAGAGAGGTATAATTATGAGAAATCTATCTAAATATATGAAAGCGAAAGGTCGAAAACCGCTTGACGTATAAAGATGAAATTTGGCAGGCAGGTAGTTTATAGTTAGTAGACGTCCGCTAAGAATGCATTTTACGACAGGGCCGGATTAAGGAGGTCTAAGTGCTCTCGCAAGTTTGTATGAAAGTCCTTCATTTTGTGTGCTATAAACTTGAAATTTGTCAGGGAGGTAGTTTATAGTTAGTAGACGTTCGCTAAGAACGGATTTTGCAACAGGGCCGAATTAAGGAGATCTAAGGGCTCTCGCAAGTTTGTATGAAAGTCCGTCATTTTTTGTGCTACAAACTTGAAATTTGGCAAGGAAGTACTTTATAGTTAGTAGACGTTCGTTTAGAACGGATTTTGCGACAGCGCCGGGTTAAGGAGGACTAAGGGCTCTCGCAAGTTTGGATGAAAGTCATTAACTTTTTGTGCTCCAAACTTGATATTATTTGGCAGTGAGGTAGTTTATAGTTAGTAGACGTTCGCTAAGAACGGATTTTGCGACAGGGCCGAATTAAAGAGGTCTAAGGGCTCTCGCAAAAAGTCATTTAATGTTGTATATAGAACGGTATTAGAATAAAAAGCGCTAAACAAGGTTCACTTTGAAAAAAAGTTGTATAGTGCCAAAATACACCGATTTTTGAAGCCATATCGTCGCCTCAACGCCATTTAATTTTGTTTCGGACCTCTGCCGCCCAGAACTACAGCACCCAAAAGGACGCCTTTTGTAGTCATCAGTACATTATCACCTTTTGATCTGGCAGTCAGTTCTCACACATAACATAACGTCACGCCTTAAAGCCCCGAAGGTTTGGGCAGACGTGTACCTAATCGTACACACACATTTCGCCAGTTATATTGAAGTCCCATGTAGTAGGGGCTGAGCCTATTGCCATCAACCGGGCACAAATCCAGATTCGCGCCAAATATCACACAATCTCATGTTGATAAATCTCACGTGAGATTAGGAGGGAGATGAGGGGGTCAAGCCAAATCTCACGACATCCCACCAGGGGTGGAGGGGTTCGAAAAATCGCCTCACGTAATTAATGGATGCCCCCTAAAACAAGCATCTCCTTGCTTAAAAGGTGATCTTCCAAATCATGTGTGTGATAACTTTATGTAATTGAAATAAACATTTTTTTTTTTAACACTGCCCGACCCGGGAATCGGTGAACGGTGAACCAACGTGGCAGTCTCACACATGCACACCAAAATTTCCACGCGAACGAAGTCGCGGGCAACAGCTAGTATATAAATAAATTACATACTTTTACTTCCTTTCCTATCAATTTGTCTTTTTCCAGTGATTAAACTTTTTTTTCACGTGTGCTCTTGTTACAATTCGACCATTCCAACGTTGCAATCAAAACCTAACTTTATTTTCAAAACTACTAAGGTCCATTTTCCAATATCATCAGGAAACATAAGACTGAAAACAAACTCTACGCTAATATCTTCCTTAAACACATAAAAAGAAGGTTGGTTATCACTTTGTACTCATCTTGACTAACCTTAATTTCAAATAAGACGTGTGCCTTTTGTTTTATTTAGATTTCTAAACAAAACTTAAAAGTGAAGTAGTTACGCAATATGTAATTCTGTTTGTATGGCATGCGTGTATCTGCTGTTAGTGGGGAGGTTCCGCATAATGATATCATGGAGATTTGCAGTCAACACAAATACATTATAGTTAAAATCGAATGAAATAACCGGTTTCATGCCATTTTCATGAAAAGAGAAAAAATCATCCACTTTGTCAACTTGTCATTATTCCTAACTAGCGACCCGCCCCGGCTTTGCACGGGTGACATATATAAATATAAACCATCCTCTTGAATCACTCTATCTATTACTGAAAACCGCATCAAAATCCGTTGCGTAGTTTAAAAGATCTAAGCATACATAGGGACAGACAGCGGGAAGCGACTTTGTTTTATACTATGTAGTGATAGTGATGCCCGGGCATTATGTATAATGCCCTATTGCCCTCATTTATCACTCGATCCATAACATAAAGGGTGTAAATAGACCCTTAACATATACGAAAGACACTTGTTCTTCCCGTCTTTGCGATCATTTTTTTGTTCTAGACCTTACCTGGGAACCTATAGTTACGGAGATATTGGGGATCAAACTTCCAACTTTTTCATAAGTTTTTTTTTAATATATGTTTTTAATGTAAGATTTTTACTTTACACACGTCGTACGATCTCCGTACTATTCAATCCATCCACCAGCACAGTGATTTGAGTGCTTTCCATCGAGTCCTACCGTAAAACGTGATTTTTCACCCCAAAATAAAAAGTCGATTCCCAGCAATAATTTTTGCTTAAAGTCACTTAGTTTGATGTACAGAATGCTTGGTTGACGGTTATGTGAAGGGTCTGTTTACACCCTGTATACCTAGGTACATATTATAATGTAAGTAGCGTTTAAAATTTAAGCACACCGCAATGTTCTGCAACATACCTTTCTCTATCAATTATACCGTTGTAAAAAAATAACACAATAAAGTTATAGGGGTAATGAGGAATGAAAACTGCAGATTTTTCTTTAAATGCCTGGAATTTTCTCCGAAAATCCTATAAGTTATGGACCTAGGAACCCTAAGCTAAAGAGAATTAGAGCGTCGTTATTTGTATAGAACTTGCTGGCGCTGCCGCTGCGGCTGCACAGAACCTCAAGCGGCGTAAATATAGAAACCTTTGTGGTAACTATATTTTTGAGCCGTTTGGGGTTGAAACTCTGGGGTCGTGGGGTCCGAGTGCTCATAGCCTGTTTAAGGAAATTTCGAAAAGTTGACGCTTCCCGTGACCCAAAGGCTGGCTTTTACTTTGGCCAGAGGCTAAGTGTTGCCATACAACGTGGCAACGCCGCCAGTCTCTTGGGCACATTACCAGCTGACAGCGTTGAGGAGGAGTTTTTTGATGCCCTTTTTATAGTTTGTTGTTAGTTTTCTTATTTTAGGTTATTTAATAGTTTTTAATTAATTATGTATTTAGTTCGTTTAATGCTTAAAAAATATACTTCCTGATCTGATCATGACATTTCTCATATTCCTTCCTACTTGATACACAATTCAAATCCACGCACTGTAGCCTCTGCAAAAAGAGAAAGACCTAATTAACAATTACGACGAACGAGCAAACAAAACGGAAGATACCAGTAAATCATAGAACTAATCAGCTGATTCGATTATGAGCTCGTCAGGCATATCACACACTGTTCTGTAGCAGTCCATTTGTTAGACTTGCGTAATGAGTGTGTAATACGAGGAAGTAGATGTTACCGGCGATCTTTATTATGCAGTGTGAAGATTTGACGGATCGGTGTTAAACATTGGGACATGCCTAACACTGCCAGTTTATGACATGGCTATAACATACATATGTCGGGTTGTCAGGATTTGTTCCATTATCCGTTCCGTTCATCATGTGGGCAGAAGATGGGTATCGTGCAATGAAAATACTGGGTGCGATACACTGTTTCTATTAAACTAACAAATTTCTTGAAATTACAATTTAACACTATAACACGGGGCACAATGAATCGGGTACAGTTCCAGGACGTCTCAACTCCGCTGGGATCAGACATTGAATGTCGTCCACGCCACGAGCTTAAAACATCTTTGCTTTGTAGAAGCACGCTGTGGTGTAGGTAGACTTGTAAGTAGGTCTCATGGTGTCACCACTGGCGTACTTGCGATTCATTCCAAATCCGTACTAATGACCGAATCCGACACCTATAACTACTGGATTTAACATAACCAGCCTGTAATGTTATTATTGCTGGAAGACGGGTCTAAAGAAAGAAAAAGTATTTATTTGTCTGGTCTCCTCTTTGAAAGGGAAAAAAAAAATACGTGGGCCCATTGTGGGTTGGAAGATGTCACATGCCTTCGAGTTTTTGGTTCTAGTTCATGCCTGCTCACGATGTTTTCCTTTGCCGTTTTGAGAACTACTGGACATAAGTAACTCCAAATGCCCGCCACTCCTTAATCCTTCTGAGCTCTGAGTAGCTGATGTTACCATCCATTACTTGGTAAGATCAGTGTTCATCTTTTCTCAATATAAGAGGACGCCTTTGCCATAAATTGAGACCGCTGGCAGGCTATGCTAACCAGCACCTTGCGGAAATCAGTGTGTTTTGCTTCTTTTAGGAGAAGACGCCTCTTTATTTCAATGGGAAAGCTAAAACTGGGCAAATAATGGTTCCAATGGCACAGGGAAAGGTAGGCTGATTGGCTGATGAATTAGCTCTTGAAACCCCATCGATAAAATGACTGCTTCACTTTAGCCGAAGAAGTACTTGAAATTTTTTATGATTCCAAAAAAGTAGGTTACATTAATCGTTCTGACATATTGCGTTTCCTGACCAATCCCAGGTATACCAAACTTACTGAATCTCCGAACATTTTTCACAGAATAGTGATATACGAGAAAAGTACAAGTAAATACATAACGTTAACAAGTAGGCCTCATTGAATGTCCGTATTATGTCTGCACATCGCCTCAGGTAAGTTGTCTCACTTCCTAGTATTTACAATATTATAGCAGTACCAACAGTCGTTAACTTGTGTTTACGTTTGAAACAGTCTTGCTTGCGGAGTGATTTAAGAGTTTGGAATAATAGAGACAAGTCATTTAAAGTTATATCATAATGCACACCCTGAATTCATCCTCTGCTGGGTGTATGCCTCTCTTTTTTGTCCTAATCTAGACGTTTCTATGCCAAAAACTTATACAGGGTGAAACGGACGGTCGCGGGACTCATAGAATTACCGTGACCCTGGAACATAAAGGGCTATTGAAGGACACCGTGGATTTTAGTCAGTACAAGTTTGACAGTCCCTCCTGCTCTGCCCTGGGTGGGAGGACTCATTTGATGATTTTACCAAGCTAAAAAACACTGACGCACAAGCGGCTATCACATGTTCAGTACATCATCCCGATACGCAGGCCCTCCATTTTTAAAATTGGCCGATGAAAAATCCCTATGTGACACGAACGTTCCCCTGACGAACCCTTTCACAAAACTATGCAAAAAATATAACGAATTTGTTCCACCACAATTACAAATCGGTTAATTACACACATTGTATAACTAGTGCGTAAAGATAACACTTTGTGCGTTTGCTACAGCCTACACGGTGAACTTGAAACCGTTTCGACACTGCACTTTACTGTTAAGCAATAACATTTAATACCTACGGATTTAAAAAGTTGTGCATTTTATGGCAGAAAAAAAATTCCAGAGTGAATTTAATGATATTCAAAATTTAATATAAAAGCTGGATGCAGTGTAATTGCTTTGTTTGTATTAGTATATCGTGAATTTGTGATGTTTCGCCAAAGAATTTTTTAAACGCGCCGTACGTCTATAAACTACAAAATTTAGACATTAATAAATATCTATTTTGAAACGTATCAAAATGAAATATTACAGTTACATAACAACTAAAACATCTTTAAAACAAAACAACAATTAATTTGTCTACAATTACCGTTTTCACCTCTTAAACACATACTCAATTATTTTTAATTCGAATAGTAGAGAGTTCAAAATAAAATTCAAACATTAATAAACCATTTGCATATAAATTGTAAAATTATCATATTTTATATGCCTACTCGCGTTTTCACTCCATCTACATCTACATCGTCATCGTCATCTACATCTATGTACCTAAGTGCGTCATTGGTGGGGCTAAAACGGTATTATTCCGCGTCCTAATCAAAGCAACTCGGATGCTTGGTTGCGCTGACAGAGGTTAGCTTCCGGTTTTTTAACAAATGGTTGTCATATCCGCGTCGTAATCAAAGCGATTGGTCGCGCGAATATGCCACACAAATAAATCAGAACATCGAAAAGTCGCATGCCAATTCGTTCTGATTAACCGAATTAAATAAACGTGACGGTATTGAATGCGCTCAAATCGCTTTGGTTAGACTCTGACGTCAATAACGTTACCCCTACGTAACGTTATTGACGTCAATGAAAATAGGTCATCGAGAGGACATTGCAATTTGTAAAAACCTTACTTTAGGTATTTCCAGCCTACATCTCCAACTACTATAAAGTATTGATGATTATTTCTACAAAAAGAAAAAAGAAAATGGTTGACCTTTGCAGCTTTCTTTAGCCGGGAAAACTCTAATGCGTATTGCAATGATGACAAGTAATGTTATTGGATAAATATGATTATAATCTAATCGTACTTATCGCCTATCGTTAAAATTAAATGACTATAAAATAACGCGGAAAGATAGCTGAAATAGCTGACTTTCTTTTATAATCAACACCAACTGTTATGAAAGCTAAAATTAGAAGACACCCATAAGAAAACTACATAAGTATTATAGTTTTTAGCAAATGACTTCACAAGGTTACTAAACAGTTCAATCGACTCCGGCTATAACTGGCCACTGCTGGACATAGCCCTCTACCAAATTGCATCACAACAAGGTTGGTCGTCCGGCGTGGAGATGGGCAGACAATACTGTTGCTCACACCCCGCCAGAACGAGGCCCGCAGGTCAAACGGGCCAGCATAGTCCGGCGCAGCGGAAGTCGCATTAGATACGTGACGTAAGTGTGCGAGGGAACACCGGTGTGGTTTTAGTCAGTACGAGTCTGACAGACCGTTTTTTTTTCGGATGGGAAACCTTCAAATGACTCCCCCCCAGTCTGGGCGGAGCGGAAGGGAGTGTCAGATTTGTACTGACTAAAACCCATCCATGTTCCTTCTTTGCCCTTTGTGTTCCAGGGCCACGGTATCTCTTTCGAACAGTCCCGCAGCGTCTGACAGACCCTTCCGCTCTCCCCAGAGTGGAGAACATCCGTTGAGGATTTCCACATTGAGTTAAAAAAAAGGAACGTGGAGTCTCCACGTTCACAAAATAGAAAAACAGATTCGTGATATGAGACAAGAAAATATGTTTCTGATGAAAGTATGTACAGCCTTACCTTGTAACCAGTGCTATGAAACCGCAGCCATACACACAGCAAGTGTGAACTTTTAACTGTATTGCAAGTCACCATACAATGTGTAATAAGATTTCCTCATAGCATATCGATCAAGTGCTTGGCGACTAGTCGAGTATGCGACCTCGATAGACTGTCAGAATTTTGAGATTCACCGTCTGATGAAACTGTTGTATTGTGAATGTGGATCTTGAAATTATTAGCTCAAGTCCTTTCGAAGTTATACTACCTCTAACAGCTACAGTCTAAGAGCACTCTTATTGCCACGAGAATAAAAGTCAGTATCATTTGACAGACTTGTTAGTGACATCGACCTAAGAACAGCCTTGTAAAGATCACTGTAGTTTTGACAGCTAATCTAGGTGGAGGTAAAAAATACTTTAAGTAAGATGCTCTAAGGTAGACCGTGACATTCTAATTTTCTTACGCTTTTTGCTATTTGCAGGTCAGTGTCAGGCTGTATGTTGAACAAAATATGTTGCGCGACCGTAACACGTATGTATTTACAGAATTATAATCATTACAATTATCAAAACAACCTGCTAATTGCAAAAAAGCACTGATAGAAAGCTGATAGGCCGTTGGGGCCATTAACTTTTACTAAATCAATGTTCCACCCATTAATGTAGTAAAAGACCATCCCTTACTTAAATTAACTCCACAGAAAACCTTCTTAAATAACAGCATTCTCAGAAAATTACAATAAATTCTGAGTTACAACTTATAGATTGGCTAACTACAACTTAAGAATTTACTAACTGAGCACATCACAGTGCAACATAAATATTCATAGATAGACGTCAATAAGTAAAAGTAAACAGTTGTTAATAGTAGTCTCACTCCAAAGTAAAGATTAAGAAATGAAAAGAACTAAAACGATGACTCAAATATAACATTTACGATGTCAAAAGATATTTTATGCGTTGTCCTCTAAAACACATGACTTAAGTTTGCATTCGATTTGAATATAGTATTTAACAAATACATTTCGTTGACTGCCTCACTGGTCTACTGGTCGTAAGCACGGATTCGATTCCCGGGTCGGGCATATTGGTTGATTCCATCAGGAATTTCTCAGAAGCAGCCCCGGAGTTAGGAATTACGCCCGGTTGATGGCAATAGGCTCGCCCCCTATTGTGTAATGTGGGTGTACTATTAGGTACACCTCTGCCTAACCCTTCGGGGTTTGCAGGCGTGATGTTATGTTTTTTTGTTGGATTCTAACGCACAACTTTTCTAATTCTAATACTAGACCTCCGTACCGTTAGAAAACACAGCGAAGACTAGCCAAAACCATGCATGGACCCAGGAACATAGTGCTCAAGTGTTTGCGCAAACACAGGTGTACTCTCTCTTCCCTCGCTGTTATAGTCCAATACAAATGGAATAGAATAATCTTTATTTACGTGAAATAAAAACACATCAACACATTGAGGTGTTAAAGAAAAATAGATTCTACATATTCCGCTTACTAAAATTCAGCATGCAAATAGCTAAGCTAACAATTACAACGGCGAGATACGCAGGCTACATTGTTGCCAGCGCGGGAATGTCCTGGATGAGGCTGTTACAAGATATTTCTATTGTGTAGTGATGTTAGACAAAAAAAAAACAATGGGTTGGCACTATGCACTAATTTTAAGGCAAGGGACCTAGCATCCGTGATTGGTTATTTGGCGATACCATCACTCTCCGTTGCGTGTTGTTGTGAACCGCCAATGCTTATAGTCATAATTACTGCAAGATTTATCTCTGTGTAGTCATTTGATTAACCGATATGTCTCCATTAAGTGCCATCATCATCGTAAACGCAATCACCAGTAAAAGCAGTTTCACAATCACACATTAAAACTTAATAAATCGAGACTCCATTATCGTTATTACAACCTTTTACTGTACAATAAATGAGTTGAGCAAGACTGTCGCAATTCGTTTGCTTGCATTAGTCAATATATTGTGGAAGTATGTATTAAACTTGGTGCAATGGTGTCCACTGTTCATGGCAGTTATTACAACTGCGAATCGCCCTTCGTTTGGTATATCTCCGTTTCTTAAGGTATCCAAGAAGTTGCTGGATCCTCTCCTTCACCAGTCGAAAACAATTTTGTGGAAACAGTTTGGCTTTGACTGTTTATTTTGCAGCAGCAGGAAGGGTATTACCTACACATACCACATTACCTACTGATGAACATTTTGGGAGACTACTTTACCACTAACACTAAAAGCATTAACACTAAAAACGGGATATTTACCATGTTCACTATTTGTATGATGTATTTTGAGTTCCCGATATTTCGGCGCTGTTGCAAGCACCATGATCACGGATAAACTGGAGTTATTGCGGGTGAGTGTTTATGGGTGGTTTTTAGTGTTAGTGGACCATGTCTGTTTAAAAACTTATTCTGGAAGACCAGTCTTGATTGACACGCTAAACTGGAGGTTGCATCCGCCAAAGATCTATATATCGCTCCGATGAGGTGAAGTAGAAAAAAACAGGTAACACGGGCCTGCTGACAGGTAATTTAATTAATTTCTTAATTCAAAAGAATATCGAAACATTTCGGCGAGACAGACTTCACACGGCTTACACCTAACAGTTTATTCAAACGTGTTTAAATTCAGACAATTTCAATATCCGTATCCGAAACCATTCACCGTTTCAATTGCAAATCGACATAAAGCACGCAGAGCGGTAAAGTAGTCAGCGGGTTCTAGTGAGGAAACCAAAAGTGGCTTACAACTAAAAATGACATTTGTGACAACCACCAAACTGCAATGGGTCCGCGAGGTGGATTACCTTTGCCCTTTCTGTGTCCCAGAGGGAGAGGAGGCCGGTGTCCCATCAGTGGGAGCTTTATACCCTGATTGATGACGATGATGCCATCTAACCGATTTCGGCCACAGCGACTACATACGATGGCTTTCTAGAGTGGTTGTCGAAAGCTTTCATGTGCTGTTCTTTGATGTGCTCTCAAGTGGCTAGCATATCCATCTTTGGCTGAAAAACTCCGAGCACAAAGCGGACATGTCAGAACACCATATACCCTGAGTGATTATGCTTATGCTAAAGTGATAAACGTTCCCGAGTTCTTTGCGAATTACAAAGAGGCTTATTTTTACACGCTTTTATTCGCTTCAGATGTAACTATGTAAAAAATCTTAGAAGTTACACCCATTTTCCGGTTCCCGATCGAGCTGAAATTTTGCACACGTTTGGATGACAATGCATGGTTAGCTATGCGACGTCATTCTAAATCCAATATGGTGGACTTCCAAAGATGGCGAACTTGTTATTTTTTTTGAGGTCAGGTTTAATGACAAGAATACGAGAAATAAAATGATGTCACTCTAAAACCTGTTTTTTAGTTATTTTTTTAACAATAATTTTTTATTCTATTTTGTCGTGATTCAGTATTTCAAACCAGCATTAGTATGATCCGATGTAAACACTTCAATTCAATCTAGCAAACAGGATCGAGCACTCAATTTGATAGAGATGACACTAACTTTGGTAACGATTATTTTCGACCCAGCTTGACTGTATTCAAACAAAGATAAAAAAAAAAAGATGAATAATGAATCAATGTTAATCAGCCTTTATCGATGTTTATGCAGATGCAATGTAAGTAATGAAGAGTCTAGAACTGCTCAATGCTAATGTTTGTAAGTCCAGCCATATATGGCCACAGCTATGTGAAAGGAGACGCGCTGGCTGCAATCCTTCGGACCATGTAGGTAACGACGACTTAAATAAAGATGTAGTACTTATTAATGTCTGAGAAAATTGATGAAATTGAAAAGGTTAGTAAAGTAATTGACGACTAGGCATACAGCTTTGAAACTGGTAGTGTTGGTAATTAAGAAATATACAGCATTTGTAAGTGTATGTAATTAATATACACAAGAATATTCTAGCATAAGCAGTCTCTGAATTTTCTTGAATGACATTTGCGAAACGGAGAACATAGCGCAAGATGCCTCACTAGAAGATAGATCGACTAATAACTAACTTTCCAGATTTAAATGAAATAAACTAAAGCCAATGACGAAATCTCCACACCTCCGTATTAGTTGACTGAACAGTAAGCTTCAAAGAATCTTTTAATGAAAGTGCCAACAACAGCAATCTTCATATATTAGATTTTTTTCGAGTAACATAACATCACGCCGGTGCTCCCCGAACGCTTAGCCTATTTACCAGTTCACTGTTTATAAATTTTTAGTAATAGGGGCGAGCCTATAGCCAACAACCCAGCACAAATCCCGGACTCCGAGGAGCTACTGAGTAATGTCTGATGAAAACATCCAAAAACACTTTGACCAAGCCGTGAATCGAACCCAAAACCTCATAGGCGGCAGCAGGTGTTGCGACCGCTAGACCAACGAGACAGTCAAAGACGTGATTGTTCTAGTAATCATCACTTAACTTAAGTCTAAGTTACGTCCATGAGAGCATCGGTGCAGAAATCCATATCAGATCTCGTAATGCACCAATTACCATAACAGTATATTACAAGGCTTCTCGCAATCTTTTCCATGTTGAACGGAATTTTTATTGCGAATAAAATAACTATACAATTATTGTTCTTGATTGGAGTTTTGGTCGTTTTTATAGAGCGCGGCGCCCAGTGGCGGGGCAAGACCACAATTTTATGTGGGCAAAGTACATTTAGCGAGGCCCGGAATCGGCATCGACTCGGAATTCACATGTATCATTCGAAAGGCCATAATTTCAGGAACAAAATGGTACATAATATTACGTACCAAACAAAACTCCAACAGCTTTCACTTCAACCACAGAAAAAATAAACAGCAAACAATTCACTTGAAATCCCATCGCGGAAAACATTTTTAGTAATCCTATACGAAGCAACGCCATCTAGCGTAAAATATCAGAAACTACAATGGCTTTCTGTCAGTACAAGAACAAAGGATGCCGCTGTGTTAGAAAAAAAATTAAAAAATAAAACAGAGTGCGCTGTCAACAAAAAATATATATTGGCCAAAATTGGCCATGTACAGTTTGGAGATTTCGTTCCGGTCCCAATTTTGTCATTGGGTTTTTGAGGAGCGAGGCCCTCGTACCGCGAGGCCGTAGGCGGTGGCCCACGTCGCCTACGCCTTGCGCCGCCTCTGGCGGCGCCAAATAAATGTAATAATATAAATGCAAATTCTGTATTTTTACCGTCAAAGTAACTGTTACTAGGTCGGCTGGATTCTAAATGTTAGTGTACTATAAAGCATATTATTGTGTATCTAGCGGAGTATCGCTGTAACTAATCAGCATTTCATTTGCTCTTCAGCCTCTTGATAGGTTATCCTGTCCCCAATACATCAGGGTATATCTGGTTGAGTTAAATCATGACATTTGAAAACTCCAGATGAATTCTGTCCCAAAGAAACTCCAGGCATTGGTGACAGAGAAACGTTCTCAGGAAATACTAACATACCTTTGTCGCAAGAATTAGTCGCAACTAAGATAAGTGATTGTAACTGGACACAGCTTACTAATACTCCGCAAATCGTCAATTAGATTGCTAAGGCTTTCGATGATGAAACTATGGCCGGTCCAGTCACTGCAGTGAACTATTGCAGAGACTCGGAGGCTCTTGTTAAACAGGAAAGCTTAGTTGTAAACGTGGGTGTATGTTGCAATCAGTATATCAAGTTTACAATTAGTAGCTGCAAGACATTATTTACTAGACAATCTTTAAAGATCTTGGAGACTCTGTAGTTGGTCTTGGCAAATCCATACTTCGTTTCAATTATACTCGTACTCTGAGATTGAATTTTATGTGTTTTTGTCATCGAAAGCTTTAGTAAAGTCTACGGTTGAAATTGTAGGCACAAGAAGAATGTTAATCTAAAATGTTGATTGGTTATTTTGTTTAGTAATTAAAAAATCAATCTGGTGAGGTTTGTATACAATTCTTAATATGGAATGTTAGCATCTCTGGAACGTTTCTATGCTGCAGTTTCTTGATGTTTTCTAGTGTCTATCTTAGGTAGATTTCAACATCACTCCTAGCTAACTGACCTTGGTCAATTTCTAGTACGTTCAGCTCACAATCATATGTCATTGTTCTTATGAATTTCGGTTTCGAAATCATTGATATTGTTTCTAAGACCACTTTCATCTAATTTTCTAAATTGTAGATTGTTATTATTTGGAAATATAATTCTAGAAACAATTGGATTTACACCAATTTACTTGTGAGTATTGTTCTAGTTCCAATTTGTTATATCGTTCCAAGATCTAATAGTGAGTTGTAATATGTAATGTAGTTACTTAATGATGATATTGTTTTTCAGTTTGTTTCGTAAGAGAGAAATCTGTGTGTGTTTGTAATTTTATCTTTTCTCTTAAGCTAATAAATCTAGTGGTTTTCCTGTCTCAGACTGCCATATCATGTCCAGTATCTAAGTGTTCGCCATTTGAATCATTAAAAAGCTTTGTTAACATCTATGTTCTTGAACAAAGTGGTGATTCTAACAATATCATCTTAAGGCAAAATGACTACGAGACAATCTTCAGTAGTGTTTTATATGGTGATCATAATATAATCTGGAGTTGATAAATCAAAAAAAAATATAAACATTCCACACATTTTTATTAAATCAGCCTCAACTCAAAGTACATGTACTTTGTCAAGTTACATTATAACAAAGCATACAAAAGCTAAACAAGTAATAACAGATAATTATCTACAACTCTGAACCGCGCATCAAATCAAATGCTATGCGGCCATCCTAATATTTGTCGACTGCAAAACTACTAAATATATTTTTGATTTTTGAAATTTTTTGGTCAGTTCTCGTTCAAAATGGTAACAATATAGAAATCGATATGACTCGACTGTTTAAGTTAGAGCAAAATTCCTAAATTCGTTCAGCAACTCATCGCGTCGCGGCTACCGTCGGATCATCAGTGTCAGCTGGGACCGAACAGCACCGACATTCATAAAATTTAGCAAAAATATATATACACTAAAAATACTAGTTGATCACATTTCTGAACTTAACCTACAAGGTACAAGGTGAGACCTAGCCTAACGTCACTCAATGCCAGCCGTGGTGCTGCTGTTGTTGCTGCTGGTGTTCGTAGTGCCCGTGGTGTCCGTGGTGCTCCTCCTCCTTCTTAATGTAGAAGGGAACATGGACCTTCACGGGGTATGGCACCTCCTTCACCAACGGGAAGTGCACGTCCTTGTAGACGGGGTAAGGCTTGTCAATGGGAACCTTCACTTCATAAGGAACCTTCTTCTCAACGGTGTAGGGGATCTTCTTGTACACGTCGTAGGGCTTGGGCACTGGGACCTTGATGTGCACTGGGTAGGGCTTCTCAACTTCCACCTTGTAGGGCTTGTCAACGGGGACCTTGACTTCGTAGGGCACAGGCTTGTGAACAGTGACTGGGTAAGGCTTTTCAACTGTGACTGGGTAAGGCTTGTCAACGTAGACATTGTAAGGCTTGTCAACGGGAACTTTCACTTCATAAGGCACCTTCTTGATGACTTCGTAGGGCTGGGGAACTTTGACTTCGTATTTCACGGGGACAGGGTACTTCTTCTCAACGGTGTAGGGCTGGGGAACGTGAACCTTGACTTCATAAGGCACCTTCTTCTCAACGGTGTAGGGAGTGGGTACTTTGACTTTCACTTCGTAAGGTTTGTCAACGTGAACCTTGACTTCATAAGGTACCTTCTTCTCCACGGTGTAGGGTTCAGGGACGTACACGGGGTATTTGACGTACTCCTTGACGGTGACGGGGACCTTCTTTTCAACAGTGTAGGGCTGGGGAACGTGGACCTTGACTTCGTAAGGTACTCTCTTCTCTACGGTGTAGGGGACGTGTTTCTCGACGGTGTATGGGACGGGGACCTTCTTGATGACTTCGATGGTCTTGACATGTTCGTGGTGCTGGTGACCGTGGTGTTCTTCTGTGGCAATGGGTTTCCATCCGCCGCTTGAACCTCCGAAGTCGCCGCCGCCATGTCCGTAGCTTTCGCCACCTCCGTGACCGTAGCTCTGTCCACCTCCGTGGCCAAAGCTCTGTCCGCCTCCGTGTCCGAAGCTCTGTCCGCCTCCGTGACCAAAGCTTTCACCACCGCCGTGACCGAAGCTTATGCTTTCTCCGCCACCGTGTCCGAAGCTCTGTCCTCCGTAGCCACCTTCATCGCCACCGCCGCCGCCGCCACCATAATGTCCGATGTCATAGATGCCTCTCTTCTCTTGTTTCTTGTCTTCGGATGCTGCCGCCTGTTTTGGTGCGCCTTTCTCCTCACTGGCAAAGGCCACCACGGCCAGCGATGCGACCAATACAACCTGCAGGCAAAGAAACAGTATTAAGTAATTTGTAAACCAAGAAAGCGGGTTATTGATAATGAGTTCGAAGTTTGTGTGCCAAAAGTGATTATGCAGCAGAATTTACATACAGATGAAAATAAATACCAAGTCGACTACGTAACACTAAAGAATGACTTGAAACTTCCTTAACCGTTAACTTACAATGATATAAGTGGATTAAAATCCTAAGCTGCAACCTTTGTATACGCAACAAAGTAAAAGTTGCATCGGACCAGTTAAACTCATGTCGAGATAGAATACAAAATTCACACTTTCTCTCGATATAATCTCGATTCTCGATTCCCAACAGCATTGTTAGACTAACTTAATAAAAAGTTTAATAGTTTGTTTCACTTCCTCGGCTATCTGTCTTCGCATCAATTAGGCTTGAATTGTTTTATTGTGCTTGAAATAAATCATGTTAATTAGGAACGTGTTCAATGAATTTTGCATTATTTTGATGTTACCGACGCAAGAGGGAAACAGGTTTGATTTACTACTCGGAAACAATAAACATATTTCAAACGTTGTACTGGTCAGGAACCATTATGAGATTAACTACAGTCTCTAGTTGATCCATACGAAAATTAAGTAACAAACCAATATAGGCAGCAATTATTCCTATTGCGTATTTAAGTCAAGACCAATTTAGTTGCCTTGCATTTACATGGGCGTTTTAATTACCCGAATAAGCACTTTAGCCAAACTTTCTACAAGTTTATAATATTAATAATTAACTAAAGCTATAGCTACTGCGTCGACTTCGTAACTAAAAGAAACTGTAGCAAGTTGTGCAATGCTCAACAATTAGGAGATTTTAATCGGTATAACTGTAGGTCGATTGTCCTTTGTTTGGCTGGCACTATCTGTAAATCTACGACATTAATTTTATAACTTTTGTTATAATAGGAGCAATGAGAATGATATCTCTACCATTCTTTATTTAATAGGTGTACAACTAAGTTCATTGATAATATTTTACGTCATGATGAACATTAAGATCTTGAAAGTCTGCAAATATTCATTGATAGTGAAAACGATGAAGTAGACAGGTATAAAGTTGACGAAGAAAACATTACGGATAAAGAAAAATAAAAACAATGCAGAATAACGAATGTTAAACTTTCATACGACCTTCAAAATGAAACTGGTTTAGAATGTTTTTGTTTCACATTCTGACACAGATTTTCAAGGCATTAACGTACTACAAAATTTAAGTCGCAATCAGAAGCTACTGAACGGACCAAACTCGACAACGATGAAGAATGTTCTAATTACGAGTACATGAAGGATTATAACAAGCCAGTTGAAAGAAATACTGGCTGGTGGATAGAAATGAAAATAAAAGTAAACTTGTTAATATATTTAATGACTTCATCACTATTTACATAAGTAAACCCATTCAGATGCATTTTAAGCAAACCTATTACCATAATAGAGATGAATACTAACATATTATGAAACGAAAAGCGAATGAGTCTTGAATGTATTAGTGGGCTGTTTTAACATTACGTAGTAGAAATGCATGCTTAAATTGCTATAACGTTGAGAGCAGGAAACGATTATGTTGTTATGAATGATCGAAAGCAGGTAGGTGGCGCTACTTGTCATACAAGTGAATAAGATTACAGAGCATTTACGGTTAATGCTAGCGTTGCTTAATTTCCTCTATTTACAGATTTAATTGCAGTTGAGTATGTGGTTTTAATATTATCGAGTTTATTTGCTTGTAAGTCAATTTATCCATTGCTACTAACAAGCTTGATACTGTTTAGATTTCACTTCTGTGATGCTGCATTTTACTTGGTACATCTGCACAATATCTTTTCGTGATATAGCAACTAAGAGTAACACTCTTAGTTGCTATATCTCAGAAAGTTATAAACTTGGCATTCATTGAATAATTAAATGCTTTTTGGATATAAAGCTTCGGTGTCCAATACAAGGTTCAACCAAATCCTAATCGCCATACCTCTAACCTCCACATTTTCTTTTCTAAACTACAAATTGTTTTATCCTACCACATCCCACTCCATATTCTAAACCCCATCAAAATTTTCAAATAAATCTTCAGCCTTTAGCTAGTAATTAATTCAGTTACCTAACATTATGATTGTCTAACGAGCATTTAACCCAGTTAACCCGCCATTACAGCAACAATGTATCATCATATCATCAAGGTAAATACGTTCTTGTTGTGCACCGTTCTATATTAATTACAACACACACCTCTAGTGAAAGTTGTATGGGGGATTTGCACGTGACAAGTTACTACTATGAGTTGTGGTTGTGGTAGTTAGAGGTGGGAATTGAGTGAGCTTTTGGTTTTTGGAGTGATATTGGGATTTGGTTATAGTTCTTTGCAAAGTCTAGGATGGAATTGGAGTTTGTTTGTTGAAAAACTTGGTGTTGCCTTTGTGATAAAATGTTTTATTAATGAGTTGAATTAAATGGCTGCACGAATACCTAATTGGTTAAGTATATTTAATAGGGAAGCTCGAGGTTTCCTATGATTCGGAAGTAGTAATTTATATCTTCAGTTACACTATCAAGCATCATAATCATTAACTGCTCATTACTTCGGCTTGGTTTATGATTATGCTCAAGTAAGATAAATAAGTTAAACTTGTAACAGCCTCAAGTAAATAAATAGTTAACGAACACTTTCGCTCCAATTACTTCCTACAAACTTAACTTTCCAAGCGAAATCGCAGCGAGCATCACTAGTACCGTATCCGTAGCTCATACGGATCGGATACCCAGTGTCAATGCTCTCGCTAAACCAGTTTGTGATCAGAATTCACGTACGCGTGAGATTTGCCGCAAAATAGCAAAAACAGCTACGCGTACGATCATCCATACAAATTATATGCAGCCGTGTAAACAAACACGATAGTAAAATTTCGCGGTCCTATTTGAAAGTGAAGAATCCGAAATTGTGTTTAAATTATTCTGTGCCTATCGCCTCTCGAATAATTTTGCTTTTAAAGAAATCTTTAGATGAGATTTAACAACTTTTGAATTCGCATTGATATTTATCTTGCATCGTAATTAAATTTCACTAATTAAAAAATCAACAACTTTAAATCTTTATAGCGAAATTCAAATGCAAAATCACATTGAATCATCGATCAAATTGAATGTCTGCAATCGATACACGATACTATAAAATTCCGATTTCATAACGATTATTTACTCGAATGAATCCACAAATTACATTATGCTATCCAATTTACTCGATTATCGTTGCGTTCTTAATTAAGCAGGGCGATTATGAATCGGATGCATCCGCATGTGTCATAATACGAAGCTCGCGATGCGTGACTTTTGCGTCAGTGGTCGATTATCTGTGTTATGTACTACTGTCATCGATGCATCTCATTGCATTAATTTCAGCTCTAGTTCACAATAGAAAATGGAGCGGTGACCTGAAGAGGTGGTCAATGCGGAAGGATGGCTATTGGGTTTCGTGGTGCAACTGTTTTGTGGGCTTGGTTTGGACAAGTTGAAATTACAACATCTAATTAATAACTTACTATCTTTGCTATTTATTAAGTGCAAATATACAAATGCATAATCCAAAAGATTCATGGACTTCAATGTGGATCTAAATTCTTAAGTTTTGAAGATATGTAGTTTTCATGTCGTGATGAACTTTTTCCATGACTTTTTAGGTAATCGATTCCTGCTGTATATCTGGTGACATAGCAGCTTTTGTATCCATCGTTCCCTTATTGTGTTTGCTTGTTTTATCTCCTAGCGTTTACAGTTGACAGGCCATTTTGTTTGTCTTAAGCATGATTCTTTGCAAAACTAGCTAATAAATTCGGTCGTGACTATTTGTCTAATGAAATTGATTGATGTTTATCCTTTGAAAGCAACTGTCTAAAATTATCTATTTAAATTATCGTCTGACAGATTAGGTGGCGTTAATTACGAATTATTAATAGCATTTACTCATTTTACGGCTATAAAAGTATCAGCATTAAAAACCTTAACAACATTAACGTGAATGGATTCTGACTTTTGATCTTTTGATAAATTTATTAAACTTGTGCTAGCTTTCATTATTTCTATTCGAGTTATATGCTCAGGCTCTATCTTTATCGACTATTAAATTCTTAAAACATGATTACTGTTTTATATTTTTTTTAAATGGTCTGTTGAGGTTCATTTTCAGTTTCTTTAACACATTGGAGGAGCTTCTATTTATCTGCCTTATATTTTACACGACTTTTCGGCTTTTTTTGTCTTATTTTTCTTTTTGGTTTCTTTTTTCCTTTTTTTTTCGCAAGATTCAACCGTAACTTTAAAAACTTTATTTAGGGAGTCCTGCTTCTACGCCTTATCTAACTAATTTTCGGCTTACTTAAATCTTTTTGAGTGCAGAATGCTACCTAACAAATCTGAATGCTTTTCTAATACTGCACTCAATACAGCACGGAAAACGAAATGTCTCGACAACGTTCTACTTTCAAAACACAGTGAACAAGCTGACATTATTTAGAAAATTATAATATTACTACAATTTGTATGCCTGCACTTAAGCCGCATCGAGAAGCACGACTGCACTTATAAGGATTTGATTAAGAAATTGATAATCGACTAAAAGCTATAGTTGATTTTGTCATCCTCGTCACTAGCGTAAGGTCTGTTGTTTTTTCAAAATTTGTCATAGTTGTAATTTATTTGGGTTTTTTCAATACCCTTTTTACCCACTGGCTTAGATAAACAATACTCGAAATTTAACAGAATAAAGCCGTTTCCGCCGCATTTAGGGGAATTACTTAGCCAAATTGCTGGGAATGCAGCCCTAGATTCAAGATTAACATAATCCACCTCTTGTCATATACAACAGAACTTAGCTTAGAAATCAGATGACTTTATCGTTCTTTTCTCCGTCGCTCAAAACCATAAATTCAAAAGTTTTTAATTCAAACTAGAGGGCCGACATCAGCCCTGGATCGTAGCAACTGGAGGTCATGGGGAGAGGCCTTTGCCCAGCAGTGGGATGACGCTAACAGTATCAGTAGGGTGATAAACAGAACTTTTTGATCATCAAAAATAATTACGTAAGAGAATTCCTTAAAAATACCCTCTTTTTAGTGTTTAAGCTTGAATGAAGAAAAGGTGGAAAAAAACTTCCCAGCAGAAGAAATCTGGTCCAGTATAATTATAACTGGTCCTAAGTTCCGCACTCAAGTTATAATGATTATGCATGTAAGTAAGTAATTTGTATCTAAAGACCGTATCTCGAAGCGTACAATTTTCGATACTTTCTACTTTTAGCAGGAAAGTGAAATGAAAATTATAGCAAAGCCGGTTCTTTGAGGAAGAAAACTG
The DNA here is from genome assembly GCA_963082995.1 of Noctua comes. NCBI lineage: Eukaryota > Metazoa > Arthropoda > Insecta > Lepidoptera > Noctuidae > Noctua > Noctua comes. Next base: position 3,716,064 of record OY720290.1, on the reverse strand, counting down.
TTATATGATAGTAAAGTATAGTATTATAGTGTGGTATTATTATGTTCTTGTTCATGTAATTAGTTGAGGAAGTACGATGAACTTCAGAGTCTTGAGATTTCTTTTTATCTTCTAGTTGGTCGTGAGATTTTAGTTCTTTCGTTAAAACATGCTTACATTTGGCAAGTGAATTATATAGTTTTTTTTTCTTATGTCATTATTTGCCTCTCTTTTGTATTGTTTGTCAAACAGGTTTTGATTCTGGCAGGTTTTTGGTTTTCTTTTTAAAAATGTGTTCCTGTCATATTGTGTTCTTCCAACTTATCTGGAAGCAATTATTTTCTTTTTGAATTTTATTCTTGAAAAAAATATAAATGATATTCCTAGCTTCGATAAAGTTATTAAACAAGCTTTCTGTAGTAATTGCTAGTTTGCTTAGATAAAACTTTTTATGTACATTAATATCTATTGCTATTGTATGAGGTTTTTTAACCGGCAATCAGAAGTAAACTGCGGCAACCGCTAAGCTATTAGAGCGTTAGTAAGTTGTGAGAACCGCAAGCTTTTATGGTTATTATTCCTGAAAAGAGTCTGTTTTTTTTTTCATTTTTAACTGAAGATTAGTCCTAATTAACAAAAAAAAGTTTCTTAAAAAAACCTTTTGGTATTAGACAAATCGTCAAAGTGAAATGAAAAAAAAACCGCGCTCAGTCGATTATCACCCCTAATACTCAAAAAAAAAAACAAAAGACGCGTAAAAAGATACTTAAAAAACCGCACTTTCTATTTTCAAAACTCGAATCCTAAAATGTTTATTTTTTTTTCACTTTTGGCACAAACACTTTTTAGCACTGCACTATTTTGAATCAACTCACCAATAACTTCATGTTGCCGTGTGTCTTCGTTCGTTCGCCGAAGACTGGTTGTGTGGTGCGACTATGTTACCATCTTGTTATATAGCGTCCCTCCCACTTTTGGAACGGCTAAGATACGGCCGAAGAAGGGTGAACGCTTGGGCCCGATAATGACATGTATTAATTGTAACTTGCACTTATAATCTTGCATTCAGCCTTAAACTAGAGCAGCCATGATTTTTTATAAATAAAGAAGCCAGATCATAGACAATCGATTCTATTTAGTCGATTATTTGCGCTTAAATGTTTTATTTAACATTGAACTGAATTATAAAAACTGGTTTGAAGTAATTAAAGAAAGATTTGTACATTAAAATTTGCATATTATACAAATATGACTTGTGATGTTCCACTTTAAATTATATGAGCGAACACACAACCATTGCGTTCTGGCATGAACAGTAGATATTATGAAAGTTGAAAATAACCGATATAAAATAGTCGATTCAAAATGTTTGCCCAAGGATATTCAAAAGTGTGCCACACAAGTGCATTCTAGGACCGGTCGTATCATCTGTCAGGCAGCCATTAATAACATCTTTGGTATTTACAGTAATAATAGAATTAATGTAACTGTAATGTTATGCTAGGGTTTCGTCAGTTATTTCCACAGTTATATTATTGTTAAATTCTTCAGTGAATTCTTTTGCTACTAACCTACTTGGTCAACTTTGTAATAGTACGGTATGAGGCATAATGTAATAAGAAATATTAATGGCAACAGTAACATTATCAACCTCATCTACATAAACTAATTAACCCATAAAAGTAGCGTCAAACAGTTGAAGTAGCAATACGAGTACCCAAAGGACCAAAACCAGCAATAGTTATTAAAAAAGACCTTTCCTTAAGTTGAGACCCTGATTCAGCGGCAAACGTAGGTAATGTACCGACAAACAAGAATAGGTGGAAGGGAAAGGCTATGTGCAGAAAGTCGGGAAGAGTATGTGGTGTGCAAAGAAGTGAACCAAGGTAGAAGAGCTTATCGAATTGATCAATGAAACAGAAATATTGACTACAATCCGTAGGTTTTTTTTTTTTTTCGGATGGGAAATCATCAAATGACCCCCCCCCCCCTCCCACTCTGGGCGGAGCGGAAGGGAGTGTCAGACTTGTACTGACTAAAACCCATCCATGTTCCTTCTTTGCCCTTTGTGTTCCAGGGCCACGGTATCTCTTTCGAACAGTCCCGCAGCCCTGGCAGGCATCAGCCCTTGCAGACCCCTACATCGTTGCTGACATCTCTTTGAGGCGCGCGTGGAACACGAACGCGCCGTCGACACGGCCTGTCGTCAAAAGACGGCCAGACGGCGAGCTAGCCCATAGCTAGCCGTCCACAGGCCACAATCCGTAACTTAGGAAGCACCGCAGTGAGAAGGAAAGCAGGCTAAGATAGACTCGATGCGATAGATGGCGGACGAGATATTGTGGTGCAGCTTCAAAGAGTCCTATGGTCATCTGGGCACTGCGATAAGCTGAGTTATAATACTGCGACGGTGCAGAATCCCCATGCGTTCATTCATAATTCTTATGCAGGTAATCGAATGCTAATTCTGTACGAAAAACTGACTTGAACCTCTTCATCATACTAAGAGTGTCTTGCTCTTAGTAAGAACCATGTTACGGTAATCAGCATAAGTTTAATTTGAAAGTAAACACAAATTGTGGAACAGTTTAAGTAAATGAATTCGTTTACTGGTTTTTAAGTAGCACGGTTAGAGTAATGATCCTCGATTAGAATTCGCGAGAATTAAATTGTGCATTAAAACTGTTTACTTTTTAAAACTGAATGCAAGATTGATATGTTTATAATCGGAGTTCCTACTTCCTCAACTAGTGAGCAAGCACACAAGCACTGCTGAGCATGAAGTCCTAGGTTCAATTCCCAGGACGGGTAAAGCGTTTTTTTATCAGGAATTGTTCAATAACAGCCAGGGTATTTGGATTTGTGCCCGGTTGATGGCAATAAGCTCGCCCCCTATTACAGGGGACTGAAACATAACTGGCGAAATGTGGATGTACTACTAGGTACAGGCGTCATGTTATGTTATGTTACTCATATTTTAGCTTTGGCTCTGAGAGATCTATGATGGCTCTAGTATTGCAGATGTTCTTCGGCGATGGTGACCACATACCACCAACTGGGTCACTGCTACTGCTTTCTACGACCCTCAAAAGAAGATAACATTGCATCTATGGCACCGTGACATCAGCCGTGAACATTTCAGATGCATAGATGCACACTAAACAGGCAATTTGCATTACAAATGTGCATCTTAATTGCAATTTATGTAACCAGTTAGTAGACTTAAAATACCGTTATGCTTAACTGTGATTAATTAGACGAATTTTTTGATACTGCAACAATGCACATTTTATTCCAAACAGAGACTATATTATTCATCATCATCATCATCATTTCAGCCGAAAGACGTCCACTGCTGGACATAGGCCTCCCTCAAAGGGGGGGTTTTGCCATAATCGCCACGCTTGGCAGGCGGGTTGGCGATCGCAGTATAGTTATTATACAGTCACAGAGAACGCTGCTGCCCATTCTCTGGTAAGTCCCTTAGTCGCCTCTTACGACACCCACGGGAAGATTGGGATAGTGCTATTCTTTACGTCCGACACCATACGTAGTATATTATTCACTCTTCCGATTTTACATAATTTCGAAAATATCTACTACATCTCCATTATCATTGGTAGCCTTATTCTTCTCACTGCTTCGAATTAGCCTAATCCCTTTTGAGCCATGCTTTCCTGGTACACTCGAGCCTCAACCGGGTGTTCTTCGGGATCTTCTAAATATCATCTACCCCCATCTGGATGTTGATCTAACGACATCCCTCCTGCCGTCTCTTAGCAACCATTCAAAATCAAAAAATCAAAATCAAAATATTTTATTTCACATAGGCCTCGATGGGCACTTATAAAACGTCGACAAGAGGTGCACGGTTCGGGTTGGTCGTTTCCTATGGAGAAGAACCGGCAACAAACTCCATGGTTACTCTTTTCAAATTCAAAAGGCTCTACTTCAGATGCTGTTTTTCTAATACTCAATCTCAGTTTGCGTCTGTGTTACGTGTTCTAACTTTAACACTTGGTCCCGATACGAGCTACATGCGTCATGCGACAGTGGCTGTTGTGACAACAAATGAAAGAGGATTTGTTTAGAACAATCCACAACTCACTGACCGATGGTTCTCACGCGAAGGAATGTAGTGACGCTGCACAAGTATAAATAGACACTGTACAAAAGCGGACTGAATGCCTTAGACATTTTCTACCAGTCTGACTTAGGGTGATGCAGAGAGGAAACATAGTAGATGCAGCATAACAGAAGGTTTTTAAGAAAACGTTTCCAAATTAAATATAACGATAAATACATACATACGAACAAAATAAACAAATTAAAGAGAGATAAAAATACTTACATCGAGAAAAACTAACAACAATTTAATTTTGAGATGACTCTGCCAGCTTCTTAAGTGTTCGCGAGCTTTTACTTTAAATGTGAACCGACTACTGGCCATCCTGATAATCAGAGGGAGCGCATTCCAAACGAAGACCGCCTGGACAAAAAAAGAAGATTTCAGAAAACCAGAGCGGTGAGAAGGACATCGTAGTAGACGGTTATTGGAGGAACAAAGATTATTGCTGTGTGTGTGAGAAGAAAGAAGTGCTATCACGTGTAGATTGACGTATGCTGCATCGTCCGAGGTCGAGAACGGAGCCTTAGAATCGATGTTCTCATGAAATCAATGACTGTGTCAGAGTAAACTACCTACATCATTTACATAATGTAATAAAATCCACGAACAATACGTAGAAACAAAGGCAGTTCACATTAACAAATAATTAATTACAATTTTAGTTCGCAAAGTTCAAAACAATACGAGTCACGTGCATTTTGTAAACTCAAAACATAAAATTAGTAAACTGTAAGATTTATAATTAAGATCGTAAAGCAACAAAATGCTGTGTGTACGGTCTTACGGTAATTTTACATTTGTGGCTATTACGAAAAACTACACTCATTGGCAAATTACGTCCCTACATTGTGTTACTCGTAGTATTTTTGAATGTGTAATTCAAAAGTAATGCTATACTTTTTTTTTTTTTTTTAAAGTAATGCTATAGTTTGGATTACGTTTCATACTGTCTTTGAAACTGACTGTGCCTACCAAAGAAGAGAAGACGTTGCGTTGGAAGGCCTCCCACTAGGTGAACCGATGACCTGGTGAAAGTTGCAGGGATCCGCTGGATGCGAGTCGCACGGGACCGGTCGATGTGGCGACACTTGGGGGAGGCCTATGTCCAGCAGTGGACGTCTTTTGGCTGAAATGATGATGATGATGATGATGATGATGATGCCTACCATCTTTATCGCATCCACCGAAATACGTCCACGGCTGGATATAGGCTTCCCTAACCATCGCCACATCAACCAGTCCGTACTTCTCTCATTCTCGATCCTGTGTTTCTTTTTTTTAGTAGCCTTGTTACCCACTGTTGGGCAAAGGCCTCCCCCATATCCTTCACGATACTCTTCCCCAGCGCCACCTCGAAGCAGTCTTCGTGATGAGCGTCAAGATAATCTGGCCTTCTTTCTAGACCGGCCTCGGCGGCGCCGTCGATCCTCAGGCACCCATCGTGTTAGGACCTTTGTCCAGCGGTCGTTAAACACGCGGCTCACTACCCCATCCCATTTGAGGCTGGCAGCCTTTTTTCCTACGGTGTTTCTCTTAACAAATTTAAATAAAGTATTGATTGTTCAGCTTTGAATTTGCTACGGTATCGTGTGTGTCTGTTGCCAGGCGAGTGGCTTTGACCTTGTGAGTGAATACATCATCATCATAATTCTCCTGTCGTTACCCGAATTTACTTGGAGTCGGTACAGCACGTATTCTTCTTTCATACTTCTCTATTAGTCGTCAACTCTCCTTCTAGCCATATCGTCTTTGTGAGTGAATACGACAACTTGAAAAAGTAGTCCAATGTTACAACTTAAATGATCGGAGAACATGTTATCTGTGTGTGTGTGTCAATGTGTCATTAAATCATTAGTCTGATGTAAGAGATTTCTTGTTGCACGTAAATATGAAATATTTTCTGTTGCTGTGACATTTTTGCAATATTAAAACACATTCAATTGGTTGCGCAGCCATGTGCAAATGTGCATTCGAGATTTTTTATGTATATTTTCACTTTTTTTTAAAGAGATAACACATTTTTAAAGAATTTATAAATGCAGATTAATTTTAAATAGGTTCGCGCGTGACAGCGATGCGGCGGTGGACCTACTTAAGTGTCATATTGTCGTCGTAGTATGTTTATGAAGGTACTTACTTTTAGTCTAGTTTTTTAATTATTATTTTTAGATCTATTTGTAGTTTGTATATAATGTACATGGTAATAAATAAAATATCCTCGTACATTCTTTAGTAATCGCTATACAATTATTACAATAGGTACACGTATCAGGTGCTAGCTTTATATGACCCTCGTTAGAACATCGGATTCTTTTTTATCACTGTAGTACTTCCCCGTGGGATAAATTCTGACCTCCAGGCGGATGAAATCACGGGCAAAAGCTAGCTTAAATATTAAGTAAAATTGTTAATGAAACTCATAATCGGTTACGTTCTAAAAATCGACTAAACGTTTTGTTTTTATTAGTCGATTACGAAATCGATAATAATTGACGATGACGTTTGATAAGTTGATCGATTAAACCAACTATTATTGCAGTTGTATTATTTAATTAATGAATCCTAGTTCTGTCAATAATGACAGGGTAAGCAGAAGAGGTAACCAACTGTAAAACATTACGTATACATAACATAACATCACGCCTGTAATCCCCGAAGGATTAGGCTGAGGTGTAAATAATTAGTAGTACACCCACATTTCGCCAGTTATGTTTAAGTGCCATGTAATATTGGGCGAGCCTAGTGCCATCAACCGGGCACAAATCCAGACCCCATGGCTGCTACTGAGAAATTTCTGATGGAAAAACCCAATAACACTTTGCCCGACCCGGGAATCGAACCTAGGACCTCATGCTCAGCAGTCGTGCTTGCGGCCACTAGACCAACGAGGCAAGATATTACGTATAGTGTAGAGAATTTAGTAAAAAATATTAATTATTCACGATTTATGCATCCGATAATGAGTTATGATTATGATCCAATATTCCGTTGAGTAACATACTCAATCAATTGTTTCATTGATTTTCTATTTTCATCATCACTATTATCATTCGAGCGGAAATCGGCTGGCTTGGAGCTGTCCTAATGTCCAACATTAGGACAGCCCCAATCCTCGTCACATCAACCGGCACTGTGCTGATTCATGTGACCTTCACCGACATATGGATATTAAAAGAACTTACCTTAATCGCCAACTTCAATAACATTAAGTAAAAATAACTTTTTACTTTATGTTAAGGTCATTTTGTGGTCAATATATAAATAGCAATATCAATAGTACATATCTATCAAGATTAACTGGTCACAAACTATGAGTGAGGTAGACTTAGCCTCAGTAGCGAAGAGTCAATCTTTGTATGAGATAAGCCGGAGTACATATCTTTAATGTGATTATATTATTTGTCTATAGAAAACTAACTTGGTCATTTTCAAAGGAAATCCGGTAGGAATCGAGTTGTATGGAACCTTCGCCACTGCTTAGCCTCATCTCTGAATTACAGTGAATCAAAAATCTAAATCAAAGCATTTATTTCAAGTAGGCCAGTTACAGGCACTTTTGAACTTTACTGTCGAAACAAAGACAACAATGAAATGTAGCTACAGTCCCAGTCACAAGGCATAAAAGCTGTGAAAGTAATGTAGTTGCCCATTCCCTAGCGTAGATCTCCATGGAGAACAGGGCTGCCAGATTGTATTATTGGATACAAAAACTGTATAATTTGAAACACTGTTTCAAGCTTTCACGGTTTACAACTAAACTTATACTGTCACTTACGGGATATCTTCCGTGATTGTTCATTATTTTGAGCTCCCGATATCCCAATAGTGCGCGTAGCAAAAGACAAAGAAAGAGGGTAGATAGATTTGTCTGCTCTTAACAATTTATTTTTCCATCCACCCGCATTCTCCAGTCAACCCGCGATCATGGCGCTTGCAACAGCGCCGAAATATCGGAAGCTCAAAATAATGAACAATCACGGAAGATATCCCGTAAGTGACAGTATAAGTTCTGTATAATTTGGTTACTGATTGTATCGTATAGTTGGATACGGAAAGCCTAAATCCTATTATCTGAGTTTTCTATGGTGATATTTTGAGTTGCCATATGGATACGCGTTTTAAGCCTGTGAGTACTAATAATAAAATAACGTAGGAAAGTTCACGTCATTAGTCATTATTATGTATATTTAAAAAAATGTAAGAACTGTATCCTGACATTCAATTTTGTATAATTTCAGAAACATTGCCGAATAAATTAAAAATACCTACTGGCAGCCCTGATGGAGAAGAACGGGCAAGAAACTACATGGACACTCTTTTATCATTTACTGATTCACACATGATTTCCTTCATCTTACAAGATCAGTTAGGACTTTCAGCCCACCTCAGCAATAAATTCTTGACCACTATTCCTAAACTTCAAAAAGTAATATTTACTTAACATAACATCACGACTGTAATCCCCGAAAAGTTGGGCAGACGTGTACCTAATAGTACACCCACGTTTTGCCATTTATGTTTTAATCATATGTAATAGGGGGCGAGCCTATTGTCATCAACCGGGTACATATCCAGACACCGTGGCTGCTACTGAGAAATTCCTGATGGAAAACTTAATAACAATTTGCCCGACCCGGGAATCGAACCCAGGACTTCATGCTCAGCAGTCGCGATTTCGACCACTAAACCAACGAGGCAGACATTGTTATAAATTTGGCTAATATCGCACTTCTAGAAAGTAAAAAAAAATTCCATGACATAGACAAAACGGCCCTCAGTCCTTTGCCATTTCGAAGTGTTTTAGCTGAGAAAAAGAAGTGGCGGAACAATCTCCGCAAAGGCAACCATGTATGTTAGGCGTAAAGTCGTATTTTCATTAACAAAATCAATTCCACTCGATACAATGTTGACCTGAATGCGATATATCTCTGCCTACATGTAGTAGAGAGATTGTAAACATTCTCCTATCTCTTCATCATTGAAATATTAACGAGCGTCACAGCCTTGACACTCGCCGTACATCATCACTCCATTTACATCATTTGGCAGTTTACGTCATTTTATGTTCTACATGTTACATTTCAGTAGCAATCGTGAAGAAGGCTTCCTACTTTAAAAGAAATAGATTGTGAGATAAAATCCTGTCGTGACTTGCAAATTACAATATAAATGAATAAAAAATAATAATAAAATAATAAAATGGTTGGTTGTGTAATATTTATAATATATATAATTTATTTATATTTTTACAAATCATATACATTTTTAAATATTCCTTAGAAAAAAACTAAAAAAAACATTTAAAAATATAAAAAATTGTAGCCCACCGGTATCGGGAACAGGGTCCAAGCGGCGGTCAGGGCTCCAGAGAGAGGAACCTCTTAACAATACGAGCCGTGTCCAGGAGTACCGCTTTCTGAATCTATATTTATTATTAGATTAAACTTTTTAGGGTTCCGTATCTAAAGGGTGGCACCCTTCCCCCCGCTGCGCTGGGTAGCCCAGCTGTCTGTCAGTCCGGCCGTATGTGCGCCTGTCCGTCCGTCCCCATACGTATTATTTCTTCAGTGCCACGAAATCCTTCGGGTGCGAGTCCGACTCGCACTTGGCCGGTTTTTATTATTTTTACTTATTGACTACTAGCTAGCGCCCGCGGTTTTGCCCGGCGTAAATCGGAAATAGTTAAACTGTAACGTAACGGAAAAAAATGTATTCTACGTCATGGTCTACCTGTGAATCTCGAAATCCTGTCAACCGTTCAGTCGAGAAAAGGTAACCGACAAATAGACGGACATGGTTATTTTCATATTTATTTATTTTTTTTTTTTTTTTATTTAGTATGAATGTCGTCTTCATCTGCCTAGCCTTTTCCCAAACTAAGTTGGGATGCCGGGGTGGATAATTCTCATGGATGTCAGACTCTAACTGACTAAAAACCACCCCGGTGTTCCCTTCTCACATTTGCACCGGGGATCATGGGAACTAGTGCACCTTAGACATGTTGGGATGCCGACCCCAACATAATTACTCATAGCTAACCACAGTCTAAAAGAAAGCAGCTGAAGCGACTGCCTACCTGACCTTCAGAACCCAGGACTTCTCGTATCGACTGTCAATGATCCACAAATGTCAGCTAGGACCAATGGCTTAACTTGCAACCGAGGCCCGGAGAGAAATCGGTATGTATTGAATTAATCTTCTTCTTCTTTATCGTGTGGTTAGTGCCTAACCTGGTGTCAGAGTTTTATGCCGCCCATGGGCCTCTGACTTGGCTTTACATGCTGACGAGAAATTAATGATGGTCACCCATCAAAGGATTGATTTCAGCAAGTTATGCTTAACCTTGATGATCGACCCGTGCGGCTGTTATTATTTAGTCACGAGTAAGGATGTCGTAATAATACTAAAAGACTGTCTTAAGGTAGTTACGGCATAGAAAACTTTCGTGAGAAACCCTGAACTTAATGGTTGGAAATCGGTAACACGCAATGGGAGTTGCGATTACTGTTCGTTCCTTCTTTGGATAGGAATAATATGTATAGCATAGGAGTCTACAACAGGGAAATCACCGTGAGGAATCCGGGATGTCCTAGAACCAAAAATGCAAAGACCAGCGACATCTACTAACCCGCACTGGCCCGCGTGGTGGATGGCCAGTGGGCCATGGGAACGTTATAGAGTGTTATGTTATGTGTTAGTGTCTGTGTAATATTTTTAGATGTGGCGGATTGCATTTATTGATCGATGAAGACTCTTGTCAGATAATTGGAACGTCCTCGAAACATTAGAACCGATTTCGCTTAAACTATGACTAATTCCCCAGGAACCACGTCCCGTTGAATCCACGACTGAGAATTTCGAAATCAATCAGAATATAATAATGAAATTATTTTTACACGCGTTCGTTCAAGTGCGAGCAAGATCCTTGAAAATGGCCAGTCTCATTTTAAAAAGAATAAAATATCAAGTATGTGGCAACACCGTCTTGTATCTAGATTTAAAAAATATGGGCAGCCATGATGGATGCACTGATGTTCCGAATTTAAATTTTGAATTTGACGTTGCACAATGGACGGCGGTTTTGAAGATAGTTGATTGTAACTTGCGGTTTAAATGTCTCTAGTCCCTACTTAAAATCCAGTTTGTTTAAGATTGAAGAGTAAATGTAAACTGAAATTGTAGAGGTCATGCAGCAGCTGGTCAGTTAATAATCAATTCGAGGTGTCGATCATTTTGCAATCATTTATGTAGTTAATGTATCTATATATTTTGACATTTCAACAATCCTCATTGTGCAAAAGCTTGACCAATAATTCAAAGGAAACTATTCTTCAGTATAGATCTTCTGTCAAAATGAAAGCGATTGTTTTACGTAATATCATATCTGCCACCTCTCATAGCAGAATAACTTTAATTTCAAAATAATACTGCTAGACTAGGTGATGGTAAGCCCCCTGATCGCTGATATTGCTTAGAAGTGGGTGTTTAAAGTGCTTACTTTGAAAAAACATTATTAAAAAGTTAACCACGACTTGAAAACTATCTCGCAAGGATGTCCCCTCCCATTTCGAAACTGACACAACAATCGAAAAAGTTTCGATTAAGAAATCAGTCTATGGCATACATATTGCAGAAAAAAATAATATAAGCGGATGCACGCATGCATAATCAAGCAATGCCCACAAAAGTAGACAGGAAAGAGGTTATTAAAAATGATATAATGACATATATTATGTTAATTATCACTAAGTGATAGTATTTACCCATTACTACAGACTGGATAATATGCAAATACGCGGCTGTTTTTTGAAGTTAATGCATATGTATGTTGGCTAAAATCGGCATATCGTGCATATTTGGGCGTATTTCCTTTAATTTCAACTGTGTCTAACAGGAAAAATGTAAAAAAGTGCCAGAGACGCGCAAAAAGCACCTAAAGTCAAGTAGTGCCCATTGAACTAAGTATATGTAGAACGAAAGTTTTAAAAATATGTTATTTAATAGAAGGCTCCATCTTACTAGGTACTAATAATTAGGAACAGATTCCGATTTGCACAAAAAGAAAATCTAGTCGAAAATGTAGAAATTGAAAAAAAACATTATATTGTAATACTTATTTCAATTTTATGTTGCATATTGTTGCAGATTTTGAGCATTTGTGGTGCTTATTTGCATGCATGTTTCGACGATTTAGGCCCGCTTGCACTACAAATCGCTTAACGCGTTTAACGTAGAACGCATTTAAAACATCGTTCTGTTTCTATCAATCGTTTAAAGATGGCAGAATGATGTTTTATATAATATGTTTAGCGTTAAACGCGTTTAGCGATTCGTGGTGCAATCGGGCCTTAATGTTGCATACAATCTGGCCTCTAACCATTACTAACGCCCCGTTTGACTTCAAGCGATGCGACTTGTGATTGTGACGCGACTTAACTTCGCGAGAGTACCGTCGCGTCGCGGTGACTCGTGGCATTGTCACCATCATTCCAGTCTGGAATCGCTCACTGCTGTGGCCTCCCTTTCTTTTGCTACACTTCCCGGTTCCCTGCGCCTCATATCGGTGTTTCCCAGTACTTAGACTATATCGTCAATTTTACGAGCTTTAAGACTGCCATATTTTCTTTGGTCTCGCCTTGGCTACTACTCAGTTAAAGCTTTACTTCATCAGCCATCTCCGCGTCTAGTGAAATGTGGCGCTTCAAGCAATTTCTTTCATTTGTTTTTCCGAAGTTGCTGTCGCAAAACGCGTGTAGACTGAGTGTGCAGCTCGTGGCCATGCTGTGAGTGACAGAAGCTTGTTTAACTACCAGTTATAAAGTTGCATCTAGACTGCACGAGTTGCGACATAGACTGGCAGGAGACAACAGTGTCGTAATTTGTTTTGAATAAACGCTGTATTTACTTGAAATGTTGGATTGTAATAAGAATTGAATGGGACTTTGCTACTCTATGGATGAAATGAATCTACCTACGTATTTTTAAAGTGATCATAATTCTTGAAGATTGGGACGAGAGCATTACGCAGAGAGTCACCAATTAAAATACTTATATTAGAAATGTGCAAATTTGGTCCATTAACGTCTCTTAAGACCAACATTTTTTTTGGGGTTACCAAACATTTTTCCTCGTCACAGTTTTGCTAAAAACGTGAAACAGACACAAATTACAACGTTTATTTTGACAGGTCAATGTCACTCCTTGTGGTTCTTGTATTACGAAATTGTGGTGTTAGACTGCACGTTACAAGTAGTCAGAAGACCGAAAGTCGGGCAACCAATCTTACCAAGGGGTATCGTATTATTCAATAGCCGGGTTGTGGTCTTGTGGAGGTCAGATAGGCAGTCGCTCCATGTAAAATACTGGTATTCTGTTGGTTAGACAAGACGCCGATCCAAATATAGAGGTAATAGGCTAGGCAGAAAATGATGACTGCTCCTAATACTCCAAGCACTAACATATCAGTATGGAGGGAACGACTGTCGCAACCGAGGTCCGGGCACGCCGCAATCGCGGCGGTAAGACCCCTCTTTGAGGAGTGGCTGGATAGGCGTCACGGCGTCCTGACCTACCGCGTGACGCAGGTCCTCACCGGACACGGAAGTTTCGGGAGGTACCTGTGTCATATGGGGAAGGAGGAAACGCCTGGGTGTCACCACTGCGAGGACCGCCCGGAGGCCACGGTGGAGCATACGGTGCAGGACTGCCCCGCTTGGGCAGAGCACCGCCGTGTCCTCACGGCGGCGATAGGCGGAGACCTCTCGCGCCCGGCATTAGTCGAGGCCATGCTGCGGGGCGAGACGGAGTGGGAAGCGGTCGCCTCCTTCTGCGAAGCAGTCATGCTCGCGAAGGAGGAGGCGGGCCGCGTGAGGGAGAGGACAGCGTCCTCCCTCCACACCAGCCGCAGTGGTAGACGCCCACGGCGCCGGACGTCGGCAGATGATCTCCGGCCACCGTAGGCGCGGGCATGCGGGCGGCGAGTAATGGGCGACTCGCTGTCCGACCATGGACCATGCCCAGGTCGACGGCGCGTTGTGTTCCACGCGCGCCTCAGAGAGTGTCAGCATAATGACGGGGCCCCCCTCTAGAGGGCCGAAGCCTGCCGGGGTCGCGGGACTCATAGAATTACCGTGACCCTGGAACATAAAGGGCTACTGAAGGACACCGTGGATTTTAGTCAGTACAAGTCTGACAGTTTTAAGACCTACTCTTTCGGAAGCTCTACTGAGGTCATCGAGCATTGTACTGAGGTCCTCCATGGTCTCAGTCATGGTCTCACACCTCGCTGCAGAAGGATAGGTTCCGAGGTCTGGTCCTGAAGTCGGACTGACATGGTGGCGTTTTTGTACAAACTCTTCAGCACCTCGATGTACCGATAGTCGATTTGGCACCGTTGGAGAGACTGCAGTACAGCCCAAGTCTCGATCGAATCGAAGGCTTTCTCGTAGTCCACAAACGCCAAGCAGAGAGGCAGGTTATACTCTTCGGTCTTCTGTATAACCTGGCGCAGCGTATGTATGTGGTCTACGGTGCTAAAGCCTTTTCGGAATCCGGCTTGTTCGGGAGGCTGAAAATCGTCAAACCTGCGCGCGAGACGATTCGTGATGACTCTTGAAAACAGCTTGTAGACATGGCTTAGAAGTGAGATGGGCCTATAGTTCTTCAGCCGGGCATTGTCGCCCTTTTTGAACTCCCTCACTCCTATCAAGATCGGAGACTCTACACTCGAAGTTGTAGACGATTATGTCTACCTGGGACAAACGGTCCAGTTAGGTAGGTCCAACTTCGAGAAAGAGGTCAATCGTCGAATCCGACTCGGCTGGGCAGCGTTCGGGAAGTTGCGTGGTATCTTCTCGTCCAACTTACCGCAGTGTCTCAAGACGAAAGTCTATGACCAGTGTGTGTTGCCAGTGATTACATACGGGACCGAAACGTGGTCGCTCACAATGGGCCTCATCAGAAGGCTTAAAGTCACCCAAAGGGCAATGGAGAGGGCTATGCTCGGTGTTTCGTTGCGTGATCAAATCAGAAATGAGGAGATCCGCAAGAGAACCAAGGTTACCGACGTTGCCCGAAGAATAGCCAAACTTAAGTGGCAGTGGGCAGGGCACATTGCTCGCAGAACGGATGGCCGATGGGGCCGAAAAGTTCTGGAGTGGCGACCGCGAACCGGAAGACGCTGCGTTGGAAGGCCTCCCACTAGGTGGACCGATGACCTTGTAAAGGTTGCAGGGATCCGCTGGATGCGAGACGCACGGGACCGGTCAATGTGGCGACACTTGGGGGAGGCCTATGTCCAGCAGTGGACGTCTTTTGGCTGAAATGATGATGATGATGATGAAGTCTGACAGTCCCTCCCGCTCTGCCCTGGGTGGGAGGACTCATTTGATGATTTTACCACGTTAAAAAAAAAAAAAGCACTAACATATTGCATTAACCAAAAAAAAACATCAAAATCACACATCAACGTAACTGTCAAAAGTCTAATCCTTATGCAAGAAATTGCTTCAATCTTCATCTGTTTTTGTGTCATGGCGATTCAATAGTGGTTTCATAGGACTTCCTTGACGAACGGGAAATCCTAATTGGTGGTGGAAATATGTTTGCAATGTCATCGAACTTCCCCTGACGGAGAAACTAGTAAAGCTGTTAGCCTAAGTATGGGCTTAGTTATGACAGCCGTAATACTGCATGAAAGCTGTGATTTTGTTATGGTTCTAATGCTATGTTTATAAAGAAAGTGTAGCTTTAAATTAAGTGATATTTGTGTTTTGAAATTTGACTTTGGTGTTCATTTTTATCGTGTGGTTAGTGCCTAACCTGATGTCTGAGTTTTTATGCCACCCATGGGCCTCTGACTTGGCTTTACATGCTGTCAAGAAATATCTCTCAGGCATGCTGGTTTGGTTTCCTCGCGATGTTTTCCTTCACCGAAGCAGGAGATATTATTCAGTATGCACATGAATCCGAAAAATAAGAAGTGCGCGTCTTGGGTTCGAACTTGAGATCTATGAACTTTGGTATTGTTGAAGGCAGATAGCAACCGCTGAGATTATCTTATTTAGAGGATCTGAAGGCCATGACAAGTGAGAAACGCTTTCAATGCATTTGGATCCCCCAATAGGATTGACAAAGGCTAAAATCTTTTGATTTTTCCATCATTTTGTCGGTAGAAAATTACTCTAAATTACATTATTAGTATTATTAGCTTTATGAACACTCAATAAACAATTAAGTAAATCTTTAGGCTGCATGACCTTGGTTCTGTAGAATATTATAAAATATTTTTTCCACATAAGACAGCCTGTTCGTCAATCCAGGTCTCAATTATCTTGCTCTTAGGCTGAAGTCCACAAACGACTTAGGTCGTACCTACTTTAACTAACCGCTATTTCTGTCACTGTCACATTGCTATCAAAGTACAGTCACCAAAACTTGCGTCTGACCACTGCAAAGAATATTCCTGCTTGCAGCGACAGGCCTTATGTTTTGTTTCATTCCTATTGGTTGAAAAAGGGTGAACAAACATGAGCAGACTCAACTTTTGAAGATAGTACAGACGCCAGCACATCAAGCTACCCGAAACTGTTAAATTTTGCCGAATCAACTTTGAACCTAATGCTTTAGCGACAAAGTTGAAAATCTATTAAAGAAATTTGACAGATTGAAGTAGCTTGATGTGCTGGTATCTGTACAAGGGCAAACTTGAGACGAACGGTAGAATATTTTAATTTTAAAACCTGTGTCAATTTTACTCTATCAACCACAACATCAACCAACAGCAACTACAGAATATTATTACAGTAAACATGGTAAATATCCCACTTCTAGTATTAATAATAATGTTAGTGACCATGATAGTCACCAACAACTACAGAATGTTATTACAGTAAACATGGTAAATATCCCGTTTCTAGTATTAATAATAATGTTAGTAACCATGATAGTTTAAAATCTTATAACTACAGAATGAATTGAGAATACAAACAAGATTTAACTTACATTAGCTCAAGTCGCAGTAAACGAGTTATACTGGTAATTAAATAGACGATGACCCAATGTAATCCAATATGTTTATGCAATGTATGTTGGTAGTAAAACAATACTCTTTCCGTCTTGTGAAATAAATAGCCAGCTCAGAAGAGATTTGCGTAAATAAACTGATTATCTGAGAACCGTCTGACATAAAACTGTTTAACAAGTTTATACTTGGCGGTAGTAGCAAGCTTGATTCAGATATAAGCTACGAAACCGTGAGAAACATTACCAGCGAACAATGTTCCCACAGCTGGGACATAGGCCTCCTCTCTAAGAGAGGGAGAAGGCCATATCTACTACGCGGACTTAGTGCGGATGGTGGATATTACAGGTCTTTGATTTTTTTGTTCGAGAATATGCCGTGTTCCTCACGATGTTTTTCATCTCCGTTTTGAAAGCAGTTGTGATGGAATCATTTACGCAAAGTAAAGTTCCTGCCTGGGTTTAAAACCCTACAACTAAGTCAGTTTTTTTTTGAGCCTGTACTGTCCATTGGCAGTACAGGCCCAAAAAAAAAACTGGACTGGGACCCAAATGCTGGGCAAAGGCAAGTAAGTTAGATTCCGTGGGATAAATTAACTGAAAAGGTACGATAACACCATCGAGAAACTACCGAACATAAAGTAGTGTACAAAATATACAGCCAGAGATTGAGATGCTCGCTAAAAGAAAGAAAATACTTTTGGTCTAGACAACACTAAAAACAGAAGACTCAACCAAACTACCAGGAAAACAGATCGTTGAAGAACAAACCATTCTAACGAAGATAACATTACTACTACAATCGTATGCAGCATCACACGAAGATGATTGACATCAATTGATCCCACGGTGTCACGGCTTCGCTCCACATTCGATACTTGTTTTATGGTAGCTTCACCTGTAGCATAATTGATATATACGATGATGTTTATGTAATTGTTAAGGATAGGGTACTGTCAGACGCGGCAGCGGATAGCGTGGCGGAGAAGCGAGGGCATCAAAAAGAAAACTACAAATGTAGAAGTTCCGTAGACAACAAGATATCTAAAATGTTGTTTTTTCCCGATTCCCGCTATAGGAGATGGTAATAAAGTACAATTACGTCAAAAGCATCAAAACAGCCTAGTTACATGAGACGGTAGATTTCCAAAATTCTGATTTACTTTCGTCAAAATTCTGCATTCCAGGTGGAATTCGCTATATCAAAGGATACGGCAAGCCGCTAAGATTGGATGCACATTAAAATCCATAAAAGGAATCTCTCATCTACCATAAATAATGTTCAAACAAAATGTCAAGGGCCAAAAAACCTAGTGTATATATGAAAGTCTAGGTCAAAGAATGTCTAACTCATCATTATTATCGTCTAACACCATATACGATGAAAATCCCTGACATTTGGAAAAAAGAACTTATAATAAAAATATGATTCTATTAAACAAAATATGATAAAACTTATAGGATCTTAAATTATATTCATTAGTTCAAAGTATGGCTCATCTTTACTTCGGCTGAAATACGTCCACTGCTGGACAAAGACCATCAACCGTGCACAGATTCAGACGGCTGCTACTGACAAATTTCTAGTGGAAAAACCCAATAGCACTTTGGTCACTGCCATAGGACTACCCGACCCGAAAACCGAACTCAGGACCTCATGCTCAGCAGTAGTTAATGTGCAATCAATATTAACACATACAATATGTATGGAACAGCAGGTGATACCCAGTATAGATAGACCTCCCCACTTAACGCCATATAAATAGAGCTTCATTTGTCTGAATCTAACATATTCTTACTACCTCAACCAGCACGCGTAGCGTAATCGAAAAAACGACAGATCAACAAAAAAAATCTGCAATTTTGTCGATTCTTCAGTCGACAAAACCCCCTTCTGCGGTGGTCATGCTACGCTTCCAGATCGTCAGTTCACCTTGGGGCTTACCCAAACTGCACCTTAAATCACATAAAAATATGATTTCTTTTCATACGCTAAATGTCATCCAATGTGAAGCTGCCCTGACGTCACCGGTAAGTAGGTTCATTTGAACCAGTTTTATGTACAATCGATGGCAGATTTTAAGTCAAGTTCCCATTGCGAAATGTTCAAAGGAACCGTTCACTTCGACACGTAACTTTAGAGGTGATAATACTATACTTGATTGTACACGCGACTTCGGTCGTCAAATTGATGATGCTATGTCAGTTTGGTGCGGGGACGGACTGGGAACCAATACTGCCATCTTGGTATTTTTTAAATAAAATTTCACAGATGTTTATTGTTTACTAACAACACCCCCCAGTTAATGCCAAACTCAAGAATAGAAAGATCACTCAGTTTAGTTTAGATACGATATGTGTGTCAGCCAATAGATTCACATACTACACTAGAAGAATATCTACTAGTAAAATGAATCAAAAAGTTACAACTGCTTTAATATAGCAAAAGAAAATGGAGTTCATTTCGCATTGGACTACAGAATGATCTGATACTGTTAGGAAAACAGATCAAGGTCAAATTTAAAAAATATATAAAAAGATTCAAAGGCAGATAAGAGCTCAATTCAACTGAGGAGTTGTGTGAAATATAATAATAGAAACAGACTGAATAAATCTATGAACATTTATTGTTCGTGTAACTAAGAAAGAGTATCAAAGAATCTAATTTAACAGTCTAAAGAAAACAATGTCAGAACAAAACAAGCAAGATATACAGACACAGACACACATACTCCTTTCAATATCTCGTGGAATTTCTGCACTTCTGATCACAATCTCGAGTTCCACTTTTAATTAATTTTAATTGTTTTCTGTATTCGTTTATTTTACCAAGGAGGAAGCACTTATTAAAAAGTGACCGGACCTGTTAACAGGTTAATGCATGTTTATAAGTACAGTACCGATTAAGGCAATTTATTATAAGTGTTATGGAATGTGCGAAGCTTTACAAGAAAAAATGAATTTTAAGTAGCTGTTTTTAAAGTCACAATTAATTCCTTATAGTGGTAGACATGGCCTCTCCCAATTTGTGACTTCTACTGGTTCATTTTCCACTTTCCGCAGCATCCAGTCTGTCCACTGAGCGATTTTTAACAAAAACATAATCAGCCCATCCAGAGGCTCTCGCACTGTGTTCGGACACAGTGCAAGTGTGGAGCCCCAACACAGGATATGCCACACCTTACCTCCTGCCGGTCGTGCACAACTAATTGCACCCTCCAGAACTTGAATGAGGCAAACAACAGCTGTTCAGGTTACTACGTACCGGTCGGACAAAATCTGAGTCATCGATTCGAGGAGAAGAAGATAATCAGCCTACATCGTTTCCTGATCCTGATCCTGTCTCTGCGAGGAAGTGGATCGTAATCCACCATGGAACCTAATGCTGGTTGGTTAGAAGGCACACGTCTTTTAGAACAAACCGCTTGCCTCATGCTCCTTGACCGTTTTATTCTTCTTATGGTCGATGGTCAAATAAGAAAAAAAAAGATGAACCAGTGCCGCTTCCACTTATCATCAGTTTATTAGCTACCTTATCGTCAACTGCATCAACAAGTTCAATATTAGTATTTATTTGTGGTTCATTCCTTTACTTTACTTGACAAGGTTACTGTCAAGTAAAATAGCCTTAGCTTCTGATACTGTCTTAAATTCTTCTTCATCGTCATGTTTTATAGTCTCACTTAATATATCGCTATCGTACTCTCCACAATCATCACCTAACAACTCATCAAGCACACATACATTAGAAACCTCATTTCTAAACTGTAGGTTACAAACGCCACAAAAAAAAACAATAACATCAGCCAGTACGCACTGGCCACATTAATTGCAATCACTTTCGCAACATGATTATCATTACATACTGCATAGTTTTTATCTTTTTCTTATAGCAACCTACTCCTAATTACGTTTATGTAATACACTTATATAACTCGCACATATATCATAAATATACCATTGGTAAGTAGAACTTTGTATTGGTATTTTTAAATTATATTACTCATAGGTAATGATGGAGTTTGAATCGATATTGCGAAATTAGGTTTGCCTAGGCATGCACTAGGTAGCCTAGTTGGTGTTATGAGTCTAATTTGATGCTAGATCTTAGAGAAGATTTTATTTTTTGACCGTTATCTAACACAAATTCATCTAGCAAAAGTATATCATCATCATTATCTTCATCAAAGCACTATGTTACTGTGTCACTGTGCTATTCGCCGTGTAGTGTAAGCCAACATCCTTCATGTATTGACCCATTTAGTGTAAGCCTCAGCTCGTTATTATTTTATAGCAGCTACTTTATGCATCAGCCAGTAGGATATCGTCAACGTTAAGTACCGCAGTTGACACGCTGGTTGAAGTCGCATGCGAGGTACAGCAAGGGAGGACCTAAAACCAACCCTTGTGGGATCCCACATGCAATCTCTATTTGATAATCAACCTAAACGAATTATCACCTATACGTATAATCTCCTTCTTCTTCTAATATTATAATAAAGAGCTATTAGTACATATTTTAGGAAAATCCTTACCTACTTTATTTTAGTGCCCCTATTGTTGTGGTACCATGTGACTTTCCTCGTCAAGACATCAATCATCTCGATCAAACGGTTTACTCTCATCAAAGCTACCTTGGTCGGTTACATAAATACCTACATACTATTAGTAAGTAGATTTTATTATATTATATTATTATATTAGATGTTTCTAATCGCCTAGCTAGTCGGGCAAGTTCATCTTGTGCAACCACTTAATTCCAAGGTCTGGCTGAGACAACGCCTTTCATTCACCAGTTTGAAAGTAATAAATTGATTGCAATATTTTTACTACGAATGCGTTTTAATTTATCTTCTGGCTAATTTGTCTTTGGTTTAAATAATAATCTTCTTAGTTAGTATGATTTATCAGTATTTTTAAAAATAAAGAAAACATACTTAGTTGGCACATGCCACAAGTTCACACCACAAAAAAATAAAATAAAAAAATCTTAAAAAAAAGATAATACCATGTGTCTCACGGCAGCGCCAAATAGGGCCAGTTGAGCAAACTGCTGAACAGCTAGTGCCTGACGCTGGTTTCCAACTGGACCTGAAGAATACTTCATCTATCAATTTGACAGTCAATAAGTAGTTCCTTCGGGAAGGCTTGTTTAAATTGTAAATGGGGAATCATTGAGAGAACCAGAGAGCCAGGACTAGTGAGAATTAAATAAGGTGTATAATGAACGGTTTCGCTAGATGCTTCCGTCATTTTACATCCAGTAATTACATTTCGAACTATATACAAATAAGTAGCGCAATAGGTGACAAGTGACCATTCTGCTCATGATGTAACCTGCTTAGAACTTAAAGCTACAATGTGTAAGTGTTATAATTATGCAGGTACATAGTATGTTGAAACGGATAGAGAAAGGTATACTTTACTTTGTGATATTGATATTTAAGATGTTCGTGAACGGGCGCTGTCAGTTGTGATTGGTCATCTCTTGGTTGCCACGGCTTATTTGAATTGTTTACTATGGACACTTTTAACGTACACATCTTGCTACATCGTTCTCACATAATGTACCATCTCAACATGAATGATGTAACCAAGAGTTTGTAAAATTATTCTGATTTAAAAGAGTGTCCATGGAGTTTCTTGCACGTTCTTCTCCATAGAAATCTACGTTATGGAATGAGCAACTACAGTACTTTCACAATTTTTATGCCCTGTGACTGGGACTGTAGCTATTGTTGTCTTTTTTTCGACAATTCAAAAGTGCCTGTAACTGGCCTATTTGAAATAAATGCTTTGATTGATTGATTGATTGAAGAATTATAGGAGCTTGTGACTAAATAATAACAGCCGCTCGGGTCAATCTTCAGGTTAAGCCGCGCTTGCCTAGGTTGGTCGGTGATATGGTCCGTGATATAAAGGGTGTAAATAGACCCTTAACATAGCCGAAAGGCACTTGTTCTCCCCGTCTTTGCGATCATTTTTTTGTTCTAGACCATACCTGGGAACCTTCTAGTTACGGAGATATTGGGGGTCAAAGTTCCAACTTTTTCACTAGTTTTTTTTTTAAATACATGTTTTCAATGTAAGATTTTTACTTTACACACCTCCACGATCCCCGTACTATTCAATCCATCCATCAGCACAATGCTGTGAGTGCTTTCCATCGAGTCCTACCGTAAAACGTGATTTTTCACCCCAAAAAAAAAGTCGATTTAACAATTCGGATGACATAAGAACGCATAAAGAAAACTCATTATATTAAGAATTTAACCTTTTTAATGAAGTATTTACATTAAGTCACATCTTAAGCACTCACTTTAAATTAATTAACAAGTTTTTTTGAATTATTATTAAATAACACGATAATTTGGTATGAACATAGTAATTATATCACTTGTTATATTTGCTCATCGAGATCGTAAAATTATTAGGAATAATTACCTAGGCTCAGCAATTGACCGTAGAATCGTGTCGTATGTTATGTGATGTTAGCCGTAGTATCATTGATGATCGTTTGTTAGGTTTGACCTTGTCGAGGACACACTGAGATACGATATACTTCGTGCCATATGAAGTGACGCTCTTCACATGGTGACTGGGAGCAGCTAGGTGAGTGAAGCTGAAGTTCGAATCAAATGATGGAGAGAGCGATGTGCACAGAAGGAGTTTTAACCTCCTTTTTTACGATGGGAAATCATCAAAGGACCCCTCCCGCTCTGGTCGGAGTGGAAGGGAGTGTCAGACTTGTACTGACTAAAACCCGCCCATTCTTCTTTGCCCTTTGTGTTCCAGGGCCGCGGTATCTCTTTCGAACAGTCTCGCAGCCCCGCCAGGCATCGGCCCTTGCGGACTCCTTCCTGTTTGCTGACATCTCATTGAGGCGCGCGTGTCACACGAGCGCGCCAAAGAGCTTGGTGCCTTTAGTAGCGTTCCTGCAAACAAGAACAAACAACAGGACACGATATTAAGTGCCATATCGTTTGTGGAACAGCACCACATTTGCACTCCCTTCTTTGCATCGCAGTGTGACAATAGATAATTGACAATGGAAATGGCCGTCCTGGCTGGGATCACTTCCTTTTAATACAATGGCAACCAATACTAAAATACTGAAAAAAGAAGATTAAATCCACAATTTTCTCATTTGCACCTACCACAGTCTGTCTCTGCGTCACCCAAAGGTTGACTGGTGGAGAATGGCATTGGCGTTAAGTCCGCCTCCGTACATTTTGTTTGCTTAAAATATTAAATAAATAAAAGCCACACAACTGTAGAAAACCACGTTGACAGTTTGACACGATTACCCTTACCAAATTTACTACTTGGTCCTACTTACTTACTTTTAAAAACAGTCCAATTTAATCTTATTTCCGGAAAGAAAGTATTTCAATTAATATTCTCATTAATTAGTTGTTTTATAAGACTGTTGTTATGCATATAGTGTTATTCAGGTATTTTATCTCGATGAAGTGTTGTGTGGTATCGAATATGACAATATTACAAGCACGGCCTGTACCTAATTACTGTTGAGTCATACAAAATAAATGGCATAAGAAGTAAGTAAAACTGATTAGTTCATTTATTTAGGGTTTGAATATCGAATAGCAAGATAGAATAGAATAGAATATTTTCCGTTTTTAACCTCCGACGCAAAAAGAGGGGTGTTATAAGTTTGACTGCAATGTGTGTGTGTGTCTGTCTCTGGCACCATAGCTCTTAAACGAGTGAACCAATTCGGATGCAGTTTTTTTATTTTAAAGCTAGTTTCTTGGCGATGGTTCTTAGAAACGTTTTATCAAAATCGGTGCAGCCATTTACTAGTCATAGGCGATGAAAGTGGGTATGAAAAATCGAATATTTTCAAATATACCCAAGTGGAATATACCAATGATGTGTATATTACAATTTAGACCTGTATTGTCAAAATCAGTTCAGCCATTTTAGACATGGGGGTGAAAGTGGTGATGAATAATCGAATATTTTCAAATACCCAAGTGGGGTATCAAATGAAAGCGAATGATGTGTTTATTACAATTAGATGTTTGATCAAAACCGGCTCAGCCATTTTATTGACTTTTCAAATGTTTGTTCGTTTTTCTTTATTGGGATGGGGTTTTTTTAAATTTTAAATTTATTTTTTTAGTTCGATTGTTGAGAGTAGCTTAGCCTTCTAGCTCCCCTTTATAGTTTGTAATTATCAATGTTTCACTGACTCACTCCTACTTGTAGACTTTTCACTGCCCTTTGATTGCCACTGAATTACAGATATGAACAAAACAAATACGGACTTCCGTCGTTTTCACTGTTATCTTCGTCAGCTATTATAAAGTTTGACATAGACATGCTCTGCATAGTAGCAAGCATGTCCTGGAATGACAAAATCGAAGACATGCCACATCCACTAAGTAAGTGTAAGTCCCATGTAGGGACCGAGCCTATTGCCATCAACAAACTCAGGAAAGTCCCTGAGACATTCTTGACGGAAAACCCCAATAACACTTTGCCCGACATAGGAATCGAACCCAGGACATCATGCTCAGCCGTAGCGCTGGCAACCAACGAGGTTGTCAACCAACTTATACAATAAGGAATAAGACAAACGATTAACATCGCTTCGCATCAAGAAATATAACAGATTAAGTAACTGCGCAGATGGCGCTCCCTCGTAATAGTTACGAGTACAAATATCTATAACGTAACATGTAATACAACACAGTTTATGCACTATGCGCTCGCCGGCCGTAATCATTCATCATTGATTTCACACTTCTAGATCTTTCAGGTTGGTAGATTGTTTATAGGACTATAGCTTATGTAATGGGCAGCTTGAAATTAATTATTTCTAAGCAGAAATTATGTGATGAAACAGATCCACTAATAAAGATTGTTGTGGAAATAGTACATACACGTACTACGTGCGGCGCACTTGGAGCTGTCAACTTACATAGCTACCATTACTATTTTAATAATGTTTGTTGCTCTTTCACGTAACCTGAAGTGGCCCTGGGCCGGCCATATTAGCCGTAGAACCGATGTCCGTTGGGGTAGTCATGTTCTTGAGTGGAGACCGCGAATCGGCAAGCGTAAGGTTGGACGCCCTCAGGCTCTGTGGAGCGAAGATCTTCGTAGGGTGGCAACTGGATGAGAGTGGCCGAGAATCGAGTGGAGTGGAGTGTGATTGAAGAGGTCTATGTCCAGCAGTGGACTGTTGTAGGCTGATGACGATGATGACTCTTTCACGTAAAAACTACAGAACGGATTTGGATGAAATTGGGCACACAAAAAGTTTATAACGTCCACGTTATAAACTTTTATAATACATAAGTTATTTTTTATCCCTGTAGTACCATCCCGTGGTACAATTATCGAAATACACGCGGGCGAAGCCGCGGGCATGATCTTCTTGCTTATATTATTACCACGGCATTATGATCTTCTTGCCCTTGTCCTAAGTTACTTGGGATGAGCATGACTAGGCTCTTTTTCATTCGCGTTGACAGACGTCTACCGCCTCGCTATCATTTTCTTCGTTTTCTTCTTTTTCATCTCTAACAATTATTAATCTTGTCTTTGGTATTCGTCTCCCTCACCAATATTTTACCACAGACAACGGCATAACGAGCATGTTTCGAGGTCACGCAGAGTACTCGAATGTGGATGACTGAATAAGAGAAGATCATGGCTAGAAATGAGATGACGAGTAATAGACAAGTATGGAAGAAGAAGACAAGCTGCGCCGACCCCAAATACATTGGTATAAGGAAATCATCATCTGCCTAGCCTTTTCCCAACTATGTTGGGGTCGGAAATTGGTATAAGGAAATCAAAATCAAAATATTTTATTTCACATAGGCCTCGATGGGCACTTATAAAACATCGACAAAAAGGTGCACGGTTCAGGTTGGTCGTTTAATATGGAGAAGAACCGGCAAGAAACTCCATGGTTACTCTTGCAACTGCAAGAGAATAATGAAGAAAATCTAGTCAAGTGCGTAGTTTGGTGGTAAAAACAGACTCAACTAGGTACCTACCTCGATGTTCGTTGGTTTTAGAGTTGGTTTTAGCACAATAAACGGAACCCTTATAGATTTGTCCTGTCCGTCTGTCGGTCTGTACGTGCATATGACACGGCCATTTTACTCCGAGACTGTTGGCACCACACAGTTGAAATTTGAAGAGTACTTACTTAGGTGTCTTTTATGAATGAAAATACAAATTTAACAAATTCTGAGCGTGAGATCATAAGTTTTATTTCTTTACAGAATTCTCCTTAGCAGTTTCACTTTTAATTTAATGGTATCCCAAAATTAAATATATTATGTAGTTGTAATAATAGGAAGTAGATTAGGTATTTGAAAGTCACCACTCTCGTAGGAAGAGAAAGGGTGATCAATTCTAAAACTGGGTCCGACCTAGATACCTATCTACAGCTGAGTTAATTTGCATAGAACCAGAGGCATAGATTCCTAAACGTGATCACTAAAATAATGTTCTCATACTACATTAAAAGAACTGGCCATTGCATTAGAAAAAAAACAAAAGCCACCATAAACAAAAGAACAAACACGCCTTCCAAATTTGAATGCACAGGCATATCGCGATTAAATAATCAAAATGGCACCCAGGAACACATTATTATGGGAAATAATGAAAAATTATTGACGTGTGAAACGAATATGCGAAATAAATCCGAATGAATGGGAGCTGTCACAATAGGGGCCGCAAGGCTCGCTTTTAATTGAACTTGCGGGGCCAATATGGTAGATGGATTTTTTATTTTTTCATTCAACCGCTGCTAGATACAGTATCGTAGGGTTGCCACATGTTGATTGCTTTATTGCTCTAGTTTATGACATATTTAAAGTATGTAGTGGCCGCAAGAACGACTACTGAGCACGAGGTCCTGGGGTCGGACAAATGTTATTGGGTTTTTTGGGAGTCTAGATTTGTGCCTGGTTGATGGCAATAGGCTCGCCCCCTATTACAGGGGACTTAAAACGAACTCGTGAAATATGGATGTTCTATTAGGAACACCTATACCTAACCTTTCGGGGATTACAGGGTTGATGCTGTGTTTTATAATTATACTACGTATGCATTAAACATTACCTAATACTTATCTCTTGTCGTAGCATTGGCAATGGTAACACTAGACAATCTATGTCAAGAAGTGGTAAGCGTTGATCCTCATCCATAAACGAAAGCTCGATAGGGTACTCGACATAGTTATAAATGAAATTATCAATTAACTCATCCAGTAACATCACGTCTGTAATTCCCGAAGGATTGGGCAAACATGTTTGTTCACCCACATTACGCCAGGACCATATATTAGGAGCAGTGCTTGCGACCCGAAACAGTAGTAGCTCATTAGTACCTATTTAAAAGAACCGAAAAGACTTTCAAATGAATATAATTGCCTTAGAGCTTATTGCCAAATTAAACAACTAAAATTTAAAAAGTATAAAAATACCTGACTATAAATTGTATTATGTACCTATATATATTTAAATATTTATAATCTCCTTTGTATTTCCTTCATGGTTGAAAAAAATATTAACGACTTGCAATTTAGCGCCAAAAATCCGCCCTTTTGTTTTTTTTTTACTATCTAAGGACACTTGGGTTTTTGAGACGAATGTAATGAAACCTTAAGTGTCGAAATCCATCCGGGTATTTGGAACATACGAGGTAATAAAGAAATTTACAAAGAAACGTACAAGATACGCGCGAAAAACATAATCTTTCCATGGCAGTCGGGTAACAAAAATGTAATGTTGTGACAGCCCTCCTGAACACCCACCACGCTTCCATAGCGCTATCACGGCTCTCAGCCCTGTCACCATTTTCCCATTTTTCCCGCCCTCACTAACTTACTCCACAAACAGACTAACTCCATCCACACTCACACAAAAACCAACTTTAAAGCAATCAAAATGCCCCAACTATTTTATAAAATCCTTTGAATAAGGAAGGGGAGTTCCGTTGTTTATGGTTAAACCATAGCTTAGCGATGCGGTTTTTGGAATGAAAACCTCTTTTGGGAGAATTGACAAGTGAATTTAATATCTGTTTTCAGCGATGTATTATAATAAATTCATTGAATGTTACCGGTTCACTTGATGTTAGTTGTGGTTGCTGTGTAAATGAGATAATAATGTACTTCATTATTTTATTTATTTTGGGTGGACGATGATAAACACTATAAATAATAACAGCCTGTTGTATCGGTTTTTAAGGTTAAGCCGCGCTTGTCCAGGTTGGTCCCTAGATGGGTGACCATCCAAATACAATAAGTTAATTGCTAGCTATGTGTTTGAACTGGTTGGCGTTGAAATACGAGGGCCATGGGGTCCGATTGCCCACCTAGTATGTCGAGATGTCGCCAAGCGGTTGGTTGACGCTTCACGTGACGAAGGCTGGCCTTTTTTGGTGAAAGTATCAGCTTTGCCCGAAGAATAGCCAAACTTAAGTGGCAGTGAGCAGGACACATTGCTCGAAGAACGGATGGCCGATGGGGCCGAAAAGTTCTGGAGTGGCGACCGCGACCCGGAAGACGTTGCGTTGGAAGGCCTCCTAGGCGGACCGATGAACTGGTGAAGGTTGTAGAGATCCGCTGGATGCGAGTCGCACGGGACCGGTCAATGTGGCGACACTTGGGGAAGGCCTATGTCCAGCAGTAGCCGTCTTTCGGCTGAAATGATGATGATGATGATCAGCTTTTCGGTATTTTTACTGTTGACAACGATGTGGACGAATTTTTTGACGCCCTGTAATTCTTTTCCCATTTGATATTTCTACATAAACATAACGTAACATCATGCCTGTAATCCCCGAATGTTTAGGCAGAGATGTACCTAATAGTACACCCACATTTCGCCAGTTATGTTTAAGTCCCATGTAATAGGGGGTGAGCCTATTACCATCAACCGGGCACAAATGTGGACTCCATGGCTGCTACTAAAAAATTCTTGATGGTAAAACCCAATAACACTTTTCCCGACACGGGAATCGAACTCAGGACCTCATGCTCAGCAGTCACGCGACCACTCGATCAATGAGGCAGTCATAGCATACACCTCTACATATTTTTATTATTATTTTAAGTCTATTTGTAGTTTGTAAATAATGTACAAAGTAAGTCATCATCATCATCATCATCATCATTTCAGCCGAAAGACGTCCACTGCTGGACATAGGCCTCCCCCAAGTGTCGCCACATTGACCGGTCCCGTGCGACTCGCATCCAGCGGATCCCTGCAACCTTTACGAGGTCATCGGTCCACCTAGTGGGAGGCCAAAGTAAGTAATATGAATAAATCAAGTGAATCCAGTACATAAGTAGTTCAGTTACCCATAAAACCAAAACATAGCAGTCACTCAAACTATATCTATTTCTACACAGCCGTCCCTCGGGGCTGGGAGGACACTGTAAAAGGGTGACGGGCCCAGTTATCGGCCGGTCGCACTGCCCACGTCTTATTATGCTTTGTACCATGAAATTATTGTTCTTTACCTTTCAGGGCACATAAATAACTATACATATAAACTTATACTGTCACTTACAGGATATCTTCCGTGATTGTTCATAATTTTGAGCTCCCGATATCAACCCGCGATCAAGGCGCTTGCAACAGTGGCAGGCGTCGAAATATCGGGAGGTCAAAATTATGAACGATCACGGATGATATCCCGTTAGTGACCGTATAAGTTTAATATTAAACCGTGAAAGCTTAAAACAGAACTATACATTTATTTATTTATTTATTTAAACTTCATGTACAAGAGTGGTACATAGGCGGACTTAATGCCACAAGGCATTCTCTACCAGTCAACTATATACATTATTGGTTTTGGTACTTTTTAGAGGGACCACTAATTACGTACTCTTCAGAATTCGTCATTTATTTACTTGTATTCCGGGCTCATTTCTTCTAGGCCTCATAATGATCATGCCATTGATGCACTTGACTGCGAATCGTTCTGGTGATTCAATGATGGCTAACCATCATGTAAAAGCCATTTTTACCCGACAAAGGCAAACTCAAAAGAAAGGGTTATGGCCTTGAGGCTCGCTTCTTCCTTTATTATCTATATTCTTCTTCGATCTTCATCCACTCAATGCTAAGTAAGTAAGTAAGTAAGTAGGTCTCCTGCAAATCTCTTCATTTGTGGCGGTTTTATGTCGTGGCTAAAATTTTTTCCGGCCTAATAAGATCTTCTGCTCACCTAGTCGGATATGCTTATAAAGGGTGTAAATAGACCCTTAACACAAACGAAAGGCACTTGTTCTCCCCGTCTTTGCGACATTTTTTTTTGTTCTAGACCATACCTGGTAACCTTCTAGTTACGGAGATATTGGGGGTCAAAGTTCCAACTTTTTCATAAGTTTTTTTTTTTTAAATACGTGTTTTTAATGTAAGATTTTTACTTTACACACCTCCACGACCCCCGTACTATTCAATCCATCCATCAGCACAATGCTTTGAGTGCTTTCCATCGAGTCCTACCTTAAAACGTGATTTATAACCCCAAAAAAAAAATCGATTCCTAGCAATAATTTTTACGTAAAGTTACTTAGTGTGATGTACAGAATGCTTGGTTGACGGATATGTGAAGGGTCTGTTTACACCCTGTATTACCTATTCCTATTTCTAGCCAAACTCTGAATATTGCTTAATGAATACCGATTCACTATTACTCCCCATAATACCCCCAAACGTGACGCCTTCAAACGTACCTTAAGCGTTCACAAACTTATCGTTTCGTAACAGCATACCCTTGATTATGTCCCACAAACTTCCTCTTACAACCCACAATTTGACAATAACCCTTATTTTGTTGTTTCTAAGGTTGGGATTTGAAAAGCAGGGGGTGAAAATGTAGTATATGTTAGAAAGGAAGATGTATAAAGGGAGGTTTTAAGTGGGGTGCGATAAAGTCACAGGTCGAGCTTAGCGGTTACTAGAGTCGCGCTTGACGGTACGCTTCAGAGGGATGGGGATTTAGACGTTATTGGCTCACAGCTTAGGGTTGTCAGGGATGTGAGGTGAAAAATATTCCAAAGGATCTTCATTTCTTCTTCGCGATTTATGACGAATGGAGAAGGAGAAGTAGCTAGGAACCCTGAGCGAAGCGATGGGAGTTAAGACCAAAATCCTGAGTGTAGTGAGGGATTTAGGTTCGCCCAAGACGTAGACACCTTTATCCCCGAGGAGCATACTCTACTTTTCGCACCTACTGAGAGAAAATAGAAACCATTTGATTTTCGAAATATGGGTACGCACCACAGCAGTTAATCAGCTGTTGCAATAACTTCTCGTCATTACCACCATAAACAATGAAGAAATAGCTTAGAGTGAGTCAATTATTCAATCATTTTGGACCATTTGCAATTTAATTATTTTGTTTGTCGACGTGCTAGTAAGGTTTACATGACATATAATTGGACATTCGTGAGCAGGTACTCGTAGTGTGAAATGTAATAACATTGTACAGTTAAATAACTTCAAATCAACCCTTACTGTCAACACTTTCATCCCTTAATATTTCAGTTTTTAACCGGATTAAATAGCAGGAAATTCTCATATTTGTAACGTCGGCTTTCCATCTAGTGAATTCACGAAACTTCTAGAATAGTTTACCCACTTGTATTCGCTTCAAATACATACTCTCTGAATGAGTCATTTAAGATTCAGCTCACGTCTACAGAGTAAAGAGCATAACTAAACAAGATCGCTTACTTTCCTAGACTTACCCTCACAGATCTGGCGGTAAACACCAGACTCCACCAAAGCGGAGCCGAACTTAGCAGAGAAGAGACATGCGGATGTCGATCAATCATACTGGTTGAGCGGTCAAGCGAGCGGCAACCAGCCTTAGCAAGGGAAATCATATTACCCAGTACTAACTAGGTCGTGGAACACAGATAGGCAGTCGCTCCATGTAAAATACTGGTATTCAGCTGAATCCGGTACGACTGAAGACCGAACCCAACATAGTTGGGAAAAGGCTAGGCAGATGATGACATTGGTTGAGCGGTGGTGCCCCAGTGGTTACCGATTTGCAGGTCGCAGGTTCGAACCCCAGCAGCAGCATTACTATGTGTAAACTTCATCACCACTGCTCCCAAAACGTGGAAGGATAACATCGTAAGGAAACCGCTATGTCCTAAAACCAAAAATTCGAAGATATGTGACACCAACCCGCACTGGGCCCGCTTGGTGGATTAAAGCCGATTCCCTCACACAGACAGGAGGCCTGTGTCCCAGCAGTAGGAACATTAAAGACTGATTATGCTATGCATTAGTTGAAATCCACATCGTGTCTTTTTTTCTCTGTTATTGGTCGAATTTCGCACGTCGCGTCGCTGCACCGCTTATCTTTGGTTCAGTGGAAACCGGGCCTAAAACTTCCACATAACGCATTTGAGTAACTTAAGATTCTCCGTCCATAATATCGAAGATGATATCTACGTAATACTAGAAGTAGATACGTAAGACTGTATACTTAAAAGTAAAGAGTAAGCTGTTGCCCGCGGATCTGCTCGCCGGAGAAGTTTTCAATTTCTCTGAATTAAGTCATTAGAGACTAACTGACTAACTTATACTGACACTTACGGGATATCTTCCGCGATTGCGTTGTTGTTGTGTTGTTTCATGAAGAATCACGGAAGATATCCCGTAGGTAAGTGACAGTATAAGTTTAGTTGTAAACCGTGAAAGCGTTTTTTAACGTTTTTTAAAGAAAAAAAAGCTTGAAACAGTGTTTCTCTAATGACTTTTACAGGTTTTCAGGAATCTCAGACATCACCTCTTTTTAAAGAAAAGCCTTGCCACTTTTAACGGAGGATCTATCACGAGTGTGTGTGTGTACGTAAACGTGGCGTAAATATGTCGATTTTTGAATCGAAAATACAATAATTATCCTATAGCGTTTAGTTATTGTATGCAACAAGCACAACTACTATCATCCATAGATGTTAATAACATCTTAAACTTATGAAAAGATATTATTTGTGAAACGAGTATTTTTAATTTTAATATCGACGTATTATTTACGTTACGTTTAGACCGCGCGCTCGTGCTAGGGCCTGAGACCTCACTTTTTCAGTACTCAGACATCAACTGTAGGTAGATTCTTAACCGAATGTGGCCAGTCTTATCAAATAATCAGCCTGCATAAGGTTGATTGCAAGGTAGACAACAGTAGCGAAGGGTCAATTTTTGTAAGAGGTAACCCGGAGTACGTATCTTTAATGTGATTACATTATTAGTCTATAAAATACTGACTGTGCCCTTTTTCAAAGGGAAGCCGGTAGGAATCGAGTTGTATGGAACCTTCGCCACTGGTCCACAATCTATACAGTACCTAAGCATAGAATATCCTTCTAGTTCAACAAACATACACTCAAACCAAGCAAAATTAGAAAACATGGCTATTTAATGTGATACTTAAAATAAAACCATCACGTATACATTGCGGTGTTTCGTTCACGTAACTTAATGACTTTGGTACTATTTGTCGTGGGAATTTACATGGCTATGCAAAGAACTATTATGTTTACATCGTCATTCTTAATAATTAAATAGGCGGGAAAATACGCCTGTGATTATTATAGTCAGAGCTCAAGGTGTGTAATTAATTATAGCTTACTTACGTGAATTGATTGGAGTAGGAGCTCCTGGCTAAATTATAACAGCCGCATGAGTGGATCTTGGTTAAACCGCGTTTGCAAAGGTCGGTGTGTGGATAGGTGGCAATCCATTATATATCGAGATTCCCCCGTGCCTCTGAAAGCACGTTAAGCCGTTGGTCCCGGCTGTCATTTGTAGATCCTTGACAGTCGTTACAGGTAGTCAGTGGCCCGAAAGTCTGACAACCAGTCTTACCAAGGGGTATCGTGTTACCGAGTTACTGGATTATTGAGGTCAGATAGGCAGAGTAAACACAGTTTAAAATAAAAATACTGTTTTTTTTTGTCCCTAATAAATAAAATCTTTAATATAAAATTCTCGTGTCACGTTCGTTACCATACTCCTCCGAAACGGCTTGACCGATTTTTATGAAATTTTATATACATATTCAGTAGGTCTGAGAATCGGCAAGTATCTATTTTTCATACCGCTAGGGTAGGTGGTAGGGTAGGGTAGTTAGGTAAGGTAGGTAGCTAGGGTAGGTGGTAGGGTAGGGTAGTTAGGTAAGGTAGGTAGCTAGGGTAGGTGGTAGGGTAGGGTAGTTAGGTAAGGTAGGTAGCTAGGGTAGGTGGTAGGGTAGGGTAGTTAGGTAAGGTAGGTAGCTAGGGTAGGTGGTAGGGTAGGTTAGTTAGGTAAGGTAGGTAGCTAGGGTAGGTGGTAGGGTAGGGTAGTTAGGTAAGGTAGGTAGCTAGGGTAGGTGGTAGGGTAGGGTAGTTAGGTAAGGTAGGTAGCTAGGGTAGGTGGTAGGGTAGGGTAGTTAGGTAAGGTAGGTAGCTAGGGTAGGTGGTAGGGTAGGGTAGTTAGGTAAGGTAGGTAGCTAGGGTAGGTGGTAGGGTAGGTTAGTTAGGTAAGGTAGGTAGCTAGGGTAGGTGGTAGGGTAGGGTAGTTAGGTAAGGTAGGTAGCTAGGGTAGGTGGTAGGGTAGGGTAGTTAGGTAAGGTAGGTAGCTAGGGTAGGTAGGTAGGGTAGGTTAAAAAGGTGTAGTAAATAAATAAAATAAATAAATGAAATTAATAGGAGAGCAGAATGTAGTTTCCTTAATAAAACATTGTTTGTAACGCTGCTGATCTATCTGTGAAAGTTTTAGGAACTAATTATTGTGCTCAAAGGCTTGTCTAAGCCTTTCACTACGTTTATAATATTATTATTTATTTATTATATATTTTAAGTAGATCATTATATTAACAATACTCGTTCACCCAACATTGACTTGAAGTGTTGTACGTAACTCTTAATTTATAACGTTTTATGTAACGAGGAAATCAAAGCATATGTATCAGTGGCGAAGGTTCCATACAACTCGATTCCCACCGGCTTCCCTTTGAAAACTGGGACAGTCAGTATTTTATAGACAAACTAGCTTATGCCCGCGGCTTCGCCCGCGTGGAGTTAGGGAATTGCCCACGGGATCTTACCTCTGGGATAATAAGTAATCTATGTATCTATCTATAATACATACATAGATTTACATGTGCTTGCTTATAACTTGCAATTATTAGTTTAAAGTTATATCAATTAAATTAGATACGTGAAATATTGATACCTTGGTTTGAGATTGGACATCGGATTTACTGGATTTTAACTGAAGTATATGTAGACATATTTTCAAGTCAATCGACTCCGAGAATAAAAAGTTTCACATAAAATTCAAAACCCCATTCCACCCTATTAGGGGTAGAATTTCAAAAAAACCCTTTCTTAGTGGAAAATTACTCTCCACAAAGAATACATCTTCCAAATTTCATGTCTCTAGGACCAGTGATTTGGGCTGTGCGTTGGTATATCAGTCTGCCAGTCAGGACATGGAATTTTAAATTGGGGGATGATTTTGGAAAAACTGTGATACACGTATCTCATCATTTTAACTGAAGTATTTGTAGACACATTTTCAAGTCAATCGACTCAGAGAATAAAAAGTTTCATAGAAAATTCAACACCCCATTTCACCCTCTTAGGGGTGGAATTTTGAAAAACCCTTTCTTAGTGGATACCTACTCTTCACAAAGAATACACCCTCCAAATTTCATGTCTCTAGGATCAGTGGTTTGGGCTGTGCGTTGATATATAAGTCAGTCAGTCAGTCAGTCAGTCAGTCAGTCAGTCAGTCAGTCAGGACTTTGAATTTTATATGTATAGATAATAAAATCACATTAAAGATATCTACTCCGGCTCACCTCTTACAAAAATTGACCCTTCGCTACTGATATGTAACTACCTTTATTTTTTTTTTGTTGAACACAGGTATTGCACTCATCGTACACACATCATCATCTGCTCAGCATTTCCTCAACTACGTCGGGGTCGGCTTCCAGTCTAACCGGATGCAGCTGAATACCAGTATTTTACATGGAGCGACTACCTTTCTGACCAGCAACAGGCAGTCACTCCACGTCCGGTTAGACTGGACGCCGACCCCAACATAGTAGGGAAAAGGTCAGGCAGATGATGACTGCCTTTCTGACCCCCACAACCCAGTTACTACTGGGTAATACGATACCCCTTGGTAAGACTGGTTGTCAGACTTTCGGGCCACTGACTACCAGTATCGACTGTCAAAGATCTACAATTGACAAACCTTAAAGATCAACTCCTGCGACTGTTACAATCTTACACACATAACATAATATCATCATATTTTAACTTATGTAATAATTTGCACGCCGTAAGGTAGACTGTAGCCGATCTCATTAATTTATGTACAACACCAAATCTGTACCTACTTTCATAGCAAATAAATTCTGATTCTGATTCTGATTCACATGTTACTTGTATCAATCTTCAAATAATTTCTCAGACCTTGCAAGTCGCAGCCCTGCTTCATCTCGTTACGAGGCAGGCCTCTCCACGGAGTCATCAGATAAGAGGCGGGCGCTCAAGTTTAATTGAATTTCCTCGCAAAGTTTACGCCGCTGCCACCCCTGGCCAGCGAGCGCCCTGATTGGAGCGTCGCCGTTCAAAGACATTGTTCCCGAGTGCGGAGCTGTGCTGTGTATAACGATGTACATGAATGGATGGCCTGTCTTTTGTTCGGTTATGTCAAACTATGGTTATGTTCAGAGCTCGTGGTTTGGTTTTGGGAACAATAGTTTTTATTTACAAAATTTTAATAAAGATAGATAAACATAATATAACATCACGCCTGTAATCCCCGAAGGTTTAAGCAGAGGTGTAACTAATGGTACACCCACTTATCGCCAGTTATTTTTAAGTCTCATGTAATGGGGGGCGAGCCTATTGCCATCAACCCGGCACAAATCCAGACTCCATGGCTGCTACTGAGAAAATCCTGATAACACTTTGCCCGACCCGGGAATATCGGCAGCGGCAAGTCGAAACAGTCGATGTTTCAACATTTAATTTATGTGTAATATCCAAGTTAAGTATATTTGTAAACAAGAATCTGTTTGGAATACTGCCACAAAAAACCCATCTACTGATCACGAAATCACGCTCTTACCAAATACATAATTAAAATCGACTCCTCTTATTGTTGAAGTCGGTTAAAATGTAGCCTATGTTACCCACGCCATAATAACGAATCGATTGACACCTTGTTCATCAAAATCGGATGAATAGTTTAGGCGCTACGGAGAAACATACGTAAATACAAACATACATAGATACATAGACTGCTAAAATAATAACCCTTCCTTTTGGCTTCGCCGTAGTCGGGTAAATACACAGAGATCTTCTGGTATAAATGCTCTAAATGTTGTTAAAACTGCATCAATATAAATGTGCGAAGTTGAGAAGATCCTAGCGGTCACACATACGGACAGGAAAAGCGTCGATGTATTTACAGATATTAAGTAAATACCTAGGTCATTAGGTAAAGTCTTATTTGGTTTTATTCGTAGTTCGTCATGTGGCTATGTCTCACATTCATTTTGTTAGCAGTGATATTATGAACTGATCAAACCGGCGCGCGGCGCCCCGCACGCCCCGCCAGTCGTGATTTCGCACGCTCGTATCAGGTCGTCATCGCGAGTTTTAAAGATTTGTGATAGTGAAATTCCAGTTCCAAGTAAGTAATAAGCATTTTTGATTGCCTAAACAGTGTAATTGATAGATTTCGGGCAGAAATAGTCATTTCAACAAACATGACAAACCGTTGAAGCATCTGAACACACATCAAAATTACGAATACATTTCAAGGCAAAACTATACTAATCCATGCATAACCTGTTAGGTAATTTAATAACGATTCTAATGATGTTACTTGTAGAGAGCTACCTATAGTAACTTAAGAGATATCGTCGTTTTAGTCAGACGCGCCGTAATCGCGCGTGACCATGCAGAAGTGCCCCACAGATGTTTGATTTGACGCTCTATTAAGTATAGAAGCACATTTGCCTGTTGTGTCGTGGCGTGTCATACATAACCTCCACCACCGCTCCGGCGCAATCGGTGGCGAGCAGTCGGCGCCACGACAGAAAGCGTCGCGACACGAAACGACGTACAAAATGTCTCTAACCATACTAAATGTATAAAAACCGATATGCTTCTGGCGCGTCACGACACGCCAGTGACGCCTCGCATGTTAAGGGTCTGTTTACACCCTTTATTTTCATTATTTATTTGATATTTACACTCTGAAAATATTTAGTGCTTATCTATTACGGTTCAAAAGATACAGCCTTGTGACAGACTGACAAACAGCAGACCCTTAAAGGCGGAAACATACTTACGTGTCGTGGCGTGTCGTGGTGCTTGTAGAGAACAAGCATCATCTTGTTAAAGAATTAGAGTGACGAAGAGAAATTTCATCAGTACCTTAGGATGAACAAAGCACACTTTTTTTTCTAAGTATATTTTATAAAAAATAAATTCATTAAAATTACTTGACCCACAAAATAAATACTGGTTCCTTATTTTGCAACATCCATTTTTTTTTTTTTTTTTTTTTTTTTTATCGTGGTAAAATCATCAAATGAGTCCTCCCACCCAGGGCAGAGTGGGAGGAACTGTCAGACTTGTACTGACTAAAATCCACGGTGTCCTTCAATAGCCCTTTATGATCCAGGGTCACGGTAATTCTATAAGTCCCGCGACCCCGGCAGGCTTTCGCCCTCTAGAGGGGGGCCCCGTCATAATGCTGACACTCTTTGAGGCGCGCGTGGAACACAACGCGCCGTCGACCCGGGCATGGTCCATGGTCGGACAGCGAGTCGCCCATTACTCGCCGCCCGCAAGCCCGCGCCTACGGTGGCCGGAGATCGTCTGCCGACGTCCGGCGCCGTGGGCGTCTACCACTGCGGCTGGGGTGGAGGGAGGACGCTGTCCTCTCCCTCACGCGGCCCGCCTCCTCCTTCGCGAGCATGACTGCTTCGCAGAAGGAGGCGACCGCTTCCCACTCCGTCTCGCCCCGCAGCATGGCCTCGACCAATGCCGGGCGCGAGAGGTCTCCGCCTATCGCCGCCGTGAGGACACGGCGGTGCCCTGCCCAAGCGGGGCAGTCCTGCACCGTATGCTCCACCGTGTCCTCCGGGCGGTCCTCGCAGTGGTGACACCCAGGCGTTTCCTCCTTCCCCATCAGACACAGGTACCTCCCGAAGCTTCCGTGTCCGGTGAGGACCTGCGTCATGCGGTAGGTCAGGACGCCGTGACGCCTATCCAGCCACTCCTCAAAGAGGGGTCTTACCGCCGCGATTGCGGCGTGCCCGGACCTCGGTTGCGACAGTCGTTCCCTCCATACTGCCCTGAGATCGCGCCGGAGCTCTTCCCGCTGCGCCTCGACTTGTCGAGGCAGCAACGATTCGCCCCGGCGCTGCGCCTCCACGCGCCACTCATAGACGCGCTGGAGGGCAGTTGCCTCCAGATCCCAGGGCAGCAATCCGGCAAGGAGGTTGGCCGATTCGCCGGCGATTGTGCGGTATCCTCGGATCATCCGGATAGCCATGACCCTCTGGCATGCGACCAGCCTCAGTGGTCGCGTCCGAATGCTCAGGGCCCACACGGGGGCCCCGTAGAGGGCCATGGACCGCACGACACCGGCGTACAGCCTCCGGCAGGAGGCGTTTGGCCCGCTGAGATTGGGCAGGAGTCGCCTGAGGGCGGCTGCTGCCCGGTTCAGCTTTGGGGCCAAACGCAGGAAATGCTCCTTGAAGTTCCACCGGCTGTCGAGGACGAGTCCCAGGTACTTCATCGTCCTCCCGACGCCGATGCGAACCCCTCCCACCGTTATGTGGGACTCAGACCGTGGCGCGTTCAGACGGCCATGAAAACACATGGCCTCTGTTTTGTGCAGCGCCACTTCGAGTCCCAACTGCCGGATCCTTCCAACGACTGTCGCAACCGCTTGCGTCGCCAGGTCGGCCGCCGCCTGGTGCGACTCTCCCTCCGCCAGGACTAGCGTGTCGTCGGCGTAACATATTACGCCGGCGCCGTCAGGGAGGTCGCCGTTGCAACATCCATTACGCTAGTTTACTACGTCGTTTATTTACCTACCGTCATTGAAGCGGGCGGCACGCGGCGCCGCTAGGTCAAAGGTGCGCGCGCGGCGCGGTTACGCGCGCTTCTTCAGTCCCGCTCCTCTTCAGTCCCGCTCGGTACCTTCCGAAACAACCGTGTCCGGTGAGGACCTGCGTCAGGCGGTAGGTGAGGGCGCCGTGGCGCCTCTCTAGCCACTCCTCAAAGAGGGGACTTATCGCCACTATGGTGGCGTGCCCTGCCCGGGGTGCGACAGTCGCTCTCTCCATGTCGGCAATTTGCCGCGGCAGCGGATTTTCCAACCGACTTAGTGCCTCCGCACGCCATTCGTGCAGGCGCGCGAGGACTATCGCCTCCAGATCCCATGGCGGCAATCCGGCAAAAGAGGCTAGCCGCCTCGCCGAAGATCGTGCGATACCCGCGGATTAGCCTTATGGCTATCACCTTTTGGGGCGCGTTCAGGTAGTGGGCAGCTCGCCGCCTCAAAGCACGCGCCCACACCGGGGCCCCATAAAGGGCCATAGACCGCACGACCCCCGCGTAGAGCAACCGGCAGGAGGCGTTTGAACCCCTCAGGTTGGGCAAGAGCAGCTTGAAGGCAGCCCCTGTCCGTTCCAGTTTGGGAGCCAAACGTCGGAAATGCTCCACGAAGTTCCACCGGCTGTCGAGGACGAGTGCTAGGTACTTCAACGTCGACCCGACGCCGATGGAGACCCCTCCTGTCGTCAGTAGGGATCCCGACGGTGGCGCATTCCGAGGCCCATGATAACACATGGCCTCGGACTTGTGCAATGCTACCTCGAGACCCAATTGCCGGATCCTCTCCACGACTATCGCAACCCCGCGTGTCATGTTTTCGGCCGCCGCTCGTGCTACCTCCCTTGTGCAAGTACTAGCGTCAACGTAGCAAACTACGCTGACGCCGCTAGGGAGGTCGGCGCGCAGCACCCAGTCGTAACCGATGTTCCACAAGGCCGGTTCCAGAACCGATCCCTGTGGAACACCGCACGACATCTCTCACCGGTTCCATACTCCGCTCCGACTGGGGTATATGACCGCCCTATCCGTCAGGTAGTCCCCGAAAACACGACGAAGGTAGGTCGGCACCCGGTGATACCTGAATGCCTCCCTAATGCAGCTCCAGGGCATGGAGTTGAAGGCGTTGGCGATGTCAAGAGACACCGCCAAGACGACCCCGCCCCGGGACACTGCGTCCCCCGTAGTGAGGGCTCTTACGCGCATGATGGCGTCCACCGTCGAGCGCCCCTTGCGGAAACCAAACTGGTGTTCTGCAAGATCCGGCCCCATTCCCGCAAGGTGCCCGGCGAGGCGGTTAGCAATGAGTCTTTCAAAGAGCTTGCCCACCTCGTCGAGCAACACGATGGGCCGGTATGCGGACGGAGAATCCGCAGGGCGCCCTGGCTTCCGGATGAGGACCAGCTTCCCCATGTTCCAACGAAGCGGGAACTGGCCTCTCTCCAAGCATGCGCTTAGGAGCCCTTCCAGTCGGGGCCCGAGAAAGTAAAAGTAGCCTTAGTTACTCTTTATAACATCAGCTATCTGCCAGCAAAAGTCC
This sequence comes from Noctua comes, assembly GCA_963082995.1. Lineage (NCBI taxonomy): Eukaryota > Metazoa > Arthropoda > Insecta > Lepidoptera > Noctuidae > Noctua > Noctua comes. The sequence continues at coordinate 3,673,233 of OY720290.1, read as the reverse complement.
CGTCAAAATCAGTCCAGCCGTTTCGGAGATTAGCCGTTTAATTGAATCCAATTTTTTTTTAAATTTCAATAATAAATTTTTTTTTTTGCATGCTAGTAGCCTAAGTTAGACCTTATAACATCAGCTATCTGCCAGTAAAAATCTGTGCAGCCGTTTCGGAGATTAGCCTAGCATTTAACAACAATTTATTTTTAGATTGATGACCCTTTTTCTAACAAGGAATTGCGTTAATAACAGTGAATTGATTGAATAATAAAACAATGTTTTCCTGTTTTTGTTCCTACGTACAAAAACAGAAAAAGTTTCGTGTTTTCTCTTATTTATATTAATATCTATATGTCTTCAAATCATCTTATAACTCGTGACAAAGGACTATTGATTTATTATTATTTATGTCCTTTTACGACGCCTCTATCTAGGGCGTCTCCTCGCGGCTTTTCCGCATACATCTGCCTCGTAGCAGGCGGCCTTCTGTAGGTTCTGCCTCCCCCCACTGGAAAAAGTCGTGAATTTATGTGTATTTTTTTATTTCCAGGTCGACAATACAAGGAAAGGGAATTCCTGAACGCCAACCTGCCGTTGCTAAAGAATAGCAACTCAAAATTGATTGACAACCACTTACTTTTACCACAACTTTCATGCTCAAACGACACTCGTGTTGTGACTGCGACTAGAGCTTGCAACGAGTCACCGCTACGCGACTTGTGGAGCAACTTTTAGGCGCCGACGGAACGAAAATACGTCTCTCTTGACGCAACAAGACGCATCCCCGGAGGTTGTGCGAACTCGTCAGAATGACCAGCAAATCTACAAGCCAAGCATACCGAAAGCGTCAAGGCACATCTGGCATACGAGGGCGGTTGTATGAAACCAAACTCCTCAGCCTTATATACTTTAGAGCACTACACGATGAGGGCATTGAAGAATTCCACTTAGCAACAAATGTAGACGAAATTGGAATGTTTGATGATATTTGTTTGAGGGCCAAATTAAAAGACTTCGATAAGCCTGTTGCCGTGTTTGTGCAAGCTAAACATCGAGAGAACGATAAACTTTTGACGCTCGCTAATAAAACTGATTTGACCAGTTACTTTAGTAGTTACTTAAAAATCAAGCGCAGATTCCAACCAAGTAATGAAGACGTGCTGTTCAAAGGAGCATTCAATGAAACAGATTGTGTTTTCGTTATGTACACAACTGCAAAAGATGACGGTAATACTAAACTCTGTGAAGGCAGTGTGATCACGTATTTAAATAATATTATAGGCACAGGGAGCCATCGTACACAGATTCAGACATCGATCTTTTGTATGAAAATGTTTTGACAGAACAACTCATCACGCTGGCGCAAAAGATAGCAAAGTACATGTTCGATGATGACAAAAGTCAATTGATGAATGATGAAGTAGTGTTACAGTACCATATAATTCTGAAGCAAAATATTTTTGACATCTCCGACTTCCACCGACACCGATTCAATTCGAAGGACATAGAATCGCTAGTCTTAGAAAAGACTTCATTAGTCAAACTCATCAGTTTCTGCAGATATTATTATTTAAAGATGCATTGTACTCAGAGATTCTCGAAAGACGTAAGATAGACACGAAGAAAACACAAAGTTTATTGACATTGTTTCCTACACAATGCGAGAATCCTAATTATCTTAGCGAACTGATTGGAAATGTGATAAAGTTTAAAAATGGCCGACTTGAGTTCCGTGATAAAATGATACCAACGAATTTAAAGCATAATTTGGATGCAATTAATGGCATGCCATGGATCGTACATCAAGCTGTCGAACTGGCCGTAAGGGGAAGCATTCCTTCACCCATGTTTAATGTTCCAGCAGTGTTCGGCAATAAAGATCTAGCAATAAGAGGCACTGATGTAAAAATTGAGAAGAGATTGGATCATTTATGTAGTAAACTTAAAGATTTGATAGAAAAATCGAAACCCAGTAACATTGTTACTATTGACGAATCTATGGACGTTGGTTTACTGCGGCTCAATGGTGGTTTAGCTTCTGCTATCGGTAATATATTCGTTTTTGATGGCACATCTAAGTTATTTAAGTTCTGTGAAAACTGTGAATCACTAGAAAAAAATGCTACTAGATTTTTTATAAAATTGCAGAGTCAGATACAAAATATGCACGACTATAAATTTGATATGAAGATCAAATCATTTCCGAGGCTTTCATTCAACAGAAGCGAATATGATGACCAGGTTGTGAAAGATTTCTACAGCAAACTTGTATTTTATACAAGCCAAGGCGATGAAAACGACGTGGAAGATATTTTAAAAGATGAAATAGAAAGCAGTCAAGCTGACGTTCACAACACAGAAATTAGATCAGAAGCAATATTTCTAAAGTATCATGATGAAGTACAAAAATGGTGGATGATACCTAAAGAGGGATCGTATCTTACTGAAGAAAGTGAGTTATACCAGAATGCTGTATTGAGCGCGAACCAGTCATTGATGGGCGTTTTAAATATGATACATAAAATAAAGTACAAAGATTACTCTTTCAAAGAAGCGGCTGTAAGTTCATTACAGATTAAAGATCCAAGAAATGCTATCATCACAGATAACAAGGCACTTACTGTTGCAAAACTGTTACGATACATGAAAAATCAAGACACAGTGGTTTTGGATATGGAATGCGTTTTAGAACTACCCACAAGAGACTACAATATATTAAATAATGAGTTGATGAATGCGAATGAAGCAAAAACATTTCTTATTGTTGTTGATAAAATACAAAATACCACCTCTATAACCAGCAAAAGATTAGAAAAGATAGCTCTCACTTTGAAAGACAAGAAGTGTATTATTGTTACTGTACAATCGTCCGTTGAATTCGTCAAGAAATTTTTCTCGGTAACCGATAATATTATGAAAGATGAAAGGAATAATCTAACTGACTTGGACGAAGAGCTACAGAAAAACATCTTAGAAAATACAAAAATCTTATTTCAAGGTAAAGAAGTAAGGTTAGGCGACGTCCTAGATGATGTGTCTAAAGCGAATGTAGGAGGTCAAGTATTATATCAAATCCTGAATAGGGATAGACATATCTTGGGAAAACCGATTGTTGATCCAAATTTTAGCCTTGAAGCATGTGTTGTCACTGTTCTTGCTCCAGTTGACGCAAAATTGAAAGATGACATGCATTTTTCACAGATGGAAGATGAATCCCAGGATAGACGCTGCTTTACAAGACTTGTCCATAGTGATCAATTGATTTATTTCATAGAACTAGATTTCCTGCGTGAATTAACAGGTGACGTTACATTTATTGTAGCAAATCCCGGAATGGGAAAGAGCACTCTTCTTTCTCAAGTGTCAACTGTATTAAAACACCATCATCACAGTATTTGGATACTAAGAATTAACTTATTGGAGTACGCGAGAGAATTCAGTGAGTGGCAGGAGAATAAAACAGTCATCGATACTTTGGAAAGTTTAAAATTCATGTGCAAAGTTGCAGTGGAACGAAGCAAACATAATATAACAAATATATCATTGGAAGCAACGTATTATGGTATTACGCTAAAAGATTGTACAGGGGATGCGTGGACTGTATTCGAGTTGAAAATGTTCCTGCATTATTATAATTCGGAAAAAGTGGTATTCTTATTCGACGGATTTGACGAAATCTGCCCGCACTATGCGTACGAAGTGTTGGCCTTAATAAAAGCACTGGAGGAGCATCCATTGAAACATAAAATTTAGATCACAAGCAGATCGTATGACAAAAACATTACTATTTTGGAGCTTCAATTTGAAAATTTGTACGAAATAGCTCCTTGGAGTCACGCAGACAGTTTTCGTCAGTTGAACAGGATTTGGGATGGAAAAAAAATGCTTGAGAATCTCAACGCCTACCAGCTCGAAACTGTATACAAATTCATCGAATTTATGGCAAAAACATACAAAAAGGAAATTGAAAAAAAGAGAAATGAATTACAGATTCAATCAAAGAAGGAAATACCATTTAGCACAATTTATTTTTGGTTTATTAAATACTTAAAAGAGAATCTGACATCGGCTCCACTTGATGTGATGAATTCTCTTAACAAACTGTGTGACGAGTGTGACGACAGATCGGAAAATAAAGCTGAATTCGACGCGTCTCCTCTTCTCCTAAGCCTAATTTCCGATTACTTATACAATAAAATAAGAGAAAGTGACGAGAGTCCTAACAAATGGTACATAGACACTAATATCTTCAAAGTGTACGAAAGTGTTCTGGAAACAAAATTAAAAAGAATACGTTTTGAAGAAAAAAACCAAATTGATATGTGCAAGCCAGATAATATTCTAGCTTATAAGAAAGAATATGGGTGAATATCAAATCAGCAAATTTTACGTGTCCACGTTGAGAATCGAGGTGTAAAATGATAGGATGTTTCTGATTTTTTTTTGTAGTGAACTACGTAACTTGTTTCAATTAGGGCCACATTTATTTTTTTATAATTGCATATAAATAATCAGGGAAAAAAAAAATCGCCTTCAAATTCAAGTTTGGTGGCTTGTCCCAGTTCCATTTTTTGATGTAATTGCGTTCACCAAAGTAACAATTTGAGGTACAATAAAAAATAAACAAATTTTTTAGTATAAATGCATTAGTCAAATTATCTAAAAACAATTAAACCATATTATAAAATCTTATTTAAAAGCACAGGACACTCGATCAAAGTTTGTCCAAGAAAAAATCAATTTTTTTCTGGCACTTTTTCATCTTACTATAACATGAAGTTTCGTGCGTGTGCGATCAATCGCGTTATTTATTTCGCATCTATCAGTCGTGCCATTAGTGCGATTAGTGTCAGGTGTGTAATTAGTGCGGTGATTACCCTCCAAAAACATAAGTACTCGCCTTGGGCGGAACGGGGGACAAGAATTGTTCAATTTTTGGTGGATCGATTTACTGTTGATTTTAAAGTGTTATAATAGTAAGCTACATGCTATAGCTAATGATTTGGGTGACCCATAAATCAATGACATTAATTTAATTTTAACTTAAAACCCTTATTTTTTAAGTTTTTTTTTATACCTGGTTCCAATTTTGGTGGCTCAATTTTGGTGGTTTTGGTGGCGTTTTCACGCCACCAAAATTGAAAATGGCCCACCAGGTTTTAATTATGTACTGTATATGTATTGTTATTACCTATATAGCTAGTTTTTACGTTGCAAGACAGTTGGATTAGCAAACAAAATACATGTTATGTACTTGGCAGTTAGTAAGACCTATTACTATAAGGGTTGCATACTAATGACCAAGTTTCTTATTCATATATATTTATTTTGTTGCTTTTTAAAATGTCAAAACAGACCAGCGAAGAGAGGTTGCTTAAAAGTACTTCACCGTTGTCATTGGGGACTTCAACGCGAAACTAGGCAATTTGGGGTTGGACGTTGGAACCACCGGGGTCACCAACTGGCTAGTTTTATGGAGAAGGAGGGCCTCTATAGGATGAACTCCTTCTTCAGAAAGCGTGAGCACAGGAAGTGGACCTGCCAGAGCCCCGATGGTGCAACTTCAAATGAGATTGACTTCATCATGTCAACCAAGAAGCGTATTATGTTCAATGTTGTCTCTACGATCAATTCGATTAAAACCGGAAGCGATCAAGGCATAGTAAGAGGCACATTGAACATCAATTTCAAGCTTGAAAAGTCTCGACTGATGAAGTCTACGCTCTGTCCAGCACAGATCCAAATTCAAAACCCCGAGAGCTGCTGCAATCTGAAAAGCTTGAACTCCAGACTCGTTTCGGGTGCCTAAGAAGCTCATTGGACGAATACAAAGATAAGTTCGTGGAAACTGTCCATACGGGTCTAAGTTCTTCAAGACACGTCGTGCACATAAGAACAAAAAACTCTCTGATCATACTCTCAAGCTAATGCAGGAGCGGCGTGAGATGATCCTGCAGTCTTCAGACGAGGTGTGGAAATACCGGCAGCTCAATAGACGGATCTTTAAATCCAGCATATTAAAGATGGAATTGAGCGGCTCCAAGGCATTTGCAAGAGATCTGGCTATTGGGCAGAGCCAGCTCGCGGAACTGAAGACCGACCATGGCAGGATCGTATCCGCCAAACCGAAGCTACTGAGGGAGATCGAGAGATTCTATGGGTACACTTCAACCAGTAAACCCGTTGTAAATCTAGCAAATGACCCAAGAGCTAGACTGACCCGACACTATACCGAAGACAACCCGGACGAGATTAGGATGGTTCTGGAACAGCTTAAAAACAACAAAGTACCGGGTGATGACGGAATTACGGCCGAAATCCTAAAGGCGGGTGGAAAACCGGTACTTAAGGCCCTTCAGAAGCTGTTTGATTCCGTCATACCCGAGGGGAAAACCAGGCATGGTGCAGGGGTGTGGTGGTACTCTTCTTCAAAAAAGGCCACAATGCCCGGCTGAAGAATTATAGGCCCATCTCACTTCTAAGCTATGTCTACAAGTTGTTTTCAAGAATCATCCCGAACCAGCCGGATCCCATAATGGCTTTAGCACCGTACACCACATACATACGCTGCGGCAGGTTATACAGGAGAAGGAAGAGCTGCCTCTCCGTTTAGTGTTTGTGGACTACGAGAAAGCCTTCGATTCGATCGAGACTTGGGTTGTACTGCAGTCTCCCCAACAAAAACGCTACCATGTCAGTCTGACTTTAGGACCAGACCTCGGAATCTATCCTATTTTTAACAAAAGAGAGTTTTATAAACCGATAAAAGTTATTGATACTTCCCGAGAATTTGTGAGATTAATCACATTGAGCTTTATTAGTGAGATTGAGGTTTCTGACGGAGAAATCCAATTTTGGTGCCACTGATTTTCAATTTTGGTGGGCACTTTCGATTTTGGTGGGTGATTTTCAATTTTGGTGGCCACACTAGACTTTGAACTAAAATATCTCAAAAAGTTGTGGAGATATTCTGAGCCCTCATGAAGATCCTTCAAGCTTGGACATTCTATTCTTATACCAGATCGTTATTTTTTACGAAAACTAAAGAAAAAATTGAGCCACCAAAATTGACAAAAAATGAACTTTGTTGATATTCACCCATATGCTGATTTTGTAGCTTCACATAAAAAGATGGCGGCTTTTGCGGTTTTCCAAAAACACCGTGACCAATTATTTGATACAAAAGACTGCAGTGAATTTAAACCTTTTTTTGATATGCTGAAAGAGGGAATAGAAAAATCAGGCATCATTTGTAATGTGGTGAATGACACCCCGATATTCGTGCATTCTACGTTTGCAGAATACTTTGCGGTCGAGTTTATTTGTGATTTATTGCAAGGGTGCAAAGAAAATAGAATAACAATTTGGAATTTTATATTAAACGTGATGTTTTTTAACTGTAATTTGGATGTGCTGGCCACATTGGATGCTAAAATAGAAATAGACAAAGACTTGACCAAACTTATCAAAAAAGAAGACAAAGGAGTAATTTTTGACTTATTATTGGGACAAAGCAAGGATGCTGAAATTAAATCTTCTCTTTGCGAAGCGATTCGAAACGACCTGCGTAGTTTAGGAAAGTTGTTATTGATAACAACCGAAAACAACCTAAACAAGAATAATTTGATGGATTTCATCAAAATTGTCACAGAAACTAAAATGCTAATGATTGCTATTAAAATGGAAAACGAAGAAATAATATTGACTATCGTCGAGCAAGTGAGAACGATTGATAAAACCAAGCTGTCTGCGTTATTACAGCGTGACTATGAGAATATAGACGAGTTAAGTACTGATGACATAATACATGAATTACACAAACACGTGTGGACACGTATGGATATTGTTCCAGAATGGAATAATTTGGCAGGATTAAGTGGTCAAATATATTTTATTTAGGTTAACAGTTGCTCACTTTCAGAGAAAGATCAAAGTCATATCTCTGCAAACCTTCGCCCGCTGAACTGGTCTATGGAGTTCGACAGCCTTTGCAACCTTCTCACACTGGCCATACCGCATCCTGAGAAGGGACAAAACCCTTACTTTGGCGATCAATGGAAAGAGGCTACGGTCAGGAAATACCGCGTTAAGCTGTTGTCCTCCCATATTGCCGACTGCTCCGCAATCTTCATTACACCCAACTAATCCTTGTGCTTCGCTGTTGTCACCGCAGACGGTGGCAGACGGATCAAGTTTATTTGTAGTTTTTATATTGTTTTGTATTTTGTGTTGTTCCGCTTTATGCTTGATACCTTCGGTGTCTCCCTAGGGGGGTGGTGGAACGATTTGGTAACCAAAGTCATAGTGATTTATAAGCTATACAACTGTAAAGTTTTATCAAAATTCGTTCAGTAGTTTTTTCTTGAAAGAGTAACATCCATCCATCCTCACAATCTTTTGCATTAATAATAGTAGTAAGTTTGTACGTGTTGCGCCGACCCAAAAGTAGAATGGGATGACGCCGACGGCAGGAGATGATGATGATGATGAATGGAGTAAGATTTTAGTTGTTGTACTGTAATTGTTTATCTTTCACTGTCGCTGTTGTTTGACTAATATGTATAACGTAACCCTGGTGAGGCAAGGGGGGAGTGCAACCGTTGTGAACTGAAATACACACATTTGTCAAAAAACTTGGACGAGGGGGGTTACCATGACGTCTTAAAACAGGAGTAATTCCAGTGTGGGAAAGAGACATAGCTATACAGGTCGTCTAGCGCCATCTCTTTCCCACACTGGAATTACACCTGCTTTAAGACGTCATGGTAGGCCACCTGAATTTCATTCGATAAAACGGCGGCCTATTCTCTTTCACTGCTGGGCAAAGCCGCAAAGCCACAGAGGCCTCCCCCAATTCCTTCCAAGAACGCTTTCCTCGCACCGCTTCGAACCAGCCCGCATCTTTCTAGGTCTAATTATAAGCGCCTAAAAAATAAAAAGACATGCCCCAATTAAACTACGGGGCGTGCAAAATACGTATTTTATAAATATAATTATTTTAAGCAAACCGTCTTTGCACATTAATCATCACGCGTAACGAAGAATGCATTGCGTCATAACAAATATACATTTACCGCTAAAGTCCAACTCTTCATTGAATTTTGAACTTTATATGAGTTGTCCTAGGAGATCATACATGTGTTTTGTAATAGAAAAACAATGGTCCAAGGTTCGCAATGATGCCATCCCAAGTTGGTTCCACTTTTGCTAAGAACTGGGCCGACGGAAGTGGGCATTAGCGGTAATGTAACGCGTATAGTAAGATAATAAAACTATTTCAAATGGGCCTTGTTGGTTCATTCGAAAGGGAAATGAATGACATTGTTTCTAGAGTTGTGACTGTCACGCGTTTGTGAGCGTATGCGTAGGTAAGGGTTGCCAACTGTGCCTACTCTAGAGTATTGTACTCTATTTCTCGTAGGTGTACTCTATAATCTACTAAAGCAATAGGGTATGGCCCTCTGGTCACATGAAGAGTCGACCAACCGTCTGGCCATATCCCTGAAGACTAGGACCTCAAGGCCCTAGGTCTAGGGCTGCCATATGTCCCGCTACACCCGTGCCATGTCCTGGTTTGGAACGTCGTGTCCCGATCAATGAGTCAGCTGTCCCGGTTCTGTTCTTTGGCCTATCTGCCCCCGTATTCGCAAAGGGTCCTTAAAATTCTTCATAAACTCGCGAAAAATTTATCTTGCCCATATCATCCATGGTTTACTCTACTTCTGTTATAAAATGGCAGCCCTACCTACCCTAGTTTTTCGACTCTGACCTGGAACTTAATTGAGTGAATTTCTGCCACTTCCACATTCACTGAAACTGTCTTATCGCTGATTTTAGAGTCTTACAATTATTCGAAAAAAATTTATCCGTAAAAAGTATCAACCTAAAAAAAATATTGAAATGAGACAAAACTATTCTATTTCTTCTAAAAGTTGGCAACCCTAATAAGGGTGGATGCACATCTGACGGAAGATGCATCGGGCCGTACCGTCGTTAGTACGACCGACGCGACGCGACGTCCTAACGCATCATCGGTTATGAGCGTAAGGTTGGATGTTTCACTATCTATTTGCCTGTTCTGGCGTTACGAGACTGATGCGGCGACGATGCCCAGCGCATCTTCCGTCAGATCGGTCCACCCTAAATAAGTAGTTTATTTTCCACAAAAAGGCACGGAAGTCCCCGAACATCGAAGGAGTCTGGTGCTTCATTTTCCGCGGAGACACCATGGCTTGTCTGCGTGAAATAGCGCAACTCTGTGGTTCTACTAAATCTTCGTACAGCATAATGTAGATCGTGATGCAAGGGCGACGGCATCCATCGCAGCAGCCACTGCTACATCCGCAGCCTTCGCAGAATAAATATAGAAAGCTACACACAATTGTTCTAAAAAGGTTATGTATTCCATCTTTTTATTTCTTGCATGTACACCTGATGTGATTACTCTGCAGCTCCGTGATTACGGGCCGATTTACGTGATTTCATTTTGTATACAGGAAGCGCGCGTGATATAAAATTAACTTTGTTTAAGTAATTAATGAGTTAGCTCCCTTTGGTACGTATTTTTCTTCTTTTCCTACGAGTATGTGGATGACATGATGGTCCCATAATAACTTCGTACTAGTTAGTTAAATTAGTGAATTCATTCATAACAAAAGTTTGTGTGGTACAACTCAAAAGGGTAAAATAAAAAACTTTTTTGCAAAAAAAAACCGACTTCCGAAAAGTCACAAAAAAAATCTAACATAACTTTACTTTCGGAAGTCGGTGGCTAAAAAGACAATGAAACAAACAAAGTCACCGACTTCCGAAAATAAAGTTATTTTAGACTTTTTTAAGTGTTTTTTTGGAAGTCGGTTTTTTTACGAAAAATAATCACCTCCTATTCCAATCCAAAATCGTTCCAAATGAAAAAACCAAAACATCTACAGTCACACACAGTATGCGTACGAGTATTTCCGCAAATGCATTCGCCCAAAGTAAGTCAACCAACTTAACATATAAACGGTTCGTCCCAATAGTTCCAATTGCGATGTTAATTACACCGGGATCAATTAAATACGTAACTGTAATAACATGTACGCGCCAATGAGTTTCATAACCCAATTATTTAAATATTGTTAAGTGTGGACCCAGTGAAAGCTAAGCATATTATCGCTTGAATTTTTTTTTACATATTTGGCCTTCCTTTTGGCTTTGCTGTCGTCGGTAAAAATGCAATTAATTAAAGCAGTTTCAGACTAGCGTGTTTTTCCGTCGCGGCCGCGTTGTGTGCGAGGCCCCTAAGCCCGTATTGGCTAGTGCGTAACGCGCGCAACATTTTGTTTTTTTTTTTTTTTGCTCTTGATCGGTCAGGTCGCCGACATCTGAATTAAACTATTATTACTTGCAACTGTTGAATATATTTAGTTATACTTTACTTATAAGTACTAATTATACCATTGCATGAGAAATAATTCTACTGCGCCTAAATGTACACTTTTATAATATTTTTAAAATAAATTATTCTGTTATTTTCGGCTTCGGAAAGCTAATTAATTTAAAGCTAATATGGACAACAACAGTTACCGCGCATAATTCACACCCATACCTTTCCCTAGTCGGTTAAATGAAAGATAAACTATTTATTGGACTTATACTGCACAAAAAATAAAATTAAAATTAAAAAAAGAAAACAAACGAAATATAATTAAATATTCATATAGGTACATAATTAAAAGAGAGAACAAAAAAAAATTAAGACTAAAATACATAAATTAAATTAACTAACAGGTCGGTACGAGGCCTAAAGAAGGCATGAAATATCTCAGCATGGTGCAGCGATATTTTAAAAAAGATGTCACACTTTTCCGTAGATCCAAATACGGAAATAACAAGTGTAGCAAATGCATCGCTTGGCTCCCCAAGGAGTTCGTACCTAAGCTATTAAGAAAAGCACAAGTGTGGATAATAAATGCCTGCGGTGCATTCAGATAGCGCACTCTTACGCGTAACCACTCGGAATTTGTACTACAATTGATGATTGTTATCATTATATAACTAGACTGAAAATAATTGCATAGATTTTTAGGTTAGTATCTTTTAACGGGCGCTTGCGCCCGCGCCCGTCAAGTGTCCCGCGTCGCACAATCAGGGTTATGAACCCTGTCGATAAGTGTTTCTATTTGGATGGCCTCCGCCTTGAAGAGGAGTGACGGACCCAACTGCCACCCAGTCTACCTTTAGCCGGTGCACGTGTCTCTTGCGCACTCATCTTCATCCCCCGCAGATATAACCGTTAAAGTATCATACATAACCCATATTTTAGTAATTTAATATTCAAAGGCCTCTAATCCTTTTATCGGTCACGAATCTGGGCTACTTCTTTCTAATTTTCATGGAAGATATGAAGACTCCACAACGTCATAATTATGTCTATGTCGCTCTCTTTCGGTAAGCCAAAAAAAAAAACCACACGACACATACAACTACATACTCACGACTACGTACATACGACTTCCCGAATCGAAGCGTTTGTGAATTCGGGGGCAAGTCTCCCGCCTTCTCCTTCGTGGTCTGTCACAAACCTAGCTAATATGTCAGGGCACAAATCTTATGTTTTACAGGCCCGCAGTTTAATTTAGTAGTGCGCAGGAGCAAGTTGCACATTATACAAAAGTATTAAAAAAAAAAAACTTAGCAGTAACTTTCTACATTCATAAGTGTTATTAAATTGTTCGGCGAATTTAGAGCGCGTATAAAAATACCTTTGTCTTATGAAACTTTCGATTTGGTGATAATTATTTTATAATTGTTGCAATAGGCTGTAAATGTTTTGCAAGAGGAGGTATTATTGACTTTCGTTAATATCAAGGTTTTTTTGGGAATTTCAGTGATGTTTTGGGTATTCATTATTTGCGCTTCCCCATTAGTCATTCATCGTGAACGATCTTGAGTATCACGCTTCATCATACTTCATGTCTTTCACATGCTCGTCGTATGTGCCAACACTGAGCGTAAATAGGACATTCATTTTGTATTACATGGGAAATTTTTGTGAGATGGGAATTCAAGGTGAAATTATTATTTTAGAACGGTGTTCAAAGTTCAAACCTAAGCTTGGAGCTTTAAATCTTGAAGAGAGCCGGAACCGCATTTAAATTTTTTTAAATCTTGAAGAGAGCCGGAATCGCATTTAAAAATTTTGGAAACGCTGAATGCTAAATGTAACGCATTGTATTCGATATTTTTTGCAAAAGCACTACTAAAAATATGATTATACCAAACGATAATATTGCAGATGACGCTAGCAGAAGATTTACTGATTCCTATTCACGAAACTAGCTTTTCTATCTGTAGACATGCGGTATTCTTTTGATTTCTCTCATTTATTGTATTACACGTAACTCCTTCAAATAAAATCATAAACAATGATTAGGCGATATAAAACGTCAAAGAAGACCGCATCTATCAATGTTAGTTCCGGCCTTCTCCGTCGGTGCTGGCGGTCGGCTGCCGGAATCGACTCCGGCGCACTTTCTACGCCTATAATTAAATGTAGTTAGCACGACTGGTGTAGGTGTAACCTTATTAGGTTCTATTATTATTTATTACATAACTATTATTATCTAGTATATAGTTCAGTAGTGAAAATGGAGGAGGTGCAATAATATCAAAATTTCGATCAACACAGGACGTAAGGCGCTCCCCACCGGAGCACTCGCCTGTTATGTAACAATCCAAGATTCAAGTTTGTCCAGAAAGAAGCGATTGTTACAAATTGTACCATTACAGGTTGCGCACTGTAATGCTCGGTTCTTCTCACTTACTAATTCAATGCTTGAATCTGAGCGGTGACATTACAGGCGAATGCTCCCGGTGAGGGAGCGCCTTTAGACAAATGATTGCCTAGACAAAGTGAGAATCGATTGCGAAGCTTTTCGTATTTCTAATACTTTCAACAGGAATTAATAGTTTTTGTCCATCTATTTTTAACTGTCCCATCGTCGTTGACACTGGGAATCTCACTTCGCCTTGGCCCTCCAAACAATTGGACAAGCTACTTGGACAGGTTTATTTTCAACTTCTTCATGATTCTGCTCTCCTAGTACCTTCTGTTCAAATTCCAAATTGAGTTCTCTCGTAACCAACCTAACAGAGAGAGACATAAAATAGCAACATCAACAAGAAGTATCCATGTAACTTTGGGAGCTGACTGTACGGTACAAAAATACGGTTGAAAATTATTGGCGTAACCAGACTCAATGTATGAAGATTTTAATAGTTAACGAAAGGGCACTTTTTTCACTTGTTTTGCACGTCTTTTGTTTAGTTGGTGAATCGGGAAAGTAAACAAACAATTACATTATGTACAACCTATTTCTCCAAGTAGTCTCTGCTTATTTCAAAACGGTTTGAAATCTTGGTCCTAACATAAAATAGATTGATCAGAAGGAAGTAACCATATATAGGACCAATCTAATATCACTTCTCGTGCCTACTAACAAAAGATACAGCAAAATTATTTGTGGGCCTAAGATAGGACCTTGGGGAATTCCATAGCTAATCTGATTGACACTTTTATGTCTGCTACGAATACAAAGAGGAAACGGTTAAATTGAAACCAACAATACAAAGGATAATGCCATAATAATAAGCATTTTTTATGGCCTACGGATATGATCTTGAGTAGATGGAAAACAAAAGACGAAGGACGTTTCGCTAAATAGTTATTTAGGTCATGGAGGTTGTTGACCCATTAGCAAATGATAACGATGGTGGGCAAACAATTAAAACTTCTTATTTTCGTATCGCATAAATTCAGAGTGCGTAGTTCCAAATGCGAAATTCTCGATTAGAAACCCCAATAACACTGCCCGATCGGGAAATCGAACCCAGGACCTCATACTCAGCAGTTGCGCTTGCGACCACTAGACCAACGTGGCAATCTCAATGACAAATCAATTCAAAATCATCACTTTCGTTCGGAGTTCGTTATTACGAACTCTCCTATACCGCACTTTTATTTAGCGCACGCACAGTACAGCTACCGTATTAGGTATTCAGATTACAAGCCGCCGATAATTCAGGTTTAGCTAAGATTTACGAATACCAACTGTTGTTTTCTGTGAGTAAAATAATAACGTCTTAAAGTACCCACTTCTTCAGTGTCCATGTTAACACATGTCATGGTAAAATTATAATTATTTCTTGTCAGAATTATGATTTCTGCAACGTGCATTCGGCCCGAGTAGGATTTCGACACAGTTTGAGTTTTTTAACATTATTTCATTTTTAAGACTCCTTACGTCCGAATGAAAACACAGAACCCTTATAGGATCACATGTGTGGCTGGCTACCTGTCTGTCACTGTTTTTGCAGTACTGTACAGTGTTGCCGTGTGTACTACAATATTCGTTATTATTGCAAACTTTCGGCGGTGTTATTCGGCAAAGCATATTTCGAGGTCACGTAGCGCACTCTTCACAGCCATACTCGAAACTTTCCTCGTGACATTTTCCTTGGGTACGCTTGACTTGATTATCTAGTGCACTATTTCTATGTTCATATTAATCGTTCATGCGTAAGGTAGGTACCTACTTGATAATGAGATTTAAAAAAAATGTGTAAAAGGGTTGTACGGAAATCGAAATGAGATCACTTTTGCATATCCGAATGATCGAATTCCTGAAGCACTCTCGATAAGTCGAGTTATGCAATTTGAGTATTACGTTGGTAATCAATATTGTTGGAGATACACCATTTAACTGCCTAATTAGGGCTCAAACACAAAAACACGTTACGACGACGCAACGTGCCACCGCACGGCAACGTGACGTTGCACGTTTCGTCACGGTGCCGTGACGTGGAAATCCACGTCGAGCAACGTAAATAATCACGTTACGACAACGCGACGTGCCACGATAATTTTTGGACTAACTGGGTGCAACTGGTTAGCTGCACCCAGTCAATCCGAAAATTATCGTTCCGCTACGCCAAAGCATGGAATCATGGAACAGAGTTAAATAAAATGTCAAAGGGCTGTCAAAACATGGAATCATGGAACAGAGTTAAATAAAATGTCATAGGGCTGTCAAATAAAGAACCATTAGGGAAGTGAAAGAGTCTCGATCTAGATATTGTATCGACATTTTAAATTGTCTTTTTCGCATTCGATAAATTATTCCAAATTATTATTATTATTGAGCCATGTGTGTACCATTACAGGGCAAAAGCCTCTATTCCTTCCTTTCACTTATCCCTATCCAAAATATATTTGAAAATAATATAAATTTAAGTATTTAACTATCTACATATTAGGAGAGTCGATCCCACCTGAAGTCGAGTATAATAGCGCTAGGAAGAAGAAGATCAATGTAACTCTCGATATAATTT
Source organism: Noctua comes (assembly GCA_963082995.1). Lineage (NCBI taxonomy): Eukaryota > Metazoa > Arthropoda > Insecta > Lepidoptera > Noctuidae > Noctua > Noctua comes. Next base: position 3,656,874 of record OY720290.1, on the reverse strand, counting down.
TAGAATAATTACACTAGCGTTTTTTTTTTTACTTCTGAAAAAGAACTTGTTTTCAATTAAACACTTACTTTGAATGTACCTTTCGAACTAAGAGATTGTTCTAATAAGTGTAAAAATAACTTTTTGAGGCTATTTATTATCGACTAACCTATTCATCGTAATATTAAATATCGCTAGAAATATCGATATATCGAATTTTTTCGTCGACTGTCGTCAAGCTTATTTAAATCATCTGAGTTTACGAACCAAAGTTGAAGTTCTTCAATTTCAATTCAGTTATGGAAATTGAATTGGAATAATAAACAAGTCTGATTAATACATTTCTAAATTAAAAGGTTGAGTAAGGTGTGTCTATATCATATTGTGTTAAAAATATAATCCTCTAAAGTCTAAACTAATAACAAACCTGTTTAGATTGTAAACAGTACCGGTTACCGGGGTAATTTGTAATTTTATTCACGTTTTTTCTTTTAGAAACATAAAGGCAGCATCATGAGTCCCAGAACTGAAAAAATTGCCAACGCTTTGCGACATGAGAAAAGCAACTCGGTAAGATTTAGTTATCAGCTTATTTTATTGCTGTTTTACGAACTACGTCTCTACGCCTCCTTGGTCAAGCGGTTGCAATGCACTACTGTTAAGCTGGTCTTATGTTCAAACCCCAGCCCCCAGGTCCAGTAAAGTACCTTAGGTTTTTTTATTAACAAACTGCCAAAGTGTCAGATATCAAAGCAGAAATTCCTGTATATCTATCTAGTATGTTTGTATTCAGTCCATCAAAAAATCCCTTAATTTACCTGACTTGGCAAGTTTTAATCATTGACTGTTGCTGAAGTGGGGTTACGATTAGACTGAATATTTTTAATTAACGGAATAGGCCGTCTCAATATAGTCTCAATGATGCTGACCCTCATCACCTATTACATGGAAATTAAAACTTACTGGTTTAATGTAGGTGTAGTCAAACCCACTGGCAGCTGACCCAGGTCCTCAAACTGGTTTATGGCTTATTTATATTTGAATTAAATTATTACGAGCAGTCTTTCCAAGGAGTTTCGTGTTACTTTTTAACTGGGTTGTGTAAGTCAAAGGCGGTTGCTCCATGTAAAATACATAAACATACAAAAAAGATATACACACACACATACATGTACACACATACACATGTTCCTGTTTCCTGTTCGTGTTCCACATTTATACATGTTCCTGTGCATTTGGTTTGACTATAAGCCTGCCCCAATTATGTTGGGAACAGGCTAGCCGAAGATGCCAATTCGTTATAATCAAGATTTTCTTGGAAATCGGCAAGAACAGCTGGTCACACATATCTCCATAGATTTCTGTGACCAGCTGTTCTTGTCACTGCCTCCATAGGCAGTTGAAGACCTTTGCCAATGATAGACTCCAGACAAGGTTTTTGGAGCAAAAAACTGGAATTTTAAAATGAAAATTAATTTGTTTGAATTTGAAAATGAGAAGTGTGAAAAAAAGACATGCTGCGCCAACCCCAAATAAATTGGGATAAGGGCAGGAGAACGATGATGTATTTGTGGAACCTATATTTGTATCCATGTCTAAATAAAAGCTTATAATTGTTGAATAGAATGAGAAAAATTATCCCTCCAATGTTTTTTTTTACAGCGGCATAAATGGTTTACAGTAGTGTCAATCCTTATCATACTATTGTCCATATTAACATACTATCTGTTCAGTATGTGGACGGAGCCTCCTCCGTTACCAGAATTGGACCTAAAACAGCACTGGGGAGCATATCCCATTGATATGAAGCCGGATACATCCATAAGACCTTTTAATATTGAATTCTCGGATGTAGTAAGTATCTATTTATACATTTCATACTTTTAACAGACAGATGAGTTGCTGGGGGATTTGTTCCAGCACTTTTTCTTTCCAGCTATAACATAGACTAGCAGGTGTTTTGGAAGACTGCCTTAAGAAGGTGCATTCAAAAAGTTTGTAACATCACAAATGGTTTCCGAATATTTTACATGGTTATATAAAATTAAACATTATTTAAAAACTGATCAAAACTCCTTATTTCTTTTAATGGTAGGATAACAAGTAGTAATGTTTTGTCATTATGATATAGCATTTTCTTAAAATAATCCTTAAATTAATGTTGAGTAATCTTTGCTACAATCTAGATAGATCAATTTTTGAACATGTAAGCATTAACCAACACATTTTTTATCAATCTGTGCCCATGTTAATCCTGTACTGCAAAGATAAAATACCTTTTCACCTTTGTACTCCGTATATCTTTCTTCAGTAATTTCCTCACAGCTGAACATTGTGATATGCCCAACTAAACGGTTTGACAATCTCCCTCCACTTATGAAATTCTTTTGCTTATTGACTATTTGGCTTATAATATGACTAGCTCTTAACCGGTGTCTCACCCACATGATGGCCAAAAATCAATCCCCAAGAATGTTCTACTGGGATAAAAGTATCCTGTGCCCTAGGTTCCCAGGTTGTGGTTTTTCTATGTCGCATCCACATCCGACTAAACTTTAAGGTGTGAAAAAATAAGAGATGGGCTGAAAGTATAAGGTTTCGGATGAGCACTGCATTATGATTTATCTGTCAGATTATAGACTAATTCTTGAGGAAGGGTGTTGGATATTACATCGCACTACCTACTTAGCAGCCAAGCAAATAGTATTGACTATTGAATCCGCAGGGCACCTAATATTAGTATGAATATTCTCAATATAATTACATCTTTCAGATAGTCAATGATTTAAGAGAACGCCTCCTCCACCGTCCTTCATTTACACCTCCGCTGGAGAATGCTGGTTTCACGTATGGGTTCAACACTCACTTCTTGACCCAAGTACTGGACTTCTGGCAGAATAAGTACAACTTTAAGGAACGGGAACAGTTCTTGAACAAATATGAGCAGTTTGTGACTAATATACAAGGATTGGATGTACATTATATACATGTGAGGCCTAAAGTACCGGCGAATATTATTGTAAGTTGTTAAAAGTCCTAGAACTCATTTTTTCCCTAATCCACCAATAACAATATCTACTGAGTGACTGACTGTCCGAGTGGTCACTTGACTGTTGAACGTTAGGTCCTGAGTTCGATTCCCAGGTCGGGCAGTGTTATTGGGTCTGTCCATTAGAAATTCTTCAGTAACAGCTCAGTTTGAAAATTGGTGGTGTGACACCCCATGTCTCGGAAATCACGCTAAGCAGTTGGTCCAACTCTTCATCTCACCCTAGTCCCATGGAACTATGAAACAAGGAGTGGACCTGTACTTGTACACTATAATATATCTAGCCTCGATTGGCCGCCATGACTGATAACAGTCATTAGGACTATACATTTTTGCCTAAAAGATATTATTTTTCTCAGGTGGTACCAGTCCTGCTGATCCACGGCTGGCCGGGCTCTATCCGTGAGTTCTACGAATTGATACCGAAGCTGACGACACCCCGGCCCAACCAAGACTTTGTTTTTGAGGTCATCGCTCCCAGCATACCGGGCTTTGGATTCTCTCAGGTATTTGTTATGTTTAACCAGGTCACTGGTTCACTGGTCAACATATAGTAACTCTCAAGGTCGAATTGAATATCTAGCGAAATTCTGCAGACACATAGATTGAGTATACTTTTTTGTACACCAAAATTGTTACTCAGATCTTTTAATATATTATTATCTGGATACAATAGCGGTCTTGGTAGACGTGATAAAACAAAACAATTTTTTAATTTTTTTTGTTCTCTAACCTCAGTTTGTTCAATTACTTGAAGTGTATTACGTTTTTTTTTAGTTTTTTTTTTCTTGATACAGTATTAAAACATGGACCCTGTAAGGGCACTGCAAATTTTATATACCATATTAGTAAATTACATAATTATAATGTTTACTCTAATTTGATTTGATTGAGATTTTTTTATTCTATCGTGTTCGGGTATCGGGTACCCGTCACGTCTATAGTTTCGCTAGTTATTGCTATACACAATAGTATAAATATGTACTATGTATACCTTCTATAACTTCACTACTACCCTTTCCAGAATATAGGTTTAATAAATTCTTATCCTCCATTTCAGGCTCCCGTCCGCGCCGGTATGGGCCCAATAGAAGTATCGGTAATATTCCGCAACCTCATGGAACGCATCGGCCATGGCAAGTACTACGTGCAAGGAGGCGACTACGGCTCGGCGATAGGGTCCGTCATGGCTACTCTGTTCCCTGAAAACATACTGGGATATCACACCAATATGCCCATGGTAGCGGTCAATACGTGGGTGTCGATTTATACGATGTTGGGTCAGTATTTATTGCTTTAGATTCATCATCTGCCTAGCATTTTCCAACTACGTGGGGTCGGCCACCAGTCTATTATTGGAATATATTAAAGATTATTTTTTCCATTTTTTTATTTTTATTAAAAGTTTTTTGTTTTTCTATATTTTTTTTTCGATGGATTTTCAACTCTTGATGCTGACCTGAGTAATACAAATGCAGCAGACGGCTTTTATTTAAGCATTATTATAAGTGTATCTTAGTTATACCAAAATAATATCACATTGTTGTTTTAGGAGCCATCTGGCCGAACTTCATAGTGGAGCCTGGCCTACAAGAGCGCATGTACCCGCTTTCAGAGCATATAGGAAAGGTTGTCGAGGAGACTGGATACTTCCACATACAGGCCACCAAACCAGATACTGTTGGTAAGATATTACTTTTGTTACTGTTAGTCTTTTATTTACCGCTTATCCAAATCTTCTTTCTTTAGTATTGTTCGTCGAGTCGTTGAACTCCTTAAGTTGGAGTTGAGCGAAAGTTTAGCTCAAACGATAACTGATAAATGAGTTTACTGGCTGGACAAGGCCACTCAAATCTTTGTGGTTTTTTCCCACAAAATACAATATCACTCTGCATAGGAGTATGTCTGTCTGGGCCTTAATTGAGACTGGGACCATTGGAGTTGTTTCAAGGTCTCTTCTCAGAGACTCATCCCTGTCTATAGTCAAGTCAAAGTAGTTACTTGAGTTTAAGTTATTACTTATGCAATAGACAAGAATTTAAACTAAGTCAGAACCGTCAAAGTAAGCAAAGCTAAGTAATTCTGACTTTTGACAGCTCTAACTTCAAGCAATTACTAAACTACAGAATATAAATCTTATCTTAAGTAATTAATTTTACTCAAGTAATCACTTGGACTTGTTTATTTTTAGATACGGGTGTCAGAATAGTCCGATAAGAAACACTAATATCTAAAAACTGTTTTGAAAACAATTTTATTAATTAGTGTCTCTTAATGCTTATTATTTTAACGTAAAAAAAATCATCTGTTGTAACTACTCCTTTATTCTTTTTAAGGCATCGCGCTCTCAGATTCGCCAGCCGGTTTAGCAGCATATATCCTCGAAAAATTCTCAACATGGACTAATATGGAGAACAAAAAAGCTAGCGACGGTGCTTTACTGCAGAAGTTCTCTTTGACCCACCTTTTAGACAACGTTATGATATACTGGGCTACTAATAGTATTACTAGCAGCATGAGGCATTATGTTGAGGGATATAAGCAGCTTATGTACACTGATCGGTAAGTAATTTCTGAAATATTCTGGAAAAATGTAGAAGGACTTTTTTTTAACAATCTGAGGCGATTATGTGCTTAACATTTTGGGCGACTCGTATCGATCGGGTCTACGCTTGCTGAATGGTATTCGGATCTTCTCGGTACAACTCGAGTACCATTAGGCGCGTGAGGTGAATGCTGAGCTTAACAATGCGCGCAAGCGTGCGATAAATTTAAGGACAGTGATATCCTGCGGGTGTTAGGAGCGCGCCGCGCGGTTGGCGCGGGCAGATGTTCACGCCCTTCACCTCGAGTCCCGACTGAAGTCAACCCGCGTAACTACATTAACTAAATCCAGCGCTACACACATTTAACCCATTGTGCCACTTTGCTGTGTCGAAGCATGCCTTACCGAACAATTGTTTAGACCCCTTACAGAATCCAATAATCACGATTCAGTTACGGTTACCAGCCCTTTTTTTTTCTAAGAACTTTTACGTCTAAATGTTTCATATAAAAAAAGTGAAACGTTTGATGTCCACTTTGTTCTACCGGTGGGCAAAATTAGCGGATCTGAGTAGAATTATCCAAAAACTCCAATTTTTTTTTTCCAACAGAATCCCAACAGAAGTACCAACCTGGGGCATAAAGTTCAAGCACGAGCTAAGCTTCCAGCCAGACAGCATACTCAAGCTAAAGTACAAGAACTACTTGCATAGCTCTGTTGTGGAAGATGGCGGACATTTCGCGGCCATGGAGCTCCCCGATGTATTAGCAGACGATATCTTTGATGCTGTGCAGATGTTCAGGAAGTTTCACGACAAGAATCAGTGAGTATATAACTAGTATATTAGTATTTAGCTTTATAACCGATTTCGAAAAAAGAAGAAGTTTAAAAAAAGATGATGGCTAAATACATATTCGGTCATCTTTTCTTTTTAATGTTTGTACACCGATTTCTTCGCCGATTAATGTGATTTTTTTTTCTATTGGTACGTACGAGCATTGTCGCGTGCCACGAGAGACGCCCCGCCCCTCCGCGCGAACACGCCAGAATAAGCGCGTGTATACGCGTTCGGTTCCAAAATGTGGCGCACGTGTAATCGCGTAAGCCGATACGAGCTTAAACGAAAAAAATACGCTAGTCTGAATTTACGACCGTTTACTGTACAGCAGATGTAACCTTGTAAAATCGAAACAAACATCACCATCTTAGATCCTTATCCAAGATGGCGGTGTTGCCGCCAAAAAATGCTTTATTTACCTATGTTCCCTAGAGATATTTCGGAGGCGATGATGATCATTTCAATAGTCAATTCAAAATGTTTAATACCATAAACTTAATTTACAGAAAGAACGAAGCAGCAAGCAAGCCAGCAACCGAAGCAGTGAATAAACCAGCAACCGAAGCAGTGAATAAACCAGCAACCGAAGCAGTCAAGAAACCAGCAACCGAAGCAGTGAACAAACCAGCAACCGAATCAGTCAAGAAACCAGCAGCCGAAGCGGCAAACAAACCACCAAGTAAACCAGAAATAGAACCACAAATCAACTTCGAAACAGCTAAAACAGTCTACGAATTCACTGTCAACGACATTCAAGGTCAGGAAGTCAAACTCGAAAAATATAAAGGAAAAGTACTCATAATAGTAAATGTTGCCTCCCAATGCGGCTACACAAACACACATTACACGGAGCTAAACGAATTATTCGAAAAGTATAACGAAAAGGGTCTACGAATACTAGCCTTCCCGTGCAATCAATTCGGCGGACAAGAACCAGGTACACTGAAAGAAATCCTGCAATTTACCAAAGAGAAGAAAGTGAAATTCGACCTTTTCGAGAAATTAGAAGTAAACGGAGAAACTGCTCATCCTCTATGGAAGTTTTTGAAGAAGTCTCAGGGAGGTACATTGGGCGATTTTATTAAATGGAACTTTTCGAAGTTCATTATAGATAGGAATGGAGTGCCCGTTGAAAGGTTTGGTCCTAATACCAGTCCGTTGGAATTGGTACCTTATTTGGAGAAGCTTTGGGGTTAATTTAGTATTTATTGGTGTCTAACACGCGGGATATGTATGAGGAATGATGAATAAAATATTGGTGCCAAATTCCAGGGATATATTGAAAGTGGAACAGGTTAAGATGTGCAATAAAGGGAAGCCCTAAGAAGGAATACAGGGATATGAAATTGAAAAGAATGATATTCTGGCAATGAATAATGTGATTTTTGTCTTAAAGATAGTCTAGATTTCATTGACTTTTACTGTCGGAATGGAACTCCGTATAAAATAGTAGAGAAATTGTCTGTATATTCATATAACCATTGCGTAAAAATCTGTCTAAATCTCTAGTAGTTATACTCATGAAGTTACAATTTAACCAAATGTAGGAGTTTTCAATAATAATTAATAAAGTACATAGTCATATCAAATAATTGTTATTTAAACATACATAATTAGATTTAGGCATGACGTTTTTGTTAATATTTTTTATTAATCTACAAAAATGTAAGAATGCATTTATTTGTGATATTGTTTTTTTTTTGACATACCATTTTTATAGCTTTATTTGTTGGTAAAATATAAGACTACCTTAATAAATAAAATAGATCAAATACTTACCTCTTTCATTTTATGGATTAAAATGTTATGACATGCGCACCGAACCGTGGCTACACGCCTCGATTGGCTATGGATGCGTCAAAATTACGCGCGCGCGCAACGTATGGCGTGCAATGAACGCGCGAATGGATTTAATGTTCCTAAGACGCACCAGAACCGCGCTGTTCGTGTTCGAGAGAAGACATAACTTACACTCAAACTGCTCGCCCACACTATTTCACATACTATGTTCTTAAGATGCAAGTGCCCACCCGGAAAAGTTGGAAGTAGTAAGAATAATAAGCTCACAGTCCGCATGAAACGATAGCTACTTCAGCATGAGTGAACGCATATGGTAAGGATCCGCGAGTCAGATTGCTAGCTACAATAAAACGGAAGTGAAATCAAGAAAGGGAATGTATTAGTACTAGAATCAGCTCTTCAAACCCGCATTCACCAACACTAGGCGACACCTAGATGAATGCCTTAATAAAAGCGTTCTGTTACATTTTCAAAGCGCGGCTCAGCCACGTTTCAAATTCGAACAGTGCCACAATACAGGACGGAAAGGCCTTCGACGCACAAACGATTATCACGTATTCATTACATCATTCCGACCCCCACCTCCCCCACATATATAAATTATTATTAATTCCCGATTTTTCATCTGTATCGGGTGGTTAGTGCCTAACCTCGTGTCGAGTTTCTTCCCGCGTTGGGTTCGAACTCGACACCTGTGACTTGGCAGTCCGACGGTCACAACACTAGGCTATCACTACTATAATTACCGATTAAAAATTTGTATGTGGGGTGGTACTGAATACGCAGAATACGTGGTAATCGTTTGTGTGTCGATGTCCCTACCTCCTCGTATGGCATTAATTTAGGTGCTTCATTAGCTCCACACAAATATCTTCTACACAGGTTGTCGTCCAAGCCTAAGTTTGGACAGATCTTGAATGGTGTTGCGTGAACTCGAAGAGTCGGTCCATTGCAGCTCCGGGATCGCCGCTATCAACTGGAGTTTGATTAAAATGTTAATTATAACCAGAGACCGGATACATGGAAATGCATATTGTTTATTTATGCATTTGCATATCATTACTGTTTGTTGATGCATATTTAAGCTAAAATCGGGTGATCATGTATTTTTACTTTAATTTTGTATAATCTTTTTTTTTTTTTTTTTCTTAAACATGTAACTAGAAACATGCAAAAAACATTCAGATTCTGCCCATTGCCCTCATAGGATGAACAACAATCATTTTCAAGTTATAAAATTATTTTAATTTATAAATGGCTGTTCTATTAGCGATAATGTAGAAAAAAAAAACTTTTTAGCAATAAATTAAAGAAAAGACTTAAAAAAACACTAAAAAGCGAAAAATTACTTTAGCTTTATAAGGCAGTGACTTTTTGTTTGATTGTTTTTTTGCCATCGACTTCAGAAGCTAAAGTTATTTTTCACTTTTTGGTCTTTTTTTTTGCAAAAAGCGTTTTTTATATTTCCATCATCATCATCATTTCAGCCGAAAGACGTCCACAGCTGGACATAGGCCTCCCCCAAGTGTCGTTACATTGACCGGTCCCGTGCGACTCACATATCTTTTTATTGTAATCATGTTTAGTTGTAATACCCAATACTATTTTTTGCTGTGCATTGATTTTATGAATAACTTGAAATTAGACGAATTTATATTGTGGCGTAATACACACATACAGTTTTGCGCCAATTTGGTCTGTTTTTGTTCATTGTTGTAGATGACATGTATATTTGAAAGAATCGTCTCCAGATGCAATAAATTCCATAGTAATTACTAAAAAAGGTATAGTTAATAAACAAAACCACAGGACGCCCACAAAATGAGCGAAGATTACAAAAATTGAACTAAAAAAAAAAACTAACAAAAAAAATACTTTTTACTTATATACACTAAGAACCAACTAAGAAGGGAATACGCTAAATAAAATACAGTCATGAAAAATCGATGATTTTTTTATTAAACAGTGATTTTACTTACTGTAAGATTCAAAAATTCTTCCGGCACCGCAGTTATATTTGAAATAAATTATATAAATATTATATAGATGCTACGTTTCAATACATTTTTATACCAGTAAACTAAAAATGAATACATTATAGCCCGCCATCGTGATAGAAAATCGAGGAGTCTAGTGTTGCAATAACTCGGGAATCACTTTGACAGAGAGGCGCTGTTAGTGAATATTATTTTGTGAAACATCAACGGTTGAGAATTGTCGTAAATGACATTGGATGCTGTTGGATTTAAAATTTTCGGCACTTAGCCTAAAGGTCAACGTCCGTCGATGTATTGAAAAGACAATATAGCGGCGTTAGTTCAGCTTTTTGCCGCATGCCAAAATATCCATGAACAGTTACAGTATTGACATTTTGTAATGGCAACACCAACTTTACGCTACTAAGATCTACTATGAAATTGCGAAACAAACGTAGCTTTATTACATTACATAAATGCCAAAAAAATACCGGTTTAATTTTAAAATTATTTGAAATGGAATGTAATTATGTGATGTTTTTCCATTTTCATGATAGATCTTTTATGTCTCTGAAAAATTAATGTTTTACATACAATACGATGGGCTACATTACTTTCAAAATAGATACAATTTACTTCAAATATTACTTCAATTTACATACATACGACAGTTTTACGCGTTCAGTGGTTGTAACTACATTACTTTTTTTTATTAATATTCCAATACTTATATGAAGAGTTCAAAATGATGTAGTTACACAACAGAACTGCTTAGGACTATTTTTACTCAAGGTATGTCTTTAATAACCTCAGCGAGCTGTTCCCGGGTGAACATATGGAACATGGACCCAGGAGTCATGGTCACCACCTCAACGTTGTTCTCCGAAAGCTTCTCCTCCATGACTTGCTTCAGGATGGTTAGCGCAGACTTTATGGCTTCCTTTAAAGTCATGGATTTGTGGTACACTTCCTGTTGAATGGATTGGAGTGTTAGTTCACACTTTTAGGCTGAGATCTGTATACAGCGTGTACACAAAGCGTCAGTATGTGCTAAACCATTTCTTTTTTTTTTCGGATGGGAAATTATCAAAATTAAGTTAAACTAATACAAAAAGTATTCTTATGCTCGGATGAAATTCGAACCAACAAATCATTGGTTATCCTTTGATTACCACGAGGACTTGCCAACTAAGCCAGTTAGGTAGTTAATAATTCGATGAATGATCAATCTACTTTGGTTGTCGTCATACCCAATAATAAAGGTATTAACGTTATATTGAAAAAAAAACAATATTAAAAACAAATTTTAAAAAAAACACTAACTTAAACAATACATTAATTATAATAAAACATTTTTGCAAAAAATACAAAAGTCAACTTGGGCCTATCACGGATTTTAACGTACATGTCTTTTGGAGGGGTAACCACTTAATGGAGCTGTGTGTACCAGAAAGGTATTTTTATATTTCAGGGTGTGATTACTACTTCAGATTATCAAACTGAACAACTTTTTCCATGGGACCACCATGGAAATCGCGAAAAAATAAATACAAAAAAAGTTTGTAAAATACTGTTTTAACAGTTAAACTCGGAGCCGACATAATAGGGAAAGGCTAGGCAGATGATGAAGCTCTTCAAGATATTTCAAAAATACCAACCTTTAAGCTCTGCTGAGCTCCTTCACTGCCAGAGCCAATGGCCTTAGCATCATACTGCACAAATGTGCCACTGGGGTCCATGTGGAACAGCTGGGGACCTTTCTCGTCAATTCCTGAAATCAGAAAGAAATACTATAATCTCAAGGAAGTATTAGGCGGACGTGAGGTGACGAGTATATAAAACTGCTTCACTTCCGTAACCTCACTAATTTCAGGTCCAGTTGAAAATCAGCTTCGGGCACTAGTTGTCCGGCATTTTGCTGAACTGGGCCTATTTGGCGCAGCCGTGAGGCACGCAGTGTCACAGTATTTTATTTTTCTGTTTAGATTTAAGATTTTTTAATTTGTTTTTTAATTTGTTATTTTTGTATATTGTGTGCACTTGTGGCATGTGCCAAATAAATGTATTTTCTTTCTTTCTTTCTTTCTAAGGGCGTGCCTATTGCCATCATCCGGGTTCAAACCCAGGAGAAATTCCTGACAGATTGATTGGTTATTAAATGGAATACATTCTTACCTTTAAACAATGTCCAAATGGAATAGGCCATACAATGGGGTAACTTACAAACAATTTTTGTTTTACAGTAATGGCCGTACTTACCAGCAAACATAACAGCCACTCCAAATGGCCTAGACATGGCAGTGCCACTGTCATCATCGCTGTCTCCAAACTGGATGGCCAAGTTGGACACGGCCTGAGCACAGGACTCCACACTCATGCGCTCATTGTACACAAACCAGTGGTTCTGACATTCCACACGCGCACGCTCCACTAAGGTTCTATAGGAGGAAAACGATTTGTTTGTTAAATTTTTGTATTTGTAAATGTTTAACATTAAGCATCCTAATGCTGAACATCTAACAATGCAGCACTATTTTTTTTCACATTAAGAAAAATCAAATGGTGCTTCCGTTTGGGAGCTACGATGCCACAGGCAGATACACTGGCCCAAAGATACACTCGTTAAACCTTACAACTCTTTTATGGGAATTAACAAAAAAAAAATGCACCTTTTAAGTTAACTTAGGGGCCGTCTCCACGAGCGAGAGAATCGCTGTATTTCTATACGAGAATATCGCCGCGATTCTCTCGCTCATGGAGACGGCCCTTAAGAGAGTGTATAGAATTATATGTGACACAACAATAATATCGCCGCGATTCTCTCGCTCGTGGAGACGGCCCCTTAGGAGTGACATTCTCTAGTACGAACCTATCGTACTAGAGAATGTCACTCAAGACTCATACATTACTTAAGTAGATTCAAGCTATTTGATTGGTTGAAATATAGGCCTTTAGAACTGTAAAGTCATTAGCTTTACAGCAAAGTAATACATAACTGTATTATTTGACTAGAAATACAACAAAATAAATACCTAACTATAATATTGTGTTGTTGTATACCAACATTTTTTGTTGTAACTACTACAATTAATTCTTTTCAGACTGCAAATATACTTATCCCCAGCAATAATTGGATATTATTGACGGGGTATTTTCAGTATTGAGTTTCAGAATATTTAATTTCAAAATAGCTGGACTATTTAATGAAACCAATGGCAATTGCTTAATTCAATGTTACAAAGTTAGTGCTAAATTATCTTACCTAGAATCAGCCATCAATCCAGAGACAGCACAAGCAATATGTCTGTCTACCTCCACAATCTTTTCAATGGTAGTAGGCTCCATGAGAGGCGAAGTGATTCTCTTTTCGACGGCCAAAACGACTCCTTCCGAAGTACAGATGCCGATCGCCGTCGAACCGAGTTTAATCGCTTCAATCGCATATTCCACTTGGAATAGCCTTCCCTCAGGGCTGAATGTGTTCACACCACGGTCATATTCAGAACGCGTAAGAAACATCTGAAAAAAGACAATAATTTCACTTACCGGGATAGGTTATGAACCATGACAAAGCGTTTTGATAAATTTCTTATAGTTTAACTAACTGGTTCGAGTAAACCTAACAATTTGTATGTACCTTGGATAGTTTTCTTCAAATTTAAGGCGAATTTAGTAAAAGTTACACAGATTTTCGTTTTTAATGAGTAATCAAATTTTTCGCTGAGTCCGGCCGTCAACCAAACAACAAAAGTTTTATGAAATGTCAAACAAGTGAAAACGAAACGTCAGCGTCGTAGAGTTTGTATTTACTAAATTAGTCGATTATTTTTTTTTTACATTATTTTAACTCCTTTTTTTGAAAGAATAGATGCAATGCACCATAATTACAGTTTTCACTAATTATTTTTAACATAAAAATCAATGGATTTAGAAAATTTCTTCGCATTTTTTCGGACTTTCCTGACAAACACCAAAAAGGAGTTCAGTCCATTTAAAATTAAACTCTGACACACTGTCAAAGAGTACACAATTCTAGGTTAAAAATTGTTCTTGTTGTGTTTTCTATAGATAGTTGTAGACATGTATTGATTCCACCTACATTTACTGTTATTGTTATTATCGGTGTACTTTGTAACCTTTGTCTCCTCAAAATTATTGTTGTGCTATTTGTTTTCAATGTAAATAATATTCTTTTGTGTCCTAGGAGGTCGTACTGGTACATTATAACTATATAATAACAAACTAGTCATATGTAGCCACTCATTATCATTGTGCCGGTGTTGTTTTGTCCACGTAAGTATTTTTTTGATAAATAGGTGAAGTAGTAGGTTTAAACTTATCTATACAAGGAAAACAATTTTTTTTCCTTAATGTGTTATTTGGGTGCAAGTTAAATCTATCAGTATCATTTAGAGAACTACCTATAGTTCACAGGACTTAGAAGATCATAGCTACTTTAGGAGTAACCACCCATTTCCTTCAAGGACAGATTGTGATTAGGTAAAACATTATCTATTTGGTCGGCCCACAGTTTTGTTTCTTGTACCACAATCATTCTGGCACTAGGATACTAAATCAGATGCTTCTATATTTCAGTTACTGTTCCTATCGTATTATATTCCTATTTCTTCTTTACGTAAAATAGTTCTTGTTTAGTTTATCTACGTGAGTTCATAGTAAACCAGTGTTACTCTTTTGTTTACTTATTGTCTTATCTTTCTATTATGTATTTTCCACCCTAGGGGTATGTTGTAGAGATCTTTTTTTTTTAAATTTACCGCCTTTATTTGTGAATCACCTACAACATCAATAAATTCATATTCTATTAAATTAGGTGGGTAAGCATGATCTAGCGACATAAAAAACGTAAAGCACTAAACAAAAGCTACGATATTTATCCTATCGTAGGTATTTACCTAAAATAATTTCTAGATAATTTAGCCATAACTGGCTGCTAGGCAAGAAAAGCCTTTACGTTTTATTAAATAAATGTAATCTAATTATTATTAATTTAATTACAGGTACTGCCACTGTGTCTAAACTGAACCGAATCGGACGTAATTATGAAAAATATAGGAGGAATAACGTCGATTGTTAAACACGAGACATACTTCTTAATACAATACAATACCGGGGAAGTGGCCAGACTTTATATTTTAAATAGCCATGTGTTCAAATATTACATGTCACCAACTGGCACATTTTTGGACTACCCAGTACCTAACAACCCCGGGGACAAATCGAGAATAAACTCAAAAAATATCACTGACTACGATTCAAAATCGTTTGAGTATTCAGTTCTCGAACAAACAGAACAATGCTACAATGTTTACACAAATAAAATTACGATACGGTTTGATAAGAAACAAGGGACAATGGAGGTACGCGACATTAGAACTAACAAAGAGGTTTTAAAAGAAACGTTGCCGTTGTATTACGGTAATAACATAGCCAAACAGACATTGCATCAGCGTGAAGACGAGTATTTCTTTGGCGGAGGAATGCAGAACGGAAGATTCACGCACAAAGGAGAAAAAATAAATATTATTAATTCAAATAATTGGGTAGATGGAGGAGTAACGTCTCCTAATCCTTTCTATTGGTCAACAAACGGCTACGGAGTTTTGAGAAATACATGGCAACCAGGAACCTACGATTTTGGCTCAGAGCATTCCGATATTGTCGAAACTACTCATAGTGGAGAGGTATTCGATGCATTCTTCTTTATAAACGACAATCCAAAAGATATCTTAAATGACTATTACGAATTGACCGGTGAACCTATATTTATGCCCGAATACGCGTTTTACGAGGCACATCTGAATGCATTTAATCGCGATTATTGGGTCAAAGTAGTACCAGATACACAAGGCGCGATTTTATATGAAGACGGGTTCTATTACAAGAGCTATCAACCTAAAGACATGAATGGTAAAGATGGTATATTGGAATCTTTAAACGGAGAAAAAAATAATTATCAATTTTCAGCAAGAGCCATGATTGGTAGATACCAAAAACATGATATACCGTTGGGCTGGTTCGTTCCAAACGATGGTTATGGATGTGGTTATGGGCAAACTGACTCTTTAAAAGGCGATATCGAAAATTTGAAACAGTTTGCCATTTATGCAAGAGGAAAAGGAGTTGAAGTTGCGCTTTGGACTGAGTCTAACTTAGAACCTGTAAATCCACAAAATCCAAAGAAGGGAGAACGTGATTTAAACAAAGAAGTCGGTGAGGCCGGGGTAGTAGCTCTCAAGTGTGATGTGGCTTGGATTGGAGCTGGGTATTCCTTTGGGCTGAGTGCTATCGAGAAGGCAACTAACATATTTGTCAAGGCAGCCAAAGATAATGCTCGACCAATGATCATTACAGTCGATGGCTGGGCCGGCACGCAAAGACACGCGGCTGTTTGGACTGGAGACCAAACTGGAGGACGGTGGGAATACATACGCTTTCATATACCCACGTATATTGGTGCTGGCCTCTCGGGAATACCTATCGTTGGTTCCGATATGGATGGCATTTACGGAGGTTCCAGCAAATCAGTAAACATTAGAGACTATCAATGGAAAGCTTTCACACCTCTTCAGTTAAACATGGACGGTTGGGGTGTCATACGAAAAACTCCGTTCAGTTTTGATGGTGAAGCAAAACGTATAAACAGAGCGTACTTGAAATTAAAAGCTATGCTGATACCCTACAACTATACGATAGCGCATGAATCGATACATGGACTACCGATGATCAGGGCAATGTTCCTAGAATTTCCTCAAGAGACCTGCGCATATACTAAGGATTCTCAGTACCAATTTATGTGGGGACCTTCCATATTAGTTGCACCCGTATACCAAGAAAAAGACGCTGATGATGATTGGGTACGAAATTGTGTTTACCTACCGAACAAAGATCAAGTGTGGATTGATTTTTTGACAGGACAAAAATATCAAGGAGGTAAAATATGGAACCATTTAAAGACACCGTTGTGGAGGATTCCTATCTTTATAAAAGACGGTGCTATCATTCCAATGGCTAATCAAAACAACAATCCTAGTGAAATAATGAGAGATATAAGGGTGTACAACATTTATCCTAATGGCGAGACCCACCTCGAAGTTTATGAAGATGATGGTATTACATCCGATTATTTAAGCGGCGACTACGCCAAAACAGACATAAAAGTTACTGGCCCTCCATCAAATCAGCAAGGCAATTTGCTCATTCATATTCCGAAAACTATTGGAAAATATCAAAATATTGTAAAAGAAAGAGCAACTCTTGTTAGAATAATGGCTTCCAAAACGGTACAAGTGAAAGTAGCTATAAATAATGAATCTGTCGACATGACAAGAGTTAATACTGAAGAAGATTTCAATAAAGTAGACGACGCATATTTCCTCAAGGAAGACCTATTGATAAACCCGTACCTTGGACCTTGCGGCGGTGAAGAGCTGGAACAAAAATGGTTACTACTCAAATTACACAAAACAGATGTTACTACACACGATGTTCATATAAAACTCAAAGGCTTTGAGAATAAGGGTATCGTATTTGGAAGTAACACAACTATTATTACTTCCTTAAGTATGCCATCCGGTTTCACAGCTTTAGATGAAGAAGTAACTGCGACAACTATCACTTTACGCTGGAGTGCAGTGAAAGACGCTTACTACGAAATAGAAAGAGATGGAACAGTGTTCACTAACATTACAAATACTAAATTTACATTCGAAGGCTTTGAATTTTATTCAGAGCATAAATTTAGGGTTCGATCCGCAAGTGCAATAGGTGTTTCAAAGTGGAGTTACTACATAGTGATATCTACAAAAGAAAATCCTCAAAAGAATGCAATAAAAACATGCAAAGTTACTTGTAATATTCAGTGTCAGAGTTGTCAAGAAGTGAGTAAGCTGAGTGATGGGGATGCAGGAACACTATGGCACACACATTGGGGTAAGCCAAATCAAGCTGACCCTCAGAAAGGAAAAGCCATCTCCTTAACGTTCGATTTAGACGATGTCTTTGAAATAGATCGATTAGAATACACGCCACGTGAAGATGCAGGTAATGGAACTATTTTACAGATTCAATATAGAGTTTCCATCGACGGCAAAGTGTGGAGCCCATTGTCTGAAAAAGTGAACTGGGAATGTGACGAAACAGTGAAAAAGATTCCCATGCGTGGGAATAAAATGAGATTTATAGAACTCAACATTTTACAATCTGTTGGTGGCTTCGGTTCTGGCAAACACATTCTGTTTTATAAGAAGGAATAACAGACCTTGTTTTTTCAGTATTTACCTATTTTTGATATGACGATTATAGCATTTATATGAATTTTCATGTGCATTTAAGGCAATTTTTGAGACTGTTATTGAAATGATTTATCAAAATAAGTCGTTCCAAATTTTCGATAACATGCGTGATTTTTGAGATTAATAAGTTGATTAAGTATTATTTGGGCCAACACTATTTATTTACGCCATGTTCATGTTTACTTTAGATATTCTTAGTTTCGGTTCGTATTTTTTTTGTATTGTATTTTAAAGTATAGTCTCTCTGTAAATTGTAAAAAAATGATTCTTGTAATTTAGAAAAAACTTTGTTTTTTAGAAATAAAATTACGTATTCCATATTATTGTTGTTGTAAAATGTATATTTTGTAATGTTCCATGAAATGAAAAACTTTATTTTTGTTACAATTGATTTATAACAATATTTTTATTCACAATAATAAAATTTATAACAAAACGTGGTGCTGATGACTTAATTCTTGTGCTTTAATAAATTATATAAAAGGCAATAGTCCTTTGATTATGTTTGTAATTCTTCAGCATTTCTTATAGCTATAATAGAGCAGACTAATGTTCTAGCATCGAAAATGCAACTGATTGATAAATCTTCTAGTACGCAGCTGTACTCATGATCTGGGTACCTATTCCTTACATATTGAGACCTCGGGTCTTCAGAAAGCAAGCATTCTATATTTGATTTGAACGCTTGTGCTCTTTCGCCTATCAATTCATTCAGCCTGGCGAGAGCATCGTCGGTGAATCTGACGTCATATGTTTGTGACGGTGGATTTGAAATCCACGGAGCCACTCTGATACCATCATGAGTGATATTTGTTAAATGGGCCGATTGTGGGGGAGTATATCTTTCTTGTCCGTCAGGCGCGCCTCGTTCTGTATCAGGTCTTGGGTTTGGCGGAGTTCGGTAATTTCCGTCAACTCGATCGGCGCTTGATGGCGATTCGGAGGAAGGCGATATAGGGGTGTTGCCGTTGCTTGGCTGGTTCGGAGACGGTTCCCCTTCGAAGGGCGAACGGGGTGACGGGCTGGACGTGTCTATTCCGATTGCGTTTGTTATCCGTGGACTGAGACTGGAAAATAAAAGTAAGAATAATTTGAATGCTACTGGAACCTTAAACATGAATACATTATATTTATCTATATATGTTGGTTTTAAAAACATTTTTACACGTCACATTAAGTTATGTTTAAAAACTTAGACGAGGACGGTGTTTCGTACACGATTACTCTGCGAAGAAACAGCCGAAACAAACTCACGAGGTCACTGTCTATTAACCTTGTGAACGCCATTGTCACATATACGTGACAAGTAAGCCCGTGCCTTGTATGCCAACGACACAAATATGTGACAAAAAATGCGGTGCACCATAACACGATGAACAATACGTTAGTAAATTAATTATTCCAGCATTCACTGAAACAAATGAATTATAAAAGGTTTCATTTCCTATTGAAACTTTTTAAATAATAACCGTTTCTTAATAGATGTCTTGCCTAAACTCAAACTCAAAGCATTTATTTCAATTAGACCATCACAGGCACTTTTGAACGTCATAAAAAAAACAAAAAAGAAGCGAAGCTACAGTCACAGTCACAAGGCATAATAACTTGAGAAAGTACTGTAGTTGCACATTCCAAAGCGTAGATCTCTATGGAGAAGAATGTGCAAGAAACTCCATGGACACTCTTTTAAATCAAAACAAACTAACAAGCGACAAGATTTTATTTAATATGCAAGGTATTTTACCCGGTACTAACTGGGTTGTTAAGACTGGATAGGCAGTCGCTCCATGTAAAATATTGGTATTCAACTGCACCCAGTGCACAGAAGCCGACAGATGATGTTGAAAGTAAGAAGGTGTCTGCGGTAGCTGCGCGGTGCGGGGGGAGGGGAGACCTATCATTCACCCGCTGACGGATGTCAACGTTCCGCGCCGCGCAGCAAATGTTTTTTTACAGTAATATTGGGTATCACTGTCAAAATGACTGATTTTTATTACGACTTTCATAAGGTGGTGTTTAGTTGCTGCCACTGATAAATCTATTAAATAACAGTATTCTTTATTCTCATGTTAATAAGTTTGTTTTTGGCTCGTCGTTGTCAGACAGTGTTCCTCGGGTAACGTGGGTAGGCATAAAAGCCATAAAAGTTTTAAAAAGTTTAGTAACCCACCTCCTTGCGTCAAACGCCTCATCATCAATAGGTAGACTAGCGAGTGTAGCCGTAGCATCACTGATGCCTTCTGTAGGAGGCCGGACGAGAGCAGACATGTTTTCTACGAAGGCTGGCGCCGGGTAGTCGTATTGTGGTATGTACGGCTTAACGTCCAACACAGGGGTTCCGTTCACCATGTCCACGCCCAAGAAATGAATTTTGTTGCCTGTGTGGAGAGAAGGAATTATAGATCTATGTCATTACTCATTATGTAGGTACCAGTGGCGAAGGTTTCATAAACTCGATTTCTACCGGCTTCCCTTTGAAAAATGGCACAGTCAGTATTCTATAGACAAATAATATAATCACATTAAATATATAATAGCCAAACTTAAGTGGCAGTGGGCAGGGCACATTGCTCGCAGAACGGATGGCCGATGGGGCCGAAAAGTTCTGGAGTGGCGACCGCGAACCGGAAGACGCTGCGTTGGAAGGCCTCCCACTAGGTGGACCGATGACCTTGTAAAGGTTGCAGGGATCCGCTGGATGCGAGACGCACGGGACCGGTCAATGTGGCGACACTTGGGGGAGGCCTATGTCCAGCAGT
This sequence comes from Noctua comes, assembly GCA_963082995.1. NCBI lineage: Eukaryota > Metazoa > Arthropoda > Insecta > Lepidoptera > Noctuidae > Noctua > Noctua comes. The sequence goes on along the minus strand of OY720290.1, from coordinate 3,635,613 downwards.
GGACGTCTTTCGGCTGAAATGATGATGATGATGATGATTAAATATATGTACTTCGGCTTACCTCTTACAAAAATTGACCCTGCGCTACTGGTAGGTACTAAAAAAGTAATACATTTGGGTCGAGCAGGTATTGAAATTTTGTATGGGACAGCTGATAATTTTTTCGCATTTACGGTTTTAGACCCATGGAGAAAGTTGTTCAGCTTGATGGCCTGCAGCATATCCTTTCGTCTGACTACACCCTTTCTGTTACACCCAGTATATGTATATTAAATTATGGGCCTAAGTTTTGTCTCAATTTAACATTGCGTCCCATCACCCAGTTAACCTACATTACAAAGTCATTGTAAATACCATCAATACTCTCAATCTTGACAAGGGACAGTCCAATAGGGCACGGCCGATGGGGCGATCTAGTTGAGAACACGCCTCGTCTCTCACCACGCAGCCGTGGGGGCGCCACTTTCGCTGGAGAATTTGTGCTCTCCGTCATATGGAAATGGAATAATATCCTGAAAGTATTTTAAAAGCCATTTTATTACTGTTCAGTGGGCATATAACTCGCGCGTTCGCGGGTAGTATATTCCCCAATAATATAGAGGAGTATACCCGCGGACATGCGAGAGGATATCTATTATGGCCAAGCAGTCCAATAGTCTATGATTGGAAAAACCTATTTACTGCTGCTGTTGATAAAATTACACAAATCAATTTTTTAAGTCTATTTAATAAAATTCTTCTTCTTCACCTCAAATCTCTAAATAAGGTTATGAAACTGCACGGAGAGAAGACTGGAAGGCTATGGGGAGTACTTTGCCCAGCAGTGGACAATGTGGCAGTGGGACAAATGGGAAAATTATGAAAGTGTGTTTGGAAGATGAACAGAAAGATTTCAATTAAAATAATAAAAAATCAAATAATAATTGAATGGGGGTGTCCAACTATGAGCTTGGTCATGGTTGGGTATTGATGTTTTAACTATAGCTATTATAATTTTTAATGTAATTTTACTGTTTATGTTGTTTAATTCTGTGTTGTAGCATCGTATTGGACTTGGTCTGTAATGTTGCTATGGTAGGTGGTAAATAAATAAATAAATGTTAAATGTTAATTACCAACCATATGTGTGAAAACTCTTCCAACCCAATCAATGCATGATCAGGATTATTAAACACACAGTTATTAATAATAACAGTTCCTTTTGCATTGGCCATGACTGTAGGTTGACGTGGAACCCCCCTTTTGTTGTGAAATGCGGTCTCGATCACTCCAATAGGTTTGTACGGAAGAGTTTCCGGATCAAATGGGTGTATCTCGGCGCCATTGTGGTTTGTCGCTACTGTTGTTGCTGAAAAATGTAATTTGAGATGTAACCAAACACTGAACTAAGAAGGTGCATTATTCTGTTGACGAATATTTAAATGACAATTATTAATTTTATTCTCTTTTAACTGAATCAAATCTGTTTTATGTGGGATACTAAATGATTTTGTTAATTTAGATTATTGTGTATTAATGAATTAGTAACATTATTATTTTTATTTTTGTATTTTTTGGTTCTTTTTACTTTATTTTATTTGACATCTTATATAATTTTGACATGATTCATAATTATTGTAGAATTCTAGAAATATTGTATGAATTTCGAAAATGGATTTGTTTAACAATGAAAAAAAAAACGTTTGATATTTTGTATGCCTTTTGACGGGGCACAGCTCGGTTCTAATTTATTTATAACATCTTCTGTATATACCCTGTGTTCACGAAATAAATGAATTTCAATTTGAACTTATTCAGCTACAAATAAGATTATTTTCCATAAAGTATTCCATTTTGGCTAGAATTGCTCATCACTCTTCGAGGGAATGACATAGAAGAGGGTAGGTATCAAACCAGCTCTTTAAGGAGGTACCTGCAAATATGCCTATGATCTTGTCACATTGAAGGAGAACATCGCTGTACAAAAATTACTCCTAGCAAAATTTAAACCTGATTTTCTTATGGAATTATGATTATAAGTTCTTTGTCTTGGTGGTAAAACCTATTTCATGGTAGATAAAGTACTCTTTAGTAAGTCCACCATACAATGGCCCCTGGACAATTTTCAATTAAATCTGGGCATAAAACCAATAGAATTGAAATATATCTTAAACAGTTGCTTTTAACTAGATTCCACTTCATACCAAAAGAACAACTTGTACCTAAGTCACCGGACAACCGAAAAAGCAATAGCATTTAGAATATCTTCCCTATATGTGGATTTTGCCAAAGATTAGACCTAATATTCTTACTTATAATAAACGTAGTTGAACCAGGGAGTTCCATTACACAGCCTTAGCAGTCCTTAGTCGATTTTAGGAGTTTGCAGGAAAAAGTCCTTATTATTTACTGTATGCTTCGATTTAGCACAACATTTCTTCAATTCTCCACTTTAAAAACAAATGTAGTCAAATCTATGACAAAATACTGGAAATTCCAACATTTTCGATTGGCCCTATGTCTTCGGTAATTTTGTACTTTTGGCAATAGTATGGATTTGTTTTTGGGAGTACTTGTTATAAGCTATGATTGGACATAATTATATTACAATTCTATTGGACAATGCCCATTTTGAGCAAGACCCTTACAGATACACAAAATAGATATTTTACATAGAGTGAAACAATGCGCAGTCTTTTACCATGTTTAGAACAACAGAAAATAAAATCCATACAATAGAAGAAAATCAGTTTTAAAAGTTGCAAAGTGTATGCAAATTAGTACTTAGTTTTGACTACAACAAATGCTTGTTAGTCAACAGTTGAACTAAGATACAGTGCAAATATAACCTATTCTCTATTGAAAAAACCACATTATATAACCTTGAGATTTTTTATTTAAAATTTAATTTATGAGTACATATGGTAATTTAATGTTAATAGTATTAAGTTGTTGAGTAGGATGACTCAGAAATAAAAACTGAATTACTATTTATGAAATCACAACAAGCTACCAGTAACGAAGGGTCAATTTTTGTAAGAGGTAAGCCGGAGTACATATCTTTAATGTGATTATATTATTTGTCTATAGAAAACTGACTGTGCCATTTTTCAAAGGGTAGGAATCGGGTTGTATGGAACCTTCGCCACTGCAAGCTACAATGTGTGTGTAGAAACTGGTACAAATGCTTTTTATATCAATGTCAGAATTTACAGGAAAGACTAGATCAAAACTGCATGATTTCTACAGCCAGTAGTTTATTAATCAGTAAGACTGGCATCGATTACATTCCAAGAAATAATTACGTTCTATAAATGCATGCAGGCGTAAAATTGTACAATGATAATGTCAGAAATCGTGAACAAGTTAGTGTTGATATTGTATATAGTAAATTACCTCTATCTCCACAATTTGCGCACCGAAGAACATTCAGATGGCTTTTTATGGACCTTACTTCCTTGGAATGCTCCTGTTTCAGTGATGAAACTTGCGCCCTAGAATGAAAATAAAGTTTAAAGAATGAAGAAATTTGTTCACTGAATTAACAATGAATATTACTGTATTACCGTAAGTTCTTGATTTCTGTTCTTGCTATTGCGATTTGATTTCGATAGTACTCAACATTGTCCGTCATTGTATACAGTAAATCGTAAATATTCTTTAGAAAACAGTTTCCATTTATTTAATGTAACAGTAGCACAGCAAGTGGCTTGGTGGAAGTGACAGTATACTGAGCAATTTGACACTTGACATTGACAAGACAACACCTATGGTATAAACGAAACGAACTATTACTAAAAAGAATCGACTAAAATGAAGAAGATCATAAGTACCTACTTATCGCTGGCATAAATCAGCGTTTGCGTTAAAATATCTGGAACTGGAATAGAACTTGTCTCTAAATAAAGCGTAGGTGAACCGTGAAATCCGTATTAAAATTCATAAAGTACGTGAGTGAGACTCGACGAAGGTTTTTGTTTCAGTGCAGTAGACAACCGCATTCAGCTACACCCTTTATAATTACTTTACTGTTTGAACTACACTTATGGCCATCGCTAATAAAAGAAAGGGTATTGACGATATACATTGGATAGACATTATTGGGCCAGCCAATCAAAAATTCTGGTAACTATAGTGTCTTATCTTATTCAAACTAACCTGCAACACTTTTTAGTATTGTGATTTTATATCGTTTTCGTGGGTTTCAGGTTCAATAATTTATTTTTATAATACAATACAACACCTTTAATCTAATTGTTAAAATAAAAATCCTTCTCATAATTTGTTTTCTAACCTTCTTTTTGTTAATTTTCGAACGTGTCAATATTTTTTCTGAGTTTTTTCCCGATATCTGTAGAGGTAGTGTTGTTCTTCGGTTGGATTATCGTAAAATGAAATCGATGCAAGAATTTCCTGCCTTTGTGGATCTATATTATTTTTTTATTTAAATTGCTACGTTAATCACAGATGATTTTACTAAAACAAAAATGTCACATTTAAATATTCTATCGTATTTTTATTTCACGAGATAACAGTTTATCTCGTCCGAAAATATTGCAGGCTGAAAAGATTATTATTTTTAGTTTAACGAACTGTTTAAAAGCTAAAGATATCAATAAAATGTCAAATACAACAAACCACATTCGATTCAAATAGTAAATCGTGTTCTTGTCGATAAACGTAAATAATTTCTTTCACATCACTTACTATTGCGGTTTGCCATTTGCCGCACACGTGCTTAGATTTTGTGATATTTTTACCAAATTATTTTACTTTGCAGCGTTAGCGGGACATCAAAAGAGATCTCCTGTAAACAGATATTGTTTGGACTCATCCAATCATCACTGCATTTAGGTTGTGAGTATCACATTGAAATTATTTTGACGTGCTGGGGTGGGGCAAAATGTCTCTAGAAAAAGACCGCCACGTGTCCTATATTTTAAATTGCCTTTATTTTAGGCTTATTTTAAGTCTAATCTAGGATAAGAAAAATGTATGTGAGAGTTCCTTAACATTTGGTAGTATATTTTTTATTTTTCTTTTGTGGGAGTGGTAGTCGGTGTTCGGCGTAATATTTTTTTGTTTTCACATGATAGATTAGTTTTGGGCGCCGGTTTTTAGCCGACGCCTCAATACTTGCTGTTGTTTGAAACAATGACAGACAAAGTTTTAAATTTCATCATCATACTTTCGGTATTCAATGATTCCTTGATGCCATTGGTACTATACTATCTATAACCCTCAAATATGTACATAGGGCATCGCTATTCTGTGTGTTTACTCATCTATCATCCTTTATCGTATGATTTTTACTCTAATTAGAACCTATTCCTAATTAGATACACACTTGTAAATAAATACCTACATACTCAAACATAATCTAGGAACAAAGTATCAGTAGGTAGGTAGGCGAAACAGATAATATTATTAGTATAAATGCCGGCGAAGATTTTTCACAGCTTAGTTATCAGTATTTTATGACTATTTATAACATTCAGAGCCTTTATTTATCAAACTCATAATTTTTAGATTAAAATAATGTAATATATTTTTATATTTGAACACAAAATCATTCCTTTATTCTATTTATAATATTGTATTACTAATTATTGTTTAGCAGCAAGTGACAATGCTCAAAACACATTCTGATACAAAAAGAAATACACATCCAATAAGACTATTTTGCAAGATAGGTACATGCTGCATATTAATCTGTTCTCAAAGCCAATGCATCAATTAACATACAAGAAAACATGCCTCCAAAAAACCTGCTGCTATTTATACTTATATGTAAATATAATTAAGTTTGTAATCACACATCCTGATGTGTCATCTGCTTGTAACATGTTATATTTGTATGTAAACTAATAAGTAACTTAAACTCTATGACTCAACATTTACTATCTAATATCGAGACAGAAACCACACAGTAGCTGTTTCACGATTAATTTGGATATTGTTACATTTTTCCTTGGTAAGAACAAGAAATTAGTATATGTATACGAGGAAGTCTGAAAATGGCACTGATCACTGAAAAATTGTGCAGTAATTGAATCTGAATGAGGAAAATGCTGTGAGCAAAGTTTTTAGTATGAATGTAGATGGCTATAACAGTAGGGTAAGAGTAGACACAATGTATTGACTGTGTGTTAGACGATATAGCTAGAAGAAGACACTGTGCTGACTCCAAGCAAATTGGGATAAGGGGTTGGGGTAAGGATCATTTACTTGACTGCATTATTCCTGTTATTATCGCACAACTGTCAAACTTTAAGACTGAGATGGAAACATGTCTGTCAATGTCAAAGCTTGGGCTAAGTATTGTTTTTAGATCTCTGCCTTAGCGTCTTGATAGAACACAGACCAGTGGCGAAGGTTCCATACAACTCGATTCCTACTGAATGCCCTTTGAAAAATGCTATAGTCAGTATTCTATAGACAGTAATATAATCACATAAAAGATATGTACTCCGGATTACCTCTTACAAAAATTGACCATTCGCTACTGACACAGACATAGAAGACTAAATTGCTGTCTAGTACTAAAAAATCGCATAGGGTTGCAGTGATATCATCATCTGCCTAGTTTTTCTAACTACATTGGGATCAGCTTCCAGTCTAATGAGTACCTGTATTTTACACTAGCACTCCGCCCGCGACTTCGTCCGCGAAAATTGTGATAGCTCGGCTAATTTGCATGATATAAAAATAATTTATAGCCTATAGCACTCACGAATAATGTAGCTTTCTGCCAGTGAAAGAATTTTTAGAATTGGATCATTAGTTCCGGAGATTACCCCCTACATACAAACAAATTTTACCTCTTTATAATATTAGTATAGATGGAGTGCCTGCCTATCTTGGTACTATAATATATTTTCATTATGGTAGGGTTGTGGTGATAAAAAAAAAAAACAAAACATTACATTTCTCCAAAAATAACTTGCAGTATTAATGCACTTTGCCTTTGTACAGATTCTATGGTTTACAACCATATCTAGTTTGTGTTATTCTTATTACTCAAGTTTCATATTCAACATTGTTGAGTTATGTAGGTAGTTATCTTATTTATACTGAACTAGCAGTTCTTTTATTAAGTTTCTGGGATTCCCCAGTATCATGCTGTCCTTGAAGCTACATAAATGGATAAGATAAATGGTGAACTCCCCATTATTATAGTTTCACATTTAGGTAGGTATTCATTTATTTATTTATTTGCATTCTACAAGGTAAAAACATGGTGTTAACAAAAGGCTAAAAGCTGTTGTAGACCCCGTCGAGGCACAGCAAAATTTAGTGTAAGATACATAAAATCTAATTCCTACAATCTTAAAATTAAAATAAAATATATGAAAAACAAACAATAATTACATTCATCATCATTCTCCTGTCCTTGTTCCAATTCATTTGAGGTTGGTGCAACATGTCTTCTTTTTCCATAGTTCTCTATTACTCGTCATCTCATCAGACACCTCCTTCATCGTCCATCCATAATTTTTTGTTCTTCGTCTACTCTTATCCCCATCGACATTCATACTCAAAACTTTCCTCATGACATATTCCTCATTCCTCCGCATCACATGCCCGTACCACAACAAACGATTGCCACACAGCTTTTCAGTCACCGGCGCCACTTACAGACTTCTTCTTATGTACATTTCTTATTTTATCCATTCGCGTAGCACTACATAACCCCCTTAGCATTCTCATCTTAGCCACATGCAAATGCCTTTCATTAAACCCTTTTGTGGCCCAACATTCTGATCCATATATTGAGGTAGGTATTATTTCCGCACTATTTTGTATGTAATCTAAATATATGTATAAAAGCAAAAGGTCACTCACTCATCACGAAATATCGAAAACCGCTTGACATATAAAGATGAAATTTGGCAGGGAGGTAGTTTATAGTCAGTAGACGTCCGCTAAAGACGGATTTTGCGACAGGGCCAGAATAAGGAGGTCTAAGGGTTCTCGCAAGTTTGTATGAGTCCTTCATTTTTCGTGCTTCAAACTTGAAATTTGGTAGATAGTAGGTAGGTAAGTAGAAAAAGCTGCATTACAATGCATGGTACAATTTAGTCTTCTAAAATATTGTCGTCATATTACAATTAAGTTTCGAAAAGGAAGAAGACTCAGAACATCCAAAACAAATTACAAACATTAAATTCCTCCCATTTTAAAACATCTTATCACCTTTCCTAATCCAATCCAGTTTATTAGGGTAACTGTTATTAATAATTAGTAACTTACTACCTACACATGATTGAACAAAACAAAGTCTTACTGAAACTGTTAAACTGTGTCATCCCACTGCTGGGCAAAAGCCTCCCCATGATTTCGAGTTATCCAAGTATCGGCCTCTCCCCATTTCTTCCACTTTTCTCGATGTTGCACATCTTTTCGCCAATTAACGAGAAAGTCATCCAAGGCGTCCAGCCATCTTCTCCTCGGTCTGCCGTGACCCCGTCTAACTGTCTCAGGGCTCCAGTTTTGTGATATGCGGGCCTACAGTTTTGTTCGGGAGCCAAGGACTAAGTAAAAAAAAACTCTTCAGAATAAGTGTTTTTTTTTTTGGGTCGCGTTTCTTGTGTTGGTATTACTATTTCCCACGACATACCCACCTAGGGAGTGGGTGGACTTGACACTGGCAAAAAATTTTGGGGGCAACATAATGTCCAGCAATAGGTACTAAAGACATGACTCATAGGTTTTTCTTTCAATCATAGAAGGAGCTTACAATGAAAGACAAAAGGGGGAGTAAGTAGAGGGTGAATTCATAATTTGTTAACCTGTTACACAAAGTCGCTTTCTCTTTTTACCCGACTGCCAAGGAAGGGTTATGTTTTTCGCGCATATGTTGTTAAGTTTGTAATTTTCTTTATAACCTTGTATCTTTGAAACGGCTGGATGAATTTCGACAATTAAGGTATCGTTATATTCGTCTTAAAAACCAAGTTTCCTTAGACAGGTGTTTGAAAAAAAAAAACAAAATGGTGGATTTTTGGCGCGCATTAGTAATAGATACGTTAATAAAAAAAGAACCAAACCTATCGAGTAGGGTATCAAAATAAAGGAAATCAAAAGGGGATTACAAAAATATACATATTAATATGTGTGTTAATGTTAATTTAGGTCTTTTTAGTGCATTGCTTTTAAATTGTTTTTGACGTGACAACGTCTTATAATTCGATGGAGCCGGCTGCACGCACGAAAAAACATGACGTATGAGGCGTTACCTCGCTCTGAGACGTTCCATAAAACAATTGCTCAACGCACATTCTTTTTTTTTTTTGCAGTCGGGTTTTTGATTTTTAAATTATGTCTACCTGTTGTAGTTTTTGAAAATATTTCAAACAGACTTAGGTTTTTAACAAAGTGATTAACTGCAGAGTTGATCACGTTGTTATCACAACATAGATACGAGGTCGTTGACCTAGTTAAGGATATTTTTGAGAAATTGAATAGAGTGAGAGTGCCATCAAATTAATCGCATTTTGTTTGTTTATTTTTTCAACACAACAGCTCCATTTCTCGCAAATTAAAAATAAAATCCAATAACTGCGAGCAAAAATAAATGGAGACAGGTATGCAATACGAGTAGTTACGTCGGGAACAGCCCCGTGATGCACTCGATAATGGGTGGTTGGGGTGGAAGGGCGGTCCAACTAGCCATCCGTCTAGCTAGGGGAGATCTAGACATGGGATGGGTAGCCGGACGGCCCTTCCACGACACAGTGGGGAACACATTATAAATACGAGGTATCATCTCGCGCCGGCACAGCCGCGCGAACCGGCACGGTGTACAGTCGTGTTATAGAATTATGTAAATTTTACAAGGAGATGGGAGTTCAAATCTTTAACGGCCGGTTTCGGAAATACGGGATACCTCGTAGCACCGAGGTGTCACGCTAGTGTAGATGTCCTTTAGAATGACTAATTTAGCGCTTTGATGTACCTGATCGATACTGGGAGGTATAGGGTGGCAAAGGGGTGACTAAGGGCTCCCTTAGTTACGCCGGTAGGGCGGACTACCACTTCGGTCCGGCAAATAGTGCAGCTTGCATTTCACATGATTTTCATAATTACTTGGTAAGCGGAGAAGCGTTCGTAATCGTGATTTCTACCCGTTTATTTCACCCTCTTTCTTGTTGAAAATGTTCCAGTCTTTATATCTCTATCAGACAAGTTTTTATATGATGTTTCGCTAGTACGAACCCAGAGTAATAGGGATACAATATAATGGGATAGGATCTCACATTACATCAAAATTAACTAAGGGGCCATCCATAAATTACGTCACACGTTAAGGGGGAGCGGGTCGACAAAGTGTGACAAGAGGTGGGAATGGCAAATTTTGTGACGTCACATCTCAAAATGTAAGTTATGTAGGTATTAAAACACGACATTTGAACTATTAACGAAAAACTTAAAAGTATTTCCTACTTCATCTGTGTTGGATGTCACACTAGGCAGGGGGAGGCTCACAAATGCGACCAGCTGTAACAAGGACGAGGGGGAGGGGTAAAAAAATTATGAAATTCCTGTGACTGATTTATGGATGGCCCCTAATCCGGGAGCAGGTATTTCACCTGACGGGCGGTTAAGGGGTAACAGGATTTTAATAATAGGAACTGATGGCTCCCCCTTTTCAATTAAATTCCATCATTCGCTATAACACATCTTTTCTTAGTATTTGCATACCAAGAATTTGATCGTGGCGGTCAATGGGTCAGACATGTCGAGTGGTGTACATTCATAGCAACTTATTTGGGGTCAATTCATTGAACTTTATTAACATTTGATGAATTTTGAACCAACAAACCATGTGTAAATAATGTAGGGATTGTGTTTGAAAGTAATCAAGAACTAGTAATAAAACATTGTCTGCAATAGATAAAATCTTTTTCAGAATAGCCGTTTATTCTGGATTTAAATATAAGGTTAATTCTTTTGGTTTTACTGATCATTTTGAACAGTCTGTTCGTCCTGGGTGGATTCCTATTTTAAACGCTGACAGTACAAAAACTAACGCTGAGATAACTCGTGCTCTGACTTTTAATTAATATACATGTTCAAGTAGCTATCTAGTTTCTTGTTCTTATAACCAAGTGCCGAAGGGCGAGCGTTTTTGGGGACTGTGTAATTAACGGTCGAAAAGTGCTGTGTGAGAAGTGACAGAATTATAACGCTGAGCCAAAGCACGTGCTAAGTTACGTTCGTAAATCTCGGCCTCTTTTTATCACATTTCGAAACTGCAATTTTCAACATAGACCTTTTCTCTTGTAGCCCGCCGTAGAGTTACATGGCAATGGTGTCCGAAGCGAAGGCGAACGGTGGCGAGATGGAGGCGACCAACGAGTTGCCACCAGCGCTGGCTGAGAAGCCGGCGGGTTTGCCGCCCGGCAAGTACGCGCTCGTCGGGTGGGACATGGATACCACTGGCAGGAGGCTTATCGACGAGGTGAGTATTTTTTTGTACTAGCAACGATGTATGGACTGTGTGAAGGTAGTAACAAGTATGAAAGGAGAAGACATGCTACGCCAACCACAAATAAATTAGGATATGGGCAAGAGAATGATGATGAGTAGCTGCAGAAGTCTGAGAGTATTCTACCATCATACGAAGTAGGCATGGTGGGGTGGAAAGTTCTGCCAAACGGTGTTCCTGTGTTCCGGCTTGAAGCATATGGTTGCGGCAGACATATTAAGGCACTTCTGCTTTCATCTCTGTGATTTCATCTACAGAGACAGTCTTATTCTTACGAAGTGAATTCTGGTGGATCTTGTGCATGGAGAGGATTTTGGATTCACGAAAATTTTTCGACATCGTCTTCGGCAAAGTATTTTTAAAAACCATTAAATTAATTCTTGTGAGACCACAAGCTCATTAGACTTTTATCGAATACTTAATATTAGTTTCCGGAGAATAGTAAATAGAAGCGCCTTACGGCACCCCTCTTAACTCTCTACGGCGCACGGTTTGGAACCCCTTCCACACAATTTCCGAAATCGATTTTCTTTTGAAATAATTTAGAGCATATAATAGTATTGTTTTCAGTTTAACTATGTTCGTTACACAATAAAAAACTAAATTACTTCTTTAGGAGAAAATGGCTTTTTGAGCTTGCGTTAAACTTCAGGTATTTATGCAGTACGTATGTACCCAATTTCCCATAAATACGTACAAGCAACCGCACATCAGTGGTAACAATCGGAAATTGCTAGCGCCTTTTTTGTACAAACCCTTTTCGTAGGGCAGGTGTGACTACTGATATACGGTTGACTGTACAAACACAAGTAAACATCACGCACGCTCGACGCTCGTGAGATAGTATTATAGGACAGTAGATAATGCGCGCGGCGTCGCCCGCGTGAAGTTCGATAATTGTCCCACGGGATCACACTACCGAGATAAAAAGTATCCTATGTGTTAATCCAGGTTACAACCTATTTGTGTTCCAAATTTCATCCAAATCCGTTCATTAGTTTTGGCGTGATTGAGTAACAAACATCCATCCATTCAAACTTTCGCATTTATAATGTTAGTTGGATTTGATGTTGATAATTTTGCTATTGGCGCCCAACACTACTACCGACTGTTGATCGAAGTGTATTTGTATAGTGAGTCGTGTTTGTTTACAGACACAACACACACGAGTATGGAGGACTATTTTTACTTGACAAAAATTTAAAATTAAGTCACGGAGAGGCAAAGAGCGATAAGGATTTTTTTTGGAAATTAACCCCCCTAAAGGGTAAAATCGGCAATGAACGTTTTTATAGAAGTTTCGAGACTTTGTTGGTGGTAAATCCAATCGAGCGTACGGCTTCTCTTTCTATAAAATATAATTTTAACAATATTCTAAGGTCAATTTACTTGTAATCAAGATAGGTAATATCTTCACACATCATATTTTAATGTTGAACGAGATTCTGAATCGGGACGCGATGTGCATCGCGTCGAGACGAGTAGACATTTTTAAATTATTCGGCAATGTTTTTGAAATTATACAAAATTGAAAGCCAGGATACAAACGGTACTTAATTTTTTTTTAAACATACATACATTAACAACGTGAACTTTTGAAAAAAAAAAACGTTTACCGACGTTATTTTTTTTTATTTATTACGGTACTCACAGGCTTAACACGCATCTATATGGCAACTCAAAAAATATTACCATAGAAAACTCAGATAATAGAATTTAGGCTTTCCGTATGCAATTATACATGAGGGTCCAGGATACAAAGAGGATACAATCAGTAACCAAATTATACAGTTTTTGTATCCAATTATACAATCTGGCAGCCCTGGTGAAACCGTAATCCGATATTCGATACGAATTGAATACACTCTTCAGATGATTGAGTAACAATTAGATTTTTAAAGATGGCGGGTCGCTTTTCGCTAAGGCTTGTTTTATTTTGGTCTCAGAGCTTTCTTTGGTTTGGTATCAGTTTCTTTCTCCCTCTTTCTATTATCATTTTCTGTGAATATAAACACTTTTCTAAATGATAGCGTGCCTGTTGCGTTTCAGTCGGTCCATACTAAAAGTTTACAAGTGTAATCTATTCTATAAAAGTTTACATTTAACTTTAAAAATTGAAAACGAATGATGACTTTTTTTTTTTTTTTGTCAATTTTTGAAAACTCCTTGAAGAAGACTCCTTGGGGTCAGAATGATGTACTGAATACGTGGTAACCGTTTTCGCGTCGGTGTCCCTTCCACCCCGTACGATACCTATAACAAAAAAACACTTTGTTTTAATTTTTGTCTGTTTGTTCCGGCTAATATTATCCGAAAATCTCTGGACCGATTTTGACTGCACTTTTACTGGCAGATAGCTGATGTTATAAGGAGTAACTTATGCTATTATTTTAGAAAAAGGAATTCCGTGCAAAAAAAATGAAAACCCATCAAATTGTCAACCAAATCCGGTTTAAATAGGGAAGTATTATTTTTATAATAATTTCACGCGAACGAAGGTCGACAACTTATCTTACTACTATTATAAATGCGAAAGTTTGGATGGATGGATGTTTGTTACTCAATCACGCCAAAAGTACTGAACGGATTTGGATGAAATTTGAAACACAAACAGGTTGTAACCTGGATTAACACATATGATACTTTTTATTCCGGTAGTGTGATCCCGTGGGACAATTATCGTACTTCACACGGGCGACGCCGCGCGCATAAGCTAGTATGTATATAAAATGATGATGAACTAACAAACTCTTTATCCAATTGTTTCAGATATGCCAGATAGCTGCGTACACGCCGAAGCAGTCGTACTCCCAGTACATTATGCCGTACGGGGACCTCAACCCGGGCGCTCGTCGTCGCCATAACGTCCGTGTGGTCACTGTGGGTCGCTACCGTATGCTCAAAGACACTAATACTCATAAGGTAAGTACTGAAGAACAATCCTCGTATTTAAGAGGGTTGTGTAAAGTTGGCAACGTCGCATAAAACTGTCAAATATTGATCTGTTTTCATCAATTTGCTAATGTCATTGAACGAAATGTTCATCAATACCGTGAAAAAGCAGCTGGGAACCTTCTGGAGACGTATATTTATAAACTTCCACCACAAAATCTCAATACTCCAGACAAATCGGATAATTTCGTGAGTGTTCGATGGGGGTTACGTCGAAACGCGTACGTGTAATGCCGGGTACACATTGGTGTAACGTAACGTGAAATGTAACATGAATGAGCCGTCCAGACTTATACAATGCAACATGAAATGTAACCCAACAACATGCGAATTTGTTTTAGCGTGTGTTACATTACATGTTACGTTTCACCAATGTGTACCCGGCATTAGGTTCTTTGTTTGAAGTTCCTCTAGATGTGGCAACATATTGCTGATTTTCTGATTATTATCCTGATCGGGGGAAAAGCTCAATCTCAATGTAAGAAACTGCTAGTAGTCGAAAAACGAATCAATGTTTCATACAAATGTTGTAAAAAATAATACATTACCTCACCAATTTTTTCTTTAAACTAGATAAAAGTCGGTATTTCCTCTCATACAACCTCGTTTATCCCACAGATATTGAAAACAAAGTCTGAGATTTCCGCCCTGTCTGACTTCTTGGACTGGCTGGAGAAGGAGAAGGGCGATGGCAGCGTGATCCTCATCTACCATGAGCCTCGACGTCTTAGCCCCACTATGCTGCTGGAAGCCCTCACTAGGTAAGCGAAGACCTTGATCCTCCTAGAATGTTTTTTGATGCAAGCCGACAAGGAACCAATGAAAGGCAATTGCTTGCAGCTGAGATAAGAATACTAAGAGAAAGGGGGTGAATACTGAGATTAAGACTAATACACAAGTATGTAAGAAGAAGACATGTTCCACTGACCCCAAAAAAATTATGATAATGACACGAGAATAATGAATAATTCGTATTGATACGAAAAAAATGATACTGATAAATTCTGTAATTTTTCAAAGGTACAAGCTTCTGGACCGCTTCAAATCGATAGTTGCCGGTTTCGCGGACAGCTATGCTCTCGCCGCAGACAAATGCAAGGCCACAGTGAAGTCTGTGTCACTGCGTGTGTTGGCGCGAGTGCTGCTCGACGCAGACTCGCTCTCTGTGGACAGCGCGCTCGAGAGGGCCACCGCTGCCTACAGGATTGTGGAGCACCTTGCACAGGGTAAGAGACCTCTCGTTAATATCAAAATATCAAAGTGTTAGCAAGGCTACAATAATAACCTTCCAAGTCCTTCTTACCTATCTCGAATTTATTTTCGCAAAGCGATGACTAACTAGTATATAGTACTTATTAATGTCCATTTGGCAGTCTGGTTCAAGTTAATTATTAGCATAAAATAATAAAGAAAACAATTCCGCACTATCACAGCAATAAATATATTGTTAATAATTTTCCTTGATGTCTAAAAATAGGATATTTTGCATCATTTTCCTAACTTTTGTTGAGAATTTTATTGCATTTTTTTTTTTTATCGTGGTAAAATCATCAAATGTGTCCTCCCACCCAGGGCACAGCGGGAGGGACTGTCAGACTTTTACTGACTAAAATCCACGGTGTCCTTCAATAGCCCTTTATGTTCCAGGGTCCCGGTAATTCTATAAGACCCGCGACCAAAAGTCCCGCGACCAATTTTATTGCATTTCTCTAGCTTTGTGAAACCAACAATTCGAAGATGTCCTCTCCTCTGTGAGAGGAAGCCTGTGTCCCAGCAGTAGAAACGTAACAGACTGATTGTCAATTACCATTTGGTATTTGACAATCAGTCTGCTTGAATTTTTGATGCAGAATTTACACTGGGTAGATTTCCTTTTTATTTTGGTGCAATGTAACTAATAATTCCTTTTATATTGTTACCAGGAGAACAGCAAGAAGTAGGAGCCGGCGGTGAGGGCGCGTCCGCCAGTAAGGACATGGTGGAGACAGCCCGCGCGTGGGCTCGCCCCGTGCACACCGAGCTTGAGGCGCTCGCTAGTCTTAAGAAGCTGCTGGAGAGGTGAGCTTCTATTGAAATGTCAATTTGTAATACATTAGCTGGTTTACATGACACCATTGCCCTATGAAACACGTGCAAAAAGGATGAATGAGAATTCTATATCACAAGGCAGCTCCTTTGATCAAGGAGATCTGTGCTTAACCCGTTCTTGTCTTGTGCTCTCATTTTTTTAAGGTTTATTCCGAATGTGTATTTAATCGTTTTGAATAAAAGATAAGGTCTTATCTTGGAAATCTTTTTGCCAGCCGGAGAGGTGATCTGTACTTTAGGACCTATAATAACATACTATCATCAATATATCACTCCAGTTTTCCTCGGAGGATTAAGTAGGGGGTGTATTTGTATTTGTCAGCCCACAACCTAACCTATTTCTTCTCAATCTCAGACAGAATACGTTCCGGCCAGTATTCGCGCCACTGCTCCGCTCGGCGCGGCCCGAGCGCAAGCGCGTCACACAGCTGCGACGTCTGCTGGCCGACGCCGGCTTGCTGTACGACCAGCTGCGGGATGCTTGGATGGAACAGAAGCTTGTCGGTAAGTTATATGAGTCATCATCATCGCCTTGCAGCTCGCTGCAATGTGTTGGGGTTGGCTTCCAGTCTAGGCCACAATGGCCCATTGATATAATACCTTATAATATAAGCTAAAATATAAAGTAATTACAAAAGTAAATACAGGAGTCACTCTTTCTAATTGGATTCGCTGACCAGAATGCTGTTGCAAATGTAGGTATGGAGGGATCATGTGTGAAGTGTGTTATTTGTAGCCAATCCATAGACTCACTATAACAATCGTAGCTTATTTGAGCGGAAATAAGCTCCCAGATTATCTTAAAAAACTTTTAGCTAAGTTCTGGCCAAGCTGAAGCGTATCCCGTGCGGGATTGCTGCAATTCGCTCGCTCTAACCATTAGAGCGAGCGAATTGCAGTTTACAAACTGAACTGGTGCGAATAGTCGCGTAATCATCAAAACGATCGATACACACAGTCACATCTCGCGCGAGATCCGCCTCAATGTGGTGCGAGCAAGACATGATACCAGTAATATAGTGGCTGCTTACAATCCATATATTAATTTAGTGTTATTATTTCTACAGGCTTGGAGAAGCAAATGTCATCGCTGACCGTGTCGGCTAAGGAGGAAGACATAAAAGAACTGATTGAGATATTTGACTGCCACTTCGACCCCACTAAGGAGCCGAAGGGACCCAAACCAAGGATTCCAAGGAATAAGAATAGGGTGAGTACATTCGTTATATGAAAGGAACAGGTTAGGTAGAAAGACCTAATTTTGTCTTCTATTCCATCAACCAATAAAAGGATTGATAAACTGTTTTAGCAACTTCATATTTGAGGGTATAAATACGCTGCTATTAATAAAATAATGGTATTCGAAAACATATTCTTCTTTCTATGATACTTTCAAAAGTTATTGGACACCAGACTTTTTTTGAAAGGTTATAAAATGCATAGATATTTGAAAAACATTCCTACATTTATCATGTCTTCCATTGCCTTGATCAATTTTATTCCAGCTGTTTGCTTTACAATAAAATTTGTTGTATGTATTTCAGGCTGCATCGTCGGCCGGCGAGACCGGTGAGAATGAGGGCAGCACCAGCGAGTCGCAGAACAGCTCGCCACACAACTCACCCAACAAGACTAGCAGTGGTCAGTATTCACATAACATAACACCACGCTTCTTTGCCTTGAAAGGTCAGGCAGAGGTGCACTTCTAGCTGACGCGCCAGTTATTCAGCCAGTATTCCCATAACATATTATCACACCTCATTTACCTGAAAAGGTAGGCAGCGTTGTAGCTAAACCCACATTTCGCCACGCAAAGGTTTTTGTACAATTTTAGAAGGTAATCTCTGATATTACTGTAATGCTATGTGATTGGGCCATCTCTTTTGTGGTCTCCCTAATACTCCTATAGACTAAATCCCTGAGTTGTTCTGCTATCATGACTCGGGAGTGTAGAATTCACTTTTACAGGCACTATAACTACCTTCCTTTTTTACGTCTGGTAATCCCAGATTCTTGATGAAAACTGCAAGAAGTTTTCTTGCTTAATATGTATTGATTACAAGTGAATGATACGATGTCTGATACAATGATTTTTCATTCCACAGATACGGCGGCGGTGGGTGATTCTAGTCAAAAAGTTGTACCGTCGGCGCCCGAGCCCGTGGCCGCCAACTAAACGCGTTCAACTTCACAATTTACACTTATATTAAAGCTTAGTATTTTCTACCATAGCTGTCGTTAAGTATACTAAGCAGCTCTCGGGTTAGCGACGCCACGAGGACGTCTGATCTTCTAAATTGTCATAAAAGGCTCTCACACCGAAGTTGAATAGTAAGCTTTGTAATCAATTTTGTAGAATGCAAAGTTGAATGAACACCCCGGCTGTTAAAATAACACATCATCATCATCATTTCAGCCGAAAGACGTCCACTGCTGGACATAGGCCTTATAATTAAAATAACACATCGGGTCGTAAAAATAGTTCTACTTTGTAGAGCTAAAATGTGTCATTTACAACCCGAAAAAAAAGTTTGTAGAGGAAATGAGGGCGTTTATATCGACTTTCTGGCAACCCTGAGCCTGTCAAGCCAATGACTGTCTAGTTTGACAGAAAATGTGGCATTCCCAGGTAGGAAATACGTTCCGCGTTTCGCCACCATCTAAACGTTTTTGTCGGGCTGTGCGCTCATGGAAACAGCAGAATATATCTCTTTGCCGAGTTTGTTCTCCTAAATCATTATCTTAGACACTTGACAATAAACTTATCACGCAATTAATATACTAAGGAACTTACAGTAGTACGCCTATGCACTCAGAATTTGTCAAGTGTTATGCAGACATACTCCAAAGAATTGTTCAAGTGATGTCAGCTTCGGTGTAAGGCCTCTTTTTGATGTATCACGGATTAGGTAACGGAATATTAGTATTGGTTTTCTGAGGACGCATACAGTTGTCTTTTCTTCTTAAATTAGGAAAACAGCTTCCGACCAATATATGTAAGGTCGTGCGTCACATTATGGCACAGTAAAAACTAATTGCTAGAACAAGGAGTCTCCTAATCCGTGCCAGGTATGATTTGCAAATAAAAGATATATAAGGCAGATGTATGTCAAACACACATCACTGCTATGGAATGTGCAATTTTATAAGTGCAATTTTTTGTCAATTTAGGGTCACTAAAGGCATCACATTTTTATATGAAAGAATTTTTTACGGTAAACAAAGTACGTCTTCATCTATTTGTTAACTTGAAATCGACGGGTATGAAGGAGACCTATATTCGTAACTATTCTGTTACTGCGTCGGTTTTTTTGAGAACATTCGTCGCTAATTCGAAAGCTTAATACATCGGAGCCATAGAGATGTGAGAAAAACATTTATTCGTATTATACAACTAGGTTTTTAAGTCTCCTTTGGAATTGAGAGATTTGTTTGGCATGTAACGCGATGGACGACATTTTTTTTTCAAACGCCCACTTTTTTTTCACTTTTGCTTACGCATAAAGATTTTTTTTTTCTATATATAGATGATAAAGTAGATGAGTGCCTTAGCAACTCAATATATTAAGATAAAATTATATCCCATAATAATATTTTGGCCTTACCTTTACATTGTTGTTCGCAATGTCATATACGCATATTTTATACGGTCGAGTTATTTTAAATATTGCAAATTATGTTACGCGGTAAAGACGAAAAAAAAAACTTTTATACATTTTTAAAAATATAATAAATTAGCGGTTTTAACAAAGGCTTCGGACGAAGCAATATTTTTTTTGATTAGTCCTTGCGAGTGCAATATTGTGGAATTTTGTACAATGCGGACTTATTGAGTACAATATAGTACTTCTTTTATTTATTCAAAGATACATTTTATTTATTTCGTGTGCAATCACAGGAACGGATGGACTGATATTATCATCCGATATTTAAAAAAAAATATTTATTTTTTTGTTTCTTTCATTTTGCGTTAGTTATGCTGGCTATCGCTGTAACAATTTTTTGCTGACTCAATTACGTCACTTTTTCGTTTGCCATAGAACGTTTCGATAAATAAGTTTTTTTTGTTCACCATACAATAAGCAAAGTAATGGAAAAAGTGTGTACCTATTAACTTACCTCTAATTTAGTTAGTTTTAACATAGACTGTACATATAATTTAATTTCTTATTTTGTTCAGATCTCTAATAAATATGTAAGTCTATTTTGTTTGTTTTATTTAGCATTTTTAGTTGTAAGATAAACTGCCGCTGGTTCTTTAGGCGCTTGAATGTCATTGTGTTGTTGATTAAATTATATTGACAAAAACAAGATGGCGGCGTTAGTTCAAGCCCAGGTGAGAGCGGGCGCGTCCTTGACGAGGTGTCCCAAGTGGACAGCGGGGAGGGCTTTTAATTGCTCACTTGAGGAGCGTGTGAATCAAGGCGGGTCACATAAAACGTCAGTTTCCACCAAGCGGGCAAACCCCCGACATTAAGTTCTTATTTGATGTCAGTATAAAGGACTATCATTATTGCCTATTCGACGCGACTAAGCGTCTCCTCGTGGACGCAAGAGCGCCCAAATTTAAACTTAACGGTTTGAACGCCAGAGCATAAAAGCACGTGCGTGCCCCGCTAGCCACAATTTCACCTACCATTTTTTCAAATATTTGTGTCGTTTGTCATACGGGGCACGTGCTTGTTTGTCACGAGTATGTGACTATGGCAGTCCAAAGGTTAAAAGTCAAAACTGATACAGGCCATTATTCAGTGACATTAAAAGATTGCAAGAAGATTTTTCCGGTTGGTGGAAACTGGACCTTTGCAAGTCTCAAACGTTTGTTTTACACGCCGACCGCTCCGCTACCCCTCCCAGCTGGGCCGCCTAGTAATACTTAGATGTTTATGGGGTACAATTGAACACAGAAGTGAAAATAATTGTTTATTTCATATGGTAACCACATCGTCTGTTGATTTGTTCCATCTCGCTGCTAAATGCTCCCTGACTGCTTTGTCTAGAATTACCTGAAAAGATAAATTCATCAGAATGGTGTATGATGGAACTTCAAATCCAAGTCAACTAGTTCAAGATCAGATATTGGTTTGAGCGCGCACTTCCACGTGTGACAGTATCTCTATCCTCGGACTTGAATAAAGTAGGGACGGGGTAGGTAATGTTGTTAACTTACTTCAATATCCTTACATCCCTGCATAGCCCGGCTCATGACTGTATCAAAATAATCCAAGTGTAGTCTGTGGGACATTTCTATTAGTCCAACTTCCTCTGCAACAAAATTAAAAAAAAACAAATGAGATCCAGTTCTTAGAAGTAATAACGTGAAGTTATGGTATGGCCCACTCCCGCTTACTGAAAGGCCTGTGTCCCAACAATGGGACATAATATAATGCGTGTAAAAATACCCTTATCGAAGCCGAAAGACACTTATTCTCCCCGTCATTGCGATCACAATTTTGTTCTGGACCATACCTGGGGGGAACCTTCTAGATACGGAGATATTGGGGGTCCAAAGTTCCAACTTTTTTACAAGTATTTTATTAAATTCAAGTTTTTAATGTTATAACTTTATTCACCATGACCCCCGTATTATTCAATGTGTCCATCGGCACAACGTTTTGAGTGCGTTCCCGTAAAACGTAATTTTTCACATAAAAAAAAAATCTCGTTTCCCAGCTATAATTTTTGCGTAGAGTTACTTAATTTGATGTACAGAATGCTTGGTTGACGGCTTCGTGAAGGGTCCGACCTTGTACACCTTGTATAGACCGAATGTTTTATGCTGTAGTACTACGCCACACCACACTTTCTCAACTCACCCGTACTAGGCAAACTAGCGACAGTCAATACGACTCCACCAGCCGCTTCCTCCACATGGCTGACATCCACCAAAGGTTCCGGTGCACCGTCCTTCCACGCTAGGGACGCGGTACAAGCTATCACGTACGCCTTGATCGGTATACCAGCGTCGATCAGCGCGAGAGTCGCTGCGTTCACGCTTGCGCAGTACGCGCCGCCATCTGCCTGTGATGGGAAAGGAATTTATAGGTTCGTACCGTTCGTATTTGTAGTAGAAATTAAAAATTACTGTAGAGCATCATCAGTATTGTTCGTTGCTGACATGGGACATCAAATATTGGGTAAGTGAGGGGTAACGGACCTAGCAACAGTGCCAGGCATAGGATGGGTTAAATACTCTCTCAGTAGTAGCGTAGGAGAGCAAAGGTTTCCTATCTGACCTGAATATTATTTTAGGTTATAGACAGACAGTCACAGGCAGGTTGATTTAAAAAAATCAATAATTAGCAGTTTGAAAACTAAACGGAGAGGCCTTTGCTTGGCAATTACAGACTTACCGCTAACTGAGGCAGTGCCTGAGGTAGCTGCGAGGGGCGGGAGAGGTGTGGTCACATTTTATCACCTATCATGAAAGCATTCCCCCGCTAATCGAGCGTCAGCGCCCTTACTGCACCACGCTGCTTCCTCAGGAAATATCTCTCTATTATTAACCTTTTGAACACCATTGTCACATATATACGTGACAAGCAAGCGCGTGCCCTGTAGGCCAAACGACACAAATAATGTGAAATTATGGCTTGGCGTGGAGGGCACGCGCGTGCCTTTATGCTCTGGCATTCAAAAGGTAAAAACAGTTCGCCTGTAAACTAGAATACCAAACAAAACTTGGCTCACCTGTAATACTTCAACGTAGATGTCGATCTGTGATCGAGGGTACAGCTCTGTTTTGATAGCAGCCATGAGTGCCTGTCTCAAGTGCATGGACATCTCTTGTGACTTTCGATCGCCGCGGGGTCGGCTTTTCCTTTCACCTGAAACATTATAGAAAGCTCTAGAGTTGTATCATGTGGTCTATCACAAAATTTCTGAAGAAACTAAATCATTATGAAAATAGATGATGCATAATTTACTCAATCAAATATCATTGCTTTGATCCATTTGATTGCACCATTATGTATAACTGCTACAGTTCAGACTGATTTAATTTTAAGCTCAAAGGATGTTATAGAGCAGAGTAAAAGTCACCAATCAGTTCTATTAAAGCTATTAATGATAACACACATAACTAGTCTCCACACATAATGGGCGCCTGAAAAAGGACGGCACAGCCGCGCGCTGGCGCCTGCTCAGGAAATGCTGAGAAACAAACTGGACGCTTACCACAACGGAAGGTACAATAAATGAGTTCCTAAAGGACTTGGTAGGTCTCGTATCAGCAATGGGAGCTGATGCGCAAAATTAAAGCAAAATAATGACTCATAAATGTTTATCATGATGTAATAATCCAAATCTTTCCATTTTTTGGAAATCTATTGTATTGAGACAATGGGTTGTAAGTCAAAGGCTGTGTCATAGTTTAAGGTTTAGGCTATGTTTTAGTCAATTATTTTTGATCATTGTTCTGTCTGTGTAAGACAAACTCTGTTGTGTGTCTGGTGTGTGTTAAATTCAGAGATTATAAACTTCTTTTATTTTTGCAAGCACCTTTGTCAGTGGGTTGTTCCAAAAAAAACCATAATTCCTATGGGAAGATACAGCTAAGATAAGTAGTTTATGTTCTAGTTCTCTTTGAAAAAGTTACAGGCTGAGTTACTACTATGGCTGTCATGGCCGATAAAAGGTAATTGTTCATCCTGAGTTTTATCTGTTCTTGTCCTTACTTTTGATCAGAGGTGATTGTTTAACTTAAGTTTCTGCTTCATTAACCAAGTTATTTCTAAACAAAAAGTTTGAGTTTTAGAGAATGTTTAACATTATTATAGTGAAATTTAAGAATTACCTGTGGCAAATGTAGCCATGCTGAACTGGCAGTTGACTGCAACACTGTCTTGTAAGCTTTTTGATTTTGAAGCCTGAAACAAATGATTATTCTTAACCTTCCTGAACATTAAGCAACTTTATAGCAATAACATAACATCGCGCCTGTAACCCCCGAGGGTTAGGCAGAGTTGTACCCCATAGTACACTCATGTCCCATGTAATAGGGAGTGAGCCTGTTCCAATAAGCAACAAACAGCAATAAAACTTATATAGTGCCTTATTTTTGGTGTCTGGAAAAACATTAACTTAAGGAAGGTTAATGTTTGGATACAGTTGTTAGATTTATGTATCATGGATAGAACAAGGATTTGTAAAGCCTACAGCAGTCTTATTACAGTTCTGGTGGTCCAAGACAATATGCAAGATCGTATTTATATGCTCTAGGATGGAGGTGGTGTAAGCAGGTTAAACATGAGAAGCAATTTACACATATTAATTATATTTCTGCTATACTAGAGACCGGTTGTTGAATGGGACTTTTGAAACAAATAAACTATCGACTTTTAGTACCTATTTAGTCTGGTGTTCGACGTTTAATATAGTATAGTAAAAATACTTGAACTTGCCTGGTGAGGACCATAAACAGCAGCTAAAACTTTGGTGTTTCCTTGTTCTAAATAGGCGCTTCCATCCGGTTGAGTGAAAACACCGAGTTTGCACTGAATACGACGAAGTTCGTTAGGTCTACGGCCGTCAAGGCGAAGCCCTTGACTTGATAACAAGTCTGGCCCTGGCATTTTGTTGATGGAACACTATATCGGAACAATTCACATGTGCTCAATAATGATTTTGTAAACACAGCGGCATGCAAATCAGAAATTCAGAAATTGATAAGAAGGAGTTGTCAAATTCGATTTGACATTGACACTATTGACAGCAAGATCACAACACAGAGTACATTAAACTGTAAGGGTTGGATCACAAGCAAGGTAGTCAACATCGGGACAAACTGCCGTAAAGAAAAAAGAGAATAGAGTTCACTCGGAAATTAATACAAATCTTTTTCGCCGCCCTTTCCGAGTTCTCATGTACAGTTCTTTAAAAAGATTTTACATTTAAAACAGAGGCGATGGTGCCATTGGCCTATTCTAGGGCAAAACCTCCTCCCTTTTTCGCCCCCTTCTATTTTTTCTCTGAGTGCTGAAGCAGATATGCCTACAGTCGTTTGGATAGGATTCGGTTGGCATCTTAATTCTCAAGTAAAGCTCTTTGTCTTCCCTGGCATCGGTAACACTTCAGTTGATGCCTTGGTTGGCCAGTAGGCCTGACAACTATGTTGCATATAGTTCATAAAAAACTTGATTAAAATGATAGGTCATGTCATGTCAGGATGTCATAGCTAATTGATGAGATCACTTTTTAAGCAAGAAGATGCTTTTGTTAGGGGGCGTCCATTAATTACGTGAGGCGATTTTTCGACCCCCCTCCCTTGGTGGGATGTCGTGAGATTTGGGTTGACCTCTCATCTCCCTAATAATCTCACGTGAGATTTAATAAGACTGATAGTGTTATAGTTTAATTTATTTGACACTAATAAATATCCACATTTAATATTTACGTATCGTAAAATACTGACTGTAGAAATATGCATTTATAATTATTTATTTCAAAATGACCAAAGCTACTAGTACCCTTATTTTCACAGCTTTAACTTTAATAAAGTTATATTTTATCGAAGCATTCGGATCTTTCGAAGCACCCGGTCCTTGCAGTATTCTAGGTTGTGTGATATTAGGTGGATAATTATATTGGGGAAGTAATAAAGATGATAAGACTTTATAAAAGTCTAACTTTACGGACAGATTTAAATAAGCCATCGACTTTTTAATTCATTATATTATATTAATCGACTATGTCACATCTGTGGTCTAATTATGTTTTTAATTAATTTTCTGTATTATCTGTCATCAATGGCTGCGAGTGGGATTCTGTTGTGACTGCAAGAGCGCAAATTGTAATTCGTTTATCTTGCAGAAAAACTTTCATAGAGCTTTTTCTTTACAAAGAAGTTATGTGACTAGTGCCCGGTGTTAGAAATTAGGTATATTTTATCAAAATTATCACTGGATCTTGAAACTCGCGCCCATTGACCGTTGTCTTGTCAATTGTCATCCCGGTGATGCGTGCGTGTGCATTACATTTGGACAAAAAATCGATCTAAATGATTACCTATTTCATTGAAATGTCGACATAATCAATAGCCAAACACATTGTTCAACCTTTTGTCGATTCAAAACGGTGATTGTGCGCGTTAGTGTATAAAATATGTATTGTTTATATTGATTGATGTCCTCAATAATTTGTGTATAATTGCGATACGTAATTGTTACAGAAGTGACTAAACCATAATGGACGTAGACGATTCGGCGGTCGACCTGAGCGTCAGGTGATTTTATTATTTAATCTTGTGTTTATGTTTACATTTTGTAATATTGTGGAATTATGTAATTTTTTTTATGATTCAGGGCATTGCCACCTGAGTTGAGCGAGCTGAGGGCTTTGACGGCCAGTGGGCTTACTATAACGCCTGCTCAACCTCCACCACATGTGAGTAAACTGATAAATATCTGATTTAGCATCATTAGAAGCTAAACAAGTCTGCAAAAATAGACAAAGTAAACTAAAAATGTCACTGGTACACATGCACATCACTTTCTCTTATAAGACATACCTTTGTTCATATCTCACACATAGATCTCCGCTGGAGGTCAAATCATAGATAATTTTAGTTATTGTTTTGCATAAGGAAGAGATATTAACAGCATTATAGTTTATTATTATTAATGGCTAGTGATTTCACATAATAGGGAAATAATGATTATGAGTGAATAATGTTTAATTACCTACTTGAATGAGGTAACTGTTCATACTTTGTTGAATTTTGTAATGTACTATATCACAATCACTAATATCTAAACACTTTTCTGTGAAACTGAACTGACAAACAACTTTTCTGTGAAATAAACGTGACATCACATTTACATGCACAGATTTCTGTATCTCTTTTGTCACGTAAAGGTGTTATTTGGTGGAGAAAGAAGTCCGGTGGCAAGCATCCGCATTCAATTGCATTGAAAGCACTTTAAGAAACGATAGGACCTCTTACTTTAGTAAGTTGCAATTCTAAGTGACAGAAAGGGAAGAAAATGCTGATCTGTGCATGTAAATGTAATTTCACCCTAAATTGCAACATTGAGATAGCCCTATTTTATAATAGTATGGGATCAATAATACTATGTTTGCAACAATATAAACACAACCAATGTAGAATCAGAAAATCACCTTCCAAACTTGCTAAGTGTAGATATAAGAGCTTGTGACTGTACAAGCAGCTTAATCTTATTGCTACAATTACTAAGAAATACAACAACTAAATCTCATAATTTTCTTTTTGCTTTCTTCTAAAAAGATTGACAGGGTAAGTACCAACCTACAAGAAAACTTACAATGTACTAAAACTAAAGTTTCCATTAAATCATCTTCTATATATAAACTTAAACAAATATCCTAATTACTGATTGATGGTAATGATGTGACTAATTTCCTAATCACATGATCTGTACCTAATCTACGTCAAGATTAAACTCGTTAAACATAAATTCATTGTTTCGTTAATCTGAGAGTAATCAAAGAGTTATAGTGACTTAAGGTGCCATTTTATTTTAAGATATAAGACAGTTAATATTATGCAGCCAGGCTCAAAAACTATTAAGGACTTATTTTCGAATGTTGCTTTACGTTAAGTACCGATCAATCCCCTGCTTGACTGTACAATTTGTGATTTAAATGTCTCTTACAACTGTATCTATAAACAAGTCAAAGTAATAACTTGAGTAAAAGTATTATTGCTTGAAGTTAAATCTGTCAAAAGTTAGAATTCTTAGCTTTGCTTTCTGCCTTGCATAAAAATGGTTCCATAAGTAATTACTTAAACTTGACTATAGATACCAGGGTTAATGTCTTTTGACTAACTATTAAGTGGCAGCTTGATGAACACCTGAATATTTTACACTGTTTGAATGCTAACAATCCAACAGTGTGCTTACAATCGGGATTTAAATATAACTGACATAAATATCACTTAACTTGAAGCAATATTTGTAAATAGAGGTGTATGTGTTTGGATTTTTGTTATGTCAAATTAACTATTGTGATTATCATCATTCAATCTTTTTGAAAACCACCTATTTTGGATTTCTTCATTTCAAGTAAGGGCCTGTTTCACCACCACGATTTAGTTCCCGTTAATTTACTTGGCAGATATTTTTATACAAATTCTGTTCCTTTTTTTTAAATTTATTCGGTAATAAGTGACTATTTGAACATTGGCCCTAAGTGTTAATGGTATGCTGAATTATTATTTAGAGACTTACGTTTTACTTGTTCATGTTTTGTAAGTAAGCAGCATACTAGTAATATTCTAATTCATCATTAAGTTCTAGTCTTCAGAATAAAAAAAAAAAATATTTGAGGCCCAAGTGACTGACCAAAGAGTATCCCACTAAAGAAGAAATTAAAAAAAAAAAAAAAAATTGATTCGGGCCTACTTAGCCTCTTTTTCTGTAAGAAGTTGTCATTTAGTAATTACCTCCTTAGATTACGATAATCAGACTTGTCTAAAAAAGCCTGGCTGCTTAGTGTGTGAATATGAAAAGTAAATTCAAATTGTAATGATGTTACTCAGGTACAACAGCTCAGGATTGTGAGTAGATTGCTTGATACATTATTAGTAAAAACCTTAGTTTATTTATTATCTTTACATCACATAGAATTGCTACAGGCCTATTGTTTACTGAGACGGTGCTTGAGGTAGCTGCGCGGGGCGGGAGGGGTTTTGACGCCCGAATGACAGAGCTCTCGCGACACCTCACCCCAACCCTCCTCCCGAACCTCGTAGCTACCTCCGGTACCATCTATCTTAAGCGCCTGTATTATGAATGGTAGTTTCTATAGTCACCTCTTTTGGCCAACAAATTGGTGATTATTCTAAGAGGACACCTCTTTTTTCCATTGTATTAACATTATAATACAAATAATTCATAATTCATTTATTTATTGTTTGTCACAGGTGAAAAGACAGATCTTAAATCTTCACTAATGATCATAATTACATTTGATTTCATACCTATTTATATTTTTTAATTGCTTAAACTATTATTCTCTATTTTTCAGTGAAATTTACACATGTAGTTAATTATTTACTCCAAAAAGAATTATTTATTTATTTCATTAGAATTTCATGCACTTTGTTTTTATTTATTCAATTATATACTAGTTTTAGTTTTCTTTCCATCCTTGGCTTTTTATGTCAAATACTAACATGTGTAATGTGTAGGGCTCCAGTGGCAAGCGGGTACTTCGCCCTCGATCTGAACAGCGTAGCTATGCCGAGAGTCCGGATATTGTCTTGCTGCCGGCCGCGCCTCCGCACCGCAAGCCTTCTATGCCTACACCAGCGCCATTCACCGGTAAGTTAGCAATTAATTGAAAGCATGCAAGAAATGAACCCTATAACATTCCCAGCAGAGGGCATACTGCAGGCCAATGATACTCTGCACAGGCGTAGCAAGAATTACTTTCAGAAAATCTGCCTCTTGCTCGATTGCTTATTTGCTACGTTAGGGCCAGACTTGGCGAGGCGCGGTTGTCGCTGTCAAACAAATATCGACCTTGCGTTATTTGAAATAAAGCTGAATAAATCTCCCTCAGCTCTAGAGTGACAATGGTGCGCGTGTCAGGTTACTTGCATCTTTATTTGAACTAGGGCAAGGTCGATATTTGTCTGACGCGGACGGTGGCAGCGAGAACCACGTTGCGCTTTGCCCCACGTGTGGGCTGCTTTAGCCCTTATTATGATGATTATACTATACCAAACGCAGACTCTTCAGTCAATGGTCATTCGGTCTAAAGACCTTATTCTAAAAGTATGATTCTCTTTTCAAAACTGACAGGTTTTAGACAACTTCTTCTTGATATGCGTCAGGACCAGATGTTCCACGAAGCGAAGTTAGCTGGTGGCGGTGTTGCAAAGTTGAAAAATGTTCCTCTCGGTACGTGTTACCGATAGTCTTTATATGCACGTTTTCAATAATTCTGGTAGATGGTGGCATCAGTGGAAAGATTCTAACGTTGATAGCTTTTATCTCGGAAACGTGACGCTTTAGAAGACTTTGTCGCACACAAACCTTGTTTGTATTGATGTCAGCCATTGATAAATACAGGTTTTATGCGTGGCTGTTATTTGAAAATAAAATAAAATGGCGGATGTTAGGCAGGCCACGCTGCATAAAAAATTCTTCCAACCCCTTTCCATTATCCACTCGAGGTTCAGACTAAGGGTCCTAAGTCCGTCTCTGTGGTGTAATTTAACTATAAATGCGCAATACCTTTTAGATAGTGATTCAGATCACGAAATTGAACAACATTTCTGAAGGAACATGGATCCTTTTTTAAACCCATGTTCCAGTCGTTACAGGTAGTCAGTGGCTGGAAGGTCTGAAACCAGTATTACCAAAAGGTATCGTATTACTCAGTACTAACTGGGTTGTGGAGGTCAGATAGTCAGTCGCTCCATGTCAAATACTGGTTGTCAGCTGCATCCGGTTAGACTGGAAGCCGACCCCAACATAGTTGGGAAAAGACTATGCAGAAGATGATGTTCCTTAAGGACAGTTGCCTAGTTTAATGGTCTAAATTTCCACCAAAGAGGTACTGCACTTTTATTGTTACAAACTGTATAATCAGTACTCATTGTTGCTACTTCTTTGTGCACGGGTTTCCTTTGTAGAAAAGGTGTCTGTAATCCACCACGCGGCCCTAATGGTGCCATCAGTCGGACTGCATCGCAGCAACCGCGCGCAATCGATATATTCAAGTGGTGTATCCCAATTATCGACTGCGCGCTGTTGCTGCGATGCAGTCCGTCTGATGGTGCTGCGATGTAGTCCGTCTGATGGCAGTCTAATGCTCAGCGTTCAATGAAAATCAATATCGCACATCGAGTTTTACGAAAAGTTCAATTTTGTAAGGCGTCGTCTCTGTCTCCCATACTTTTTAATCGACTTCTAAAGAAGGAGGTCGTAATATATTCGGCCAGCATTTTTTTAAATTTATGTACACCGATTTCTCCGTGATTAATGGTCCGATTTAAGCGATTCTTTTTTCATTCGGTAGAGGAAGCTTGCGCGGTGGTCCCATGTTAATGTTATTAACTTTGCTGGGGCACTTTATGAGCGGTTTCCTCTATGATGCATTTAATCTTCTTTGTCTATGTGCATGATGTGCTAATAACTTCTAGCTACAATGTAAAATTGATACTTGACAAGGATTTGTGTGAGATACCACAACTAAAAAGGGTTAAATATAAACTAACTACTACTAAACCTAGGAAAATAACTTTACTTTCGGAAGACGGTGACTTTTATTTGTTTCATTGACTTTTTTGCGACCGACTTCCGAAACTTTTTAGTGATTTTTTGGAAGTCGGTTCTTTTTTTTAGCAAAAAAGTTTTGGAACAGGCTCTTTTTCAATCATCGTTCTGTATCTGTCATTTCGATGCCCCCCCGGATACTGTGCTTGATTCCAAAGATTCTATGCATGGAGCATTTTTAGCTACTGTGTAAGTGTAACGGCTACCTACAAAACATCATATTATAATGGTCACACACATATTACATTGACCCAGTTTGTCTAACGACTCTTGCCTAATTTGAGTAGTGTTATAAAACAAATATGTGCATTAGCTAATCAAGCTTACACGTTATCAGTGAACAAACATGTTCTTAAACAATATAAACTTAAACTTCATAATATAATAAATAACGTGTCATACTTTATACATTAGTTATGTAAATATCAATATTTCTATCATCAATGAATGACTGTGGTATTACGCACAGGAAAACGACAAATAAATATTACGTAAGTGTACCCAGATTGGCCATGGCAAGGCTAATAGCACCATTGACAAAAAAAAAAGGTTCCATCTATACTAATATTATAAATATTATATTTTGACGGCACGGTTTGCGCAGTGGATGACCGATTGGCAGCGCACGGAACAAATATTTGTATGATCTACAGGTAGTTGTTCCGGGTCTGGCTGATTGTGTATGTGAGTTTAAATGTTTGCACCCACGATACAGGAGAAATTCCTAGTGTGGGGCAACGTGTTAAAAAAATAAATAAAGATGTGAAATTAGTTTGTAAATTTTTCTGTAGGGGTAATCTTCGGAACTTATGATCTAATTCTAAAAATTCTTTCAATAGGAGAAAGATACATTATTCGTCGGTGCTGTAGGGTATAAATTATATTTATATCATGCAAATTAGCCGAGCTATCACAATTTTTGCGGACGAAGTCGCGGGCGAAGTACTAGTTTTGATATATTCTGATACTAACCTACATCAGTAATCAGTCTCTTTAAAGAGGGGAAGGCAACTGTAAATCTAATGGCGCTAGCATCGCTTGTACCAAGTATCGTCATTGGTTGAAAATCTGTCAATGTCATTTTATATTTCAAAATGGCTTGACCTCATTGGTCAGATTGCGACTAAGCTATGGACACGCCATCTATATCTATATAGCTTTGACCAGCCTTCCCCATTGGATGCTGTAAGGTTGGGCTACTACTTATAACGCTCTTTTTCTATTAGTCGTTCTTCTGCAAATTTGAAACATTGAAAACCCTCATCTGCATAACATGGTCCCAACTATCTTCGGGTCTGCATTCACTCTAACCAAATGCAGCTGAATACTTTTATTATTGGGTTCACTGCAGTGGCGAAGGTTCCATAAAACTCGATTCCTATCGGCTTCTCTTTGAAAAATGCCACAGTCAGTATTCTATAGACAAATAATATAATCACATTAAAGATATGTACTCCAGCTTATCTCTTACAAAAATTAACCCTTCGCTACTGGTTCACTGTCTGTACTAAGTGAAAAGAGTAGTTCTCACACTTTCGGGTTTCTCGGTAAAATAATCATTGTTTTTCCGTGTATATTGTCATCCATGCTTATATCAATTTTGTTTCGCTACAGACGTAAGCAGTAAACTAAACTCGGGCGGTGTGAACGTGTCAATAACGCCGAGTACTCTGCCCGCGCCAGCGCCCGAGTCTCCACGCGATCCTCGCGACGATGAGGACTCTGAAGAGGACGAGAATGAACCGCCGCTGCCTATCGCTGGACACAGAGTGAGTTTGTAACTTTAACTTCACTGCTTTCCTCGAAATACGATATCTCTTGTACGTAAGACAAATTGTCAGTCTTCTTCTACGGATACTATGGATACTATGTACATGCGAGTAGCCATGGAAGTCTGAAGATTCGTTACGACGACTGTCAATGATTTCAAATTACAGTCGGGAACAAAAGCTTAACGTGCTTTCCGAAGCTTGGAGGAGTCTCGGTATGTGATCGATGGTCACTCGTCCACGGACCGACCTCGGCAAGTATTGCTTAGCCAAGAAGATCTTCTCGTGTGCTGTTATCACGGCGTGCTCCAGTATGAGCAGATAATATAGAAATTTTTATTTATTTATTATTTATTTATTTTTTATTTTATGCTATATTTTTTCTTTCATCTTATTTCCTAATCTAACCGTAGAATATCTCATTGTTCTTCAGGAACTATCAAGCGCTGAGATATGGGAGCGCGAGCGTCGTCTGCGCACGCTGAGAGAGAAGCTACGCGCCGAAGAGACGCGGCTCGTGCTGCTTAGGAAGCTGAGGCAGTCACAGCAGGCGACTGGGTTGCCGCCCGCTAAGGTAATAACTATATCTATAGTAAAAAAGTTGTTATTACAATTACAAATTAAAATTAGGTACTTAGACAAGCAGAAATATAAATTAGTGAGTTTTTGAGAAGAATGAAGAAGTTGCATAGGCACACCGTTTGGAGCGAGTTCCAATAGTCGAAATCTAGAGACGTACAAAGATCTTCGATATTGGAAATTGCGTTATGGAATTTAAATGGAATTGGACAGGACACCTAGCAAGGCGCGGTGATGGCAGGTGGAGTAAAGCTGTGACCGAGTGGCGTCCAAGAACTGGAAAGAGAAGTGTTGGATATTGGTGCCATTGCGGGTATATCCTGGATGAGGCTGGCTCAAGAATGTGGAGCTTGGCACAATCAAAGAGACGCCTATACCCAGCAGTGGCTAAATAGTATAAGTTCCTTATCCTCGGTAGAAAGGGGAAGATCTTCCAAACCAGACAGGTGTTGTTTTTGGTGGGCTACTGCCCGACGGTCGTTGTTGGGTCTCTGTGAGCAATATACGTTAATCACATCGATAACTCTGATATCGTCGTTGAAGTTCTAACATCACGTAAGTCCAAAATAGCAACTACAGGAGATTGAAAAATCGGTATAATTGTACCATGTTATGGTACAATACCATTTTGTAATTTGTGTTCACTTGGAGAAAATAATAAAATGAGATGGAGACGTTGCTTGTTTCTGTGATTGGCTGAAACAATGCGTCTTCCAATTCTGTAGCAAACGGCATCAAAAATGAAATGTCAAAACCGCCAAAAACAACTTACGTGGTGTTAGAACTTTAACAATGATATCGCAATGGTAGAATCCGTCAATGTGGTGCATAAATGCAATGTCATTATAATTACTGAAAGCCATCCTAAATGGCTGGTAGCTTTTCAAAACCAGTGTTATGATCCAACTGCAAAAATTTTCTTACACTTGTGTTACATGTAATCTGTTTACGTTTATCTCAGGACTCGACGACCGGTACGGCGTTGGCTGGTAGCGGCTGCGTGGTACCGCCCGGTGTTACCGTCACTCCTGCGCCGCCGCCCGCGCACCAACAAAGCAAGGTGAGATATTCCGTGATTATTCAGAACACAGTCATTTCGCATCCTGAAGAAGCTATGAGCTCTGTGCCTCGGAAAGCACGTTAAGCCGCTGGCTGTCAGTTGTAGATCTTTGACATTTGTTACAGGTAAGTGGCCCGAAACCTGACAACCAGTCTTACCAAGGGGTATCGTATTACCCAATAAAAACTGGGTTGTGGAGGTTAGATAGGCAGTCGATCCATGTAAAAAACTGATACGAACCTAAGGGAAAAGGCTCGGCAGATGATGATGAAGAAGCTATGAACTATAAGGACCGGTTTCCAACAAATAAGAGAGGAACAGAGAATAGAGGCGATTTTTTTTTAATAGCGACGTGGACTTCGTCTGCGTGACTGATGTTTCTTCGTTCAGGCCAAGAAACATCTCTACTCGACGACGACGAAATGGCGGGATCAATGGAATGGCAATGATCTAGAATTCTAGATAATATTGCAAATATTGACATTTCCAGTTTTAACGACCTTAAAAGCCCAGGTTTTCCGTCTGTTAGAGGGTTTTCTGGAGATAAATCTATGACAGCTGATATTTGTATAAAACTAAACGCACTAAATATTGTTTATTTCAGCGCACCAACAGCAGCACTCCCACGGCACCATCGAGCACGTCGAGCTCGTCGCGTCGCACGTCAAGCTTACCCGGCGGCGCCACGCTCACTCCCGGCCCCTACCGCTCACAGGTATGTTACCTGCACGACCATTATGGCAACTCAGCCTATCCCTACCTCTAGAGGTACGAGGTCGTGATCTCTCGAAGACTCGTTGCTCCATCGGCCATCAGTCCTTCGACAAACGAGGCCAGCTCACTGCTACTTTCAGTGTGCTTACTCTGCAAGCTATGTCGGCAGCAAAATCAGAGGGCTAAGTGTGAGTTTTTATACGTCTTTGAACTTCAATTTGTACTGAAACTCACTGGCGCCGTCTGGTGTCATAAATGGTTTGCTTAACGGGTTTGAGTAGGTTATGTTTGTGATAAAAACTCACACTAGACACGAGTGGTTACACAGCACACCAATACCAGAATATAGAAAAATACTCTGAATATAGAGAAATACCATTAAAAATACCAAAATATGTAACGGTTTGTTTGTCTTCCAGTCATCCACGAGCGGCGGGGCCAGCATAACTCCCTCCGTGACCATCACGCCGGCACCGCCGCCGGCCAACCAACATGCGTCCTCGAATAAGGTAACAATTAGACGCATTATTTGAGAAATGTTTACTGAAAGTACTGAAGCCATAGTTATTGCCGCATAATAAAGATGAAGGCCTACTTCTTCTTTGTCATAGTTTTATAGCGAAATAGGGGTCGTGCTGATGGGTCAACTCCATTTGGCACTCGCTAAGTCACGTCCGAGTCAGCTCGGCATAATTCGAGATTTCCCCAAACAACATAAAAAAATTCGATTTTGCGGCTCAGATAAGCCGAATTATGCCGGACCCGAACGTATCACCACACAGTTTTAAAAGCTCTTTGAGTGTTTGTTAACTTCGTAGATTATTGCAAATACAGTTTGTATTGGAACTACTATGATTTCAAATTAGAAGGGCTGTTCAATTCTGCAATAGGGTAAAAAATTAACAATTTTGATGCAGATGGTTGTAGACAAAGTAGGCAATTTAGGTCAGTAAACAGTAGTTTTCATAATAAATTGTACATTACAAGCAACCCCAGGACAACTCATCGGTGACCAGTAGTACGAGCGATGCAGTGAGTATGGAAATGTGATGTCATCTCAGTACTTTATACATAGTTCAATCTATTTCGTTTCTTATATAGGGCTCAATTTTTGGTCAATTTAGCTTATACTAAACTTGTCACCTATAAGAAAAATAGCTTAAATCCCTTGGCCACAAACACAAGCGCCACGCGTGTTCGAAAGCGACGAAAACAAATGCAAGACAATGCTTAGAGCATGCTACTAGTCACCGTGACGCACCGGTACTCACGCGAACAAACTAGTGTAGCATTTGTAGCTTGGCTAGTTACAACGCCTGAACTCGAGAATGGGGCCTAACTGTATGAATAAGCAATTTGCAGCAGTGATAGCCTAGTGGTGGGACCATCGAACCCAAGGAACCTATGATTTAACAGCTTGTATAATTATCACTTGCTTCGGTGAAGGAAAACATCGTTAGGATACCAGCATGCCTGAGAGATATTTCTCGACGGCATGTAAAGCCAAGTCAGAGGCCCGTGAGCGGCATAAAAACTCTGACAACAGGTTAGGCACTAACCACACGATTAAGCACTTTGCCAAGATGCGATTCTCGTAAAAGCGGTTCGAAGATTTTTGTATGAAGGCTGGCCAGCTTAACTTCGCGACAATTTTGAAATTAAACTAAAATGGCGGAAGTTGCTAGGCCAAATAATTGAAACATGACTATAGCTCACGCGCTATATATGTGACATTGCTAAACATTCAAGTCTTCCCAAGTCTTAACATTCTTCAAGAGAAACCCAAAACGCCCTTAGTACCAAACTTGTATGTATGTTATAGGCAAGTTCCCGCAGCTCTGAGGACACTCAGACCCCCGCACAACGCCAGGCCGCCGCTAAGCTGGCGCTACGGAAGCAACTCGAGAAGACCTTACTGCAGGTATGTCGTTTAAGTCATTATAGCATCTACAACGTGTAACATAATAAACGCAAGACCTCCCGTGTGGTCTCTCGCACCATGAAACTAAACATTTTTTGTTCTACAGTTCTTGAAATTCGCAAAAAAATAAAATACTTTCTATATGAACAGACGCAATCAGCTGATCCACATGTATGGTAAAACTAAAAAAAAAGTTATGAATTTCCAAAAGTCATAGAACAAAAGTTGTTCAGTTTCATGGTCTGAGACACCACATGAGAGGTCTTGCGTTTATTCTGTTACACGTTTTATACAAATAAATAAAATTGTCTATTTGTAATATTAAAATAACAGCTTTTTACTGAATATGAAAGTGTACTCATAACAAAAACACATTTTTTTTGTTATTTTTTACACTTTGGGGATTACAGGCGAGATGTTATGATGTGATATGGAGTACATTATATTACGATTAATACTGTGGGACAAAATCACTTTTAAAAGTTGCAAAGTGTAAACATATTATTAGTGCTTGTCTGTAGGCGTGTGAGTTATTTTATGTAGGTAATCTCTTATACATTATATAACTTTGTCTACAGATCCCCCCTCCCAAACCCCCGCCACCAGAAATGAACTTCATCCCCTCGCCCAGCAACACCGACTTCGTCTATTTGGTGGGACTGGAGCATGTGGTGGACTATCTCACTGCTGAAGATCGGTAAGAATATTATTTTAACTTTTTTTTGGTGGCAACATTAAATACTAAAAAACGTTAACTTGTTAAAAACTAATACGAAAAAATGTCAACCAAAACAGTATAAACTTATATAAGTTTTTAAAGTGACGGTTATTAACACTATCATGAACACTAAAAATGGGATATTTACCATGTTTAATTTAATTTGAGTTCCCGATATTACGGCGCTGTTGTAAGCACCATGATCACGGATTAATGTATGTTATTGCGGGTTGGCGTTTATGAGCAGAAAAATCGATCTACCCTCTTCCTGGTACCGCTACCACTGTCACTCACAACTCGATTCTGTTCCCGACACACGAGAATAGAGTCGAGTTGTGAGTGACGGTGGCAAAAAAAAAATGAGTTTTGGGTATCGAGCTCATATAGCCTACCCTAGTGTGCGGCCCTAGTGGCGGGTTGACTAAAGTTTGTTTTTAATCTCGGAGATTAAATTTGACAAGTACAAATGGCAAACTGACATGATTTCAAAAGCATTTAAGTCAGTTTTGACATTTTCACTTGTCAATTTAGTCTCCGAGATTAAAAAATAGACTATAGTCGGTCACGGTTTCGTTCCCGCAGCATGCCGCGCTCGTCGGTGCCGGCGGTGTGCGCGCAGTGCGGCTGCGACTTCACGCCCGTGTGGCGCTGGGAGCGTGGCGCCACGCCGGCGCAGCGCCGCCACGACGCCACCTTCACGCCCGCGCCCCCGCCGCCCCAGGCGCGCCGCCTGTGCGAGCTGTGCGTGTCCGGGAACGTCAAGCGGGCGCTCAAGGTTAGGGACTCTTGTTTCAAATACACCACTGAAATGTCAAAACAACTACGGTCCAGCCACAAGGCATAAGGACTGTAGTAAATCTCTATAGAGACGAATGAGCAAGAGACACTCTTTCAAATCAAAATTGATGGTCTATACTATAAACCATCAATCTAAGGAAAATTGTCTATGGGACCTACATAGCAGTTATGGGACTGACATACGGATTGCAATTATAAATTTCCCTAAAAAATTAAAAACAAAATCTTTTCACTACTTTTAGTTAGAGTATTGAAATTATACAAGGTAAATAATTATTTTTTCGACAATAGTGACCCCATGAAAAAAGTTGCTCAGTATAATGGTCTAATATACCACACCCTCAAATTATGACCTATGCACCTTTCTGTCACATATTGTATAAATCCAGTAGCACTGCTGCTCACAATTAGTAAAGTACCGAATACGAAGAATCAATCCTAAGGGGTCGTCCTTTAATCACGCAAAATTGGAATGGAAGGATCCCCTCCAGATTAGATAAAAAAATCACGTTTTACGGGACAATATGACAATCACGTATTTTTGGTGGGACTAAACATGTCATTTATCTGTGACGTCTAAAAGATTGTTGCCAAAAATTTAATTGAAGTGTGCGATCACGTAAAACCCGAGCGAACGAATTGAAGTTCTAAAACTGTCTTAGCTTCTCAAAAATAAAATTAAGATGACGCTGGAAAGTCAGAGAAGGGGTAGCCTAAAACCAAGGGGGAAGGAGGGTATAAAAGTGGTTTTAGAATCCACACATGATTAAAGGATGGCCCCTAATGGGGAACTGAGTTTGCATGACACTCAATTTGAACACACATCAGCTAATAGCATTTGCACGATAAGAGCAATAAAATGGGACAGTAAAATTGGCTAAAGAAATAATTTATTTCGTAATGGCAATAAAAATTCATAATGCCGAAATCAACAATGTCTAAAAAGTAAAAAAAAAAACATTTAATTTCTTGATACCCATAATGTGGACAAAGCTAAAACAAGAATTTGTGTGGTATACATCAATTAAAAAACCCGACTGCTGAAAAATTACTCTAATTAAATTCGGGGTTTACAAGGTAAAATCGACACCTCCTATTGTTGAAGTCGGTTAAAATGTAGCCTATGTTACGGGGCCATAATAACGAATCAACACCGTATTCATCAAAATCGAATGAATAGTTTAGGCGCTACGGAGGAACATACTTAAAAACAAACATACATACATACATGTACTGCTAAAATCATAACCCTTCCTTTTGGCTTCGTCGTAGTCGGGTAAAAAGTAACTTCAAATGTGGTGGCGGGGTGTTATGTTAGATCTTAGTTTTAAGAGGGTGACGGTTTTAAATATTTGATAATTTTTTGCAGTCCCCTACTACTTACTTAGTGCAATTCTTATAGGTCCTAGTACACTATCCGCGTTATCACGCAATGACTGCCTCGTTGATCTAGTGGTCGCAAGCGCGACTGCTGAGCATGAGGTCCTGGGTTCGATTCCTGGGTCGGGCAAAGTGATATTGGGTTTTCTCCATCAGGAATTTCTCAGTAGCAGCCACGGAGCCTGGATTTGTGCCCGGTTGATGGCAATAGGTTTGCCCCCGATTACATGAGACTTAAACGTAACTTGATTATAAATGTCGATCGTTTAAGTACACCCCTGCCTATTCCTTCGGGGATTACAGGCGTGATGTTATGTTTATGTATGACATAAGGTCAAATTACATTGATTAGTGAAAGAAAGCTAGGTCCTATAAGAATTAGCATTGTCTATAGTTCGACCGGATGAATGTGAATTGGCTTGTGGGGTAGTTTTCAATAAAGGTGATGAAGTATGCTAAGATAATGGCGGGGCCCCCCTCTAGAGGGCCAAAGCCTGCCGGGGTCGCGGGACTCATAGAATTACCGTGACCCTGGATCATAAAGGGCTACTGAAGGACACCTTGGATTTTAGTCAGTACAAGTCTGACAGTCCCTCCCGCTCTGCCCTGGGTGGGAGGACTCATTTGATGATTTTACAACGTTAAAAAAAAAAAAAAAAGTATGCTAAGATTTTTAAAGAATCTATCCGTTTATCCGAAACATTTTTTTTGTAATTTAAAACTCAAGTCAGATTCGCCTTTGTTTGAAACTCAACTAACCTTGCGATATATCTCGAGTCGGCCAATCCTACCTATAGTGTGAAAGGTCAGGTTAAACGACTTGTGATAGCATGATATTACACGAGCCGCGCCGTCCGTGTAGATGCGGTCCGGCTTAATCCACATGATGCCGTTTAACCTCACCTTTACATTCACACTAATGTGCCATCACGCGCTTACTCGTGTCGCTTCGAGTGATATTCTTCCAATTACGCATAGGCGTGGTACGACTCGTGATATCACGCGCCGTGGAAAGCCAGCCTTAGACCCCTCATCCGGTGGAACTATAGCCTCACTAGGGCGATTACCTGGATGGTATGATTACCTGTGGTCTGTAGGCGGAGCACACGGCCCGCCTGAAGACTGCGTTCGTGCGCGCCCTGCAGCAGGAGCAAGAGATCGAGCGACGCCTGGCCGCGCCGCCCGCCTCCCCTCCCCCCGCGCCTGCGCACGCGCACGCCGCGCCCGCGCACGCCGCGCACCAGGCGCCGCCGCCCGCGCACTCGCACCAGCATCGCCCGCTGCAGGTAACTATAGCAAGAGAGCGAGCGACGCCTGGCCGCGCCGCCCGCCTCCCCTCCCCCCGCGCCTGCGCACGCGCACGCCGCGCCCGCGCACGCCGCGCACCAGGCGCCGCCGCCCGCGCACTCGCACCAGCATCGCCCGCTGCAGGTAACTATAGCAAGAGAGCGAGCGACGCCTGGCCGCGCCGCCCGCCTCCCCTCCCCCCGCGCCTGCGCACGCGCACGCCGCGCCCGCGCACGCCGCGCACCAGGCGCCGCCGCCCGCGCACTCGCACCAGCATCGCCCGCTGCAGGTAACTATAGCAAGAGAGCGAGCGACGCCTGGCCGCGCCGCCCGCCTCCCCTCCCCCCGCGCCTGCGCACGCGCACGCCGCGCCCGCGCACGCCGCGCACCAGGCGCCGCCGCCCGCGCACTCGCACCAGCATCGCCCGCTGCAGGTAACTATAGCAAGAGAACGAGCGACGCCTGGCCGCGCCGCCCGCCTCCCCTCCCCCCGCGCCTGCGCACGCGCACGCCGCGCCCGCGCACGCCGCGCACCAGGCGCCGCCGCCCGCGCACTCGCACCAGCATCGCCCGCTGCAGGTAACTATAGCAAGAGAGCGAGCGACGCCTGGCCGCGCCGCCCGCCTCCCCTCCCCCCGCGCCTGCGCACGCGCACGCCGCGCCCGCGCACGCCGCGCACCAGGCGCCGCCGCCCGCGCACTCGCACCAGCATCGCCCGCTGCAGGTAACTATAGCAAGAGAACGAGCGACGCCTGGCCGCGCCGCCCGCCTCCCCTCCCCCCGCGCCTGCGCACGCGCACGCCGCGCCCGCGCACGCCGCGCACCAGGCGCCGCCGCCCGCGCACTCGCACCAGCATCGCCCGCTGCAGGTAACTATAGCAAGAGAGCGAGCGACGCCTGGCCGCGCCGCCCGCCTCCCCTCCCCCCGCGCCTGCGCACGCGCACGCCGCGCCCGCGCACGCCGCGCACCAGGCGCCGCCGCCCGCGCACTCGCACCAGCATCGCCCGCTGCAGGTAACTATAGCAAGAGAGCGAGCGACGCCTGGCCGCGCCGCCCGCCTCCCCTCCCCCCGCGCCTGCGCACGCGCACGCCGCGCCCGCGCACGCCGCGCACCAGGCGCCGCCGCCCGCGCACTCGCACCAGCATCGCCCGCTGCAGGTAACTATAGCAAGAGAGCGAGCGACGCCTGGCCGCGCCGCCCGCCTCCCCTCCCCCCGCGCCTGCGCACGCGCACGCCGCGCCCGCGCACGCCGCGCACCAGGCGCCGCCGCCCGCGCACTCGCACCAGCATCGCCCGCTGCAGGTAACTATAGCAAGAGAGCGAGCGACGCCTGGCCGCGCCGCCCGCCTCCCCTCCCCCCGCGCCTGCGCACGCGCACGCCGCGCCCGCGCACGCCGCGCACCAGGCGCCGCCGCCCGCGCACTCGCACCAGCATCGCCCGCTGCAGGTAACTATAGCAAGAGAACGAGCGAGCCTCCAGGGTGACCCAAGAATCGCAGAAAAAAAGGAAATTTAAGAAAATAAGAAAGAAATCCGTCTTTCTGCACCCCCTGCATGCCGACTCGGGCGCATCCCATTCAGGAACTACATAGTTTTTATTATTTTTTGGAAAATTTACACACATTTTTTTATTTTCTTGATCTGTCTGAGTCATGTTAGACGGACAGTAATTTTATCAAAGTAATA
Source organism: Noctua comes (assembly GCA_963082995.1). Classification (NCBI taxonomy): domain Eukaryota; kingdom Metazoa; phylum Arthropoda; class Insecta; order Lepidoptera; family Noctuidae; genus Noctua; species Noctua comes. The sequence goes on along the minus strand of OY720290.1, from coordinate 3,591,923 downwards.
GATCATATTATTAGATCTAAGACGGACGGACAGATCTATTCATCACCCAAAGTTACTAACAGTTATCAAAATTTTTTCTCTTCAAAATACATTCCAATTTTCAACAACTTAAAAAAAAAACACTAATATTAATTCTGGGCATTATATTTTAATGAATCTAATGATAATGTGAGTAGATGTAAGTTTGTTTCAATTGCCGCTACATCGTACTGGTAAGAGTATATATGTCATATGTGTTGTGGCGTTTATGTGTGCTGTCATCAATTTTAGAAAATCGTATTTGGTTTTTTGTTTTTAATGTCTTGTACTGTAAAATCTAACCCGTTTGCATGAGGAAAGTAACTCGCCCATAGTGACGCGAGAATAACCAGGCGTATTAACCGAATCATGCCTTTACACTTATCCAAAAATCATAAACTCTGGGAACACGAAACTGTCACAACGAGCGTATGGCACTCGTGGGCAGCTGAAAATCATACCCTGTGTTGCCATCTGGCATTATGAGGCCCATGTGGCATTAAGCTTTGTTTATATATATTTATTTTTAGTTTTAAGGTATTTTCTTATGTTCAATGTCATTAAAAAAAAAGTTGGAACTTTGACCTCCAATATGTAACTGGAAGGTTCCCAGGCATGGCCCAGAACAAAAAATTTTGGGGAGAACAAGTGCCTTTTGGCTTCGTGAAGGATCTTTTTACAGCCATTATTGTATGTGTGCACAGATGTCGGTGTCGCGCAGTGCGTCTCGCGGAGGCTCCACGTCGTCGCCGGCGCCCAGCAAGACGCCCGCGCCGCCGCCTGCACCAAGGTAACTATACCCAGCACACTAAAGCTCATTTGCACCACCACTAAATTTTAGTCGCGCTGTGATCCTGTCACTCTCAAATCCAAACGTTTGTCAGGAACAGGACGTTAAGCAAACTGTTCTGAGTACGTTTAATGCTAAATACATTAGTTCTTCTTTCTTTATTGTGTGGTTAGTGCCTAACCTGGTGTCAGAGTTTTTATGCTGTCCATGGGCCTCTGACTTGGCTTTATTGATTAGTAATATGTGATGAAGGCTTCGAAAAAAGGCCCCGAGTTCCATAACATTGAGTTTTATCAAGATGGTACTCTTACTAGATGGAATATTCGTAACATAATTTGCATTCGTAACATAAATGTGTCTTTCGGGAAATGCGAGCGCAGTCTTTTTAACATTTAACTTTTGTTTCGTGTAGAACCTTGGCATCATCGGAGTCGCTTCGCAGTCACCACTCTGACCGCTCCAGAGAAACCAGTGAAGTGCCAGCCAAGAAAGGAAAAGGTAAACAACATTATATCGCATCACGTCAATCATTTTAGATCATCATCCATCATCTTCGCCTTTTCCCAACTATGTTGGGGTCGGCTTCCAGTCTATCCGAATGCAGCTGAATACCAGTAATTTACATGGAGCGACTGCCTATCTGACCTCCACAACCCAGTTAGTACTGGGTAAATACGATACCCCTTGGTAAGACTGGTTGTCAGACTTTTTGGGCCACTGAGTACCTAACGACTGTCAAAGATCTACAAATGACAGCCAGGACCAACGGCTTAACGTGTTTTCCGAGGCACGGTATCAATCATTTTAGATATGTCAGTTATAATTAATAGGAAATTGATTCACTACGTCCGACTGCCTCGTTGGTCTGGTGGTCGCAATCGCGAGAGCTGCGCATGAGGTCCTGGGATCGGTTCCCTGGGCGGGCAAAGTATTTTTGGGTTTTTCCATCAAGAATTTCTCAGTAGCTGCCACGGAGTCTGGAATTGTGCCCGGTTGATGGCAACAGGCTCGACCCCTATTACATGGCACTGAAACATAACTGGTGAAATGTGGATATACTATTAGGTACACCTCTGCCTAATCCTTCGTGGATTATAAGCGTGATTTTATGTTTGGTTTCCTTCGTCCATTAGTGAAACGGTAATTTTTGAGTTTATCGCGTTCAGACGGACAGTCGCAGTGTGTTTGTTTTACAATTTTACAATAATGTAGTAATACATTGTTCTTTCACAGGATCATCATCAAGCAGCACTAGTCAAAACAGTAGCAGCAGTAAGCAACAACAGGTAAAAACACCATCAACACATCAATATATATATGTTAAACCTTGTTTCAATCCTTAGAAGTTACAAATTACTTTGTGTTGTGTATTTTTTTTTTTCAATAAAACCTGTTTGTGTTGTGCAGCAGCTGGCGGCAGCGGCAGCAGCGCAGATGGCGTTCGAGCAGCACAGTGCGGCCGCCATGCAGGCGCTGCAACACCAGCTGTTACGAGGTAGTAGTTCCGTTTGAGTTTACTCTGTAGTTTCAGTCTCTTTTACTGTTTAAAATATAAATAACATATGTGGAGGTGGATACCCGATTTATTTGTGAAAAAGGGCTTTGATCGTTTTTATTGTGGAAGTTTTTTTTTTTTTTTGCTTTTTTTTTTTTTCATTTTTTTTTTTTGGACTCTTAGCTAAAAATATCAGAGAGATGGTACTAAATGGTAAAGATATTTGGAGGCCATGTTCACATAATATTTTTGCCCCAACCAAGTGGCGATAGGGTGACTTGTGTCAGTTTGGTTCAATATGGGCATATTGTTACCTCGCAGCTCGTAAAAATAGCGCTGTCTTCCGAAACTTATGAATCACAGTCCGATTGGCAGACATTGCATTTGAATCAGCCCAATCGGGAAAGTCTAGTTTTTACCCAAACGTGCGACGAACGCCTACACTTGCACTCGCACTCGTCGTCGCACTAAAACACTCAAACAGCCCCTCCATGGTGCCAGTGGTGGCAGTTCTGTACAGCGTAATGTTTCATACTCCCCCCTCTCCCCAGGCCTGTCGGGCGCGGGCGGCACGTCGGGCATGTCTCCGGCCGCGGCGGCAGCGGCCATGATGCAGTTCTCTCCGCTGATCTACACGTACCAGCTCGCCATGGCGCAGGCCTCCGCGCTAGGTAAGCGTTGTACGTATTACACACACACTTTTTACTTTTTATTATATCTATTGAGCTCTGTGTTCATGGGAAACTTAAGCTGCCAGCGACAAACGAAGCGAAGCACGCTGAATATTGATATTATTGCATAATTATTTAAGCAGTTGGTTTAAAGTTGAATTTGTGGTTTTGAAAAATGAATCTGTTCGGGCGCCGTCGGCTATCTCCGTCAGGCGTCGGGCGGCTGCGCGGGCGACGGCGCGGGGTACGAGCTCACTTAGCTAGCGAGAACAACCGACGACACACACGCGCCTTATTATTTCTGCTGTACAATATTAATTTTGGATATACGTTGTCATTTTAAAGTTCAAGTTAAGACCCCAACAGAATCATTTTTGTAAAATACATAGTTTGCATGACCTTTTTACGGGATCATGAGCGAATGACCAGTAATGCTGTATTTATAACGATGCTGAAAGAATATTCTGAAACTTGTTTCCCATGAGTAACAGGCTTTATTGTTATGTTTTTTGTTTGCTATGCTTTTCTACCAGATATAATTTAGACTGCCTCCTTGGTCTAGTGGTCTCAATCGCGACTGCTGAGCATGAAGTCCGGGGTTCGATTCCCCGGTCGGGAAAATTGTTTTTGAGTTTTTCCATCAGGAATTTCTCAGTAGCAGCAGTCTGGATTTGTGCCCGGTTGATGGCTATAGGCTCGCCCCCTATTACATGGGACTTATACATAACTGGCGAAATGTGGGTATACTATTAGGTATAACTCTGCCTAACCTTCGGGGATTACAGGCGTGATATTATGTGATGTTTATTTAGAATTTCTCAAAAAACCTAGGATGTGTTTTGCAAGGTTTTAAACTTCCGGTTTTCTAATAGCTTGATCACGTCAGTGGTTTAGAATGAACGACGTGATTTTGAATTTCACCAAAATGCTCATGCAATGTTGCTTATTATAAGTACTCCCACAATTAGTCTCCACAAAATTATTTGATTTGAACACTCAACCGTTTTATTTTACATTTTTACCACACATGCTGTATTCAGAGACAACAAGCCCTATTTTTTGACGTACTTTATTCGCTTAGAACGCTTATTGTCGTACGTCACTGACGATCTAAGGACTGATAATCTTGCCTACATTGCACCCTGTATTGTAAACCCACGCTCCGGCAATATCAGTGAGCACAATTCTGCTCATGTTGTGTTCGCTTGCAGCCGGTAAGGGCGGCTCCAACTCCAGCGGAGGCGCGGCCGCGATGGCGGAGATGCAACGCGTGGCAGAGGCGCAGAGGCAGTACCTTCTCGATATGATACCTGGACAGCATCCTAGGAACCCTTGGACGAAAAACTAAGGTAAGGTAACTAGCTGAAGAAAGATTATTACCATCGTGATGATCATTCATCATTTTCCTGCCCTGGTCCGAAAAAATGTGTTGCGCCGACCACAAGTATCAGTACTTGTGGTCGGCGCAACACGTTTTTTCGTTCCATTCTCCTCTGTCAACCGTCACGCTATCATTTACTCTTTTTATTTATTTATTTAATACTTCATGTACAATAATGGTACATAGGCGGACTTAATGCCACAAGGCATTCTCTACCAGTCAACCTTTGGGTTAAATAAGAAAACTTTGTGATAGGGTACAAAATAAACATACAGGGTGTAAACAGACCCTTCACATAGCCGTCAACCAAGCATTCTGTACATCAAACTAAGTAACTTTACGCAAAAATTATTGCTGGGAATCGACTTTTTTTTTTTGGGTTAAAAATCACGTTTTACGGTAGGACTCGATGGAAAGCACTTAAAACATTGTGCTGATGGATGGTTTTAATAGTACGGGGGTCGTGGAGATGTGTAAAGTAAAAATCTTACATTAAAAACATGTATTTAAAAAGAAGTTGGAACTTTGACCTCCAATAACTCCGTAACTATAAAGTTCCCAGGTATGGTCTAGAACAAAAAAATTATCGCAAAGACGGGGAGAACAAGTGCCTTTCGTTTATGTTAAGGGTCTATTTACACCCTTTATAAAAATAACTTCTTGCTTTCGAAAATTTATATAGGCACTTATAATGATACTAAAGCATATATACAAATAAAATAATCTAATACAGACTACTCCTTATATTATTCCTCACGCAATTCATCCATCGTTTCTTGGGTCTTCCTCTCCCTCTCCATCCATCAACATTTATATGCATCACTCTTTTAGTCACATGGATGATAATACTCATTTGGGGTCGGTGTAGTACGTTTGTTCATCTTACGTGATCTATGTTGTGTGCTCTCCAAACCGATTAAATGGCAATCTTTTCTTTCGTATACTTTATTTAAAAGTTGCCACCCGACTGCGCATAAGTAATTTAAAATTCATGAAGGGAAATATAGTAGAAGAGAGCTATATAAAGTTAAATTGTTGAATCGCAAATAAATACAATAAAAAAAAATGTGTAAAACTAAATATTTTGCCAAAGATGTTCTATACAAACTTTGAAATCATTGACAATTCACACTGCACTTCTAAATAATAATAATCTTCTGTTTCATACAAAAATACAATAAACAAAAACGTATGAAACAGACTGGCTAAATAAGGGAGCATGTATTTTTATGGGAAAACCCCAAAGAGCAAACGATAATCAAATTAATTTAATTTCCAGCTGTGAGGAGACCAACACGAACTTCAAGTGACAGTAGACGATTGAGGAAGCAGTGATTATCGTAACAATAATGCAACGTAAAACGTATATTAAAATAAATACGTTACATGATGTTTGGCGACGGAGTGATTATTATAAATATTTAATTGACATCAGCCGGAGCATTGGAGCGCTCTTTGAAGCTAGTAATGAAAGAAATAAATCATTTTTTTTACTATATTATTATTAAACATATTATGTGTTCACTTTTTTGACCGCCATGTACTGCAAAATTAAGTTAAATTAGAGGAAAAACTTGTATAAACAATTTTCACTCTGTGTTTATCATGTTGTTATTAGCAGTTCAGGAGTTAGGAGAGATTTATGAACTTATGGATACAAAAATGGTTGGTTTCAAACGAAAACCATCCTTGAATAAAATAACGACCATGTAAAAGAACATTTTCGTACGAAAATAAGTAAACATTTGATTATAAAAGAATAAAGACTTTCGTGTGGTTGAACATCAAGAAAAATATGTTGTCAAAAATGTACGTGGCGGTCAAAATGCTTAATTAACTCAAAAAAAAAAAACGTTCGGTATAAGGAAACTATGAAAGCAAACGCTAGATTTCATACATTCTTTCGAGAAAAAACACTGCAGAGAATGCATTTCTAAGAAAAATCTAGAATAAAATAGGTTTAACTAGTGTCTAAGGATAATTTTTCAAAGTCTTACAAAGCGATGCACAAGTTTTTAAATACGTAAATGGCTTAGATTAGGTCTTATCAACGATTACAGTTTTTTGTGCTAATATGGCACAAGATCTCAATAGGAGACATTGCTGGGCAAAACTTTATGAAATAAATCGTGATAATTTACTTTATATTCAAGGCGTCATGGTTCTGTTTTGCTTGAATGATATTATCAGGAGAGCGCCGAGCCGTTGTAAAACATTTGTAAAATAGGGAAATTTCAAGAAATACAAAACTTTTTTTATTTCTAAAAATGCCTTTTATTGGCCTATAAAACATTGTAGTACACGTTTTAACCTTTTTAACGCCAGAGCATAAAAGCACGCGCGTGCCATCCACGCCAAGCTACAATTTCAACTAACATTTTTGTGTCGTTTGGCGTACAGGGCACGCGCTTGCTTGTCACGTATATGAGACAATGGCGTTCAAAAGCTTAAGGAAGGTCAATCAATCAACATTTTCTATATTTTAGATATTTTTCAAATTCTTCTATAATACTTCATATTTCTGCCCTATGTTACGTCCTAAAACACATGTATGGATGCCGCTAAATGTAATATATCAATGGAGCTTTATCTGGATCGACATATTTGTTTAGAATCTTGGTTAAGCTAAAGCTTCTGATCTTACATAGTTGCTTTTTTGATAATATTGTCCCTGAAAACTTACAATACCACTGAATACTTTTGAAAAACATGATTTTTATAAAGACGCTCAAACATTTTTGATTATCCCGCAGAAATGTAACGGAATAATATAAAATATTTTCTACGTTTTTTTTTAAGTTTAAATACTTTTATTTAATCGCAAATATATTTATATTATATCTACACCTCTGCCTAGCCCTACGGGGATTACAGGCGTGATGTAAATAGTATGTCTACAATTTTGTCCAGCAATGTCGAAGAAGCTAGCACTCAGTGGGTAAAACGGTAAGCGTGTGAAATGTCTAGGTAATAAGTGATTCAATCATTTTATATGATGTGTTTTTAACTAGGTTACGAATAAATGGATATTGCTAAGGATAACATTGCTTTTTATTTAAGTATAATTTTTTGATACCCAGACAGTCATGATATTTCCACGTATAAATAAAGTAGCAGTGGCGAAGGTTCCATAAAACTCGATTCCTACCGGATTCCCTTTGAAAAATGGCACGTCAGTATTCTTAATCCAAATAATATAACCACATTAAAGATATGTACTTCGGCTTACCTCTTACAAAAATTGAGCCTTCGCTACTGTAAAGTAAAAAACATTAGTATGCGCGTCAAGACTACAAAACCGGACTTTTTGTGTAAATCTACGATAAACGGGTAAATCGAGACAAAACGGAAAGGGATTTTAACTTTGAATTATTATTGTATTTTGCCAACAAGGCCTCTAAATAATCTATACAAATAAATGTAATTGAAGCGTCTGTTTGTAATATCAAAATAACAGCTTTTTACTGAATGCCTTTGAAAGTATATACGGTAGTTATAAAAAAAAACTTTTATTTTTGTCCAACTGTCTGTTCCGGCTAATCTCAGAAACGGCTGGGCCGATTTTGACGGGACTTCTACTGGCAGATAGCTCACGTTATACGGTCTTACATAGGTTACTTTTAATTAAGAAAAATAATTAGGGATCCGTGCAAAACATTTTAAACCCTGGAAATTGGTAATAAAATTCGGTTCAAAAAGGGAAGTAATATCTTTCTCTCCACTAGTTTATTTATGATGTTCTATTAATAAACACAATTTAAATACATATTATTCATGAAACATTCAGGCCTTAGCCACACTCGGTATAGGAATTGAACCATTTTTATTGTTATTTGTGGAAATAAAACACGAGTAAGCAAAAATAAAAAATTCCTCGAGTGTGAAATACATTGCATTTTGAACCTAATAGTAGTGCGATAAGAGCCAGTTTTCGAAGAAGTGCATTAAAACAAAAATAAAACTCGTATTCTTCAAACGATTGATGGAAAATAGAACGCGGTTAATTCGTTTAGCGCTAAACGTTTTTAGTCATTTGTGGTGCCACCATAATGGCAAAAATAGTACATTTTGATTTAAGTGGGAAACTTTGTTATTGCATTCGAGGCTGAATTCACATCCGAGCCGCAGGCAAGGTTGGCGTTTTTCAATATCTACACTTTCGAAGAAAGAGAGAGACTATGATTTCAATTCAATTCATTTATTTCAGACACAATGAGTGATAGTAATTGAAAAATCAGAGACAAATAAATACACACCACATGTTTTATAACTAAATTTACCATCAAAATAATATATAAAAAATTAATTAACACAATAATTTTTCATATCAAATAAAATGTCCACAACCAAAATTTAAAATTAAATAAATATAAGTTAAAAATTTAATAAAAATAAGGTCATTTGAGATCTACATTATAAATTAATTAAAATGACATGAATAAAAATACAAATACACCATATTTTCCTTAAAAAAAGAAATACAAATACAATGCAAAAGGGAATACAAAAATGTGGGGCGAACAAGGAGTAACAAATGTGAAGCGACTGCGCGTTATTCTAAATAATTAAATTCTCTTTTTGACATGCAACTTTACACAATGCTACAATATTGGACAGTCGAATCGGCCAGTCACAGCCCTGAGAATGCTGTTGCTGCTGTCGCGGGCACGACTGAGCAAGGATGCTGCTCTCTTTCTCAGGCTGCCATGGAAGCCATTAATATGAGCGTTTGCAAGCAAACCCGACGCACTGCAGTGCCTCGGCAGCCGCATCAGCATCCTAAAGGCATTGTTATACTGATCGAATTTACTTTGAAGGAGAAGCAAAGGTATGAAGCCGCTAAACAGCCTATTATGAAAAATACAAAATTCAAATATGTTTTTGAATTTAGAACACAAATAAATATTATTTTTTTCATAAAAGTAAATATTTTTAAATAATCATGTTTATCTATGATATTCTATTTATATTTAAATATTCTAAAAATATTTACGCCGTAAAGACGCATATCAACTTACCTAGATTTAAAAAAAACAATCACCGCCGACTATATGCATTGAACCAATTTGGACTTGATATATGTAGTTCAGTTATCTGTGGAAATATTTATTTCCTCACTCGTTGTGATAAATGAAAAAAAAAAATCACGCGTGTGAAATACATTGCATTTCGAACCTAATCGTAGTGCGATGCCAGTTTTCGAGGAAGTGTATTGAAAAACACATTTTTTCATTGTATGACGGTTTTTATTTACAAATTATTAAGTACTATAAAAATACATGTTTTATGTACCAAGGGCCGCTGGTTGTACATCGCCAGGGTCACGACCCGAGTAATCTCTTAGTCTTACTTGCATATTGATATCGTGATCCATGTCTCTTGCTGGTAACGACCGACGATTAAATTTATTTATATAAAATTCATACCACAACTCTCTATTACTTCTTACAACAACCAAATAAACGTTCAAAAGTAATGGGCTTAAGTTATACATTAATATCTGTACAAAATGTATTAATTTGTTATCGTTAGTTCCTACAAATATATTTCTTTTTAAAACCTCTCCATTAAAGTAACGACCATCATCGTCAAAATCTTTTGTATCTTGTTTTGTTGTGTTTATGTGATCCATAAACGAAATAACATGAAAAGACAGCAATAAGACATCGCTCAATATAAATATCAAAGTGGCTATGTACAAGCGATCCCATTTGTTCACAGTCGTATGTGCGCTCGCTTTCGAACTACGACAAAGAGAGTATACAATTCGAAAGTAAAGCAAACAATTGATTGTCACAGTTAAGATAAAAATAATAAATCCTACATCACTAGGATTTACATCAGATTCAAAAAAATAACCAGAAGTAACAAAGAAATGAATAAGCGTTGTAATCAAAGGCCCTCCCCAACCAAAGAAGACACTCTTGAAGGTCTTCCATCGGTTAAGCACATTAAAAACTATTACAATGTCCGTGTAAAACATGTGACATATAATTATCAACCAGTGGTGCTTGACCGTTGCAAAGTACATTAATAGATATATAGTAATAATAGCAAACCAACATAATTCTGTTATCCTATGTGTGGTATCATTAATATAATTTGTAATTTGCATCATCAAAGAGACGAAGAAGTTTGTTAAAATTGCGTTGAGGCACACGAAGTTTCTATAATTTCGAAACTTTCTTAATACGCACCATGATGTCACGCCGTAGATCAGCGTAGTTAAGGTCAGCACAAACATGATGTAGTGTGTGGAAAACTCTAGATTTTCGTATAATTCTCGAGCATAAGACATCTTGGATATCCATTTCACAGTTCCCCTTGTCAAACAATCGGTTGAAGCACACGTAAAAGCATTATGGTGTTTCGGTCCTGGGCACACCAAGTACTCGTATCGTATCGTGTTCTCGTATTTATACTTGTACTCTGCCAATATACTTGAAGCAATCCTCATTTTTTTCAATGATTTCTTCCGAAACTGACGATGGAATAACACTCAAAACCAAACGCAACTAAACAAATTAAAACCAATAATGTATTACACTGTATTTAAAGGTTATTTAATTACCTAATGATTTTGAGTTTCCTGTTTGGTACAACAATATTTTAGGAAAAGCTGGTCAACTGCATGTCCATGGATCAAATAAATAATAATTATGATTACCAAGAATATCGGATGACGACATCAGACAAGCCATGGACGTAAGTATATATAAATGACTAACCTGACTATTCACCTAACCTAGCCGTGCAATTGGAGAGGCGTACGTGCTGTGGACTACTGAAGGGTGATGATGATTTGTTTGATACAAAATACCGAGTTGAAATGCAAAAAACAAGCGCATTTGGAAGCAGGCGGAACCCGTTGAAATATAATATAATTAAAAGATGGAACGGGTCGGGAAGTTGCGTGGTATCTTCTCGTCCAACTTACCGCAGTGTCTCAAGACGAAAGTCAGACCAGTGTGTGTTGCCAGTGATTACATACGGGACCGAAACGTGGTCGCTCACAATGGGCCTCATCAGAAGGCTTAAGTCACCCAACGGGCAATGGAGAGGGCTATGCTTGGAGTTTCCTTGCGTGATCAAATCAGAAATGAGGACATCCGCAAGAGAACCAAGGTTACCGACGTAGCCCGAAGAATAGCTAAACTTAAGTGGCAGTGGGCAGGGCACATTGCTCGCAGAACGGATGGCCGATGGGGCCGAAAAGTTCTGGAGTGGCGACCGGGAACCGGAAGACGCTGCGTTGGAAGGCCTGCCACTAGGTGGATCGATGACCTGGTGAAGGTTGCAGGGATCCGCTGGATGCGAGTCGCACGGGACCGGTCAATGTGGCGACACTTGGGGGAGGCCTATGTCCAGCAGTGGACGTCTTTCGGCTGAAATGATGATGATGATGGAACGGGTCCGGCCTGGCTTCCAACGAAATGCGCTTGTCTTTTGCTTTTCAGTCAGGTTTTTATGATTATTTTATTTTCAGCTTTTCAGTATAATAATGTGGAAGATTTCACAGACGATTAAACTTGTTGATTTTTTCACTTTTATATGATAGGTCATTTCGAATAACCAACTTTAAATCGTTATAAATCCTACATGGCATTCGAAATGAAAAATGATATGAGAAACCAAAGATTTTCATATACCTATTCTATGATACTCCCCACTTAACATATTTCGTGGACTTTATTTTTTTCATTTTTCACAATATGGCATCTGGTTGTCGCCTTTGAATTTTGATTACTGTCATTTAGTCTTTAGTGACACTCGCAAAATTATAGCCCGGTCAAAATAGACATTGACCCTTGCCTTTTTTTATCTTGGTAAAATCATCAAATGAGTCCTCCCACCCAGGGCAGAGTGGGAGGGACTGTCAGACTTGTACTGACTAAAATCCACGGTGTCCTTCAATAGCCCTTTATGATCCAGGGTCACGGTAATTCTATAAGTCCCGCGACCCCAGCAGGCTTTGGCCCTCTAGAGGGGGGCTCCGTCATAATGCTGACACTCTTTGACAGCGAGTCGCCCATTACTCGCCGCCCGCATGTCCGCGACATTGACCCTTGCCTTATGGTTAATTCATTGGGAATCACAACAGCATGTATATCTTTGGTAATACTTGGTAAATTCTTATTCCTTACCCGATGAACCATCATACTCATGGCGTCCTTAGCAGGCATGTAAGGAGCACTAGTACTTAGTACATCTTGAATGTTGTGAAAAATTTGTGATGGTGCATCCATTGAATGGTGGGCTTTTTGTTTGATGTTAGCTTTTAAAGTTAATTCTATCTTGTTTTCGGGATCCGGTAAATGAACATGTTCAAAATTTTTCGAAATAATAATATGTGACTTATTCGTACCCACTATTGAAGAAATAGCCACATTGCACCGGGTAGTATCTATTTTCGTACACCGCCAGTAGAACTTCGTATTTCATTTTCTATTTAAGTGATAGGAATATCCTTTGTGACGCATCGGGGTACAACTAGTTGCTCATACATTTATGATGAAATCTCTAGAAAGATTTCGATTTTAGCTAATAATTTAACACAACATGGTATTGATTCTGAGTATGCCACGTATGTATAATCTTTAGATTTAGTCACTAGTGGTGTCAAACAATGCCTAAATAAGCTTTGTCGACGAATCTTTCTTTGGTGAAAGATTCTGTCGTCGATTCACTCATGACTTAATCGTTCTGTCGGCTAAATGTTCGTAGTGAAAAGGTTCTGTGGTCGATCCGCTCATGAATAAATCGTTTTGTCGGCGAATCGTTCGTAGTTGAAAGGTTCTGTCGTTGAACAACTCATAAATGAAACATTCTGTCGGCGGCGGCTCATTCGGCAGAGAAACGTTTGTCGGAAGTAAGTTTCAGAATCGTTAATATAATAGTAAATTTGATTTTGGGGAAATATAAGATGGTTCGCGGTCGAACCGAGAAACAAAACGCCAATGAGCAAGAAGCTCAAGCGCATCAGGCCATGACCCCGTCTGGTGGTAAGGGGGAGAGGGGATGGATGTGCGAAGGAGAAGGGTATATAGGGTAGAAAGAGAGAAAGGAAATACGCGGAAACGCAAGTGCTGACTCAATCAATTAAGCTTCGAATTTACGGTCAAGTTATTTAATTAAAAATAATAGTTTATAAGAGAGAGATGAAAAAAAAACTAAATGAAATCTCGGTTACTGATACCACACCAATCGATCGATCGTCGATCGATGGTAGAATGGATAAGTCGACGTCGATTGACAGTTTCTACTACACCAATTGATCAATCGTCATCATTTCTACCATCGATTGATTGGCGATCGGCGATCGATCGATTGCTGTGCTAACACCTATGGTATGTGGGTGGTTATCGCAACTTTAACATAGTTTCTGCGGTGTATCTATCTCCTACTTACTATATGTCGATGCAGTCTTGTTCATATTGTCCACCCGCCGAGGATTGCTTGTGGGAGATTACTTTTTTCTTGGGTTGATCCATTATAAGGATAGCTTTGAGGATACTCTCACTCGGCAGATCTTCAAACATTTTAGATACTGACTTCATAAAATATTTAAACGACACAGTTTCGTTGTAATGTTCAGGTCCACTCATGTGGGTTAAACAGAGCGCATACGAGTGAACAAATGGGTCTTGAATGCTTCCATCAATGCTTACGTCAAAAAAGTTTAAAATCTGCTGCTGCAATTTATCCTTCACGTTACTGTTGTATAAAGAATATTCTTCAGGAAAATTTTCGATAGACTTAAAATCACTTTTTCTAATAGGGCGTCCAGCAAAAGGTGCTATGACATATTCTTCATAGTTAAATTCGCTGTAGTATTTGAAGAATCCGCCCAGCAGTTGATGTAGATTCTCTGTATTCGTTGAATTGTACGGCAGCTCGTTGAAACCCATGTCCCAGTCGTAGTAAAAGTGACTTTTCGAATCTTTTTGTAACATGTAAACAGTGGGCACCATATTCTTTTGTTGTAAATAAAATATTATGAGTAAATACAATACATATTTTTGTGGTAGGATTTGGCCATTTAGACTCTGAATTTTGAACCAGAATTTCAGAAATATCGCCAAAGAGAAGAACTTTTCATCTAGATTGAAGTAGTATTTGACAAGTTTGCTGTTTTCAACAGCCATCTCACCGAATTTAAACATAAGGTCTACATTACGCTGCGTAGGTATGTGGATAAACTGAAGTAAAGAAATTCTAGCTAAGTCATAGTGTATCTTCTGGGTATACAGTTCAGGTTGCTTCTTGAACAACTCGTAGGCTTCCTGTACGATGCTGGAGTTTGTTGGGTAAGAAAATGGTAATTGTATGTAGAGGTCTATATCACTTGATGGTAAAAGTAATCCAGTCGCTAGTGACCCAAAGGGAATTGCTTTATAACCTGCAAACAACAATAAATAAATAATAACTGATATTTTAAAAACGTCTTAGGTACCTAATTAGATTTGTGTAAAACGTTTTGCATAATATTGTTTTCTCACCTTGCCATCGTTGGTTCAGCGTGGTCTGCACGTCAATTAGCACTCGAGATAGTACGTCAGCAGGATCTCCCGCGGCCTTCCTTTGCTCGTGCTGTATTTGCCACCACTGGGAGTCGAAGTCCCCCGTCAGACACAGCGGTGTGCACAGCACTCTGTTTCGGGCGGACACCAACACTACCGCCGCCGTAATCACTTCAAAGGAAAAATATATCATTATTATAATTAATACACATTTTGCAAAAGTAACTAGTTTAAATGATGTACTGTGGTTCATTATTGCGGTCTTAGATCGGTAAAAAACCCTTTCATTTAAAAAAATATATTGTAATATAATTCTATTCTTTGTTTAGAATTGAATAACAATAATGCATTAATATTTCTGCTTAAACTTGTTACCTTTTACTATTTTTTATTTACTTACGTAGTGAATTCAACATATTTAGTGTAGGCGTACCTACTTTGATAACTAGGTAATCAAGCGCTACTAAGACCTATTTATATAAGAAAAAAACCTGGGAAAAATGTATGTATACCTACATATATACCTCTATAAAAATGCATGTATAATGTGCGTGCAATTTGATTATTTACATGTAGGGGAGAGTGGGTTTAGCACTAACAGTGAGCAAGTAGTTAGGTATAGGTAGTAGGTACTACCGGTTCAAACATGACAATACTAAACTTATACTGTCACTTACGGGATATCTTCCGTGATTGTTCATTATTTTGAGCTCCCGATATTTCGGCGCTGTTGCAAGCGCCATGATCGCGGGTTGACTGGAAAATGCGGGATGCAGGGGGACGGAAGATATCCCGTAAGTGACAGTATACGTTTAGTTGTAAACCGTGAAAGCTTAAAACAGTGTATGACAATACTGTCAATACAAGGAAAGACCCTGCAAGTCGTATGTTCATCAAGTACGCTAGTTACACCAAAACAAAACAGTTTACGTAGACTAATCACTCGAGGAATGAATGGCGACCAAGGAATAGACAGAAAATTGTTGGTCGACCGGCGGCGAGATGGGCAGACGACATTGTTGCCATCTCGGTTGAGGATGGCACCGGAGCTTGGAGATTGGCACAACCAGAGAGAGCCTCTATGCACCAGTGGGTGAAATCGGACTGTGCATGAGGATGATTAATCACTCGAGGGCCCAGTGGCGTAGCTACCATGAGTGGCACCCGGTGCGGATATTGTAGGTGTCACCCCAAAAATCAATCAAAAATTAAAATCTATACATATAAAATTCAAAGTCCTGACTGACTGACTGACTGACTGACTGACTTATATATCAACGCACAGCCCAAACCACTGGTCCTAGAGACATGAAATTTGGACAGTGTACTCTTTGTAAAGAGTAGGTATCCACTAAGAAAGGGTTTTTCGAAATTCCACCCCTAAGAGGGTGAAATGGGGTGTTGAATTTTCTATGTAACTTTTTATTCTCTGAGTCGATTGACTTGAAATTGTGTCTACATATACTTCAGTTAAAATGATGAGATACGTGTATCACAGTTTTTCCAAAATCATCCCCCAATTTAAAATTCAATGTCCTGACTGGCTGACTGATATATCAACGCACAGCCCAAACCGCTGGTTCTAGAGCCATGAAATTTGGAGAATGTACTCTTTGTGGAGAGTAGGTATCCACTAAGAAAGGGTTTTTGAAATTCCACCCCTAAGAGGGTGAAATGGGGTGTTGAATTTTCTGTGAAACTCTCTCGGTTGACTTGAAAATGTGTCTACATATACTTCAGTTAAAATGATGAGATACGTGTATCACAAAATCATCCCCCAATTTAAAATTCCATGTCCTGACTGGCTGACTGATATACCAACGCACAGCTCAAACCGCGGGTCCCAGAGATGAAAATTGGAGGGTGTATTCTTTGTGAAGAGTTAGTATCAGTTTTTCGAAATTCCTACCCCTTAGAGGGTGAAATGGGGGTGTTGAATTTTCTGTGAAACTTTTTACTCTCGGGGTCGATTGACTTGAAAATTTGTGTACATACTCTTCAGATAAAATCCAGTAAATCCGATGTCCAATCTCAAACCAAGGTATCAATATTTCAGATATTTAATTTAATTGATATAACTTTATAATAAAAATAGCAAGTTATAAGCAAGTAGGTACATGTAAATCTATGTATGTATTATAGATAGATACATAGATTACTTATTATTCCAGAAGTAAGAACCCGGTGGGCAATTCCCTAACTCCACGCGGGCGAAGCCGCGGGCATAAGCTAGTAAAAAAATAAAAGTAATAAATCAAGTAACGTTCAAGATTGAAAAGAAACAGTACATCTAATGTCTCCTGCACCTTCCTACATCGAAAGGACTATAGTGGCAGTTATGCAATTGCCAAAGTTTTACGAAATTTTATAGGTGGCACTACTAATGTTCACGGTCGGTGCGGGCCGCCCCCGCCACCACCCCTAGCTACGCCACTGCGAGGGCCTCGTGGCTAACTAATAAAAGCCCCACGACGATCCGACCCTTCCGTGTGTTGGGAGGAAAAAAATGCTGTAAGCCAACCCAAATACAATAATTTTTTTTAAACATTGCCCCACACTAGGAATTTCTCCTGTATCGTGGGTGTGTTTACAAACATTTAAACTCACATGCACAAACAGCCAGACCCGGAACAACTACCTGTAGATTATACAAATATTTATTCCGTGTGGGGATCGAACCCACAACACGTAGCGCAGCAGCCAATCGCTCAGCAACTGCGCCCACCGTCAACCGTGCCGTCGAATATCCTGATTATTAACATTTTCCACCTATTTGTCACAATGTACTTAGGTAAAGTTAATAAGTAGGTACATACACCGTGTCTTTTTAGTCGTCTTACAAAGGTGGTCCACTCAATGTACCCGACATAATTTTTTTTTACCTACCATAATATAGGTACAATGAAAAATAAATAATACATTAGATTAAAATTATGAAACATCTTGTTAACCTTTTCACCGCCACGGACTTCAATAGAAGTTCCAGATTTCCGTGCCACCAGCGCCACGACTTCATTAGAAGCTCTTAATTTTTAACTACCTATTAAACATAAAAGCTTTAATTTAAAAGCTTCGTTTCATTTCATTATTTAATATAGCACGGCCTAATACCCTGTTTTTTACTTTTCCACATATAAGTAGCCCTTATTTGTCTTAAAATCGGCAAAAACAAAAACTCCGAAAATTTTTAATGTCCCCAGAGCGAGCGCCAAGGACTTGATATATAGTCGGCTAGTGATAATAATAATAATAATAATAATATATTTATTTGCTTAAAACAAAGCTGATGTGACGCGAATGTTATCACTGCTGGATTTCGCCCGTTGAAATATTTATAAATACTACTATTGAAAACAATTTGAGGTCAGTAAAATATGAACTTAGTTTACTACTTTATAACAAAAGGAAAATAGACGAATTTCGACCTTCAGATAGTTGCCGATTCAGCATTACATAGTTGTTTTCAATCCTTATCGATAATTATATTCCCATCTCTACAAAACAATTGGTTTTCCGTGCCCCGGACGCCACGGACTATAATAGAAGTCGTTCTGTGACGTCATAAGCGTACGGCTGTCAAGGTCACTTAGGCATGTGCAGCACCAATCAGGACGCGCACGTATCCTTCTTTTTAATTTGCTTATACACTGTTTTAGTTTTACTAATAATAGTAAACAATAGTGAAAAATGAATGAAGAACTGGGTTCGGATTAGCTGTCGTTGCCCGTCCGAACGAATGTTTGGGATGATCCGTGGGAATGCTCGGCGTGAATGCTGTGGGACCGCGACTTTAGAATGGCCGCCGTGACGGGTAACCGCTACCGTTACATGAGTGAAGAAAATAAAAAAGCCAAAGCTTTAAAAAGAGTACTGTGATAGTACATTGCTTCAAGTGTGTTATAATTTAAATACATACTCACTTTCAATTTCGAAAAACGAGACGACTTTTGAAATCGCGCTATTTACATAGTCAGTAACTAGCTGCTGACGTTTAAGTTTAAACAAAAGCGAAGTGTCATCTGCAAACAACACTATATCGTGGTTATCCTTTATGAGGTAAGGTAAGTCATTAATATAAATAAGAAATAAGAAAGGACCAAGAATTGAGCCCTGTGGGACTCCCATTAATACTATAGAACCGGGACATATTTTTCCGTTGACGTCAACTCTCTGGATCCTATCACTCAGGTATGAGGTAAGAAGATCCAAAGCGCTGTTTCGGATTCCCTAGTGGCGGAGTTTCCTGATTAACGTTTCATGAAGAACGCAATCAAATGCCTTAGACAAATCGAAAAAAAGGCCCAAAGCATCGCATTTATCTTCCCATGCACTATAAATATGTCCTAAAAGTTCAAGTAGTTGAGCGACCCCTCGTAAAAATGAACTGTTTGCTATGTAATAATTTATGTTTATTAAAAAATCTTTGCAATTGTTCTAGAATTAATTTCTCAAAAATTTTACTAAAAGTAGGTAGTACTGAAATAGGTCTATAATTTGTAGGGTCTGATGTACTACCCGTTTTGAATAAAGGATTTATTTTACTATTCTTCATAAGATCAGGAAACTCCCCACAATCAATACAATTATTAAAGATAAGAAATAAGGTAGGTGCTACAATGTCTATAATAGACTTGGTAACTTCTACAGAATTACCCCACAGATCCGTAATCTTCTTAACATTTAAGGAGTGAAAAGTTTTGATTAAATCTCTACACGTGATATGTTCAAAATGAAATTCCGAGTCGCAAACTTTAACATTTTCCTTAAGCAAAGATTCGGCAACTGTAGGTGATGAGTTTAGGGATTTCGTAGTTGAAAGATATATAGACCACATACCTAATCACAAGTGAATTTATCGTGCTCTGAGCGCCAAGGACTTGAAACGAAGTCAGAGAATGACGTCTTGAAACAAATAGAGGCGTACCTCATTTCTTAGAGCTCTAATGGAGTTATGTTTTCGATCCTTTGATATTTATAATTTATACTGGTATTTCTTACTAGGGATATTGTGACATAAAACAAATATGACAATATTAAATCAGTTTTTATTTATATTCGTAAAATTATAAATATAACTTAACTTAAAGCGTGTAAATCTCATTCATCGATATGACGATACCCTCATCACTACTGTTTACTGTATACTTTGTTATACATTTATAGATTGGCGCTGGCGAGGCATCGGATTCTGTGTACGTTGGCGGTGAAAAGGTTAAATGATGTTTACGTGTCAAACGGGAGAACATACCTACCCAGCTCTCGAGGTCCAATAGATCATCTCTCGCAACAGGGTGTTTTATCTACGTCTTGCGTCATATATAATACTGAATAATATTTTTATTTTTAAATGATTAAAATCTCAAAAATACCATTTTTTTCACAGGGTGTTTTATCTACGTCTTGCGTCATACATAATACTGAATAATATTTTTATTTTTACATGATTAAAATCTCAAAAATACCATTTTTTTATGAATGTTTAGTAGTCATTGAATACATGAAGTGGGCTGCTGTTGTAAGACGACTAAAAAGTCACGGTGTATAGTGTGACTGGTAATTAGTGACCGATACTTAAACACGTGATTGTACTCATGATAACAAACAGGCTTCCCAAATAAACATTTTTTTAACCGCTAACATCTAATAGGTCACAGGCGCGAGTGTGAATTTCATACGGCTGTTGTGTTATTGTGAAAAAATTGTGTGTATAAAAAAAAGGTTCCAAACAACCTTCCTGAAGAAGGTTGTTTGTTATCATTTGTGTAAAATCACGTGTTTTTTGAACGTTAAAATCTACATGAGTTAGTCCCCCAAAATGGCCACCCTTCACCACTTCTAGTGTTTCAGCAACTTTAACATAGTTTCTGCGGTGTATCTATCTCCTACTTACTATATGTCGATGCAGTCTTGTTCATATTGTCCACCCGCAGAGGATTGCTTGTGGGAGATTACTTTTTTCTTGGGTTGATCCATTATAAGGATAGCTTTGAGGATACTCTCACTCGGCAGATCTTCAAACATTTTAGCTACTGACTTCATAAAATATTTAAACGACACAGTTTCGTTGTAACAACGTTCAGATCCACTCATGTATGTTAAACCGAGCATATTCGAGTGAGCAAAAGCGTCTTGAATGCATGCAGCAATGCTTTCGTCAAAATAGTTTATAATCTGCTGCTGCAATTTATCTTTCACGTTACTGTTGTATAAAGAATATTCTTCAGGAAAATTTTCGATAGCCTTAAAAGCACTTTTTCTAATAGGGCGTCCAGCAAAAGGTGCTATGACATATTCTTCATAGTTAAATTCGCTGTAGTATTTGAAGAATCCGCCCAGCAGTTGATGTAGATTCTCTGTATTCGTTGAATTGTACGGCAGCTCGTTGAAACCCATGTCCCAGTCGTAGTAAAAGTGACTTTTCGAATCTTTTTGTAACATGTAAACAGTGGGCACCATATTCTTTTGTTGTAAATAAAATATTATGAGTAAATACAATACATAATTTACTGGTTGGATATGACCATTTAGACTCTGAATTTTGAACCAGAATTTCAGAAATATCCCCATAGAGGAGAACTTTTCATCTAGATTGAAGTAGTATTTGACAAGTTTGCTGTTTTCAACACCCATCTCACCGAAATTAAACATAAGGTCTACATAACGCTGCGAAGGTATGTGGATAAACTGAAGTAACGAATATCTAAGTTCGTCAAAATATGCCATGTGTGTATACAGTTGAGGTTGCTTCTTGAACAACTCGTAGGCTTCCTGTACGATGCTGGAGTTTGTTGGGTAAGACAATGGTAACTGTATGTAGAAGTCTATATCACTTGATGGTAAAAATAATCCAGTCACTAGTGACCCAAAGGGAATTGCTTTATAACCTGCAAACAACAATAAATAAATAATAACTGATATTTTAAAAACGTCTTAGGTACCTAATTATATTTGTGTAAAAACGTTTTGCATAATATTGTCTTCTCACCTTGCCATCGTTGGTTCAGCGTAGTCTGCACGTCAATTAGCACTCGAGATAGTAGGTCAGCAGGATCTCCCGCGGCCTTCCTTTGCTCGTGCTGTATTTGCCACCACTGGGAGTCGAAGTCTCCCGTCAGACACAGCGGTGTGCACAGCACTCTGTTTCGGGCGGACACCAACACTACCGCCGCCGTAATCACTTCAAAGGGAAAATATATCATTATTATAATTAATACACATTTTGCAAAAGTAACTAGTTTAAATGATGTACTGCGGTTCATTATTGCGGTCTTAGATCGGTAAAACAATAACTAAGAGGATCATTGAGGTATTTGCTTTCTTTGTTTTTTTCCCTTTCATTTAAAAAAATGTTTTGTAATGTAATTCTATTCTTTGTTTAGAATTGAATAACAATAATGCATTAATATTTCTGCTTAAACTTATTACCTTTTACTATTTTTTATTTACTTACGTAGTGAATTCAACATATTTAGTGTAGGCGTACCTACTTTGATAACTAGGTAATCAAGCGCTACTAAGACCTATTTATATAAGAAAAAGTATGTATACCTATATAAGGAAAAATGTATGTATACCTACATATATACCTCTATAAAAATGCATGTAAAATGTGCGTGCAATTTGATTATTTACATGTAGGGGAGAGTGGGTTTAGCACTAACAGTGAGCAAGTAGTTAGGTAGTAAGTACTACCGGTTCAAACATGACAATACTAAACTTATACTGTCACTTACAGGATATCTTCCGTGATTGTTCATTATTTTGAGCTCCCGATATTTCGTTCGGCGCTGTTGCAAGCGCCATGATCGCGGGTTGACTGGAGAATGCGGGATGCTGGGGGACGGAAGATATCCCGTAAGTGACAGTATACGTTTAGTTGTAAACCGTGAAAGCTTAAAACAGTGTATGACAATACTGTCAATACAAGGAAAGACCCTGCAAGTCGCATGTTCATCAAGTACGCTAGTTACACCAAAACAAAACAGTTTACGTAGACTAATCACTCGAGGAATGAATGGCGACCAAGGAATAGACAGAAAATTGTTGGTCGACCGGCGGCGAGATGGGCAGACGCCATTGTTGCCATCTCGGTTGAGGATGGCACCGGAGCTTGGAGATTGGCACAACCAGGGAGAGCCTCTATGCACCAGTGGGTGAAATCGGACTGTGCATGAGGATGATTAATCACTCAAGGGCCCAGTAGCGCAGCTAGCATGGGTGGCACCCGGTGCGGATATTGTAGGTGTCACCCCAAAAACCAATCAAAAATTAAAATAAAAAAATAAAAGTAATAAATCAAGTAACGTTCAAGATTGAAAAGGAACGGTACATCTAATATCACCTGCACCTTCCTACATCGAAAGGGCTATAGTGGCAGTTATGCAATTGCCAAAGTTTTACGAAATTTTATAGGTGGCACTACTAATGTTCACGGTCGTTGCGGGCCGCCCCCGCCGCCCCCCCTAGCTACGCCACTGCGAGGGCCTCGTGGCTAACTAATAAAAGCCCCACGACGATCCGACCCTTCCGTGTGTGTGTGGGAGGAAAAAATTGCTGTAAGCCAACCCAAATACAATATTTTTTTTTTTTTTAAGCATTTCCCCACACTATGAATTTATCCTGTATCGTGGGTGCGTTTACAAACATTTAAACTCACATGCACAAACAGCCAGACCCGGAACAACTACCTGTAGATTATACAAATATTTATTCCGTGTGGGGATCGAACCCAAAACACGCAGCGCAGCAGCCAATCGCTCAGTCACTGCGCCAACCGTGCCGTCGAATATCCTGATTATTAACATTTTCCACCTATTTGTTACAATGTACTTAGGTAAGGTTAATAAGTAGGTACATACACGTGTCTTTTTAGTCGTCTTACAAAGGTGGTCCACTCAATGTACCCGAAATAATTTTTTTTTACCTACCATAATATAGGTACAATGAAAAATAAATAATACATCATCATCATCTGCCTAGCCTTTTCCCAACTATATTGGGGTCGGCTTCCAGTCTAACCGGATGCAGCTGGATACCAGTATTTTACATGGAGCGACTGCCTATCAGACCTCCACAACCCAGTTAGTACTGGGTAATACGATACCCCTTGGTAAGACTGGTTGTCAGACTTTTTGGGCCACTGACTGCCTAACGACTGGAAAAAAATAAATAAATAATACATTAGATTAAAATTATGAAACATCCTGTTAACCTTTTCACCGCCACGGATTTCAATAGAAGTTCCAGATTTCCGTGCCACCAGCGCCACGACTTCATTAGAAGCTCTTAATTTTTAACTACCTATTAAACATAAAAGTACTGTATTTAAAAGCTTCGTTTCATTTTATTATTTAATATAGCACGGCCTAATACCCTGTTTTTTACTTTTCCACATAAAAGTAGCCCTTATTTGTCTTAAAATCGGCAAAAACAAAAACTCCGAAAATTTTTAATGTCCCCAGAGCGAGCGCCAAGGACTTGATATATAGTCGGCTAGTGATGTGACGCGAAAGTTATCACTGCTTGATTTCGCCTGTTGAAATATTTATAAATACTACTATTGAAAACAATTTGAGGTCAGTAAAATATGAACTTAGTTTACTACTTTATAACAAAAGGAAAATAGTTGTTTTCAATCCTTATTATCGATAATTATATTCCCATCTCTACGAAACAATTGGTTTTCCGAGCCCCGGGCGCCACGGACTATAATAGAAGTCGTTCTGTGACGTCATAACCGTACGGCTGTCAAGGTCACTTAGGCATAGTGCAGCACCAATCAGGACGCGCACGTTTCCTTCTTTTTAATTTGCTTATACTCTGTTTTATTTTTACTAATAATAGTAAACAATAGTGAAAAATGAATGAAGAACTGGGTTCGGATGAGCTGTCGTTGCCCGTCTGAACGAATGTTTGGGATGATCTGTGGGAATGCTCGGCGTGAATGCTGTGGGACCGCGACTTGAGAATGGCCGCCGTGACGGGTAACCGCTACCGTTACATGAGTGAAGAAAATAAAAAAGCCAAAGCTTTAAAAAAAGTGCTGTGATAGTACATTGCTTCAAGTGTGTTAAATTTAAATACATACTCACTTTCCATTTCGAAAAACGAAGCGAAAAACACTTTAAATACAGTGAAAAATTCTTTCGCTTAGATACCTACGGTAAAAAAAAACACGTGAGTAGACAAAAACAGAAGGAAGAAAAACCATAGACCACATCCCTAATCACAAGTGAATTTATCGTGCTCTGAGCGCCAAGGACTTGAAACGAAGTCAAAGAATGACTTCTTGAAACAAATAGAGGTGTACCTCATTTCTTACAGCTCTAATGGATTTATGTTTTCGATCCTTTGAGATTTATAATTTATACTGGTATTTCTTACTAGGGATAGTGTGACATAAAACAAATATGAAAATATTTAATCAGTTTTTATTTACATTCGTAAAATTATAAATAAAACTTAACTTAAAGCGTGTAAATCTCATTCATCGATATGACGATACCCTCATCACTACTGTTTACTGTATACTTCGTTATACATTTATAGATTGGCGCTGGCGAGGCATCGCGTTCTGTGTACTTTGGCGGTGAAAAGGTTAAATGATGTTTACTTGTCAAACGGGAGATCATACCTACCCAGCTCTCGAGTCCAGTAGATCATCGCTCGCAACAGGGTGTTTTATCTACGTCTTGCGTCATACATAATACTGAATAATATTTGTATTTTTAAATAATTAAAATCTCAAAAATACCATTTTTTTTTTATGAATGTTTAGTAGTCATTGAATACATGAAGTGGGCTGCTGTTGTAAGACGACTTAAAAGTCACGATGTATAGTGTGACTGGTCATTAGTGACCGATACTTAAACACGTGATTGTACTCATGATAACAAACAGGCTTCCCAAAGAAACATTTTTTTTAACGGCTAACAGCTGATAGGTAACAGGCGCGCGTGTGAATTTCATACGGCTGTTGTGTTATTGTGAAAAAATTGTGTCTGTAAAAAAAAGGTTCCTTGGGGAACTTGGCAGGCAGAGGTGTACCCAACAGTTAACCCACATTTCGCCAGTTGTGTTTAAGTCCCAAGTTATAAGGGGCGAGACTATTACCATCAACCGGGCACAAATCTAAACTCCGTGGCTGCTACTGCGAAATTCCTGATGGAAATCGCAATGACGCGAAATTAGAAAATATGGGTGTGAGAAGTCAGTCACTTCAACTTTTTACAGACTATTTGTCCGACCGAACGCAAATGACTAAAATAGATAATTGGGTCAGTGACAAACTACCTAATGAGTACGGCGTTCCTCAGGGCAGCATCCTTGGCCCAACGTTATTCTTAGTTTACATAAATGATTTATGCAACATTAAGCTACAAAGCGGAAAACCTTTGCAGATGATACAGCTTTGGTATTTGATGCTGATACGTGGGTAGAGGTTCAACATTATGCTCAACAAGGCTTTAATACAGTGTATAAATGGTTGTATACTAACTTATTTACCCTAAATGTCGATAAAACGAAATTCATGACATATTCCCTTAGACCACAGGATCAACCGAACTTCAACTTAAAAGCCCACTCATGTAATTCAATCAGTCATTGTTGTTATCCTGTATTACTAAAAACGGAATCTATCAAATATCTTGGCATAATTATAGACTGCCGTCTCAGCTTCCAACAACACATTGAAACTTTGGCTAAAAGAACCCGCAAATTAATCTACATATTTAAAAATCTACGACATATATCTAATACTTCAGTAATTAAATCAGTTTATTTCGCATTATGCCAGTCTTTGCTAGCCTACTGTATCACCACCGTAGGCGGTACTTCTAAATCGTATTTAATTAATTTAGAGAGAGCTCAAAGAGCTAGTTAGTTGTTATTTCCCAATTCGCTATCCAACCTTCGATCTCTACCAACACTGTAAAGTTCTAACGGTCCGGCAGTTGTTCATACCATCATCATGACTGTATTAAAAAAACACTCTCAACTTCCCATAGATCACGATTTCCTTACCCAAAATAGAAGATCAGCTAATGTTTGTCCAATCATCCGTTTTAACACTAGTTTTTCCCAAAAAAATTTCGCCTTTCTTGGCACTTTTCTTTATAATTCAATTAATAATAAAATATCTATTTACAAACATACTTAAGCTGTTTGTAAAAGAAAATTACGCACCTGGCTATTAACTATTGATTACGCTTCCACAGAAAATTTACTTAAACCTGTGTCTTAACACTCTCACATAAACACTCAAACATTTACACTCTCATATTCGCACACACACATCTACACACACATTTATCTACACACGCATTGCATCAATGCACTTTCATCACCCCATTTTCATTTTCATCCCTTTTTTTTTTTTTTTTTTCTTTATTTATTTATAGAGGGTTTGATCATGTATGACCATGCCACCCTCATAGGGGCATTCTATATCTATCTACGCTTAATACCTAAGTTTACAATTTTGTATAGTTGTTTGGCTGTCTTGGACAAGGGGGCAGCCAAAATACTATTATATATGCCAACATCAATAGACTTAAGACAGTTTTCTACGAAAAAGTTACTCCTCTCAATCTCGTTCCGGACACATTCCGCTAAAATATGGGTGGTATCCTCTACCTTGTCACACTCAGAACAATTGGGCGAATCACTCTTTCTCATTAAAAAGGCAAAACTATTCAACGGGACATGTCCCGAACGCAGTCTGAAAGCAGTAACAATGTCTCCTCGTTGCATATCTGTGCCCATAAACCAAGGAAGGCGGGAAAGGCTGTGTTGAATAGTTCTATACCAAATTCCCTTACTTAGCGACCTCTCATCAAAGTATTCTTTCCATAATTTTAAACATTGGTCTCGAACTCGATACAAGAGGTCGCTAAATAAGGGAAGACACTCAACGGATATTCCGTCCGTGATAGCCTCTTTTGCTAAACGATCTACTTCCTCATTTCCATACATGCCAATATGGGATGGTACCCATTGAAGAACAATTCTTTTGTCTCGCACCTTACCAATGGTGTCCAAAATGTCATAGGCTATCGGTGCACCTGACAATTCGAGGTGCACCGAGCCAGGTGTTGCAGAGCACTCCTAGAATCCGTGAGTATTAAATAATTTCCGGATTCTAGTGATTCAATGTAAGAAATATCTTCTGAGATTGCTGGTAATTCAACGTACATTATTGAAACCTTGGCGCATGATCTAAACTTTATAGAAGCCTTCGTTTGCGGATCAAAAACAGCCCTTCATCCCTTTGATTTTAATTTTTGTTTTCGTGTATTAGTATCTACATACATACTTATCAACATCCTATCCCACTTTTTTGTACAATAAATATTTTTATCATGCTTGCAAGCATAATTTATATAAATTTATTTTTATTATTTGGTATGTTTTTACTGTAGTACAACTTTTGAGCTATAAGTATTTCATACATAATGTTCCAGTAGTTTATTTTTTATGTCAATTTCATATATTTTGTTTAAATGTTAA
The DNA here is from genome assembly GCA_963082995.1 of Noctua comes. Lineage (NCBI taxonomy): Eukaryota > Metazoa > Arthropoda > Insecta > Lepidoptera > Noctuidae > Noctua > Noctua comes. The sequence goes on along the minus strand of OY720290.1, from coordinate 3,563,539 downwards.
ATTTCAAATAATCTAGAATCTTGATTTAAATTTTTGCTGTAAATAAAATAGTATATCTGAGCCGGAGAGGTGATCTGTACCTCAGGACATACCTACTTCAGACACCTTTCTCTATTTTAAGATTGTGCATTTACCAGTACCTGTTACTTCTGATGTTGAGATAAATAAAGATTTATGATTATGATTACGCTTTGCCCGACCTGAAAATAGAACCCCGGACCTCGTCCTCAACAGTCGCGCTTGCGACAACTAGACCAAGCAGAGAGGCAGAGCACTTTTTGAACCTTAAAAACTACATGAGTTGTCCCCCAAAATGGCCACCCTTCACCACTTCTAGTGTTTCAGCTGGCGAGAAGAAGTGGCGGAACAAACTCCCTAGCAACAGATCTGTCTGTTAAGTCACAAAAACTTGATTCTAAACAAGTAAGTGGTTGTGGAGATACTCCTAGGTAGGTTACAGTTATCGGGAGCCACAGATTTCGGCAGGGAGTTTCACTCCTGGGCTGTCCCTACGCACAAGGTCGTTTTAATCGTGCGTATGGGTGGAGACGGAAAGTCCACCATAATAATCTGAATCATGTACGGTTTTTTAAGACAATGAGACTTATAATACCCAAGGTAATTAGTCTTAAAATATTTTTGGAGGAGCCTTGAACAATTCTTTTGTTCTCTTTTATCGTTACGCAGGTTTCAATTTATCGCTAATTTGAGTAAGTAGTTTTATTTACGGATAATCGAAATGATGTGCTGCAAGCCAGTTTGAACACCATGTTAGGCCCGGTTCCACACACACGCCGTCTAGGGGTATAATAAACGGAAAATCATCATCTGCCTAGCCTTTTCACAACTATATTGGGGTCGGCTTCCAATCTAACCGGATGCAGCTGAATACCAGTATTTTACATGGAGCGACTGCCTATCTGAGCTCCACAACCCAGTTAGTACTGGGTAATACGATACCCCTTGGTAAGACTGGTTGTCAGACTTTTTGGGCCACTGACTACCTGCAACGACTGTCAAAGATCTAAAAATGACAGCCGGGACCAACGGCTTAACGTGCTTTCCGAGGCACGGAGGAAACTCGGTACGTAATGGGCGGTTACCCATCCACAGACCAACCTAGGCAAGCACGGCTTAACTTAAAGATCGACCCAAGCGGCTGTTATTATTTAGCCACGAGCTCCTATAATAAACGGAAAATATAACTAAATATATAATGAAAGGGGGGGGGGGCTCCCCCTTCCCGTCCCCTTACAGGGTGCATTTTTGATGCTTTTAATCTTCTTATTCCAACCCCTGTACAACAAGTTTGCAAAAAACTGATTTCATGTGAAGATGAATTTGATCATGTTATTTCAATGCAGTCTTGTTCATTTATTCCATCCACTGTAGTATCTCTGCCGTTAATCCTTGTTTCCATTCATGACGAGGATAGCTCCTGGGATACTGACACCAGATGATCAAACATTCTTGCGGCTGACTTCAGCAAAAATTTAAACTTCGCCGTGTGTTCATATGATAACGGTTGTGCAGCATTTGAAGCGTGTTCGAATACATTTTACACACATACATCAGAGCTCATGTTGAAGTTATTTTGTATCGCAAACGTTTCCACGTGTCGTTACATAAAGTATACCTATTCTTGAGGGAAATTTTCGATATCTTTAAAAGCACTCTTAGGGATAGGACGTCCAGTAGGTAAAAGGAAATACGATATATTCTTCAAAGTTAAATTCGCTGTAGTATTTGAAGAATCCGCTGAGAAGTTGATAAAGATTCTCTGTATTAATATATAGAAAACTAGCTGCATGTGACTAGCTGTGCCCGGCATGCGTCGCAATGCACCTTTTCTAAACTTCCCTACCGTACCACCTACCCTACGTACCCTAGCGGTATGAAAAATTGATAGTAGCCTATTCTCAGACCTACTGAACATCATATACAACATATAAAATTTCATAAAAATCGGTCAAGCCGTTTCGGAGGAGTATGGAACATTGTGACACGAGAATTTTATATATAAGATATCGTAGTGCTGTATGGCACCTCGTTGAAACCCATGTCCCAAATGCCGAGGAAGTCCCTTTTATAAGTTACTTGTAACACATAACCAAAGGCCTAAGTCCAAGTAAAAAAAACAAAGTTTAAAATTAAACAACCTTTATTGGAGATTCTTACATAGCGTGAAAGCGTCTTTATTTGGTTTTCTTAATAATAGATTATCTTTCAAGATAAAATAATCTTAACTTACTATAAGTTCTATAATAGCAATTGATAGGTTAAATAATTAATAATAAATATGTCGTGGAAATAAAAAAAACAATAATTGGAGGAAATCTCAGTTTTTAAGGTGGGTAAAATTCATTTAAACATTATATTGGTGGTTAATATTATGAGTATCATTTAGTTACAGTAGGTGTAGATATAAAGCTCAACACACAAGTATAAGTACTGCATCGGCATCACACGGTGGCACTTGTACCTAAGCACCATGGGCGTACGACGGTGGGGCAAGGTGGGGCACTTGCCCCAGCGTGCTCTCTGACCCGAAGCTAAGAATTTTTAGGTAAAATTCATATAATGACAAAATTTAATATTCATTTAGGTACTTTTACAATTTTCACATTAAAATAAAAACTTGGTTAAGGTCAACAATGACAGAAAACCTCTGTATGATGAGTGTGCATAGAAAGAGGGTTCTGGAAAGCACAACATACATTTGAAAACGAAATTTTAGCTAGATTTAGCCAGAACCCTCGCAGGTTATTATTGAAATAAGGTGTAGTGCAGTCAATAAAACGTATCAGTCAGTAAATAAAAAGCATTTTTAATTTCCTACTACTTAGTTTATTTATTTCTGCCCCACCCCTTAAAAAATGCTGGCTACGCCCATGCTAAGCACCGTGACACTGTAGCTCCACTCTCACGGTCCTTACAAGTGAGCGTTGCAGTATGGAGTTTCATAGACAGAATGCAGAGCTCGCGCTGACGCGCTCCGAAGCACTCTTTAACGTGTGTTTTGAGCTTAAATAGAGTAGGTATGGAGTCAGGTAACTAGTAGTGAGGTATTTATAGACAATAACTATGTGTATGGTACCTAAATAAATACTATCCGTGTAGTTTGAACTAGTATTGTTATGAAGCATTTTTAAAGGAATCAGACTGGAACGGATAGATTGAGTATTGGCTGTGGACACTCACAAAAACCTGTAATAGGGATGTTTCCTGTGTAAAAAAATACGATTCTATTTAGTCCGTCAGTTAGATTATAGAAAAATATTGGATACTTATTTTTTGTTTTATCAAATCAATAAAAAATCACGAAGATAAAACGCATCAAAGATCATGAGTGGGGGCCTGTGACGTCACTTTTCGGTAAAAAGTGTACTGAAGTATGACGTCACGCAAGTTTTCGACGCACTGTATCGTCTTCATTTTTAGTTTTCGTGAAAAAAGAAAAAATACGTGTCCAATATTTTTTGGAAATGTATCTGACGGACTAATTAGATTTTTTCAGGAAACATCCCTATTGTCCGTACCGGCTTAAACGAACCTTTAACAATATTCATTTAGATCTTTTTTTCTTCATATTTGAAATTCAGAATCTGAGGTAACTAGTGTTTTAGAACAATGTTCTCAATGTCACACACAACAAAGTTCAAGTTACATTGCAAACGAAATTTTAAGAACTTTTTATTACAAATGGTCACTTAAAACGAACTTACAATAGAAAATAAAATAGTTGAGTACATAAAGTATGCTAAATAGGAATGTTAATTATAATTTGAGATTATGAGTTAACTCAAGAATAGTTTGTCTATTAATAAAAAAAAGGTATGTTACGGGATGTATATCACTAACTCATCATCATCTGCCTAGCCTTTTCCCAACTATGTTGGGGTCGGCTTCCAGTCTAACCGGATACAGCCGAATACCAGTATTTTACATGGAGCGTCTGCCTATCTGACCTCCACAACCCAGTTAGTACTGGGTAACACGATACCCCTTGGTAAGACTGGTTGTCAGACTTTTTGGGCCCTCTATAAAATAAATAAAGAAAAAAACAATTCATTTATCACAAGCTCCATAAGCAACCGACAGAGGCGCTGGAGTGAGTCCTACTACCGCCAATAGGCAGGATTGAGCTACTATACTTATACTACAGTTAAGAGAAGGATACCGTCTTGTTCTTGACGAGCCACATCGAGTCGATTACCTCCCCGTCCAGATCTACTGACACCTGAAACAAGACAAGTTACATCATCGAAGGATGGACATTTTGGAGGACTCTCTCATGTAACTTATGAAGCGCCGATTTTCAATCTTATTTAAAAAAAACCGGGCAAGTGCGAGTTAGACTCGCGCATGAAGGGTTCCGAACCATCGTAATAGGGGAAGCCGCTTTAATTTTTAAAGAAATACACATTCGGTAAAAATTTCAAGTGTCTACTACGGGTCATTAGATACAGCCGGCTGACAGACAGTCAAGACAGACGAACGGACGGACGGAGATTTAGTAATAGTAATAGGGTCCCCGTTAGTTACCCTTCGAATACGGAACCCTAATAAATAAGCTTTGATTTTAATTGGTTTTACCATCGCAACAGTTTCTTAAAGTGTGTCCTTCCTCACGACTCACTGGTGGATCGTTCTAAAGGATGAATCACGCTATGGCAAGCAAGTGTTTAACGATAGTTTAGTATTTTCAACCCATTTGTGCCACGGCTGACCTGGAAGTTTTTCAATACACTCCGGACCCAGATTTCCTGAAGCAAGGAAAGCCTATTCAGGTGCAGATTCAAAGATGACTGGAGGATCTGACCTGCAGTGTAAATGTGGTGTATTCACAAACGATACGACACTTCATATCGTGCCTCGTCTGTCCTGTAGTTGCCACATTACAGGAGCTCGTGGACGCTACTTAAGGCGCCAAATTTTGCGCCGATTTAGTTTAGATAGCCATCGACAGTATGAATGTGGGTGGAGTAGAGGAAGACCAAAGAAACAATGGATTGACTGTGTAAAGAATGATATGGCAAGAAAGGAGGTGTCTGATGAGATGACGAGTAATAGAGAAGTATGGAAGAAGAAGACATGCTGTGCCGAGAATGATGATGAGCCATCAACACCGAAAAAAAAAGGATGAATGTGTAGCTAACCTGTTCCATGTAGATGTGCGTCTTGTTGAATGCCTTGAACCTCGTGTAGCCGAAGTCCTGCGACCTGAACGCTGACCACTTGGGCTGGTCATCTGCGGACAAACAAAAAGTTACAATTCCTGTCCATTCGGTTATTTTACCTCTTGAACTTTTGGAACACTAAACTTAATGTAATCAAAGACAAAGCTTTTTTTCTTTTTCTTTCATTCAAGTTGTCCAATTACAGGCACTTTTAAATTCGAAAATAAGACAAAAAGAAATAAGACTACAGTCCCAATCACAAGGCATAATAACTGTGAAAGTACTGTATTTGCCCATTCCCTAGCGTAGATCTCTATGGAGAAGAACGGGCAAGAAACTCCATGGACACTCTTTTAAATCAAAATATTGTTACAAAATCTTGGTTTTATCATTCATGTTGAGATTGTATATTATGTGAGAACGATGTAGCAAAACGTGCATATTAAAAGCGTCCATAGATTTATAACATTATTTTTAGTATATGCGAAACCTGAATATAGTTTGTTCAGAATAAGGAACTGAATCGATTCCAATCAATTTTAAACCATGTTATATTTTGTCCCAAAAATATTTAAAAAGGTTACAATTTGACACCGAGACACCGAGCAACACTAGTACCTATCGCAATCATTTATGTGCCTACTGCCAAATTATTATTATCAATGAGTTCAACGGCGCTGGAGGGGCGCGCGCGGCGGTGGCGGGGCGCGCGCGGCGGTGGCGGGTGGTGACTACGTTTTTGTGCAGACACCAGGACAAGCTTATAACTTCGTGATTATTCATGATACAGTTTTGCAATTTTGTACATAGATTCTTTACATAAAATTACTAGACACGTGTTTCAGGTTTCGCATATACTAAAGTTATTTTTTTATAAAGACAATTCAATATTACAATATTTCATTAAAATAAGCCGTTGCAGCTTAGAGATGACCAATCCCAATTGACAGCGCCCGTTCACGAACATGACGCAGTTCAAACTCCGTTGCATTTAACTGATTTAGGTACTCTTTATCTCAAACCGTCACTCAAAGATCATCTTGAGATGCTCAACGCTATCGTAGATAGGTGAGTAAATATCTGTTAATATGTTAATTGTGATTATTAAGAATTAAAGTATACCTATAGCGGAGGAGCTCGTGGCTAAATAGTAACAGCCGCTTAGGTCGATCTTTAGGTTAAGCCGCGCTTGCCTTAGTTGTTCCGTGGATGGGTGGCCACCCATTACATACAGAGTTTATTCCGTGCCTATGAAAGCACGTTAAGCCGTTGGTCCCGGCTGTCATTTGTAGATCTTTGACGGTCGTTACAGGTTTTCAGTGGCCCGAAAGTCTGACAACCAGTCTTACCAAAGGGTATCATATTCACCAGTAGGTACTAATTGGGTTGTAGAGGTCAGATAGGCAGTCGCTCCATGTAAAGTATTGGTGTTCAGCTGCATCCGGTAAGACTGGAAGCTGACCCCAACATAGTTGGGAAAAGGCTAGGCAGATGATGAAAGTAAACCTACAGCCGACAGAAGGTTTTTTAAATTTAATTTTATTGTACCGTACCGTCAGGGAAATAACTGTATTAAGCAAATTGATAACCTGCGTCAATTTACCGGGTTACAGCCATTTGAAACAACTGTCAAAGTATGCTAAATGATTTGAATATTCAAATGGATATATCAATTTGCTTTATAATTAATTTCTCTGACTACAACTACTAAGGTGTTGTAGTACACTTACTTAGGAAATGGTCCCTGCCCTCTTGGCAGCCAGCCGACCCGGTAATGATGTGGACCGGCGCTCTGAAAGCATACACCCTTATAAATAATGTTTATTTTGCAAATAGGTTTCTACAAACCCTTTTACCCGTCTTTTTTTTAAACTAGACTAGCGACCCGCCCCGGCTTCGCACGGGTGCAATATACAGGGTGTAAACAGACTCTTCACATAGCCGTCAACCAAGCATCAAACATCATCATCATCAAACTAAGTAACTTTACGCAAAAATTATTCCTGGGAATCGACTTTTTTTTTGGGGTGAAAAATTACGTTTTACGGTAGGACTCGATGGAAAGCACTCAAAGCATTGTACTGATGGATGGATTGAACAGTACGGGGGTCGTGGAGGTGTGTAAAAATCTTACATTAAAAACAAGTATTTAAAAAAAAAACCGTGAAAAAGTTGGAACTTTGACCCCCAATATCTCCGTAACTAGAAGGTTCCCAGGTATGGTCTAGAACAAAAAAATTATCGCAAAGACGGGGAGAACAAGTGCCTTTCGGATATGTTAAGGGTCTATTTACACCCTTTTTATATATATATAAACCTTCCTCTTCAATCACTCTATAATCCGTTGCGTAGTTTTAAAAATCTAAGCATACATAGGGACAGACAGACAGCGGGAAGCGACTTTGTTTTATACTATGTAGTGATGGGGCCGGTTTTTCGTAGCGGACTACTCTGAGAAGAAATAGCCGAAACAAGCTCAGAGGTTATACAGGGTGTTTTTTAAACGTGGGCAATACTTTAGGGGCGTGTAGTACTCATGAAAATAAGTAACTTTTACTATACCGACCATGAAATCGCGAAAAAAATATCAGCTGCCCCACACATTATTGGTCGCGTAACTCGAAAAAATTTAGGACAACAAACAGCAGATTTTTTAAATCATATTTCATAGTTAGCCCCATAGCAGTTGGTCATATTTATGAGTACTTCAATCCTTTAAAGTATTGCCCACGTTTAACCAAACACCCTGTAGTCTATTTTAGGTACAGAAACAATCTTGGTCAAAACTTATACTGTCACTAACGGGATATCTTCCGTGATTGTTCATTGTTTTGTTCCGTAAGTGACAGTATAAGTTTAGTTGTAAACCGTGAAAGTTTAAAACAGTGTTTGAATCTTGGTCAACTCACATGAGGGCTCTGCAGATTAGTGTTTGAGATGGTTTTTGAAGAAAGAACCACACAGATTTGAGTGGACCTGACCAGTTAGTGCAGGCATTTGTCAGTGATCGTGTAGCTCGACATAACTAAAGGAGCTCAACGACACGACGAACAATAACAATGAAAGGTAATTTGGTTAGGTTGCTTAAAGTGCTCAAACTGTGAGATTTTTTTTAAAACCGTAAGGAAACAACAAACAAAAAAAATGACCCACATGACCCTCACATTCACAATTACCAAATAAAATTACAAAATACTTCTTTCTTTCGTGTCGACGTAACCAGGATCGGACTGGCTATATAGTCTGGGTGGTATTTGCCAGCCGGCCCCCCCACGGAGTTCGGGTTTGGGGGAGCCACCCGGGCCCTTCCGGCCTAGTCCGACCCGGGGCGTAACATCCATGCTATACAGTTCGGGCCCAGTGAGTAGCCACGTTTATTGCAGCGTCAGAAGCATTCCTCAGATCGTCAACCCGATAATACATCCAACACTTATACTAAATTTGTACGTGATAAGCATGTAACCACACTGATCTATACGAAAAACATCAACAGCGACATTTGTCGCATTTAGTACAGCGCGGTGTCGAGTCGTGTCGTCCGAACCATAACGAAGTGAATGACATCTTTTTCAGGTTAACTCTATGGACATAAAGACCTGATCGGCTTAAGCTGATTCTGCATCGATAAGTGTGCGCATTCCCTATACAGGATGTCACTGCATTGCATTTTTGGGTTTAAGTTACATCAAAATCGGGCCCGAGACTTCATTGAGTATTTTTCGCCATTCCTCATTGTTTCGAATTTGTCATCTAAGCCCACTTGAAAAATTCACCCTGTATATAGCAGATCGAAGTTAAGAACAGGTTCAGCCTCGTAGAGCGTTGTATCTGCCACTAGTAACTATGTAAAGATTATTGTATCACATTTACTACTAGCTGACCCGCGCAGCGTCGTCTGCGTCACATAAGAGAGAATAAATTATCCCCGTTTTGGCAACATTTTTCATTAATACTCTGCTCCTATTCGTTATAGTGTGATGTTATATAGCCTATAGCTTTCCTCGATAAAAGGGCTATCCAACACTAAAATTATTTTTCAATTCGAACCAGTACTTCCTGAGATTAGCGCGTTCAACCAAACAAACTCTTCAGCTTTATAATATTAATTAATTAATTAATTAATAATAAGTATAGATTATTTACATAAGGTTGTGGAGTGTCTAGATTCTTTTGATATCACTACCAAGTAATACTTTGCCAGCTTGCCAGCTATAAATAACAAATAGATAAGTAGGTATACAGCGCGTGTCAGAGATGTATGGTCACAGTTAACGGTTCGGTATTGACGTAATCGCGAAAAATTATACAGGTCTCCACACATTTGGGACGAGTAGTAAGTGATTATTGACATTTTGTATGGGACAGCTGATTATTTTTGGATGATGTAATGATATTGGTCGTATACAAATAGTGTTTAGTTTGGTGGTCTGAAATATGAGAATACATTTCTGATACTCGCTATATTTCAGCAGGCCATGGACAAAAAAATGCCAACCTCTGTTATAATAAATGATACCAAAATCAAAATTTAAAAAAAATTATTTAAAAAAATACATTGTTTTCTACAATAAGAGATTCATGTCAAAAATCCTAAAAATGATTTCATTTGGATACATTAAAGTGGTATTAAATTAAATACAGATAATTATGTGATGTAAAGCTGTCCATACATCGAGAAAAATGCGTATATCAAGAAAACGACACCTGAAATTTTTCTCAAAAAAAAATCTAAATGTTGTCTTTGGTATATCATTACGAAACCATTCCATACAGTTCTTCTCAGGCTGCAGGCCTTATACTCAAGGCATCCACAGGACTCGACCGGTTAAGCAGTAGCCAGCCTCATAGGCTGAACTGTGACACGCGATTTAAAAAAAACTGTTCTTCTCAAGCTCATAATACTACTGGTCGTAAGAAGTTTATATGAAAATAATTTCTATTGATGCACTTAACCCGACGGTTTACTATTTTGGACCTCATATAAATGAGATTACCTAACTTAACCTAACCTAACTTTTTTAACAATATACTCATTGAAGTCTATTACAAAGTGAATCCATTAGATACTGATTGATTAATGCTTAATTTGAAAAGGTTTGTTCTGATATTTGACGAGCCAGAACGAGTCGATCACTTTGCCTTTCAGATCCACGTCCACCTGGAACAATGAAAATTAAATATAATCTCGAAATGATTTTTTAAGGCGATTTGTTTGTATGACTATTGAATTTTCTTGAGAAATACTTTATATGGAAGTGCAAATCTATTTCAAATACCTACAAAATTTTGCTAGCACCCACATAAAGGGTGTAAATAGACCCTTAACATAAAAGAACGACACTTGTTCTCCCCGTCTTTGCGATCATTTTTTTGTTCTAGACCATACCTGGGAACCTTATAGTTACGGAGATATTGGGGGTCAAACTTCCAACTTTTTCACAAGTCTTTTTTTAAATACATATTTTTAATGTAAGATTTTTAGTTTACACACCTCCACGACCCCCATACTATTCAATCCATCCATCAGCACAATGATTTGAGTGCTTTCCATCGAGTCCTACCTTAAAACGTGATTTTTCACCCCAAAAAAAAAGTCGATTCCCAGCAATAATTTTACTAATAATTTTTAAAAGTTACTTAGTTTGATGTACAGAATGCTCGGTTGACAGATAAGTGAAGGGTCTGTTTACACCCTGTATATTAGGAGTGTAAGTAACGCCTCATTTCGTTTTTATTGACACTTTTATGATTGCGGATTCACTAGTGTCTATTCCAAGATTCTCGACTAGGAGAAGAATTAGATTTGGCGCGATACGACCTCATGAATACTAACTTTTTTCGTTTTCTAAGCTAGCCGGACTACACACAAAGGTACTGTACAAAATACGTTTCAACTCGATTTAAAACTTGATATGTACCTGCTCCATGTAGATATGAGTCTTGTTGTGCGCCACGAACCTCGTGTAGCCGTAGTCACTGCTTCTGAACGCGGACCACGCCTCCGGGTCAGCTGTCAACCGTACAACATTAAATACATACACATGCATACATTACGACATAATCTATATTATATAAAAATGAATATATCCCTTGGTCACGGCATCACGCATGAACGGCTGGACCGATTTCGCTAATTCTTTTTTTGTTCTGTTTGTTACTGCCAGGAGAAGGTTCTTAGGTAGGTAGTAGGTAGAGGTAGTCGGTAGGTAGTAGGTAGGTAGTAGGTAGGAAGAGGTAGGTAGTAGATAGGTAGAGGTAGTCGGTCGGTAGTAGGTAGGTGGTAGGTAGGTGGTAGGTAGGTGGTAGGTAGGTAGTTAGTAGGTAGGTAGGTAGTTAGTAGGTAGGTAGGTAGTTAGTAGGTAGGTAGGTAGTTGGTAGGTAGGTAGTTAGTAGGTAGGTAGGTAGTTAGTAGGTAGGTAGGTAGTTAGTAGGTAGGTAGGTAGTTAGTAGGTAGGTAGGTAGTTAGTAGGTAGGTAGGTAGGTAGTTAGTAGGTAGGTAGGTAGGTAGTTAGTAGGTAGGTAGGTAGGTAGTTAGTAGGTAGGTAGTAGGAAAAGATGATTTCAACGCATGCCGGATACAGCTATATATAATACTCTAGTCTCAGACGATTGACTGCTGCGCTGCGGTTCGCGGGTTCGATTACCGCACGAAACAAATATTTGTAAGGCCTACAGGTAGTTTTCCGGGTCTGGCTGTTTGTGTGTATGTAAGTTTAAATATTTGTAAACGCACTCACAGTACTGGATGCCAAGTGTGGGGCAACTTGCTTAAAAAAAGCACCTATAATCTTCAGATGCAGCTATAGCCACAGGCGAAGTCGATAAAACAAAAAAAGATTGCAGGCCAGCTGCAGGTTGCTGGATATCATCATGTCTTTGAGCTTTTGTATACTATCTTCAGATTATATAGTATGTACACACATTTGAAGGGATCCGTGGCTTCCTGGCATCCAGCCGACCCAGTTATGATGTGAACTGGAGCCCTGAAACGTATAATATGCAAGTTAGCGGCAAAATATTATGACTTAGCTTTATGTATCATGTCCAGATGACCAGAGCTTAACGAAAAGAGTGGACCAAAGATTTTAATTACCAATGTCATATTGGTAATTGAACTCTCTCACACAGTTCTTTAAATATGGTATTTCTTTCAGTTTTTTGGCACTGCAACCAAAGTTAAGTTAGATGCCAAGCTAGGAGCTGCTGGAGAACCAGTTACGAATAGGAAGATCTGTTGCTGATCTTATAAAATCAATAAAAGTGATATTAGTATGATTTTATTTTACCACCAACCCGTTTAGGTATTGCGTATTACAAAATGCATAAATATATGTTTTGCATATAAGTGTTAATATATAAAGCAGATATTTACCTTTAGAATTTTGATTTAAAACAAATACTTTGATCACCAAACACTGAGTCGAAAAATAAAGTGCGTTAAAATACGAAATCTTTTATTAATATTAGAGAATAGCTGTTGCCCGCGACCTTCGTCCGCGTGAAATTTTATAGCATATAACCTTCCTCGATAAATAGGCTATCCAACACTAAAAGAATTTTTCAAATCGAACCAGTAGTTCTTGAGATTAGCACGTTCAAACAAACAAACTCTTCAGCTTTATAATATTAGTATAGATATATAAAAGTTTTAAAAATAACAGTGTTTATTTTTGAGTGCACACACCTTAACCAGGATGTTATTTAATAAATATAAATGTATTAATAACCTGGTATTATTAATCGATAAAATGCATCCAGAAGTTGTTCCGCTAAGCATTTTAAAAATAAACAGAAATAGCACTACTATTCCCATCTATTTTTAATATGCTTAGCTAACTTACTATTAGCTAGCTTACAAGAATGCTAACTATTTGTGCAAACACACTTAGATTTTAAGTAAGAAGGACTTGTTATTTCGTTGTGATAAATTTAAACTCAAAAGCATTTATTTCAATTAGACCATAACAGGCACTTTTGAATGTCAGAAAAACAAAGAAGGCGAAGCTACAGTCACAGACACAAAGCATAATAACTTGTGAAAGTACTGTAGTTGCACATTCCAAAGCGTAGATCTCTATGGAGAAGAATGGGCAAGAAACTCCATGGACACTTTTCAATCAAATTTTTTTTTTTTTTTGGTGTGTCCGAATAGCTCATAGATCGAGAATCTATGATTCCGTAGACGAATCTATACAGAAAAATCAGCTATTCCATACATTTTGACCGTGTAGGTATTGTACTTTTGTGTAGGAAACAGCTGATTTAATTTTTTGATGTGCGTGTTCAGAATGATGAATGAATGTTATTTGTAGATCTTTGACAGTCGTCGTTGTTCTCCCCGTCTTTGTGATAATTTTTTTGTTCTAGACCATAACTGGGAACCTTGTAGTTACGGAGATATTGGGGGTCAAACTTCCATCTTTTTCACAAGTTTTTTTTTTAAATACATTTTTTTAGTGTAAGATTTTTACTTTACACACCTCCACGACCCCCGTACTATTCAATCCATTCATCAGCACAATGCTCTGAGTACTTTCCATCGAGTCCTACCGTAAAACGTGATTTTTCACCCCATAAAGAAAGTCGATTCCCAGCAATAATGTTTGCGTAAAGTTACTTAGTTTGATGTACAGAAAGCTTGGTTGACGGCTATGTGAAGGGTCTGTTTACACCCTGTATAATGATGATGGACCAACTGACCCCGGGTTGACATAAGGCTTGTCCATGGAGCCGTTGTACACCTTGTTGTCGTAGAGCGGCCACGTGCGCTCGTAGCTGTGCTCGTGCGCCCAGATCACCAGGTCCACGCTGAACTGCAGCAGCAGGGGCTCCAGACCTACACGATATACAGGGTGTTTGGTTAAACGTGGGCAATACTTTAAGGGAGTGAAGTACTCATAAATATGAGCAACTCTTACTATGGTGCTAACTATGAAATATGATTTAAAAAATCTGCTATTGCCTACATTTTTTCGAGTTACGCGACCAATAATGTATGGAGCAGCTGAAATTCTTTTCGCGATTTCATGGTCCGTCCCATAGTAAAAGTTGCTTATTTTCATGAATACTACACGCTTCTAAAGTATTGCCCACGTTTAAAAAAACACCCTGTATAAAATTATAGCTAAACTGAAGTGAGCCTTGTGTATAAGTATCCAAACTGGCGCGAATAGATGCGTTAGGCGCGTCGCCCACTGGTCAGTCGACGCAGAGTCGCGACACGGTCGAGTCGTGGTATATATCTAGTCGTGGTGTCGACTGCACCGACACACAGGCTATGCTTCCATCCCTTTTCTATACGTTGCTACGCACGAAACGACATAATAAAATGACGTCACACTCTGGGGCACTTCGGCGCCTGCACCTCGACTCTTGATTGTGTGGGCGACGGGCCTTCAATTGTAGAGACAAGTTTCTGAAATATACAGTAATTGTAAGGTCAACTCTACATTAACTTACCATATACTCCTAGAAGGCCAACGCGCGAATATTCGCAACTGCAGTCGATATCGTTCGAGTCGCTGCAGTACATGGGCCTGTGCCCGAACACCACGATCCACGGCCGCTTGTTTCTGAAACATGCATCTTATGATTACGGAAATAAGGCCGAGAACCACTTACCATGGTCACAAAAGTACTGTAATTTTATAGTTTTTTTTTATGCTGGGTACACATTGGTGAAACGTAACATGAAATGTAACACACGGTGAAACAAATTCGCCTTGTTGTTGGGTTACATTTAAAGTTGCATTCCAGAAGTCTGGACAGCCCATTCGTGTTACATTTCACGTTACGTTACGGCAATGTGTACCCGGCATTAGGCTCGTATTAAAGGCAGTTCTCTAATACGGCACTTGGAGAATGTTGTATGGCTCATTATGAACGACGAAAATTACACTTATCTTGACCCTTTATCTTAGTGTGTGTTTTGTCGTGTCATGCTTTTGACGCTATGTAAGCCAATTAAAACTCGATGAGACAGACACACTCCTGAACTGATTCCTGGTCAAAATAGCTTTGTGTCCATGCAATAAAAGTGAAAATTACGTCATTCTCCTCGCTTCAGTTCGGAGGACGAGTTTCGACAACGCGTCGGACTTGTTTCAAGTCTTTGCGACCGGCTATCGCTGATTCCACGTCGATTAGTGTAGCACTCCCTAAATTGGTGTAACACCAAAGAATCCACTCCCCCTCACCTATTCTCCGGCAAATTAGCCTTAGCCAAATCCTTCTGTAGCCACTCGTATTGGTTAACGATGAGCTTGAGTCCGTATTGAGTGAAGTAGTACACCTCGGTGGAGATGGACACAAAGTGCACGGGCCCGAGGTCGAAGCTGTAGAACAGGCTCGAGTCGCGGCCCGGCATCGAGAAGCGCGCCGCGTAGTTGCTGAAGTTACTGCGCGGGAAGACGATAATGCGTTTTAGTTTAATGCGAATTTGCTCATGGACGCAGGATTAGCGCATAAGAACTTGGCGAAATACTCTTCATCGCGCTATTACGTTATGCGCGCGATTAACGTACACACATAAAGAAATCGGCCTACCACCTCTCGGGCAGTAGCCACCAGACCCAGCACCCGGCTGGGCAGAGGATCCTCCCTTTTTTATGACTAGCTTTTGCCCGCGGCTTCGCCCGCGTGGATGTCGAATAATATCAATAGGCATCTTGAATGCAAGGCGGAGAAGGAGCTCGTGGCTAAATAATAACCGCCACTCGGGTCGACCTAAAGGTTAAGCCGCGCTTGCTTAGGTTGGTCCGTGGATGGGTGACCACCCATTACATACCGAGTTTCCTCCGTGCCTCGGAAAGTACGTTAAGCCATTGGTCTCGGCTGTCATTAGATAGATCTTTGACAGTCGTTACAGGTAGTTAGTGGACCGAAAGTCTGAGAACCAGTCTTACCAAGGGGTATCGTAGTACCCAGTACTAACTGGGTTGTGGAGGTCAGATAGGCAGTCGCTCCATGTAAAATACTGGTATTCAGCTGCATCCGGTTAAGACTGAAAGCCGATCCCAACATTGTTGGGAAAAGGCTAGACAATGATGATGATCTTGGATACAAGGCGGCGGTAGCGAAGGGTCAATTTTTTTTGTAAGAGGTAAGCCGGAGTACATCTCTTTAATGTGATTATATTATTTGTCTATACAATACTGACTGTGCCATTTTTCAAAGGGAAGCCGATAGGAATCGAGTTCTATAGAACCTTCGCCACTGCAAGGCGGTATGAAAACCAAACTGCTGGATGGTAATTAAGCTCTTTGCTTCGACTAGTCTTTAAGATGCTTATAATTATTCTTCTTCTTTCCTGTGCTACTTATCGAATAAAGAAGACTCACTAAGCTTGCTCATGGTTCCCGGGACACGTCATGTAGGGCACCATGGCCGCTAGAGGCTGTATCTGTCGCATGAACTCGTCGCCGACCAGCGCGTTGTTGGTATCCATGTCATACGCGAAGTCGCCCACGTGCAGGATCAGGTCGAAGCGGTCGCGCTGGGCTTCGTCTTGCAAGTAGGATAGGGACTGGAACAATGCACGTACAGAGTCTATTACTGAATATATTTATGTTAAAAAGAAAACAAATATTTAATAGGCATTAAACTAACTAAACACATTATTAATTAAAAACTATTAAATAACCTAAAATAAGTAAACTAACAACAAACTATAAAAGGGCATCAAAAAACTCCTCCTCAACGCTGTCAGCCCCCGTAGCATGACCACCGCAGACAAGGATTTCTTTGACGGAAGAATCGACAAAATGACAGATAGTGCAAAGAAATCTGTCATTGTGTCGACACAATCTGTCATTTTATCGATTCTTCCGTCAAATAAATCCTTGTCTACGGTGGTCATGCTACGGGGGCTGCTGGTAATGTGCCCAAGAGACTGGCGGCGTTGCCACGTTGTATGGCAACACTTTGTAGTAGTGGTCTGTTTGGTGTCATTGGCATGACAGTATTTTTTTTTCCCAAAACTATGCAACTTCCACGGCGTCGTCGCTGGCAGCGCATTGTTATTGAAAACGGCATTTAACACGGCACATTTGGCGCAGTGGCTTAGCGATTGACTGCTGCGCTGCGTGTCGCGGGTTCGATCCCCGCATCATCATCATCTGCCTAGCCTTTTCGCAACTATGTTAGGGTTGGCTTCCAGTCTAACCCGATGCAGCTGAATACCAGTATTTTGCCTATCTGACCTCCACAACCTAGTTAGTACTAGGTAATACGATACCCCTTGGTAAGACTGGTTGTCAGACTTTTTGGTCTACTGACTACCTATAACGACTGTCAAAGATCTACAAATGACAGCCGGGACCAACGGCTTAACGTGCTTTCCGAGGCACGGAGGAAACTCGGTATGTAATGGGTGGTCACCCATCCACAGACCAACCTAGGTAAGCAAGGCTTAACCTAAAGATCGACCCGAGCGGCTGTTATTATTTAGCCACGAGCTCCACGGTTCGATCCCCGCACGGAACAAATATTTGTATGATCTACAGGTAGTTGTTCCGGGTCTGGCTGTTTGTGTATGTGAGTTTAAATGTTTGTAAATGCACCCACGATACAGGAGAAATTCCTAGTGTGGTGCAAACAATTAAAAAAAAAAAAATACAATGCAAAAGCACTCACATGTGCGTTCTTGTTGCCCATATCTCCGTAGACGGCGGCACGCACTGGCCAGCCCTCTCCCGCGGGAGGCGTGCGGAAGGAGAACTGCTCCGACCAGCCGAACACTGAGCCCGCGTGGTACACTGAAGAGAAACATGGAAAATCATTAACGTTAGACACTGAACTACACTTACCAGTAGCGAAGGGTCAATTTTTGTAAGAGGTAAGCCGGAGTACATAATCTTTAATGTGATTATATTATTTGCGTATAGAATACTAACTGTGCCATTTTTCAAAGGGAAGCCGGCAGGAATCGAGTTATATGGAACCTTCGCCACTGATACGTACCCCTCTGCTTAACCTTACGGGGATTACAGGCGTGATGTCATGTAATAAATATGTAGTAATATTATCGAAGACTGTTCTTATTGTGATAATCGAGTTTAAGGACGCGTTTGTAGTAAGGCGGAGCGGAGAGTGAACAAATTGACCAATCTTTGTCATCCGCCTAGGCTTTTTCCCAAATATGTTGGCAGCGGCGTATTAGTCCAGTAACCTTGTCGCCTGAAAGTACGGAGTAGTGTGCGTCAAATCCCGTAGTTCTGATTTTTTCAGAATTGTTTATTATGTTGGCCCAATGAATAATTCAAGTTTGTGACCAAACAAGTCTGCAAAAAATCAGAACTACCGGATTTGATGCAAGCTCTGATGTATGAAGTTACTGGACTATATGTATTTCCAGTACTTCACATGAGGTTGAAATTTACAGCATGTTTCTCGTCTCGTCTATGATTGGTCGTTGCTGCGCTTCGCTTTGCTGTTCTCCGTTGCAGTGTAAACGCAACCTTATGTAATTTAATTACGTGCTCATTGATCCGTCCATTAAAAACACTTTCATAATTATTTACATCATAGGCGCAAAAATACAGTGCGCGCGGAATCTTTTATCTTATCATTTACTATGCTGTTATTGGCTGATTAATTTAATGGCAAATAAATGAAAGTTTTATAAGTTCAATAGTAATTAATTATTATCCATAATAACAGCAGATAGATAAGCATGACGCACAGCAGCGCGCGACGAAACGATAAGTAGGCCAACTTGTGGCGTGGTCCAAAGATAAGCCTAACGGTCGCGCAGTGGTCCAACGATCGCAGTCCTGGGATCGGTGCGCGTGTCGGGCCTTCGGGACTCCCTCTCCTTTTTCCACACAATGCTGACTGAAGTTTCGGTGTAGTGTGAGTAAGATTTTAACATAAATAAATTTTAAGGGCTATACCTACTACAATCTGCTAAATTGTACCCGATTTAAAATAAAACAAAATCAGTGACTGTACGTATGGTACAAACAACGAAATGAGTTAATATCATAATGCCGGATGAACATCCGCAATAACAGGATTATACCTACATACATCACATCATTTGTGAAAAACCTACTTGAAAATACCTAGACACCAACCGCAAGTGAATAACAATATGACAAAGAAAACACCTTTATTTCTTAGCAGTAAGATTAGTTTTCGCAGTGTAAGTGAAGTTCTTCTCGCAGTCTGTCCCACCTCACCTTGTTTAAATCGTGTCCATTCCAGGACTCATTTTCTTCATCGGTCATTGGTCCTTTAACAAACATGGCCAGCCCCTGCCACTGCAGCTTGCTTACTCTGCAAGCTATGTCGGTAGTCTAAAATTGTATTAACTTACCATATCTAGTGTTAAACTTGAGGTCTTTCAGAAGAACTTTGTGTATGTACTGGTGCCTCTTCAGCTTGCCTCCGTCGACGAACAGCTTGCTGGAGCCGCTGGCCTCCTTGTCCATGATGCCCTCTCCGTACTGCACGCGTGACTCCTCCGTGTCGTTGAACGTCGACCATGTTACCACTATGTCGTTCACTTCCTCTGTAAGGTAAATGTTTAGCATGATGTGGATGGATGGCTATAAGAGTAGGAGAGAAGAAACGGTGGATGGACTGTGTGAAAGATGACATGGCTGGATAGGGGGTCACTACTGAGATGAGTAATAGTGAACTTAATTATGGACGAAGATGATGAAGATGCTGCGCCGTCACCAAATAAATTGTGGCAAGGGCAGGTGAAATGATGAATATTCAATTTCTCGGGTTAGGTGAAATATGTACGCAGTAATCAAACGCTGCAGGATACATACAAGGTGGAGACGACAATACGACAATTTTGGCCAAGGTTTTTGAAGTAGCGAGTTGGCAACATGTGTTTAACGTTTATACCGATGCGGGATTCGTTAACCTGTTGGTAGTAGCCTATTATCTACACTATGCAGAAAATGCTAAAAATTAAAAATAACGTCCTGTGAATAAATTTCATACAAAATTCAATCGAAATTATCCAGTAATTTTTGATTGAATTTTTGTATGCAGACTGGGAACGTCATGAGGTATATACAGTTTAATTTATTGTCGCATTGTCGTCTCCACCCTGTATAAATAAAACCTTCACATAACACACTATCAGTCCATAAAAGTGTGACGGTGGCGCCTCATCATTTACGACCACCTCATAAACTGCTCTTCGTGAAATGCCACCAGACTGAGGGACCTATCCGAAGTCACTACCACTGCAACTTTAATAATAATAAGAACAACTGACAAGACGATAATAATCCCATAACGTTCCCATGGCTGGGACACGACCCTTCTCTCTATGTGACTCCTCCAAAGAAAAAATAAGAACTAATAGGTACTGCACCATCCTAATCCAGTCAGTCACATTTGCAAGCACGAATCAACGTTTTCAAGTATCTCTATGTCATTCTGTCGGGTTTCATTTGATGGAGCGAGAAGTCCGGTTGCAAGCATCCGCACTCAATCGCATCGCAAGCACTTTAACATACGATTTAACACATTTTAGTGAGATAATTCTAAGTGAGAAAGAAAAAAGATGCAAGAAATTGCTGACGTGAGCATGTAAATGTGATTACAACCTAATATTTGTATTATGGTGCTCCCTCACCGCGAGCATTCGCCTGTAATGTAACAGTCCAAGATTCCATTTTGTACGGAAACAAGTGAATCTGAACTGTTACATTACAGGCGAATGCTCACGGTGAGGGAGCACCTTTAGATTTCATCATTGAATGGCCATCAAGAGGAAAATAACAAAGACAACAACCACTTCAAAACACACTTGTGTGTATTAGATTACATTACGCATTAAATAGCATAACAAGATAGAATCATTTTACTATGTTGTTTACAAACAATATTATGAGTTATATTCTGCAAATTTTTTCTTTAAGCTTATGTCGAATGAACTGAGTAATATGGCCCATATATTCCTCATTTCATTGTATTTTCCTCTAGGTCTGCCTTTAAACTAAACCTTCATTACACAAAACACTCAGAAAATTCACAGTTGAGCTGAGCGCAAACTGTAGTTGTGGCAAGATGCAGCACATCAACAATCAATGCAAGAAGTGTGTCCCATCTGTAGTGTGCAATACTACATACTAAATGTATGAATGTTATGTTGGAGGATTCTTGACATGTTGAGGGTCCACGTAAATCTGCATCCGTAACTAAAACTTGGGCAGACTTTGTGCATCTCAAATAAATCAAAGATTCTTTTAGTTTTTATCTGATCTATGATGAATTTCAGATCATATTATCTCTTAATTTTAAGTAAGATACACAAAAGATATTTTAAAATTTAATCAACATGGTTTTAATTAAAGAAAGACATAATTGTAAACATCGTAAAATAATGTAATTAAGCATTATTATTTAGTTATAATAACTGTTATTAGTACAGCAATTTTATCAATTGTTGTTATCAATTAATTAAATAACATGATTTAGTTAGTCCAGTGTTAGCACTGTTATTGACCGAAACATAAGGAAATACTCTATCATGTAATTTGTAAATAGGACATGCGTAATTGTTGATAGTAAGGCAGTTTTGAATTTTATATAGTTCTTAATTGAATAAAATGTAGTTAAAAATAAGATTAGCAATTTTCTCAAATATTATTAATAATTGTCATGTACTACTTGAAAAAATTTTAATGCCTATTACACAGTACCAGAAACCAGTTTCGGCAAGTTTATATGGCCCAAAAAAAATAAAAGACCATAAACATAAGCTATTATACTTTTCCTGTGTCTAGTTTAGGAACTGACATCACTACTTAACAAGAAGATTTAAAGTTAGAAAATGTTCAATAGGCCCTCTGTATACCTTGATTACGGATCATACTTAGTGCAGGCATGTTATAAAAGGTATGGGAATGCATGCATAGCTACCTCAGGAGTGTGGTAGCTATGCATGTTTGCATGCATGCCCCACCTGCCCTGCCTGGGTTAGGTTCAAAGCAAGTGTATTAAGAACTCAATTTTTACGTTTTATTTTTAAGTTATCTCTAAGTAACATGTTTAGATTATATTTATGGAACGCTTTACTAAGTTATGAAATCAGATTTAGTTGATATTTGTAGAGACATGAGGATATGTTAACAGAATGGTTAAAGGAAATATTCATGGCAATCAACGTGAACAAATAGGAATAAATTTCATGGAATTACTTGATCAGAGCATTACTTGAGCAGAGCAAAGGACTTACCTCCAAAAGCAATGTGCATTTGTTCAGGTTGGCAGTGAGTACATTCATACGTTGGTCCCGGGTTCCCTTGTAGAGCCCCCCCGTGCCAAAATAGGTTACTAGCCGAACTTATCCCTACTAATAGGGAAATTATTAGCAACTTCATATTCGTACGTTAACGTATAGGAAAAACGCGAATTTTTCCACAGATATTAGTATAGGTACTGAAAAGCTATTTCAAAATGAACACGATTAAAATATAACTACTCAACAAGTAGTAGTTGTTCGTCGCTGAACGACTTATTAATTACTAATTGGCCTTTGTTTGTGTTATTTCATTTCATATTTTATAAAAATCGCCTCGCTCGGATATGTCAGAAATGTCACACTGCGTCACACACATCACACACGTTCTGAAACTCAGAATAGCCTTTAATAATGGAATGAAATGACCAATACGCATGCCAATACTTTAAAATTACAAGAAACTTGAAGAAAATAAATTTACGGTACTAAAAATAGTGCAAATAAAAATTAAAACATTTTTTGTAGATAATGTTTTTTCTATAAAGTTTGTAATGTTTCATTCCAAAGATTTCGAACGCATTCAAGTTTCGTTCTAAGTAGGCATTTCATATGAATGGAAAATATTCATAAATACCTTGGTATTTAAAAATAATGAAATTTTCATAACAGACAAAAATGCCACATTTTTGTCGTTTTAACTGCAATTATCTGAAAAGTTATCAATTTTTTATTGAATACAGTCGTTGATTGCTTGGCATGTGTTCAGCAGTGAATAATTCAAATTTGTTTATTTGTGACACATAGGTTTTTGTGACACACACACCGTGACATAGGTAAAAGTAAGTACACGGTGTTATCAAAAAAAGTTAAGTATGTTTCACTATGTGCTGCCTTGCAAGGCGTACAAATAATGTCTACACATGAAGTCGTGATTATAATTCTGTAACTACATGACGTGTTAATTGCGCGACTCATTTTTCATCAACATATTATATCCTGACACTGACTGACCTCCAAATTGCAAAAAACGTAAGAAAATTTGAATTTCGCGGGCTACCTTGACGCTTCCACCCAAGGAACATTATATACTCTAGGAGAAGTATGTCAACTACGTACAAATAAAATGACACGGTTTTGGCGCCTCCTGGTGGGTGCCCCCGAAAACTTGCGAAAGCGGGAAATTCAAAATCGGATTTCTTTGAGATATTTATTTTAGTCCTGCCCACAAAATACAGAACTGGGAAACTGTGAAAATGTTAGTGTGCAATTTCACTGATCACAATTTTCCAGCTCCGCTTTGTGGTCAAGCAGCCTTATTGTTTAAATTAACTTATACGGTGAATAGGAAACAAATCTTGCCAGTAGAAAACTATGAATTTTGACAAAAATCACAAGTTTGTGGTTTATTTGTAAAAGTCAAAGCTTCTCACTAGTATTTTTATAATAAAACAGTAGTTTGTCTTATAAGTCAGAAGTACTTTATTAACATTACACAATAGTTATTGCATTAATAATAACATCAACATGCACCCGTGCCGGTAGCCATTTTTCTTGTGAAGTGGTGTGGGGATGCCAGGTACAATTAACAAAAACTTACTAACCTAATTTTGTAAAATAAATAAATTTTGAAAATAAATAGCCTCTGGCCGATCCAATGCAGTAAATTAAATTAATTATTTATTTATTGGCTTGATTGGTAACCCTTTTGTTTTTTTATAGTTCCAACCTACGCTAAACCAGCGTATTTCTATTATATTCTGCATTAATTACATTTATATTTATTCAATTTTAATAATATTAACATTGAATAAATTATCCGAAATATTATATTGGGTAATTTGTTGATTAATAATTTAAACAAGAATGTCGCTAAAACTACCAAATGGTAGCTTTTTAATATTTTCCTTGAAAACGTCATTATTAGAGACCGAAGTTTTTAGGTCTCGCATAATAAAAGAGAACCTGGCAACACAGTTCTAGCCCCCGTAGGCATTCCAAGGTTTACCCAATGAGTCGACCCGGCCTGCTTCCACCTAACTTAAAAAGAGCAGTACAAGCCATTTCTTAAATGGTATGCGTTTTTAGCAGTAGGCAGTCGATCACTTGCTGCCTAAATATTTTGTGGTAGATCGCCAACATTTGACAATGTTCCAATGAAACAAGCTTTGGATAAAATATTGATTTATTTTAGAACGAAAACTTAAAAAAGGTATGTATGTTATTAACAAATCCGTGCGTTATTCTTACAGAATATCTTGGTTATTATTTTCGTCTATTGCAGATCAGTAGCTTATTCATTCAGCATGATTGACGACGACTGCAGTTCCTGTAACGAAAAACAAAATATTTTTACCCCATTGGACATTATTAATGTTGGGGCAGGTGGTTAGGGGCGGGACAAACAGAAAAGACGTAAGACGAGGACGCGTCGCAGACCTGGCACCCCTTCAATAAATTTTCATACAAAGTGTATAGAAGCGTCGCGACACAAAATAAACAGATAAGACAGGGCGCGGACGAGACGCGGAAATGAAAAACGCGAACTAAGTAACTCTAGGTACGCAGCAATTATTATTGCTGGGAAACGACTTTTTTGTTTGGGGTGGAAAATCACGTTTTACGGTAGGACTCAATGGGAATGGGATGGGATGGGAATGGGGAATGAGGTTTAAGTTTGTGAGGATGGATTTAAGTTCCCCTTTCACGCGAAAACTACTGAACGGTTTTGGATGAAATTTGGCACATAGATAGTTTATAACCGGGATTGACATATAGGATACTTTTTATCCCGGTAGTATGATCCCGTGGGACCGTTACCGAGCTTCACGCGGGCGAAACCGCGGGCATAAGCTAGTATAAAATGAAAAACCTTGTAGTTCCGTCTGCTTTTAGGATTCATAAAGTTCATTAAGTTTCAACTTTATTTCCAGTAAGACAAATGTTATATTTGTTTGCCTGTAAAATCTTGGGTAGGTAAAGTTGGTAAGGGTAAAAGTATGACTTACTTGATGTGCACTCAAGTACTCGAGGTCTGTCTCGGCGGCCAGTATCTGGATCGCATCGATGATGACGTCAGCTGCTTTCTTTACGCTCTTGCCTAACATTTGCATTACTTCGGTAACGGACACCTAGAAGTAAATATTAAATGATTATACAGAATGTCAACGGCCCCTTGAAGAAGTAAATCATCATCATCTGCCTAGCCTTTTCCCAACTATATTGGGGTCGGCTTCCAGTCTAACCGGATGCAGCTGAATACCAGTATTTTACATGGAGCGACTGCCTATCTGACCTCCACAACCCGGTTAGTACTGGGTAGTACGATACCCCTTGGTAAGACTGGTTGTCAGACTTTTTGGGCCGCTGACTACGTAACGACTGTCAAAGATCTTCAAATGACAGCCGGGACCAACGGCTTAACGTGCTTTCCGAAGCACGGAGGAAACTCGGTATGTAATGGGTGGTCACCCATCCACGGACCAACCTAGGCAAGCACGGCTTAACCTAAAGATTGACCCGAGCGGCTGTTATTATTTAGCCACGAGCTCCTCAAAGAAGAAAATATTAAATGATTATACAGAGTGTAAACGGGAAGGGTCCGTTTACACTCTGTATATTCCGAAGCCGTCAACCAAGCATTCTGTACATCAAACTAAGTAACTTTACGCAAAAATTATTGCTGAGAAACGATGTTTTTTTTTTGGGGTGAAGAATCACGTTTTACGGTTGGACTCAATGTCACGCACTCAAAACATTGTGCTGAGGGATGGATTGCAGTATGGGGGTCGTGGAGATGTTTAAAGTAAAAATCTTACATTAATAAAATTGTATTAAAAAAAAACTTGTGAAATGGTTGGAACTTTGACACCCAATATCTCCGTAATTAGAAGGTTCCCAGGTATGGTCTAGAACAAAAAAATTATCGCAATGACGGGGAGAACTCCCTTTATAGGTGTTTATAAAAAGTTTTTCAAGTTATGCGATCATTATGGTGCCGACGCCAGTACATGACGGGTAGGTTAATGTGCTGGCGTCTGTACATCGACGCAAACTGTTACACGGAAGGACGTTAAGCCGTTGGTCCCGGCTGTGTTGTAGATCTTTGACAGTCGTTACAGGTAGTCAGTGGCCCGATAGTCTGACAACCAGTCTTACCAAAGGGTATCGTATTACCCAGTACTAACTGGGTTGTGGAAGTCAAATAGGCAGTCGCTCCATGTAAAATACTGGTATTCAGCTGCATCCAGTTACACTGGAAGCCGACCCCAACATAGTTGTGAAAAGGCTAGGCAGATGATGACATGTGTGGAGTTTCACTGCACAATTTAACTTGACCCTGTATACAATGAGATACTCACAGATGTTTCGTTCTCCCTCCAGCAGTCATAGTCTGTGACCAGAGCGACGGCTGCGTAACTCAAGCCTGCTTCCTTTGCCAGCACCACCTGTAACGACCACGGCATCCTTTAAAAATGTATAAACAGTATCCAGACTGCCTCGTTGGGTTCGATTCCCAGGTCGGGCAGTGTTATTAAGTTTTTCCATCAGGAATTTCTTAGTAGCAGCCACGGAGTCCTGGATTTGTGCCCGGTTGGTGGCAATAGGCTCGCCCCCTATTACATGGGACTAAACATAACTGGCTAAATGTGGGTGTATTATTAGGTACACCTCTGCCTAACCCTTCGTGATGTTATGTTTTGAACAGTATCAAAAATTCCACAAGACCCGTTAGAATGTTACCTAACTAATTTAATTTAATTATTTTGTTTTTTGTATTTTTTTGAACCTTGATAAGATTGTCGACTAAAAAAAAAACAAAATAAAGCTGTCCGGGTCGGCACATTCGTTTAAGCAGTATTTGTTCGTTAGGGTCGGTTCGACACAAATCGAGCTACACTGATCAACAGCAGTGTATCATACCCGTTTATAACGTGTTTGGAACGGTTATCATACGCGTCTAAACCCTATATTGTTTGTATTGGAAACTACATGTACTTATATTCGATTTTGTAGCCCGGCTATGATTGATGAACATGACAGTGTGTAGTACGTAGAGTGCCTTGTTCCCAGAGGGAAGTCGCAGGAATCGGCTTCTTAGGAGCCTTCGGGCCTGGTGTGTAGCAACTGTCATGGTCTATTTCGTGGAACATACAATAAATGAGTATTTTGTCACTAGTACGCTATCATAAGTATAATCACAGACAATGAGTAAAACTGTTCTACCGTTATACAGTCGGTACTAGTACGGGGAACAGATAATAATAAGTACACACAACAAACAAAAATTGTAACTAACTCTACTGCTTTTTTGTGATTTACTGTGCAAGATTGTTATTTTGATTTGAAATTTTTCTTTAACCGAAAAGACTTCCCGCTTAAATATTATTGACGTTGGCGTGAATTTACCTCCGGCACTGTGGTCATGTTCACTAGATGTCCTCCCCACTGCCGGTGCATCAAGCTCTCAGCTCTGCTCGAAAATCTGCAAGTTTTAATATTAAATTAGTATAAAAGCAAGCCACCACACTGCGCTCCAAAACACAAATTACTGACGTTGCTCAAAAAGCCGCTAAGCTGAAGTGCGACTGGACTGGCCACGTCTGCATGCCCAATGAGCTGTGGGCTAAAATAACCACTTTCTGGAGCCCTGACACAGCCATAAGGCGTCGTGGCAGACCTCGTAGAAGATGGCGGGACGAGCTGGACAAAACAAAAGACCAGTGGCCCAGATCTGGATCGTAGCAACTGGGACTCATGGGGAGAGACCTTTGCCCAGCAGTGGGGTGACGCAGCCTAACAGTATCAGTACCAGCATAAAAGCAAGCATATAATAGGAAAATAATACGATACTTTCCATAGGTACAGTCACGAGCACCAATATGTAATCACTTTCATAAATTTAAAAGCAATTTTCGCGAGAAATAACGAATCTAACTTGGAGATAGGATCTCTTTCATAAAAATATGAGTTCCAAAATAGTACGTTCGAAACAACATGAAATTTTAATTAGAACAGAAGGAGAAAAACACTTTTTAAAGTTTTTAAGTGTTTACATATTGGTGCTCGTGACTGTACTCTAAACGCAACTTGACTATGGTCAGAAAAGTATTAAGTTCTGTATTTGTTTATATTAATTTTAAACAGCACTCTAGTGACGTCTCTTCTCAACCCTGCTGCAGTGTGCAATACCGCTTTGGCATAGAACACAGAAAAAAAAACTTTTTTGCAAGAAAAACAACCGACATGTAATAGAGAAGTATGGAAGAAACAGACCTGCGCCGACCCCAAATAAATTGGGATAAGGGCAGTAGAATGATGATGTATTGGCACCTACCTAGGTCCTTGTATAGCAACCGCCGTGCCAGTCTCATGGTGACTATAGTCCCTCACTCTGGCGGCAGTGATCAAAGCATTTCTAGCTCTTTCGCAGAATGCTGGATGCATTGGTAGGTGGCACACGCCCTTCGGGCCGCCTTCCGTTCGGTCGTAGAATGTACATTTGCGACCCCAGGTTCTGAAAATATAAAAATGTAGTTGGATGGGTTATACAGGGTGTTTTTTTAAACGTGGGCAATACTTTAGAAGCGTGTAGTACTCATGAAAATAAGCAAGTTTTACTATGGGACCGACCATGAAATCGCGAAAAAAATATCAGCTGCTCCACACATTATTGGTCGCGTAACTCGAAGAAATGTAGGCAAAAGCATAGCATAATGACGGGGCCCCCCTCTAGAGGGCCAAAGCCTGCCGGGGTCGCGGGACTCATAGAATTACCGTGACCCTGGAACATAAAGGGCTATTGAAGGACACCGTGGATTTTAGTCAGTACAAGTCTGACAGTCCCTCCCGCTCTGCCCTGGGTGGGAGGACTCATTTGATGATTTTACGACGTTAAAAAAAAAAAAAAAATTTAGGCAAAAGCAGATTTTTAAAATCATATTTCATAGTTAGCCCCATAGTAAGAGTTGCACATATTTATGAGTACTTCGCTCCCTTAAAGTATTGCCCACGTTTAACTAAACACCCTGTATAGTCAGGAAAAAAATCGACTTAAAAAAAAACACCAAAACGTCCGTAGCTTTACTATCGGAAGTCGGTGACTTTTGTTTGTTTCACTAACTTTTTTTGTCAAACTGTGTGGCTTGTTTGTTTAGTTCCGTATTTCAACCCCATATTTTCCGGGTATCAACCAAAACCGGATACCTTTTCTTGACGTTTTATCAATCCCGACTTAATTCCGATCGAAATCTCTAAAAATTTAATCTAATTTAGCTATTGGTGTGGTCTGGTATACCTACCTACTTAATATTTAGTTGTCGAGGTAATAGATGGATTGGGGATACAGAATATTCACTACTTAGGGAATGTATATGTATATCTATACAACTAAGTAAAATTGAAGTGTGTGTTTGTAACTTCAAAATAACAGCTTTTTACTGAATGCATTTGAAAGTATATTATAGTATAAGTACTACTACACTACTAGTATACTTTCATATTATTATTACTAGCTTATGCCCGCGGCTTCGCCCGCGTGGAGTTAGGGAATTGCCCACGGTATCTTACTTCTGGAATAATAAGTAATCTATGTATCTATCTATAATACATACATAGATTTACATGTACTTGCTTATAACTTGCAATTATTATTATAAAGTTATATCAATTAAATTAGATACGTGAAATATTGATACCTTGGTTTGAAATTGGACATCGGATTTACTGGATTTTATCTGAAGAGTATGTAAACAAATTTTCAAGTCAATCTACCCCGAGAGTAAAAAGTTTCACAGAAAATTCAACACCCCATTTCACCCTCTAAGGGGTAGGAATTTCAAAAAACTGATACTAACTCTTCACAAAGAATACACCCTCCAATTTTCATATCTCTGGGACCCGCGGTTTGGGCTGTGCGTTGGTATATCAGTCAGCCAGTCAGGACATGGAATTTTAAATTGGGGGATGATTTTGTGATACACGTATACACACATGTAGACACATTTTCAAGTCAATCGACCCCGAGAGAATTTCACAGAAAATTCAACACCCCATTTCACCCTCTTAGGGGTGGAATTTCAAAAACCCTTTCTTAGTGGATACCTACTCTCCACAAAGAGTACACTGTCCAAATTTCATGTCTCTAGGACCAGCGGTTTGGACTGTGCGTTGATGTATCAGTCAGCCAGTCAGGACATTGAATTTTAAATTGGGGGATGATTTTGGAAAAACTGTGATACACGTATCTCATCATTTCAACTGAAGTGTATGAAGACACATTTTCAAGTCAATCGACTCAGAGAATAAAAAGTTTCATAGAAAATTCAACACCCCATTTCACCCTCTTAGGGGTGGAATTTCGAAAAACCCTTTCTTAGTGGATACTTACTCTTCACAAAGAGTACACTGTCCAAATTTCATGTCTCTAGGACCAGTAGTTTGGGCTGTGCGTTGATATATAAGTCAGTCAGTCAGTCAGTCAGTCAGTCAGTCAGTCAGTCAGTCAGTCAGTCAGTCAGTCAGTCAGTCAGGACTTTGAATTTTATATGCATAGATAACGTATTGTAAATATTAAACTCTGATTTGACACAGAGGGATTTATAGGATTTGTAGTAGTATAAATGTGTTTGATTTCCCCATGAATCAATACCTTATTTATCGATATCGACATTTTATAACGTATATCGTGTCTTATTAAAAAAAAATCACTTCATCTCTGATGTTAGCTGTAGTTAGGTAGATAATACTAGAGTTAATTCAAAAAGTGCATTAGTTTAGGGAAAAACATTATTTTTGAACTAGCTGTTGCCCGCGACTTCGTCCGCGTATCCGTCGTTTTTCGTAAAAAAAAAGTAGCCTATGTCCTTCCTCACGGTTACTGAACCGTGAGGAAGGACATAGGCTGATGCTGTTTGGTGCTGTTTTGATGTAACAGACAGATTAACTTTCATATTTTAGTAGGGAAATATAATATGTCAATCTACAATACTGTTGAAAAATATCGCAATACGGAACCGCACAATATTATTGTTAATAGCTGTGCCCGCGACTCCGTCAGCGTGTAACTCCTTGTGTGTTATTAAGTTAATGTATTGGTAATATTGTTTAGATTACGTTCACATGAGGCTTAAGTAGCTATAGAACGAAAATACTTCAGCGCAAAGCTTCCGGTTAAACTATGTTGAAAGTGGGCCCGTCCGGCACGTGAACATAAAGATTTCCAGAACTGCTAACCCGGGAAAGAGCGAGGTACAACTGACCATGCGAGAAACAACTGACACCGAGATCTACTCCAGCAACACGAAAAGTCTGCCCTTGAGCCTTATTAATTGTCATTGCATAACACTTCTGTAATATTTTCGGCGTTGAATAATAATCCATATAGCATGATTCAGTATTCACGCGCGATGGCTTATTATTAGCGTATTTCACGTATAACTTTGGTGTTTCTATACCGATTTCTATGATTCTTTTTTATGGAATAGTTAATAATGTTAACTTTTTTAATTAGGGATGACTGAGAGTGTTATAAACGTAAGAGTAGACAAATATAATCAGAAAGCTTCGAACTGCTAAGCTATCGGGAGTTACATGTGATATTGTGAGTCAACCATAAAAGATAGACATATGCTGTCGTGGGATATTTTTTATATAATTTTAAGGAGAATATTTCCGTCATACATGATTTCTGTGTAGCTTTAACCATTAAGGTTGCACACGCGACGGAAGCTTAAAAATGGAGTAACTTCTCCCGTTTTCCCAACATTTCCCTTCACTGCTCTCTCCTATTGATTGTAGCGTGATGAAAAGTATACTATAACCAACTCAGGAGTATGAGAAATAATTGTACCAAGTTTCGTTAAAATCCGTCGAGTAGTTTTTGTTTCTATAACGGTTATACAGACAGACAGACAGACAGACAGACAGACAGACAGACAAAAATTTTACTGATTGCATTTTTATCATCAGTATCGATCCCTAATCACCCCCTGATAGTTATTTTGGAAATATATTTCATGTACAGAATTGACCTCTCTACAGATTTATTATAAGTATAGATTTCCTTTATTTCTTTTCTATACATATTTTAAATATTTTTAAATATTTCTATACAAATATATAAAAAATAAAAAAAACATTTAAAAATATTAAAAACTAGCTTCTGCCAGCGGCTTCGCCCGCGTGGATGTCGAAAAATATCCCACCCGAACAAACATAGTTACTTACCTTCATCCGCTGAGACACGTATAAATTAATTTTTAATTGTCAGCCTAAACACAAAATTTGAATATCCTAACTTCAAAACTGACGGACTTTCATTTAAACTTCCATCCCCTATTTTACCCCTAGACAAATATAATCAGAAAGCTTCGAACTGCTAAGCTATCGGGAGTTACACGTGATATTGTGCGTCAACCATAAAAGATAGACATATGCTGTCGTGCGATATTTTTTATATAATTTTAAGGAGAACATTTCCGTCATACATGTTTTCTGTGTAGCTTTAACCATTAAGGTTGCACACGCGACGGAAGCTTAAAAAATGGAGTAACTTCTCCCGTTTTCCCAACATTTTCCTTCACTGCTCTGCTCCTATTGATTGTAGCGTGATGAAAAGTATACTATAACCAACTCAGGAGTATGAAAAATAATTGTACCAAGTTTCGTTAAAATCCGTCGAGTAGTTTTTGTTTCTATAACGGTTATACAGACAGACAGACAGACAGACAGACAGACAGACAGACAAAAATTTTACTGATTGCATTTTTGGCATCAGTATCGATCCCTAATCACCCCCTGACAGTTTTTTTGGAAATATATTTCATGTACAGAATTGACCTCTCTACAGATTTATTATAAGTATAGATAGTAGCCCACCGGCATCGGGAACAGGGTCCGATCTACCAGTGGTCAGGGCTCTTGAGAGAGGAACCTCCTAACGATACGCGCCGTGTCCAGAAGTACTGCTTTCTGAATCAAGCCCTTGATCCAGCTGCCAAGCGAGAGCCTCCTCAGATGTTGCTCGAGGCTATTGGCTATTAAGCCATTGGCCGACACGACTATCGGCACAATGACTGCTGTACTTACATCCCACATGTCGACAACCTCGCGAGCCAGATCAAGATATTTGAATTGTTTATCTTTCTCTGCTTTCACGAGATTCTCGTCATGCGGAACCGTTATATCAACAATCATTGCGCGACGCTCCAATCGATCTATCACCACTATGTCAGGCTTATTGGCAACAATAGTCCTGTCAGTGACGATAGATCGATCCCAATACAACGTGATATTACCATCATCGAGAACTGGGTCGGGCGCATACTTATAGTATGGTACTTCTGATTCCACAAGATTGTACTTTAAAGCAAGTTGCTGGTGGATAATCCTGGCAACGAGGTTGTGTCTATGCAAGTACTCTCCGTTAGCCAGACGAGAACATCCAGAAATAATGTGTCGGATCGATTCACCCGGACGGTGGCATGCCCGACATATGTCAACCGTGCCATCCTTCACAATGTATTTCCGGTAGTTATTCGTCATCATAACTTCGTCCATTATTGCACAGAGAAAACCTTCGGTTTCCCCGAATAGGTCACCGAAGCGCAGCCAAGATACGGACGCTAAGAAGTCTACATCGGGCCCATGTAAGGCCCGGTAATAGCGTCCGTGAAGCTCCTTGCCCTGCCATACCTCCTTGCGATCATTCGTGTCTAATACTCTAGGTTTGCGCCAGTTCTCGTTAGCCAGAGAGAGCGGGGTGAGACCCTTGTCCACTGCTACCACATCTCGATGCATCCCCACGTCGGCTTCAAGGAAATATTCCCTGAGACTGCATATCTCGCGATTGTGGACAGTCTTAGCATTTAAAAAGCCTCGACCCCCACACTTCCGCGGGATATACAGTCTCATAACCGAAGAACGCGGGTGATGCATTCGATATGCCGTCAACAATGTACGGACCCTCCTATCCAGGGCGTCTAGTTCTGTTTGAGTCCATTTGAGTATGCCGAAAGAGTACATCAAAACCGGCATGACCCAACCGTTGAAGGAACGTACCTTATTTCCGCCTGATAAAAGACTATTAAATACTTTTTTCAGGCGGCCAAAGAAACGCTCCTTCAACGATTGCTTCATGGCAGCAACATTGATGCCCAGCGCTTCCGACATACCCAAATACTTATAGGTTTCGGTTGCTGAGAGGGATCTAAGATCTATGGAATCCGAGAGCTGGGTTCCCACGGATTCCACAATCTCCCCTCGCTTTACATGCATGACCGCACATTTGTCCACACCAAATTCCATCCTGATGGCGCTACTGAAAGTTTCAGTTACCTTCAGTAGCTCCATCAGTTGTAAATCGTTGGGGGCAAAGAGTTTCAGGTCATCCATGTAAAGGAGGTGAGATATAACTTGACCACCTCTCCTCAACCGATAGCCTAGACCTGAATCCTCCAGCAGCGTGCTAAGAGGATTCAAGGCTAAGCAGAACCAAAGTGGACTCAAACTATCGCCCTGAAATATACCTCGCTCTATCCTTATCGGCTCGCTATTCCTCTGGATTTGCCGACATCCTGGATAGCGAAGGACTGTCCTCCATTGCCCCATACATGACATCAGGAAGGTGCGAAGAGTTGCATCAACTTTATACAACTCTAGCACCCTCATGAGCCATGTATGTGGCACCGAGTCATAGGCCTTCTTATAGTCTATCCAACATGTCGACAGATCCTTTCGGGAACGGCGAACCTGTTGACTAATGGCCATATCAATGAGGAGCAGCTCCTTAGTGCCGCGGGACCCGTTCCTACATCCATTCTGAGAAGCAGACATGATAGAATTACTATCAATATGATGGTTGATCTTAGCTCTCAAAATGGATGTAAGAACTTTATAGACCGTTGGTAAACAAGTAATTGGTCTATAATTTTTGGGTTCCGCAGTACCACCTGATTTATGGAGCAGGTGGGTAATTCCTGTCGTCAAGAACTGGGGCAGCGACCCTGACTCTAAAGCTGATTGAAACTGGGATGCCAAGCGAACGTGCGATCTCTGAAACCATTTGATCCAAAAGTTGTGCAGTCCATCCGGCCCTGGAGATTTCCAGTTAGGCAACGGACGGACTGCACGAGCTACGTCTTGGGGGCTGATGGTGATTGCCCCCATTTCAGGTATTGGATCACACGCTCGTTCAACCTCCCGGGTCCAATCACCCTCAGTGTGACTGACAGGCACGGACCAGATGCTGCGCCAGAACGAACTCATGGCGTCATCATCCGGTAGATGCGTGTCAGTCACACCTTGGTCCGGTCGTTCCCAAGCCCTATATACCCACCTTTCATCGCTCTGGAATGTGCGATTCTGAGTGTATCGCTCCACTCGCCTCTTGTACCGACGAATACGGCTTGCCCATGCACAGATCTTCTGCTTCAGGAAGTCGATACGCTCTGTGACGCGGGCCAAGTAGTCTCGAAAACTAACATCAGTTCCCAAGAACGCCCGCCTCACAAAGCGCATCACTCTAGGTCGAGTATTGCCCTCCCTGAAGCAGATTAACTTGCCGATGAGTGCTCTAGCCTCACCGATACGCCGCTCAATCCTGCACTGCCAAGCTGGAACAGCTAATTTTGGTCGCGTAACTCTGTCGTTGTTAGGAAATTTGACGTGAGCTACACGACATGCCGCTACAGCTCCACAGTACAATATTGAGTGGGTATCGGCGAGGTCTTTGCTGCTGTCAAAGCAATTTGACAGCTGCGAATCTAGAGCACACACCAGCGCCTTGTTTTTCTTGTGCATAGGCAAACGAGGTAGACGTGGCCTAAGTTCAGGCGGTGTGGAACGGTACTCCCGGAATGCACCCTCCAAAGCACTCCTCAATTGTACGTTGCACTGGGTACTCACGGATATAACTTCGTCATCATCCCCTTCACCACCGTGGTCCGACCGCGGCGAAGCACTGGTAACATTTTGTTGCTGCACCGCGATCATTGGTGAAGCAGGCGTAACTAGGTTACTCCGTGATTCGGAGCGTAGTCGATCAAGTACGATGTCATCCAACATATGGTTACGCTGGATGACCCGCACCTGATCCGACAGTCGTTGCGCCGACACGCTGACACCTGGCTCAAGCACCTGAAACAGAGAGAGCATCCGACCACGGTACGCAGTCAAGTTGCTTCCCCCCTCAGTAGCCCCATAATATGCGCGCATGACTTGTTCATTAATGGACGGAGTCCATCGCATGCGCGACACATTTCCACCAGCAGCGGGGACCCTGTTCGGGGCCGGTTGGCCTCGGGGTCCCAAGCCCGCTGGTGTCCGTCCTCTTCCTCGTCGTCGTGGTGGTGGTGGTGGAGTCGACGGCGGGGAGAAAAACATTTTTACATTTTTTTCTGTCAGTTTGTTCCGGCTAATCTCAAATCTCTCGAAACGACTGGACCGATTTTGACGGGACTTTTTCTGGCAGGTAGCTGTTATAAGGAGTAACCTAGGCTACTTTTATTTTCGAAAAACAATTAGGGTTCCGCGCAAAAGATTTAAACACTTGAAATTGTTAACAAAATTCGAGTCAAAAAGGAAATTAATATTTTTACAATAATTTCACGTGGAGGAAGGTCGCGGGCAACAGCTATAGTCTGTTTTTTAATCTCGGAGACTAAATTGACAAGTACAAATGGCAAACTGACATAGATTTTAATAGCATTTAAGTCAGTTTTAACATTTCCACTTGTCACTAAATGGACAAGTCTTAGATTAAAAAACAGATTTTAGTTCCCAATAAAATTTATAAAACGCACCTTACCTGTCAATAAAATCGTTTAATATAACAAGGTCGCCGGGCTTGTATTCCTCTATCAGCGACCCGGTGGCTGTGGTTGCCAGGATGTGAGTACATCCGACCTGCTTCAGAGCCCAGATGTTGGCACGGTAGTTCACGTCGCTAGAAGAAAAACATACGAGACAATAATAATAGCATCACTCTTGTATTTATCCAAAGAGTAGGCAGAGCCTGTGAACCCATATACCAAAATAATAAAATATAAATAATATATATTATTATGTTAATAATAGTATGTGTGTGTGTGTTGTTTTGTGTTTTGTGTATATATTATTTTGTGTGTTATGTTTTATGTATAATATTTATTGTAATAATTTAATTTATTTTTCTGTACTTTTCATAATAATTGAATTTAATTTATGTTTACTGTATTTTTTAATTGTATTGATATCATTTGAGTAGTCCACTTGCAAAGCGCGCTAGTGCGTCTTTAAAAAAAATGGTAAAGTACCAAAAAAGTAACAACAGAGCGGTGTTTGCAAGTTGACGACAAGATGGCGACTTCTGCAAGTAGCAAAATGAAAAAGGTAGCGACTTTTGCAGGAGTAGTCGAACTTTGATGTTGATTTGTACAGAGTATAGCCAGTTTTGGCTCAGTATCGTTAATCTGTTTCAAAGTATTTTAAATTCTAGACCGTTAACTGTCACAATAAAAAAATCACAAAACTTATGACATAGCGGTGTTTGAAAGTGGAGTACTCATTTATAATCGTATGGATTAATTAATTTGATCTGAAATAAACTAATTAATAATAAACATAAATTACGCACATATGCCTAAGTTACATCATAATATCATCACGCCTACAATCACCGAGGGGTAAGGCAGAGGTGTACCTAATAGTACGGGCACATTTCGCCAGTTATGTTTAAGTCCCATGTAATAGGGGGCGAGTCTATTATCATCAACCGACCATGGCAGACTCCGTGGTTGCTACTGAAAAATCCCAATTTGCCCGACCTGGGAATCGTACCCAGGACCTAATCGATTCTTCCGTCAAAGAAATCCTTGTCTACGGTGGTCATGCTACAGGGGCTGGTATCGCCTCAGTTAAGCTGTAGACATGACGTAAACTAATTATGTCGTTTTATGATTATACATAATTATGCACACAATGATAAGACACGGTCCGTTTGTATTACACAATGCAGACTGCTTATCTCTAGATTAACCAGATAACACCTAAATATGGATAACTGTATGCAAATGAGGCTGATGATCAGCACTTTTTGAACGTCAAAGTGAACAAGAGACAGTCTCCCATAACGCTCGCCCTTCGCCACTTCCTGGCGTTTTAGCTGGGAAGAAGATGTGGCGGAACAACGACACATAAATACGTTCATCATCTGCCTAGCCTTTTCCCAACTATGTTTGGGTCGGCTTCCAGTCTAACCGGATGCAGCTGAATACCAGTATTTAACATGGAGCGACTGCTTATCTTACCTCCATAACCCAGTTAGTACTGGGTAATACGATACCCCTTGGTAAGACTGGTTGTCAGACTTTTTGGGCCACTGACTACCTAACGACTGTCAAAGATCTATAAATGACACCCGGGACCAAAACGGCTTAACGTGGTTTCCGAGGCACGGAGGAAACTCGGTATGTAGATCTAGATAAAATGAGGCTTGCGCAGGATTATGTATAGCAGAGCATAAACATAAATCATTTATTTGCATAAGACATGGTATACAATGCAATGGTGTTAAATTAAATTAGAATGGTTCAAACATGTTAAGGTAAGATACATAAAACAGCATGCAAAATTTCAGGGTTTAACTAAATGTCATCAACATATTTTGTTATCCATAAATTCTTTTAATCTATAGAAATAATATTCATTTATCCATTTGCGCAATTTAATCTTATTTAATATTATAAACGCGAAAGTTTGAAGTTAGGGGCCGTCTCCACGAGCGAGAGAATCGCGGCGATATTTTCGTATAGAAATACGTGGCACGACGATAATATCGCCGCGATTCACTCGCTCGTGGAGACGGCCCCTTAGAGTTTGGTTGTTTGGATGGATGTTTTTACTCTTTCACGCGAAAACTACTGAACCCCGATAGTATGATCCCGTGGGACAATTACCGAACTTCACGCGGACGAAGCCGTGGGATAGTCTTTAATAATACGCACACAAGCAGCTTACCTTGGCTGAAACTGATGCTTCCTCCCATGCCTCGCCAGCAACACACAGGGAACTCCCTTGATCTGACCTCCAATCAGCACATCGGACGGCTTTCCGAACGGAGTGGTGACGTCCTGCTCAACTTGGTTCTGGAATAGACTAGGGTCATCGAACCCTGAGCCGCCGATGATGCCGACCTGTGTGAAGATAAGTGGAAGTATGGAAGACTTTACCGGTTTTTTTTTAATTCGCTTATTCTGTCCCACTGCTGGGCTAAGGCCTTCCCCATTCCTTTCCAACTCTACCGGTGTTTTTCCTTCGCTGGCCAGCAGCAGCGAAGGGTCAATTTTTGTAAGAGACATTTACATATCTTTAATGCGATTTTATTATTTGTCTATGAAATACTGACTGTGCCATTTTTCAAAGGGAAGCCGGTAGGAATCGAGTTGTATGGAACCTTCGCCACTGCTGGCCAGTCAGGAACAAGTCCAAATCCAAACAAAACGACAATTCGTTACTGGAAATTATTAGGATTTATTTATGTGCGCGTGTATGAACGTGGCTGAGGCAAAAGGACTATGTAAGGATCATAGCAGCACGCGTAGCATGATCACCGTAGAAATGGGTTTTATCGATGAAAGAATCGACAAAACCCGTGGTCATGCTACGCGTACTGGTGGCATTCTGAATTTTCTGCCTCGGAAAAAGGCGTAGGTAGATGTATGTATGGGGATTTATGAACAGCTGTTTATGGATAAGGGACCCACAGGACCGGAAAGTGTCCAGTTCCAGGCTGATATGATGATAATTACATTTTCGATACAAAATCTTCATATTTACTTTACGTTTACACCGCACACTCGTGCTAGGGCCTCAACCCACAATAAACGTTGGACTGTAGCAAGTACTATTTCTGCGAATCTTTACATTAAGAAAAACTAATGCTGGTTTCTAACACTAAGCGACACTGAACTCTCGGTTCAGCGCCGAAAGTTGAAAATTCATCAGCTTATAATTATTTTTATTCGGGCTTTAAATTGGGTATCCTATTGTTAGTAAAAATGGGCATTAGTGGGTTTAAAAACGGGGGTGTAAATTACTTACAGGAGTTCTCCAGGTCTCACATTTAGGCCCATTATTTTTACTTAGATGAGAAAAATGCTAAAATTTTGCAGGCTATTTATAATACGGGGTGGAAGGGACACCGACGCGAAAACGGTTAACACGTTTTCAGTATTTTTGTGGGCTCCAAATGATGTACTGTATACGTGGTAACCATACCAACCAACATAGAAATTTATCTATTAAAAAAATCAGCTGTTCTATACAATTTGACCGTGTAGGTTTTGCATTTTTGTAGGAAACAGCTTTTTTTTTTATTATATATTTTTATTTTTTAAATATTTCCCCAGCTACATTAAAAAAGTACCATATAATTTGGGGTTAATGGGTCAACCTATTACTAAAAGAATAAAAACCAGAGAATTTTATGTAACAATAATTTATTTGATTTGTGACCTACATTGAATTTAACTAAAGAGGTAAACACTTTATAGTATTAAACATAAATGCAGTTTCTGATTTCTATCTAAAACTATTTGCCATCTAAACCTTGTTGGAACTTGATCTCTTTAGTTGTTTCATGAGCTTTCTGTAATGCTTGTGCAATTTCAAAGAATTTCTTTGATTCTTCATCACTTTTCTCAACACCGTCACCTCTTTTGTACATCATACTGACATTGGCACAAGCATACATGTTCCCAAGTTCACAAGCCTTCTTTGCGAACTTAAATGCTTGATTTTTGTCCGATTTTATGAGGTATTCAATGTTTTGGTTCTTGTCAGGCCTGTGTGGGTTGAAGTCTGTTGGGTTCTTTGGTACGCCAGCCAGGTACATTCCGGAGAGGTAGTGGCATGCCATTGGGTCGTTTTGGTCACAGCTTTTCTTGAGATAATTGTAACCTAGAAATGTAATACATTTAGTTTGCATAAGTAAGTGGTTCAAGATATGCAGGTGCATCCAGTAAGAGTACAAGCCGACTATAATAGTTTTAGAAAGGCTAAGCTGATGATGATCAAATAGTTTAAATTTATTAACATTTCTCAGTCGTCCCTCGACAAATTAAGCATGTATGATGGAAAGTTATCATTTATTTCGTTCATATTTGTACGCTTCACGGAAAAACATAGAGACTCTAACTTGTATGCTGTAACATCTCACACACCATGTAACTACTATGTTTACAATAAAAGTTTTCTTATTCTTAAAGTATTGTGGTTTAACAAGGGAACTGTTGTATCATTTGAAGTTTGGCGACGTTTGGAGGATTGTGTGAGGGACCCTAGCTATAACTAGGACAAAATTAAGGTCACCCAGTAACTTTTGTATATCAATGAATATATTACCTTTTGGAACATCTCGCTTCACATTAACGCCAGCACCGGTAGCTGTCAGTAGCATACCAGCATGCAAGCACGCGCCAGGTTCATTGTACTCACACCCCTTCTCAAAGTAGGTTAGCGCTTCCGCGGCATCGCCCTTCTCCCGTCCACGGCCTACTAGCGTATAGTTCCCTATTTTCAGACATGATTTCCCAAATTTGTAATCCAAACAGTTGCTTTTGAACACTCTTGCTGCCTTCTCAAAATCCTTCTTTATCGCCTCCAAATAATCACCCAAAAGATGACATACTTCCGGCTTTTGCTCTTTGTAGCAACCGAAACGGTACTCGATTCCGAGGTTTTCTATGTAATCTTTCACGTCGTCTTCTTGTTTTAAGTCATAAGCCATTGCGATTTCGTAATTTAGATACGGAAAACTAAAGTGAGGTTAGATAACAATTTGGGAAATGTCAAAGTCAAACTGATTAGTTTATCAATTTATAAACAAACTCGTTAACATACTTTTAATTTAAAGTGGAGACTTAAATTATTTAATAATTGACAGTCGATTT
Organism: Noctua comes; assembly: GCA_963082995.1. Classification (NCBI taxonomy): domain Eukaryota; kingdom Metazoa; phylum Arthropoda; class Insecta; order Lepidoptera; family Noctuidae; genus Noctua; species Noctua comes. The sequence continues at coordinate 3,521,222 of OY720290.1, read as the reverse complement.
TAATAATTATTTAACCGTTATTGCACAAAACGGTTTTGTGTTTACTTTAGTTTATTTTAGATTCTAATAGGACTAGAACGTGCACTGTATTTACCTTTATTTCAGCATAGCCGCCCATACTTGAGGTTTTTAGAGAATTAGGAATCACGTAGCACTTTTGTAGTTATCGTAAAGTGCGTAGAATCACAGACAGAGCCGGCGAAGCAATGTTTAATTAATTTAATTGGTCCCACAGTGATAAATCTACTTCTTAATAAAACATGACCACAGCATAAAAATAAAATATTATTCAAAACTTTATGATGTGTTTTTGGTAGTCAAGGTAGCATTGCAACGCACTTTCAGTAAATTTTATTGATATAATTATAACAAGAGCATATTAAGCTGCCTCATTAGTTGCTCTGATCATTATTATTTCATTTTTTGACTGATTGAATTTATTTAGTAAAATTTGCTCTTGTACAAAACGCAACTTTTCAACAGCTGTCAAATAAATGTAAACGTCAAACACAGCTGATTGTTTAACCCTGTGCAGCTACAGCTACACGCTACAGCTAAAGGTAAACTCGTCATGTCACAAACAATTTGACAAACTTATTTAACCCCTCGGCTAAAAGTTTCACACCAAATTCAAGAAGTAAATCGGCAGTTTGCACAACCCAGATTTTTACTATAATCCTCCAGAAATAAAATAGTCGACAAATATTTGACAGTTTGTCATTTTTGCTAATTGAACACAAAGCGGTGTAAAAAGAAGAAGTGAAAGGGTTACAAATTTTCCAAAAGTCAAAAAGTTATCTTATTTTTTTTGTCATCAGGTCATCTCGTCGATGCCCTAGGGTGATTCAGGATCAATACTTCGCGAGTCCGGCTATATTGTGCGATTAACTACAGAATTGAGAGTGAAAAATGACGGAAAATGCTGATTTATTTACAACTCGCATGCGAAAAGCGACGAGGAAAATACACAACATCAGTGATGCTCTAGTCAACGCGAAGTTCGCTCTTTGTAAGTACTTACTTTATCAATATTTTCATATGATTAATCAATTCCTTTTACCGTAATAGTAGAAAGCGTCGTAGAAAAAATATTTTTCGTTAAGTACCTTCCATTTTTCTTTGCGTTATAAATTATTGTAAAGTCACGCTTTTCTCCGCGCAGTTGTAATTTTTCTGCCGGCAAAAACAATCAATATCTAACTGATATTTCACACTCGTCAGTTTCGACAGTAAACGTGCTAAACAGAGTTAAAGAGGCCCATAAACAAAGAGAACTGAAGGGATTATTTCAGTTAAGAGAGATAGCAGTATTTTATGTGTAATTCTTGAACAAAATGATGCAATGCCCCACTATTTGGCAAGTGATATATTTGCCCATCATTTATTGTAGTTGTGTCTATAGTAAGGCCATGACCAGCAATACTGTTTACGATAGTTCACTTATTGGTTGTATTAAATGCAAAATACCCATCTTTATTAAAAAAATATCCTAGTTTACTTACCATATACAAGACTATAGTTTCTTGGCCATTTGCCACCATTATGCTTTTCTTAAGCAAAGATGGCAAATTATTTTAGTGTGCTTATTAATAAAGAACCAGATTTTCCATACATATTTACCATCTAGTTAAAACACTTTTGTCTGGAATAGGATATTTGCCATGTTTACTGTTTCTTATGAGTTCCCACTCACACTACACTGTTACATATGGTTCTTATTCTGTCTAACACTGTTAATCACAGATAGATTTAGGCACTCATCACTTTTGTTCGCTGAAGATCATGTTTACTGTGAGTGAGAACTCACTGTGTGTGTGAGTACATGTGTGTGTGTGTGTGTGTGTGTGTGTGAGTGTGTGTGTGTGAGTGCGTGTGTGTGTGTGTGTGAGTGGGAACTCATAAGAAACAGTAAACATGGTAAATATCCCGTTTCGAATATTAATAATAATGACCATGATAGTTTAAAATCTTATATTGGAATAGGATATTTCTAAAATAAGCAGCAAAAAGTTCTGGTGGGGTCTATAATCCAGAACTGAATCTATGGGAATAGTTATAAGAAGTTTTATACTTGGTGGACGGGACAACCTGTATAAAACTCCTTTCTCCTCACATTTTCTTTGCCATTTGCCATTATTCTTTTCATAAGCAACAATGGCAAAGTGTGAGCATTCTTTTTTATTAATTTGTTTTAGCCTTAAGAGATGAAGAAGTATGGGGCGGCGGTCTGTTCATATTCTACCACATCTTCGGCTACCTGGAGGATGCTAAGGAAAGGCTAAAGATGGCGGACTTTGACAAACTGTTCTTCAATAAAGCTCTCTACAGGTTTGTAATAATACTTCTTATTAGCTTCAGAAATATTGTAACCATTAGTAACAATTCTATGTTATCTCCAAGAGATAATAGTTTTATTTAAAAAAATATATATTACTGGTTGGAGGCGGTCTTGTCAAAGGGCACACAGATACAAAAAATTGATTTGTTGTGTTTTGAACTAATAATATTGTAACTCTGAAATAAATCATATTGCTTAAGAGGGTGTATTCTGCAAGTTGTCAATGTCGTTAGTAAATTAAAATGGAATATCACTCTGTGTTGCGCTAAAATATTGATAATAAATTTCAATAACTAATACACTAAACCACAACCACACACACAAAACATACACTACACACACAACACACACTAAATACTGAATATTTAGTCTTAGGTGTAAAAAAAGTGCTTGTAAATTTTTCAAATGGTTTTTTTAAGTCCAAAATTAGTCACCTCTGATTTTTAGGATTCATGTGCAGGTGAAGGAAAACATCGCGAGGAAACTAAACTAACATGCCTGAGAGATATTTCTCGCCAACTCAGAGGCCCATGGGCGGCATGAAAACTCACGCACTAACTACACGAAAAAGAATGAATGGATGTGGATTGTGTGTGTACTATTAAGTAGATAGATACACCTATGCCTAATGTTATGTTTTTATTATGTTAACATTTATTGAATGACGCCCACTGTTCTTGATCTCTATAACTTTATACATCAAGAAGACACTATTTGCTAAGCAGTAACAACTATTCTAAAATTACAGAAAGAAGGCCTTTGAAGAGGACCTAGCACACTACCTTGGTGAAAACTGGCAGTCAATACCGAAGGCCATGGCTCTAGAGAACTACATCGAGCACCTGGAAGAGCTGGAGAGGTCTAATCCTAGGCTGCTGATGGCGTATGCCTACCACCTGTACTTGGGACTGCTGAGCGGTGGACAGATCCTGGCTAAGAAACGGAGGATGTTTGGAAATGGTGAGTATATTGTTTTTTATTGTTGCCAGTGATTACATACGGGACCGAAACGTGGTCGCTCACAATGGGCCTCATCAGAAGGCTTAAAGTCACCCAAAGGGCAATGGAGAGGGCTATGCTCGGTGTTTCCTTGCGTGATCAAATCAGAAATGAGGAGATCCGCAAGAGAACCAAGGTTACCGACGTAGCCCGAAGAATAGCCAAACTTAAGTGGCAGTGGGCAGGGCACATTGCTCGCAGAACGGATGGCCGATGGGGCCGAAAAGTTCTGGAGTGGCGACCGCGAACCGGAAGACGCTGCGTTGGCAGGCCTCCCACTAGGTGGACCGATGACCTCGTAAAGGTTGCAGGGATCCGCTGGATGCGAGACGCACGGGTCCGGTCAATGTGGCGACACTTGGGGGAGGCCTATGTCCAGCAGTGGACGTCTTTCGGCTGAAATGATGATGATGATGATGATGATTGTTTTTTAGGCTCTTAATATACAGGGTGCAAGGGACACCGACACACAAACGGTTACCACGTATTCAGTACGTCATTCTGAAACCCCCATTCGTTTTTTTTTCCTTTATTTATCTGCAATCAGCATTAGCTATAACCAGGTATGTTGTGAGTTGTAGCAGTTCGAGTGTGACCTCCAGTGAGGTCATCTCCTCGTCAGTAGACCATAGTAGTGGATTATATGGTCAATATGCCTTTCCGTTTTAGCCGTTTTTAAATAAATGATGTAAAATTTTTACTTTCTTTCTTCTCACTTTGCTGGTTCGGACTGATGTACTGAATACGTGGAACCGTTGCTTCGATGTCCCTTCCATCCTGTATAGGTAAACTTAGTAATATACACAGCCACTCTGGTCAGATCAGACACTCTCATTTCTAGGCATAAATTTTACAACATAAATAAAATCTGTGTACTAATTAGTGGTTCACTGCTCCAAATGCTTGATAACTTATTAGCATAGACTCCACGTTCACACCCAGACGACAATCAACTGGTTACTGCTAGCCTCGTGCCCACCGCTGGGCAGAAGCGTCTCCCTTTGACGTCCATTTATTATGATCCAGGGCTTATAAAGACCCCTGGTAGCCTACCATGACGTCTTAAGGCAGGAGTAATTCCAGTTTGGGAAAGATGGCGCTAGACGACCTGTATAGCTCTGTCTCTTCCCCACACTAGAATAGGGATGTTTCCTGTGTAAAAAAAATGATTCTATTTAGTCCGTCAGTTAGATTATCGAAAAATATTGGACACGTATTTTTTGTTTTATCAAATCAATAAAAATTGACGAAGATAAAACGGATCAAAGATCATGAGTGGGGGCCTGTGACGTCACTTTTCGGTAAAAAGTGTACTGAAGTATGACGTCAGACGAGTTTTCGACGCACTGTATCTGTCTTCTTATTTTTAGTTTTCGTGAAAAACTAAAAAATACATATTTTTTGGAAATGTATCTGACGGACTAATTAGATTTTTTCAGGAAACATTCCTATTACTCCTGCTTTAACACGTCAAAGTAACCCCCCTGGTCGTTGGTTTTGTCCAACTCGTCCCTCGTTCATAAGCAATCTATTTGATTTTAAGGAAACCTTAGTACTAATTTGGGAAACAGCCATCCAAGAAAATAGTTTTGATTCATAACAGTCCTCTAAGAGTTCAAACTTAAAACTTTGATCATCTTTAAACTGATTGTTCCAATTTGGTTTCAGAAAACGCCAAAACCGAAACCTACACAGACAAAGTGACAGACTTTACTGGAACCGACATCGCTCAACTAAAGATAGACTATAGACAAGCTATGAACGAGATCGCTGAGAAAATGTCCGAGGAAGAGAAAAACGCATTCATTGAGGAGAGCAACACTGTCTTCATCATGAACAATCTGATTGTGAACTCTGTTGGTGGTCAGAATAAGGTTCTTTACAACTTGTTGTATAAATTCTCCACAGGTGTTGCAGTTATTGCCGGTGTTGCCATAGCATATAAATTATATAAGTGACCTGCCAAAGAGTTTTGTGTCGATAGAGTTTTGATTAAGATGAAAAATATTATATTGTCTACTTCTAATTTTATCTATCACGGAGTTAGATCGTTTTGGCACCCTTTTGATTGATTACTGGGAAATTAAAACCTCTTACGCCCGTTTACACTAGGCGTTAAACAAATTCTAAAACTAAAAGCGTGAGAGTTGAAATTTGTATGGTACTTAAAACAATGTCTACTTAGAATAATCATATCAATATCTACCATACCAGCACGAATAGCATGACCACCGCAGAAACGGGTTTTGTCGATTCATCCGTCGACAAAACCCTTTTCTATTGTGGCCATGCTACGCGTGCAGTTAGAACCATTTTGAGCACATTCTTGGCACGTTATACCCTTAGGGCCAGATACCAATCGATTTACCAAGATTGTGTCGTTCTAGTTTTGAACTTTTAAATGTTCTAATATGTAATCCCATTGAATCTTTATATTCGTCTTTAAGATGTAACCAACAATAAATTATAACTCGTACAGTGTAATCACTAACACTAGAAACGGGATATTTACCATGTTTACTGATTTCTTTGAGTTCCCGATATTTCGGCGCTGTTGCAAGCACCATGATCACGGATAAACTGAAGATCAAAGAAAAACCGGATCGGAACGGATCGGATCGGATCTGATCGTGATCATGGTGCCTGCAACAGCGCCGAAATATCGGGAACTTAAAAGAAATCAGTAAACATGGTAAATATACCGTTTCTAGTGTTAATGATAATGTTGGTGACCATGATAGTTTAAAATCATATAGTGATAATGTTATTTTGTTCCAAGATTTTAAGTAGTTAATAATAAAGTTTCTTTTAAAAAAACTTGTCTTGTTCATTTTACGCCCTTTTAATTCGTCGGTCTATACAGGGTGTTTGGTTAAACGTGGGCAATACTTTAAGGGAGTGAAGTACTCATAAATATGAGCAACTCTTACAATGGGACTAACTATGAAATATGATTTGAAAAATCTGTTGTTGCCTACATTTTTTCGAATAACGTAACCAATAATGTGTGGAACAGCTGGTATTTTTTTCGCGATTTTCTGGTCGGTCCCATAGTAACAGTTGCTTATTTTCATGAGTACTACACGCCCCTAAAGTATTGCCCACGTTTAAAAAAACAGCCTGTATGTATGAAAACAGAAAAAAGTAAAACGCATCCTTAGGAAAAGGGTTTCGTTGGCATCTTTTTGGTATGCAACTCTAAAATATAACATAACATCACGCCTGTAATCACCGAAGGGTTAGGCAGAGCTGTATCTAATAGTACACCCACATGTCGCCAGGTATGTTGAAATCCCATGTAATAGGGGGTGAGCCTATTGCCATTAACCGGGCACAAATCCAGGCTCCGTGGCTGCTACTGAGAAATTCCTGATGGAAAAGGCCAATAACACTGCCCGACCCGGGAATCGAACCCAGGACCTCGTGCTCAGCAGTCGCGCTTGCGCCACTAGACCAACGAGGCAGTCAATGGGGTCCCGCTGGCATCTTTTGGCTATGGAACTATAAAATCGATTCAAACAAGAATTCTCTTATAAAAAATATATTATTGCCTCATATTCTATTGAATGTCATACTTACAAAATAATTAAATATGTACACAGCAAACATCCTACATGTCTACATCGTTACTGCATTTTAAAATAAACACTACTATTAAGTAAATAAGGTTTCAAATAAGTTGCATTTCTTAAAACATACTTTTATTTTGTTCTTAAAATATATTTAACTATTAAACTAATATTTGAACTTTTTTTCTTATATTTTAACCAATGTAAATATAGGCAAGTCTATCACTTTCTTGTTAAATCTCGTCATAATATATATAGATGTAGGAACGTCTAAAACATCACTAATTACATAAAACAACTCTTCATTTGACGCAGTTGGGTGAAAAAGTTACAAAATAAATGACAATTTTGAGTCTCTTCTTGCTTATTTCTATAGAAGACAGTATATTTTAGTAGTATATTTTTATATTTTTATTTTTTTTTATTTTTAACTTATGGTCAAAGTTTTAAAGACAAAACATTTAAAAATCTAAATAAATGTCAATTTTCTATATTTTTTCTTGCACATCAAAATATTAAAATGTAAATTTTTTGGAAGACAGCATATTCAAATGCTAACCAAAGTTTTAGTAGATAGCATATTAAAATTTCTGGCCAATTTTTTGGAAGATAGCATTATTCAAAAGCCAAAGTTTTGAAGACCATTTCAATTAGAATATTATCTCAGTTAATTTCCCAATAATTTTGGCCAAAAGCCTGACTTCTAAGCTTTTATTTTAAAGCAGGTTGTACTTGTATGTAAAACTAAATCTATTATTCTAGTTCAGATTCTCATCATCTGAACGCTGGTAATGTAGGAGGTTCCATCGCCATATCAATGAGCTCGTCGATGTCATCTGAGTTGAAGAATGACAGCTCCAACTGTGGACAAAAATAGTATTCAGAAATTGTGTAGGCTAGGCTGACTCATCGGCTGACTATAATAGAAAAAGGAGTAATTCTTGTCGGCTGTAATATTGGTGGGTTTAGACCCAACGAATATACAGAGTGTAACATAATAAACGCAAGACCTCTCGTGTGGTCTCTCAGACCATGAATCTTAACAGCTTTTGTTCTATGACTTTTTGAAATTCATAACTTTTTTTTTAGTTTTACCATATATGTTGATCAGCGGATCGCGTCAATTCCTATAGAAAATCCTTTTTTTTTTGCGAATTTCTAGAACTCGTAGAACAAAAGTTATTCAGTTTCATGGTCCGAGAGACTACACGGGAGGTCTTGCGTTTATTATGTTACACCTTGTAGAACCAGAATAAGAGCAATATCATTATTTTATTGATGTTCATGCTTGACATTTTAGTCATCATCTGCCTAGCCTTTTCTCAACAATGTTAGGGTCGGCTTCCAGTCTAACCGGATGCATGAATACCAGTTATTTACATGGAGCGATTGCCTATCTGACCTCCACAACCAGCATGCTGCATGGGCAGTCGCTCCGTGTAAAATTTAAATGCTAGTATTCAGTTGCATCCGGTTAGACTGGAAGCCGACCCCAACGTACTTGGGAAAAGGCTAGGTGCAAAATTGCTTGGGATATGGACTACATAATGACATAGGCTAACTATGTGTTGACGTACCAGTCTCTGTGTGTCTGCGCAGGGGCGGCACGTGAGGCGTCCCTCGCTGCACTCGCAGCGCGGCGCCGTCACGCAGCGCGCCGTGCCCGTCGCGGCGCGCGCGCCCAGCACGGTCGAGAAGCGGCGCGCGGTCGGACGGTCGCCTTGCAGCTTGGCGCCCGCGAATATTGTACCTGGGGGATGGAGAGGTTCCAAATTACAATATTGTATTACCAATTCTGAAGATGCGGAGGACGTGGTGGTGTCCGGAAACACGTGTCCAGTTTAAGTGTAGGTTTAGGTTGCAGTATGATTAGAGTAGCTACTGCATGCGGATTTCTGCTGCATTTTGTATCCAAGTAAAGATTTAGTCTTTCAGCGGAATTAAAACTAAATATTTTGAATAGAATAGTAAAAAAAAAAAGAAAAAAAAAAAAAAAAAGTCCTGATTTTTTTTCACTAGGAATTGCGCCTGTATTGTGGGTGCGTTTGCAAACATTTAAACTCACATACACACATAGCTAGCCCCGGAACAACTATCTGTAGGCCCAGTGGCGAGGGGTTAAATTTCGGTAAGGGGAAACCGAAGAAATAAAAAGAGAATTGTATTTTTTATTTCGTCACCCTCTTATTCTATTTTCGTTTCGACCTCATTTTTATTACAAGCGTACCCGGAAACCATGAAAATAATACCCATGACGAATAAAACCAAACATTTTCGTCGGCGCCATCTTGGATTTTCATGTTGACCTCATTTTCATCATCAGCTACCCCGAAAACCATGAAAATGACACCCATGACAGAAAAACCGAAAATTTTGAAATACTACTAGTGTCTTGTTGTCGAAGGAAAGCCGGCAGGAATTGGCTTCTTAGGAGCCTTCGTGCCTGGTAGGCCGTACAGATATTTGTTCCGTGCGGAGATCAAAGGCGCGACACGCAGCGCAGCAGTCTTAAAAGTTCCGCCTAATTGAATAATTACTTATTTGAAATGCACAGTAACTGTTTACTTCAGAATTCACTTACCATTAGTCTCCATAGCGAGTGAGGTACAAAGTCCGAGCTTCTCTTTGGGCAGTTTCACTTGTTTCCTGAGCGCCACATCTCCGACTAGTCTTTCGTAGTCCTTGTTAGTGTAGGCTAGAGTGTTGTCCACGCCTGGGTAAAGACAATTATAGTTATTTGATGTTCGCGAGCTTCGAACTATACATTGACGAGAAACTGCCAAATAACGAACTAAAAGCTTGTTTCTGAAACACTGAGGTCCTAGTACATGCGCACGGTGTAAACGTAACGAGATTTTTTTTTTTTTTAATTTTTATAAAAAAAAAAAATGTATTTATATTTATGAAATAATATAACATTTTATGTTTTTTTTGAAGTAAAAAAATACTCATTTCAAATATATTTATATTTTCATAATTTTAAGAATTTATTCATATCTACGGATAATACTGATTTTACATTTTTGATGTAGCAAATAATTGAATTAAAATGCTATAGGATTGCTTTTTATTTGATCCTACTTTCACATAGCCGTCATCGTAATCGTTGTCATCATTTTTATGTAAAGTCATGGAAATTGATTCTTGTCTGTCAAATAAAAAGCAACCACAATCCAACAGTGAAAGTGTCAAAATAGCGTAATTATAAACGGTACATATGTTCTTACCGAACAGATACTTAGCAGCTCGCTTCTTAGACAGCATGAAGTCATCGTCCATCAGAATGTGCAGCGTCACAGAGCTCTCCATCAGGTTGTGTAGAATCGTCGAGTAGTCCAACTGCAAAAACGGATTAATTTTTACATCACGCCTCTTGGTGGTAATTTTCTTGTGTAACTATAATTCTACCTACCCTCATAAAGTAAAAATTATTTAGCGTAGATAAATAATTATTTACAATTTTGGTATCTTCATATTACTCAATACTAGTTAGTTATAAAATTTATTAAATCATAATACGTTCTTGACAGCACGAAGATTATCAAAGCGCATACATTTTCTGGTGTAACCGTGTCACTGTAATTCCACTTACCCTCATAAAGGCGGAGTCACACTTGGAGCAGGGCATGAGTATGAAGGTCCGCGGCACGGCCGCGCGGAACGGCAGGCGCGTCGAGAAGCTCAGCGCCGCGAACATGTCCGTGCGAATAGTGCGGTTGCCGCGGGCCAGGTCGGATTTGTCTGTTAAAACATAATGAGGATTCAATATACGGGGTCAAATTAGGGTAACTAGCGAAACTCAAACGATTCGACCTGTGTAAGGCGCGTGACAGATACGCATCATTGGACCGATGCCTGATTATGGTCGCATGACAGTCGATGTCATTTCAAAAAACTTCTTCGTCTTATGTACTTAACGCATGTAATTCGCATCCTTCTTATCAAAAGTCACAATCAATCGGAATCACCTTTTAGTTTAATTCAGAATATTAGATTCAAAAATAAGTTACAACCACCTGCACTTTTCAGGATTTAAATAAAGCTAATGATAGGAGTATGCAGGTGGCTACAGACTGGTCAGACAAGGTTCCAAGACGACAAGCTAAGAAGGAGTCGATCGCACGTAATGGTGAAAATTTTTTGGCAGAGCCTTTATGCCGTTGCGTTAAAGCCGATTATTGGTGAAAAGATGAATGGATTGTGTGAGGATTAGTGAGGAATGATATGAAAGAGGAAGGAATAAATGATGCCGTTACGTCTGATGGGGGAGAATGGAAAAAGAAAAAGTGTTGCGTCGACCCCAATTAGAATGCGACAAGTGCAGGAAGATGATGTAGTGTTACCATTGACGGTACTCTTGCATGATCTTCGAATGTTTCAATAAAACGACGGCGAAAATTTTCGGCGCTGAGTCGTACGTTGCCAATTCCTTACGGCATTCCTTCCCAACATTAGATTTCTAGTACCGAAAAGGTAAAGAATCAATTCATATGCTTACCAATTATAAAGTTGTCGAGATGCTGCGATATCTCTATAGAGTTGGTGAACACCTTGTTGTTGACGTAGAGCGCGCGCGGCCGGCGGTACACGCCGCGACCACCGAAGCCTACGATGGCGTACCTGTACAAAAAATGCAAGCGTTACGAATATTTTCACAGTTACCTGTGATCAGAGTTACCTTTGATCAGAGTTACCTGTGATCAGAGTTACCTTTGATCAGAGTTACCTGTTATCACAGTTACCTGTGATCAGAGTTACCTGTTATCACAGTTACCTGTGATCAGAGTTACCTTTGATCAGAGTTACCTGTGATCAGAGTTACCTGTTATCACAGTTACCTGTGATCAGAGTTACCTTTGATCAGAGTTACCTGTGATCAGAGTTACCTTTGATCAGAGTTACCTGTTATCACAGTTACCTGTGATCAGAGTTACCTTTGATCAGAGTTACCTGTGATCAGAGTTACCTGTGATCAGAGTTACCTGTTATCACAGTTACCTGGTATCAGAGTTACCAGGTATCAGAGTTACCTGTTATCAGAGTTACCTGTGATCAGAGTTACCTGTTATCACAGTTACCTGGTATCAGAGTTACCTGTTATCAGAGTTACCTGTGATCAGAGTTACCTGTTATCAGAGTTACCTGTTATCAGAGTTACCTGTGATCAGAGTTACCTGTGATCAGAGTGTTATCACAGTTACCTGGTATCAGAGTTACCTGCTATCAGAGTTACCTGTGATCAGAGTTACCTTTGATCAGAGTTACCTGTGATCAGAGTTACCTAGCTGTTATCAGAGTTACCTGTGATCAGAGCTACCTGTGATCAGAGTTACCAGTGATCAGAGTTACCTGTGATCAGAGTTACCTGTTATCAGAGTTACCTGTGATCAGAGTTACCTGTTATCACAGTTACCTGGTATCAGAGTTACCTGTTATCAGAGTTACCTGTGATCAGAGTTACCTGTTATCAGAGTTACCTGTTATCAGAGTTACCTGTGATCAGAGTTACCTGTGATCAGAGTGTTATCACAGTTACCTGGTATCAGAGTTACCTGCTATCAGAGTTACCTGTGATCAGAGTTACCTTTGATCAGAGTTACCTGTGATCAGAGTTACCTAGCTGTTATCAGAGTTACCTGTGATCAGAGTTACCAGTGATCAGAGTTACCTGTGATCAGAGTTACCTGTGATCAGAGCTACCTGTGATCAGAGTTACCAGTGATCAGAGTTACCTGTGATCAGAGTTACCTGTGATCAGAGCTACCTGTGATCAGAGTTACCTGTGATCAGAGCTACCTGTGATCAGAGTTACCTAGCTGTTATCACAGTTACCTGTGATCAGAGTTACCTTTGATCAGAGTTACCTGTGATCAGAGTTACCTAGCTGTTATCAGAGTTACCTGTGATCAGAGTTACCTGTGATCAGAGCTACCTGTGATCAGAGTTACCTGTGATCAGAGCTACCTGTGATCAGAGTTACCTAGCTGTTATCACAGTTACCTGTGATCAGAGTTACCTTTGATCAGAGTTACCTGTGATCAGAGTTACCTAGCTGTTATCACAGTTACCTGTGATCAGAGTTACCTTTGATCAGAGTTACCTGTGATCAGAGTTACCTAGCTGTTATCAGAGTTACCTGTGATCAGAGTTACCAGTGATCAGAGTTACCTGTGATCAGAGCTACCTGTGATCAGAGTTACCAGTGATCAGAGTTACCTGTGATCAGAGTTACCTGTGATCAGAGCTACCTGTGATCAGAGTTACCTGTGATCAGAGCTACCTGTGATCAGAGTTACCTAGCTGTTATCACAGTTACCTGTGATCAGAGTTACCGGTTATCAGAGTTACCTGTGATCAGAGTTACCTGTGATCAGAGTTACCTTTGATCAGAGTTACCTGTGATCAGAGTTACCAGTGATCAGAGTTACCTGTGATCAGAGTTACCTGTGATCAGAGTTACCTGTGATCAGAGTTACCTGTGATCAGAGCTACCTGTGATCAGAGTTACCTGTGATCAGAGCTACCTGTGATCAGAGTTACCTAGCTGTTATCACAGTTACCTGTGATCAGAGTTACCGGTTATCAGAGTTACCTGTGATCAGAGTTACCTAGCTGTTATCACAGTTACCTGATATCAGAGTTACCTGTGATCAGAATTACCTAGCTGTATCACAGTCACCTGTTATCACAGTTACCTGTGATCAGAGTTACCTGTTATCAGAGTTACCTGTGATCAGAGTTACCTAGCTGTATCACAGTCACCTGGTATCAGAGTTACCTGTGATCAGATTTACCTAGCTGTTGTCACAGGTACCTGTTGTCACACGTACTTGTTGTCACAGGTACCTGTTATCAGAGTTACCTGTTATCACATTTACCTGTTATCAGAGAACCCGTTGGCCTGCATCTTGATATCGAACGCCTCAACGAAGAGGTCCATGTTCTTGGTCTTGCGCAGGTTCTTGTTGCAATGCTGTGCCTCCACTATGAAAACCACGTCGGTCGAGTTCGGGATGTACTGGAGTAAATGGAACGAGCCTTCTTCTATTATGTCGCCTTGCGGGGTTGTACATCTGTGGAAAAGAATTAATAAGATAATGGCATAAATAAATTGTTTTTTAGGGCGGGTAGTTCTTTTATTCGGAATTGTAGAATAGTTTCGGACTAAAACTTAAAAAATGACCTTTTGCGTTGAGATATCTCATACAATTTCCCGTCATATATAAATTTTACATTGTAACTAGAAGTTATTATGATATTATCAACATAAAAAACTAAAAGAACTTCATTAAAATCGGTTCAGGAGCTATGATGCCACAGACAGACGTATTAAATGAGGTAACTCATAAATTACTCAAGCAAAGTGAATTAAATTTATATGGGACTACCGTGCGGGCTGCCTTTTCCGAAAGAAAAAAAATCTTATACATGAACATTTATGGAAGTCGGTTAAAAAATAATAGTCCACTCTTAAGCTATCACCACTCGAGCCGGCATTATAAATGCAGAACATAAAAGACTATTTCCAATACACTTACTGGTGACAGTGGTCAGGCATATGTGTGGGCACGTGTTCGTGTTGGCACAGCTCCTTGTACGCACTCGCTAGCGCGCACGCGTCGCCGCCCGCCATACACTCCGCATAGAAGTGCTGAGATGGTATCTACGGAGGGGATTGCAATTACATAAAATCACGCTCGTAAGCCCCGAAGGGCTAGGTAGAGGTGTACCTAGTACACCCACATTTCGCCAGTTATGTTTAAGTCTCATGTAATAGGGGGCGAGCCTATTGCCATCAACCGAGAGATTCCTGATGGAAAAACCCAAAATTTTCTTCAAGAAACAGTCAGAAGTAAAGTAAACTTTTAAATCTATACTAATATTATAAAGAGGTAATATTTGTTTGTAAGTTTGTAGGTTTGTAAGCTTGTTTGTAGGGGGTAATCTCCGGAACGAATAATCCAAATCGAAAAATTCTTTCACTGGCAGAAAGCTACATTATTCGTGGGTGCTATTGGCTATAAATTACATTTATATCATGCATATTAGCCGACCTATCACAATTATTGCGGGCGTAGTAAAAATATTTGCAAAAACTTTATACTCACAACAGTGAAACACGGATGTAAAGGCGACACCTTATTCTGGAAGAACTTCTCGCACTGCGTATCGTTCCTTAGATCTTTGTTCTCAATGTTAGTGGGGTTGGCGCTGGGCACTATGTTCCACGCGTGGCCCAGCGTTGGGATTGACGTCGTGAACGTGTTGTTGGGCA
Organism: Noctua comes; assembly: GCA_963082995.1. Classification (NCBI taxonomy): domain Eukaryota; kingdom Metazoa; phylum Arthropoda; class Insecta; order Lepidoptera; family Noctuidae; genus Noctua; species Noctua comes. Next base: position 3,506,041 of record OY720290.1, on the reverse strand, counting down.
AAAGGAGATCGTCGTATTGCTCGTTGTTGTATGTGCCTAGGAGACCGCCTAGACTTGCGTAGTACCAGCCTAAAGAGAAAATAAATTTAAAAAAAACTAGTTTATATTTAAATTAAACGCAGAAAATTTGGTTTATCTATTGCGTCCCCGACCCTGGAATCGAACCCAGGACCTTATGCTCAGCAGGTCGCGATTTCGACCACTAGGCCAACGAGGAAGTCAAAATGATTACTTTCAAATTATAATTATCTTATCAAATGAAGATAATTGTGTTTCCAGACAGAATTAGTGGTAGGGAAAAAAGAAATATAAAAAAAAAAAAAATTGAATCATACTTCCCAAAAATTCACTTCAAAGTACAGTAATTTGGAATCTAACAGAGATGACTTAGAGATTGAATTAACACCGTTAAAAGTGCTGTATGTGGGGTAGTTACCATGGATGGATCATGCCATGAAAAAGGATTTTATCCAGGATCCAGCAATATGCGACTTTTAAACCACTCGCATAAGGCACAAATTCAAACAATTTTTTATTCTAAGTACACATACCTGAAACCTGTAGTCTGCACGTGTGGAAGAGCAGGTTGCACTGTATTTCGAGTCCGTTTTGTCCTTGTACGGACAGCGTGTCCGTTTGTCTGTCCAATACTAGTCCATCTACCAACGCGGGCAGGCTTAGCACTGTGTTGCTGATAGAAACTGCCTGTGAAGAATGGGAAAGTTTGTAAGATAAGTTTATTGGCGGTGCGTGATGATTTTGGGATGATGTGAGTTATTAAGTCGAATATGAACTTACAGTACTAATCCTAAGATTGACTTTTCTTTACAAACTTTAGGATGCCTACTCTTGATCAGGCTTAGTCACAACGACGTTTTTAAGGAAATATACATCTTATTATTTGTAAAATAAGGTACATATTTGATGGGAACCGGATAAAAGCGACATTGATGGTCAATATAATGAATAATTCGATTACAGTTTATTTTTATAGGGCAATATTTAGCACGAGTACGTACATGATGTCAAAATAGGAACTGTTCGTTGTTTCCTACAAAAGTGCACTTGCAACACTTGAATACTGTGAACACTTGACACAGCCTCAACCACTCTTTCCAAGTCCTAATATAACATAACGCCTGTAATCCCCCATTTCGCCAGTTATGTTTAAGTCTCATGTTACAGGGGGCGAGCCTATTACCATCAACCGGGCATAAATCCAGACTCCGTAGCCGCTACTGAGAAATTCCTAACGGAAAAACTCCAATAACATTTTTTCATAACCCAGGAATCGAACCAAGGACCCGACACTTAGCAGTCGTGCTTGCGACCACTCGACCAACGAGGCAGTGCGTTCAATATCATGCACATAAACCACTGTAACTGGCAAAGTGGCCTATTTCCAGCAATGGTCGCTAACGCCAGAGCATAAAGCACGCGCGTGCCATCCACGCCAAGCCAAAATTTCACCTACCATTTTGTCACATATTTGTGTCGTTGGGCGTACAGGGTACGTGCTTGATTGTCACGTATATGTGACAATGGCGTTCAAAAGGTTAAATACCCTAAAGGTCTTTATTTTGCCCAACTCACCTCTCTATACAAATCAATATGCACAAGAGTCCTCCTCGTCAGCACGATCAGGTTGTACCTCCCCTGGTCGTTGCTCTCCATGAGCACGGTGAAGTTGTCCTGCCGGTAGTCCTTGCTGAGGAGGAATGTGCCGGCTTCTGAGATGGTGAAGACGCGCTTGTCGAATGTTACCAGGGTGCCTTGGCCGGTCATCATTGCCATACCTGGAAGGAGAGAAGGTTTAAGTCGGTTTTTAACACAATTTTATTAGCTTCATCTGTAACTATACAAAAAATCTTAGAAGTTAAATCTGACCCACTTCCCGGTTTCCAATTGAGCTGAAATTTTACATACATGTTTAGTTGCGATGACAATGGATGGTTGGCTTGGTGACGACATTCTAAATCCAATATAGAGGACTCTCAAAGATGGTGGACTAGTTTTTTTTATGAATTCCCATGATGTGGGTATCTAATGAAAGGGTGCTGAGAAGAATACGAGGAACCGTGATTTTTAGTTTTTTTAAACTCTAATATTTATTACTGAAGGATAGAATGGGCTGATTTTACCGCTGGATAAAATTGGGGGTCAATATACGGCGTAAGGGACATTAATCGCAAACTGTGATGGGTTCAACACATGATTTAAGACGCCGAAAGAAGAAGATGGCCGTTCGGTTATTAAAAAAAATCACCTGGTACATACTGAAACCCATTTCAATTTTGTTTAATAATGTTCAAAAAAATTCAATTCCCGTGGGTCTAGAATCATGTACGGAATCCATGACAAATCGTGCAGTGACTAGATAGTGGGTCCACTAAAGTTTAAAGCCCTATCGAGGAGTCGAACCTAGGACACCAAAGTCACAATTAGAACTCAGTATCACTAACAAGGTAGTTACAGTGGCTAAGAAATAAATTATCTGTGTAGTCCTGTAGTGTAAATACTATAGTAGTTCAAAAAAACTCACCTGCAAAAGGCGGCATCAAGTTATCAAAGTCCATGTAAGGTCTGATATCATAATAGAACGACCAGATGCTCTTGTTGGTGGTCAGCCATTCGTCCATGAAGTCCTTGACGGCGCGGTACTCGGCGATCTCGGTGAAGTCCGGGGTGCGGTTGAACGCGTGCCACGACATCGGGAGCTTTTGTTCGAGGAGTATGGCGCCCACTCGGGGGTCGAATATGAAGTTCGTTTTTGGCGCGCGATGTCTGGAAATTATGTTTTGGTTAGTAGTACTTTCTGAAACCCTGAAACAGTCAGAAGGCGTCGCGGCAGACCTCGTAGAAGATGACGGGACTAGCTGGACAAGACCAGCGACCAGTGGTCCACATTAGCCCTGGATTGAAACAACTGGAAGTCGTGGGGAGTGGTCTTTGCCCAGCAGTGGGATGACGCAGGTTAACAGTATCAGCATCAGTAGTAGCACTGTTACACACCAAAACACTACGAACATGCTCAACTACGACTTTTGAACAATCTTTATGCACAAGATGACGTCAAAGACTGGTACAGATATTTCGCTCGAGACATGCTCAAATCTAAGCATGTCTTGGGCAAAGATGTATTAGGTAGGTTATTATTTCATTGGGTTACTCCTTCTGCATGGTATTTTTTTCTTCAATGCCCTGAATACAACCGCGAACCTAATAGTAATGTAAATCAGGTGATTGTCTTCTTCATATATTTACAAACAATTTGTAAGTACAGTATGAAAATAAAAAAAACCGTCTAACATGGAAGGAACATCGATGCGATAAGAAGAAGAAGTATGAAACTGCTTCATTGCTTACTATACTTGCCCAACACGAACAGTAAGCTAAACAGTGCTGCAGTGGCTGAGGGATTGGCTGCTGCGGCTGCGTGTCGCGGGTTCGATCACCGAACAGAACAAATATTTGTATGATCTACAGGCAGTTGTTCCGGGTCTGGCTGTTTGTGTATGTGAGTTTAAATGTTTGTAAACGCACCCGCGATACAGGAGAAAATTCTTAGTGGGGGCAAAGTTAAACAAAAAAAAAAGCTATTAAACTGCTATTAAAATAAGGTTTGTTTAGACAAGCAAATAAGATAAAGTCTCCAAATAAAGATGACCTGTATCAAGATAAAGTCTCCCCATTGAAATAAAATACAGTGTTTGTAGTATAAACTTACAATTCTTCATACTGTAGCGCAGTCTTGCTCATGTCGGTCAGCTTGGCGTAGAGGATCTCGCCAACCGTCTGCAGTGCCTCGCCGATCAAGAAGTAATCGTACCACCATTTGAGACGGACGTATGCTTCTTGATACTAGAATGGACAAAAGGAGTGAGTGAAGATGCACAGACCAGCACATGACGCTACTACAATCTGTCAAATTTCTTTAATAGATTTTCAACTTTATCGCCAAAGCATTAGGTTCAAAGTTGCTTGGGAAAATTTGACAGTTTCGGGTAGCTAGATGTGCAGTATGTACTTTACAAGTACTCAAATAGATTCGTGACTAAATAATAACAGCCGCTCGGGTCGCGAATCATATTTTAATCAACATACAATCTGACACAGGCCTGCAAAAAACGTAAGAAAATTTGAATTCGCGGGCTATCCTGGGCCTTCCCCCTTTTTTTTTTTTTTTTTTTTTTTTTTTTTTTATCGTGGTAAAATCATCAAATGAGTCCTCCCACCCAGGGCAGAGTGGGAGGAACTGTCAGACTTGTACTGACTAAAATCCACGGTGTCCTTCAATAGCCCTTTATGATCCAGGGTCACGGTAATTCTATAAGTCCCGCGACCCCGGCAGGCTTTCGCCCTCTAGAGGGGGGCCCCGTCATAATGCTGACACTCTTTGAGGCGCGCGTGGAACACAACGCGCCGTCGACCCGGGCATGGTCCATGGTCGGACAGCGAGTCGCCCATTACTCGCTGCCCGCAAACCCGCGCCTACGGTGGCCGGAGATCGTCTGCCGACGTCCGGCGCCATGGGCGTCTACCACTGCGGCTGGGGTGGAGGGAGGACGCTGTCCTCTCCCTCACGCGGCCCGCCTCCTCCTTCGCGAGCATGACTGCTTCGCAGAAGGAGGCGACCGCTTCCCACTCCGTCTCGCCCCGCAGCATGGCCTCGACCAATGCCGGGCGCGAGAGGTCTCCGCCTATCGCCGCCGTGAGGACACGGCGGTGCCCTGCCCAAGCGGGGCAGTCCTGCACCGTATGCTCCACCGTGTCCTCCGGGCGGTCCTCGCAGTGGTGACACCCAGGCGTTTCCTCCTTCCCCATCAGACACAGGTACCTCCCGAAGCTTCCGTGTCCGGTGAGGACCTGCGTCATGCGGTAGGTCAGGACGCCGTGACGCCTATCCAGCCACTCCTCAAAGAGGGGTCTTACCGCCGCGATTGCGGCGTGCCCGTGGGCCTTCCCCCTTAAGTTGAAAATTTGTTGAAGTTTTATCTAACATAGATCAAGACAATAAGGTTCAATTTTACTCTTACCTTCTCCCTAACATAGACCACTTGCTTAGTCTTCAAGAAGTCTTGCCAAGCGTTTCTGAACTCTGCGTACAGTTGCGTGAACTCGTCTTTGAAAGGAATGTACTTCTCGATCTTACTCCAGACTACGTTGAACAGTTTCATGCTGTATTTCTTTATGTTCGTTATTAAGTCGTTGTTCATTAGATCTTTGTAGATTCTGCAGAAAAAAAAAATGGTTTAAGATTTATATTAATTCAGGAGCTAACAGAAAAAGCGCAATACCAACCTGGACGGAAAAAAAGTCTGCTTTCTCATACAAATCAGTGTGAAGAGTCAAATTTTTTTTTAGCGCATGTTCCTTAGGGAGAGTTGTCCAGTTTGATGGGTATTAGAAGCAGAATATGAAATATGGACGCGACTGCCGAGCATGCAGACCTGGGTTCCATTCTCGGGTCGGGCAAAGTGTTGTTGAGTTTTCCATTCGGAATTTCTCAGTAGCAGCCACGAAGTCTGGATTTGTGCCCGGTTGATGGCAATAGGCCCCCTATTACATGGGACTTAAAAATAACTAGCGAAATGTGGGCGGTAAACCTCTGCCTAACCTTTCGGGGATTATGTAAAGTTATATTTATGTTATAAATATAGAAAATATACTTACTTATCCATCTCATGTCCAAAAGTCGACACATAGTTGAAATAAGGCGATACTGTCAACTCCTGCGTCCTATTATAGAAGAAATCCATCACATTCTTCCACAAAGTGAACACAAAGGATTCAGTATAATGCAAAACCTTGAAGAAAAGCGGCTCAATCGACTTCAAGACCTCATGCCAGTACTTCGAAAGCCGATTCGTCGCATTTACCCAAGTTTCCTCCCAATACTCCAAGAATTTCATATGCAAGTCCCTTATAAAGGTGTCGTATTGGAGAATCATGGCTTCGAGTCTATCAGAAACCAATTCCATGAAATCTGCTTCTAAAACTTTGTTGACCGACTCCAAAAAGTTTGCATACGCTTTTTTAATCGAATCGATGATATAGGTCAGACTCTGCTTGATCGATTGACTTGTATTTCCCATCATTCCCCACATATCGTTCACAATTCCGGGCAAGCTTTCCAAATGATTCCGTATAGCCATTTCATCCAAGACGTAATACGTAAATTCAACAATATCTTTTACATAGAAGTCGTTATGGCTGTAAGACTGGTTCAAGTACCGCTCAAACTCATCCAAATCATCTTTGATTACGTGTAGATCGTTTAAATCGTCCAAGAAGTCCCGAATTCTCGGTTTGGCGTCTACCCAGATAGCTTTGAGTGCTAAATGAGCTTCCATGGGCATTTCTTTTATGATAACAAGGGTATCATTGACCTGGCCGTATAGAAGCTTCAATGTGTATACGGCTTGGGACTTCACTTCGCTGAAGATCTCCGGTCGCCATTTAACTGAGCTGGTTAGAAGTCGGGAATGGTTCAGACGGATGTATGAAGCAAGGTCTACGGTAGCGACGTCGTCGAAGTTACGCCAGGAGTCGAATTTGGCGAAGCGGGTGTCGACAATTTGGCCTATCATGTGGTATGAGATATCTGGAAGAGGAGAGAAATTGTTTAATGATGTTGAGGGCCTACGGCATTAAATCCGCCTCTCGTTTGTGTGCTATAAGTCAGTTTTCATCAACTGGCTAGCCTTTTACCAACTATGTTGGGTTGGTTCCCAGCTTTACCGGATTCATCTGAATACCAGTATTTTAAATGGAGCGATTGCCTATCTGACCTCCACAACCTAGTCAGTACCGTGTATAACCCTTGGTAAGACTGGTTGTCAGACATTCGGGTCACTGACTCCCTGTAACGACTGTCAACGATCTATAAATGACAACTGGGACCAACGGCGTAACGTGCTTTGCGAGGCTCGGATTTGTGTGCTATAAGCACATATTCTCCGATGACAACCTGGGAAGGTTGCAAATGGGAGATATATGTTTGTCATGAAATCATAAACCTTGCATTATCGTTTACTTTGTGTGTTTTCTAATGATGAGTTTAGGACCTGTATGCCAGGCGGCAGGTAGGAGGTAGTACTTTATTTGCAGCCTCTACTTGTACTTAGTTTTTTTTAAATAAATGAATAAGGAAATTTTCTAGTAAAAATATTCTATTCGACCTGTTTAGTTACAGCCTAGTTTAGTCTACTTACCATCAGTACTGTTGTAGTGAGCCACAAAAGATCTGTTCTTCATATATAGCGTCGCGGTACCCGTATCGTTACCAGTCGGGCGGCTCACGGATGTCTTCAGCTTGTATTCTGGGTACACTAGCTCCCAAGTACCGTTTACTTTGTAGAAGTATGTCTCGTTTGCGCGCTAGAAATGAAAGGGCATGTTCATTAACGAAGAATATCAGCAATGTATGGTGAACATGAAGAGAAATCTCAAAGAGGATGAAACTCATTTTTATCAGGTCCAGTTTCCCTGTGACCACTGAAATGATTACATGAGAAAAGAAGTTGCCAGCATCTTCATAGGAGTACACAGAGATGTCCAGTAGCTTAGTAAAATTTCACCAGCCCCCGTAGCATGACCATAGATCCATCGACAAAATGACAGATAGTGCAAAGAAATCTGTCATTGTGTCGACACAATCTGTCATTTTGTCGATTCTTCCGTCAAAGAAATCCTTATCTACGGTGATCGTGCTACGGGGGCAGTTGTGTTTTAAGTACCATGTTATCGAGCTACAGTTGAGATAAAAAAAAAATATTTTAGACTCGGGGATCGAACCCAGGAGCCCACACTTCAATCCATTGCTTCTCTTATTTTTCTTAATATAATAATGAGACAGTAGATTACCCCTCTTGACGTAAAAACAACATAATTAGCATTTAATGTCCCCACTGCTGGTACAGGTCTTCACTGTGTGAGACGAGTTGGGTCGCGAAACCACTACCTAAGCGGGTCCAGTGCGGGCTTGTGGATGCCATAATATTCAACTGAAAATGGTGGTAAAAATGATAAAGGCGGAGGTTACTCACCTCCCAATGAATAGCACTATTCGCCGAATCAATCAAAAACTTATTATGCCTCAACTTTTCATAGAAAAGCGACTTCTGGAACCGATAGAAGTTATTGAAGTAATACCAATGACTTCGTATATTAATATCCGACTTCATGTCCAAGTCCAGGTTGGTGGACGGATGTTTACAAGTCAGGGCGAATTTGTAGTCTCTGACAGGTCCGTTTGAATTGTCCGTTAGGATTGACTTCAGTTTCAGGTATTCGTTTTCGTAGTCCGAGTATTGTAGCTCTAGGGATACATTCGACATAACTGATGGTGTCGATAGGTATTGGCCTTTGAGGGTTACGTCCTGAAAAAGAACAAATGTTTTTAGAAGATTTCAATTTACTTCGTAAAGCTTGATGTTTTATTTCCACATTAAGGCATTGTACTGTTGATTGTATGTCGAGATTTTTCATATTTTGGAACGATGTTCATGCATAAATTTCCATTTAAAACTAGGTATCTCGGAACAAATAACTGCGTTCAAGAGCGGATTGGATTGGAATCTTGACGCAGATGACACTGGCAGCTTCTGAACGCGGTTTAAATGAGCTGATTGCGTTCCGTAGCTATCAGTGCTAAAATTCGCCCTTATTCTGATATCAGTTTAGACAGAAAAAATATTTAGTCGTTCCAGAATTCGAGACCCATTTATTGGAATAATATGCCGAAATAAAAATGATCAGGCATCGATTTATTGCCCTCGTAGAAAATTCTGTTGTTTGAGTCAGATTAAAAGTTGTTTGACCAATAAAACTAACCACATTTTTGAATTCGATTAAATACACATAAGATCACATTAGACTGTCAACAAATAAAATTAAATAGCGTTACAGAATGCGGTAGTTTAACATCAATTATTTAACAAACATTTTAACAGTTCTTACCTTCCTAAACGACGGATGCGCAAGCGACAGATCCACATTATGCATGTTCCCCTCAGTGACCGGCGGGTTCTCCCAGCGCCCCCTCAGCTCAGCAGTCTTGTTCTCCTCCTTCACGTTCCAGTGCAGCCGCGCAGAGCCGTCCAGGAGCGTGTCTTGCAGGTTGTACAGCGCGACCAGGTTGAAGGTTCGTAAGGGCCACCAGACGTTCATTACTAGTTGCTGGGATTCTGTGTCGGCCTGTGGAGTAGTTGTGTATTTTAGAATATTAATGGTGCATATAGATGTTGTCTGTCGAAGGAACATCGCAGGACTGATGGCTGATGGAGTTAACTAGTACAGAGTGGAGACTGGTAAGCGTAGTGTGGGACAGCCATATTATTTGGCTTAGTAAGCAAGGGTGTGAGTGAGTGTCAAAGTCTTTGTAGGAGTATGGGATGTTTTCCGGAGTGTGTTTGTGGGTGCATTTGGGGGTATGTGTGAGTGTATTTTGGTAAGTGTGTGGAGGTGAATATGAAGTGTTTTGGAGGTATATATGGGGGGTTTTGAAGGCAGCCTTTGTGGGTGTATATGGGGGTGTTTTGGAGGCAGCCTTTGTGGGTGTATGGGGTTGTATGAAGGTATATTTGTGGGTGTCTGGGGTTGTTTGAGGGGTGTGTTTATGGGTATTTTAGAGGTGTTTATTGTGGGTGTTTTCGAGGGAGGGGTGGTCTATCTATAATTGGGGTTGTGGTAGTGTTTTGGGGGTGTGTGGGGGTGTCATAAAACTCACCGTAGTCATGTTAGTGACATGCAGATTATAGTTGAACCACACGTCCTCCGCCCACTTGATGTTAGTTCCCTGCTTCAACTCCTTATCGACCGCCTCGTACTTATTGTCGAACGTCCAAGTTCTGTTGCCGTGTATAGCCGTCAGCTTCAAGTCTTTGCCGATGTCGTATGTGTACACGTCTAGTTTACCAGTTACGTTGAATTTTGTCGCGTTGTGGAGGTGGAAGACTGTCGCTTGTTTTACGTCCTGCAATGAGGAGTATGGTTGGTTGGAGTTTTGATGAAGTCAGTGGTAGAAATTGGTCTGAATTTTGTCACCAAAGTGTTTAGGAAGCCCTGTTTTTTGTCCTATTTTAATGAATTAGTATCAATTTTACAGAATTGTGTCAGTAAAAAAAGGTTTTCACTCTCTCACAATTGCTCAGAAAATAAAGTCCTGGGGCCTTTCGAAGTCAGATTTGACAAAAAATATTTTGATTTTGAAATCTCTTATTAGTTTTTTTGACAGCAGAAAACAGTTAGTTGATATGATGAGTTTTGACAGCAAATTAATTTGGATAGGCTGTCAGAAATCACTTTTGATGTTCATCAGAGGTTTCCGCATATAAAAACAAAACAAAATAATACTCACAGTATTCCCAGTCCCATCATACTCATGAATATATTTAATCCCAACAGGCGTGTGTACATTCTCCACCTCTATATCCATAGTAGCAAGGTCCAAATTCCTAGCGCTCTTACTCAAAATTTGATTAAACGATCCTTTGACGAATCTCTCGCGATCAAAGTCAATTGTTGCGTTTCCATTGCTGGTTTTGTCCCCTTGTATGTAGTAGTATTCTGTGTTGACGAGATGTTGGGTGCTTAAGGGTACAGAGAGTGAAATTATGCCGTTTTGGGTGAAACCTTTGTCCTGTTTGTGGTAGCGATGAGTCATGTTGACTGATGCTGTTTTGTTTGGCCAGAATATGTTTACTTTGTTGTCAGATTGTTCTTCGAGGTTGTTTATCTGTTGAGGAAAGAAAGTTAGGAAGTGTTATTTTTGTTCGGTTTCAGTCTAGCAAGCAGTAGCGAAGGGTCAATTTTGTAAGAGGTAAGCCGGAATACATTATGTTTAATGTGATTATATTATTTTTCTATAGAATACAGACTGTGCCATCTTTCAAAGGGAAGCCGGTAGGGATCGAACTATATGGGACCTTCGCCACTGCTAGCCAGTTTGGTCATATTGCGGCCGCGGCTAAACGCCGCATAAAATTTCAATTGAATCATGGGTGTAAAAATGCCCTAAATTAAGCCGAAAGGCACTTGTTCTCCCAGTCATTGCGATCATTTGGGAACCTTCTAGTTACGAAGATATTGGAGGTCAAAGTTTAAACATTTTTACAAGTCTTTTTGTAACAAATATTACTTACTTTACTTTAAATACCTCCACGACCCCCGTACTATTCAATTCATCCACCAGCACAATGCTTTGAGTGCGTGACATTGAGTCCTACCGTAAAACGGAATTTTTCACATCAAAAAAAAAGTTGTTTTCCAGCAATCATTTTTGCTTAGAGTTACTTAGTTTGATGTACAGAATGCTTGGTTAACGGCTTTGTGAAAGGTCACGGTACACATTGTATAGTTGCTCCCATATAATATGCTAAAGTAACTAGTGAAAATAAACTTACATCGAATATAGACTTCAACCAAGGCAGCCTCTTGAATGGAGTGGTGAAGTTGAAGTGTCCGTCTGTGTGCTTGACTCCACCGTATCGCAAGTCAATCTCACCGATCTGAGTGTCCCCCGGGTGATGCATATTGCCCCTAGAAACACAAATTAAACATAACATCACGCCTTTAATCCTCGAAGGGTTAGGCAGAGGTGTACCTGATTGTACACCCACATTTCGGCAGTTATGATGTGAAAGGGGGTGAGCCTATTGCCATCAACCAGGCAAAAATCCAGACTCCGTGGCTGCTCATGAGAAATTCCTGATAGAAAAACCCAATTGTATTTTGCCCGAACCGGGAACTCAGGACCTCATGCTCAGCTGTCGCGCTTACGACTACTAGACCAACGAGGCAATCACTACTAGTAACGAGGTACTTACTTAACAATATGATATTTATGCACCAAATCCTTTTGATAGGAGCCCTTGACCTTCAGCGTGGGTACATCGTCAACCATGGGTGAGTTTAACGTGTAATCAATATGGTTAGAGCCGTTGATGTCCCATTTGTATTTCACTATGTTGTCGATGTGTTTGTAGCCCGTGGCAGATGTCCAGGTTATTGTGGAGTTGGTGTCGAAACTTTCGGCCAGGGATAACATCTGTAATGGAGGATTTTGAATTAGTTACTGGTTAAACTTATACTGTCACTTACGGGATATCTTCCGTGATTGTTCATTATTTTGAGCTCCCGATATTTCGGCGCTGTTGCAAGCGCCATGATAGTGGGTTGACTGGAGAATGCGGGTGGACAATCACGGAAGATATCCCGTAAGTGACAGTATAAGTTTAGTTGTAAACCGTGAAAGCTTAAAACAGTGTAGTTACTGGTTAATTTGTTACTTTTGAATTAGTTTGTGTGGCAAACCATTTTAGTTATTAGTTCTGTTTTGTTCACAAAAAACCAAAAAAATATGAAATTCCATGTATTCAAAGTTTACTACCAAGCTGCTAACTGTCTCTCTTCGATGATTATCCCCACCTAGCATGAATGTGTTCTACTTTAACGTAAGTAGCGTAGCGTAAGTAACGTAAAGGTGTCAACTTGATTATTTGTATAGAGATAGTTTCTTGAACGAAGTATGATATCGGCTACTTCTTATGCCAAAACGCGATCTCCAGCAATTGTAATACTAACGTCGCCTTTTACTGTAGTACCAATCTTGGTGACAGCAGTCTTACAAGACGAGAAGACGGAGGAGGGACGGGGACGGAGTATACTCCGACTCTAACTATACTACTTTTAAACCCGAAAAATGTACCGTAAAGGACCGAAATTGCAAGCCAAAGCCAAATACGTAAGAGTGTATATGTTCTGCTTTCATGCAGAACCGGGCAGACGTATCAACATGATTTTGGACACAGATATAGCTTATGGTTTTCAAAATGACATAGGCTACTTTTTACTCTCGAAAAATACACGATTCCTGTGGAAATCTCGCTGCAAGTAAAGGTCATGAAAAATAACTCACGTCTCCTTTAACGCCAGTAACAATCTTGGTGACGTCAGTCCTATACTCCGCCTCTACGGTCCTGAGCGGTTGGTTGTTGTCGCCTATGTCGCCGTCGATATACAGCGTGTGGACGTCCACGTTGGGTTTGGGGAGAATCGCGTTTATGACTAGGTTGATGCGCTTGTTCATTATTAAACCGAAGGAGGTGTTGCCGCCGATACTGTGATAAAAAAAAACAAATTAAGAGTAAGTAATGCCTATAAATTTATGGTCATTAGTTTTTGGTATATTAAAAAGACAGTAACATCATATTGGTGTACTTATTTAATTAATAAACCGATAAATACCAAAAATTATGTTAAACACTGGTTGGTTAATTGAAAGAACAAGAGCAATCATATTACCTTATGATTGCTTTGATTCAATATTTTCAAAAACTTTCAATAAGTCAGTCCAATTCATCTATCTTCTATCGCAAGCGAGTAAAATAACAATTGAAAATAAGCTCTAGTTACTAAATATACGATTGAAATTAAAATAACAGATTTTACTAATAAAGAAGACCTTGAGCTCTTCGAATGAGGTCCGGTTTACAAGAACGGTTTGACATTAGGAAGCTTCCAAATAAATTTAGGTCATCTATTTAAGCAAAACCAAGTAACCTTTATTTTCTTTCTCACACCATTTAAAATGCATGATAATACTTACACCCAAACATGATCGAGGTCCATCTTGAACCCTGCATCAGTCTTCTGCATCATGTCCGGAGTGGTGCTGTTGCCGAAGTAGATGTCCAGGTCCACGCTCTTCTTTATTTCCTGCACGTGCTGGTGGCCTATAGCCTGTGGGGGGAAAGAGATAGAAGATGATTTGGCGAGTAATTATGACTAGATGATTTTGCTTGCTTTGCATTGCTTGTAGACTCGATTAATAGACAGAGCAAAGGGAGTTATGTAGTAGAATGTAGAAAGACAGAGACGACTCAAATTATGCCTGGAATATGCACTCATTGGCCAGACGTAGTGTGCCGCACTACTTTTATCGATAAATGTAGTTACTATAAATCTAAATATGTACTAACCAATGATATTATAAAGAAAGACATGCTTCGTTCATAGCGAGCGGCGTTCAAATATCGTTGGGTTGCTACGACTGCAATAGAAATTACGGAACGTATGATACAGAAAGAGATAGCTATTGCGCTTGAAGTACGTAAATTACGACAATTGTCTGAATTTGTTTGCAGCAATTCGCGCTAGTGCGATATCTATCTCACTAACGGACTTATCACCTTTATGCACTGAGTAATAAGGTTGAAAAGTGGTCGACCGTCAGTGGGAGCGATGGTACATACAAGTGCGGCACACGCGTCTATAAACGTAAAACTTTTTACAGTTCAGGGGGGTTACCATGACATCTTAAAGCAGGAGTAATTCCAGTGTGGGAAAGAGATGGCGCTAGACAACCTGTATAACTCTGTCTCTTGCCACCAGGGACCGCTTTTGGTGAAGAGTTTTAGGGTGCGTCCACATCTGGCGAATGTGCCGCGAATGTACAGCTCGCGAGCCGTTTGCGAACTGCGCGCGTGCATTTTATGTTCGTACGCAGCCCCTGCGCCGTCCGCGCGCCGCTCGCGCGCTTCCTACGAGCCGTACTCGAGCGGCGCAGGAGGTGCGCGCGTGCCGGCCGCGATGCACCTCACAAATACAGGCAAATTCACTACTGAGGCTCAAGTTCAAGGCTCGAGCGCGCGCGCCACGCGCGCCCCTCTCGAGCCTTGCTAGGGTTGCACTAGAGCGGCGCACCAAATATAGGCTGTAACCGCACGCGCGCAGCTCGCGGGCAGCTCGCAAACGGCTCGCGAGCTGCACATTCGCGGCACATTCGCCAGATGTGGACGCACCCTTACGCATACTATGTAGCAACTTATTTTAGGAGTTTTTTTACCATTTGACCGCCACGTCAATAACGAAAATCTGTGTTCTCTACGCCAAGCGCTTTAAAAAAGTGTTATTTTCGAAGTGCTATGCCGTCCGAGGCGTCGTGAGCACTTTTTGATTTGACGTCCATAGACGTCCGTGGCGGTCAATAGGTTAAATAAACTTTATGCAGGGACTATTATAGAAAGTTTCCATTTACTCACCCTTATAAACAGATCACCGAGTAAGAAGCTCCATTTGAGATCACCTTCTCCTTGCAAATCAGGCACTTCATACTTGCATAGCAGGTAACCGGTTTTGGGACCGAATCTAAAACGAAAAAAATATGTTTATTCAAATCAAATCATTAATAATGTAATACCACCACCACCACCCTCGAGAACCCCTTACCACCTTTGCCCCTGGCCCTGGGTTTCTTTTTTTTTCATGTTTGAATATTAATTTTTCTAAAATCCCTTGAAGTCTTGGGTTCTGTTACTACAACACCTAAATGTAATAGGCCTATTTTAGGACACCTGAAAATGCTAGTCATAACATCACATGAAATGGCGAACTTAAAAAAAATAATTAAACAATTAAATAATAACAGCCACTCGGGTCAATCTTCAGGTTAAGCTGCGCTTGCCTAGGTGGGTCCGTGGAGGGGTAACCGCCGGTTACACACAGAGTTTCCTCCGTGCCTCGGAGAGCATTGTAGGCCGTTGTTCCCGGCTGTCATTTATAGATCTTTGACAGTCGTTACTAGTAGTCAGTGGCCCGAAAGTCTGGTAACCAGTCTTAGTAAGGGGTACCCAGTACTAACTGGGTCGTGGAGGTAAGATAGACAGTCGCTCCATGTAAACTACTGGTATTCAGCTGCATCCGGTTAGACTGGAAGCCGACCCCAACATGGTTGGGAAAAGGCAGATGATGAGTTAAACTTACACGAAGTCAGTATCTCCTTTAATATATCGTATCCTGTTGAGCGGCGTCGCGGCCTGAACACTGAGCACCTTCCTTAGCCCCGGGTAGTTGTCAACGCGAGATTTGAAGTAAATATCCTTGTATTTTGAATGGGGTATGTCCAGCTGGAAACAAAAGTTGTATTGTGTTTATATTGAACGAAAATTAGCATTGAAGTATGTATATCGCTATAGTTTGTGGCACGTGCGGTCATGAAATGT
This sequence comes from Noctua comes, assembly GCA_963082995.1. Taxonomy (NCBI): domain Eukaryota; kingdom Metazoa; phylum Arthropoda; class Insecta; order Lepidoptera; family Noctuidae; genus Noctua; species Noctua comes. Next base: position 3,490,037 of record OY720290.1, on the reverse strand, counting down.
AGAAGCGAGACGACACGTGATTCAGTAAAGTTTTTTCAACCTCGTCCTGCTTTAACGTTTCATGACCACGATTGCCGTTAGCATAGTATGGTGTTCAATGGTGCAATCTAAAATGTGAGAGTGAGATAGCACATTAAAATGTATGCCCTCTCTTTTACAGATGCCATTTTATACTCTATTTGAATAAAGGAGACAGATAAGATTTAAATAAAAAAGTGGCCACACATTAGGAATTGGTCCGGTATCGTGGCTGCGTTTAAAAACATTTAAAGTCACATACACAAACAGGCAGAGCCGGAACAACTACCTGTAGGCCATATAAATATTTTTTTATATTCCGTGCGGGAATCGAACCCGCGACACGTAGCGCAACAGCCCAACGCTCAGCCTCTGCACCAACCGCATTATACTGCGTGGGCTTTCTTCCGCATATACTCGTATTTAGACCTTATCGCAGACGTGGTGACGAGTAGTGATATCATCCATAATTCTTATTGACAGTTGGTATCTCTACGATACAAAATGTACCCATCTTACTACTATTATAAATGCGAAAGTTTGTGAGGATGGACGGATGTTTGTTACTCTTTCACGCAAAAACTACTGAACAGATTTGGATGAAATTTAGCATACAGATAGTTTATAACCTGAATTAACATATAGGATACTTTTTATCCCGGTAGTGTGATCCCGTGGGTCAATTATCGAGTTCCATGCGGGCGAAGCAGCGGGCATAAGCTAGTCTAATATAAGTCTCAAAAATACTCACGTTAACATTTATATCAGTAAAGTTGGCTTCCATCTCCGTCTTAGCCAGTAGCGTGGCAGACACTGGCCCAGAGATGGTGGCAGACAGCGTGTACACAGTGGGCGAGTTCTCGTATTTGATGCGGATGTCTATGTTTTCGCCTTGGCCTCGAGGTAATAGCGTTAGCGCCATCTGTGAAGAATGATGAATTTTGTACCCTCTCTCGTTTGATTTTGGTATCTTTTTAAACGACGGTTACAGGGCCAATTTATGCGTGAAATAGGAAATATTTTTTGACAACTAGTTTAGTTAGTTAGTTAGTTTAGTTTTTTTCCAATTACATTTGTTAAAGCATAAGAGGTAACTATTTCATAATGGGTCGAAACTTACTAAGAAAGTAATCTTTTTTTTACTAAAAAGCTAAGCCTAAATAACATTGGTGAATTTTAATAGGAGCCTAGGATATGGCTAGTACAGATTAGTAAGAACATAATATATGACAAAAAAAGACACAGGATTCTCCTATTTTTCCAAAAGGAGGAGGTTCTAAGAAACATACAAAATAGTGCAAAATGATCTTATTTTCTGAAGTTGCTGGCAAAAATCAATCAAACTAACAAAAGTCACCGATTTCCGAAATTAAAGTTATTTTGCATTTTTTAGTATGATTTTATAAGTCTGTTAGTTGTATTTTTGAAGAAACTTTTATAAAGTAACATTTAAAAAAAATGTTTTGATTAACAAGTTTTTTTTTTTTTTATAGTTGAGGAATAATATTGATGTTAACATACTATTATTTAGCGGGGTTTCATAATTATAAATTTAGTAAGGAAGGAGCCATTTTGAGTTTGAATTTGATTTAAGCTTACATCAAGCGGATTCCTGGTGAGCACTTTTCCCTTGACGCTGTACTCTGTTGTGTCCGTTACAAAAGACCCTCGGATGTCGTCTCCTTCAAACTCGCCAATAATCTTGATAGCCCTGAAATGACTCAATATTAAAATCTAGAAAACAAACGCAAATAAAACCAAGATAGCAGTGGCGAAGGTACCAAACTACTCGATTCCTACCGGCTTCCCTTTGAAAACGGGTACTCCGGTTTACCACTTAAAAACTAACCCGTCGCTACTGCTAGATCGTACTCGTCCCAAGTAGTAAAGCAACTAGGGGTAAGAAGCAGAAGACAATAAATTAATGATTTAATTTCTATTCGTTCGATTACATTTTTTTTTCGTTCAAAGAGACAATGTAGTTAAGACAGTTACAATTTTTAAAATACACGATGTAACGGATTTCCTGCTACAAACTTTTACCATAGATTCAGTACATGATTCTAGACCCAGACCAGAAAAAAAAAGCAGTTCCATGTATTTTGGTCGTGTAGGTACGGGTACTTTTATGGTATGGTATGGAAATTCAGGTCAGGTCAGGTCTTACCTTTAATTATTTCTTTACAAATTTCATATATTTTTAAGTACACATTATAAAAACATTTAAAATATTATAATTATTATATATAACGTAACACGTTATATGTAACGTATTATATATAACGTAATATTATAACGTTAAAAAATTACACCGGATTTAGACTCAAGTCACGATAACCGATTACACTCTATTGGTTAGTCAGAGAGGTTTTCCATCAGCCTACCGTATCCTACGAAGCGGTCACGAAGCCGTCAACCAAGCATTCTGTACATCAAACTAAGTAACCCTATGCAAAAATTATTGCTGGGAAACCGCTTTTTTTTTGCGTGAAAAATCACGTTTACCGGTAAAACCCAATGTAAAGCACTCAAAACACTGTACTGATGGATGCATTGAAAAGTGAACGGGTCATGGAGGCATTTAAAGTAAAGTTATAACCTTAAAAACTAGTATTTAAAAAAAAATGTGAAAAAGTTGGAACTTTGACCTCCAATATCTCCGTAACTAGAAGGTTCCCAGGTAGGTTCCAGAACAAAAAAGTGATCGCAATGACGGGGAGAACAAGTGTCTTTCGGCTTCATTAAGGGTCTGTTTACACCCTTTATATACCTACAGACTGTTTACATAGAGACTGTGTGTAAGGATTATTAAGGATTGTTACCTAAATCCTTTATGCGGACTGCTAAGCGAGGCACTGACAGACGTCTGGCTCTGGTCCGCCTTCAGCGAGTAGTAATAGTCCTCGCTGTTGAAGTCCACGGACAGTGTCCGCGAAATGTCCTCACTGTACAGTAGGCTTAGTTCCGCGGGTGATAGGACGGGGACTAGAGCGCCGCGGGACTTGAAGCGAATGTGTCTGTGCGGGGCCGGGCGCCATACTACGTCGGCGAATACCTGTAATGGTGAAAATATTATTGAAGAATAGTTTACTTAAATATACTAAGTTGGTCACTTATCTTCAAAATGTATACAGAGTGTAACATAATAAACGCAAGACCTCTCGTGTGGTCTCTCAGACCATGAATCTAAACAGCTTTTGTTCTATGACTTTTGGAAATTCACAACTTTTTTTTTAGTTTTACCATTCATGTTGATCAGCGGGTCGCGTCAATTCCTATAGAAAACCCATTTTTTTTTGCGAATTTCTAGAACTCGTAGAACAAAAGTTGTTCAGTTTCATGGTCCGAGAGAACACACGGGAGGTCTTGCGTTTATTATGTTACACCTTGTATACAGTGGAATATGCATTTTGAAGATAAGTGAGTAGATGAGGCAATCCTGGCGTAAAATATGAAACGAATCTTGGTTATGGATGTAGATCAAGATTTGCTCGACTTCAGCGATAAATAGAGCATGTAAAGCCAAGTCAGCCAGGTCCATGGGCGGCATGAAAGGTCTGAAACCGGGTTAGGGACTAATCACATGATAAAGAAGAAGAAAATCTTATGAAAATAAAAGTTAGCTTCCATCTCCGCCTTAGCCTGAAGCATAGCGGGCAGTGGCGCACCGAAGTTGGTTTATATTTAGGAATGATGAATCTGTACTACAAATAATACCCCCAAAGGATCCGAAAATATCGAAAATTCCTATTATTACATAAATGACTTAGCATCATCATCATCATCATCTGCCTAGCCTTTTCCCAACTATGTTAGGGTCGGCTTCCAGTCTAACCGGATGCAGCTGAATACCAGTATTTTACATGGAGCGACTGCCTATCTGACCTCCACAACCCAGTTAGTACTAGGAAACAACAAACATAAATGACTTAGCATTCACTCGTATTGATCTAGGGTTTTAGGATTCCAAGACATAATTTCTAGAAATTAAAAAACCATAATCTCCGAAACGGCTGGATCGATTTTGACGAGCCGTGGCAGATAAATAATGTTATAAGGAGTAACTTAGGCTACTATTCCGGGCAAAAAAAATAAAACCCTTGAAATCGATAAAAAAAAAAAAAACTATAATTTTTTTTTTTGTTTTCTGTACTGTCCCACTGCTGGGCAAAGGCCTTCCTCAATTCCTTCCATGAGTTCTTTTCCTGTGCCTTCTCAAAGCAGACCACGTGGTACGCGTCGCCACCTCTTTCTATCGATTCAAATAGGGAAGTAAATTTTATAATAATTTCGCGCGGACCAAGGTCGCGTGCAACAGCAACTCCACAATATTTCCATGACCTAAATCTTTTCAAAACACTCACATAATTATTCTGCTCGCCCTGTTGTATCTGTATCCCGCCTCCCACCACATTCTCCACATCTGAGAAGTCCTTCTTGAACTGCATCTTGATGAAGTAGTCCTCTAAGTACGCTGACGTTAAGTTCAAACTGCCTGATGTCTCCACGAATGGATCGTCTAACTGTAAGGAGAAAAACAAAATGTAATATCGCGTCTGTGGTCCGCGAAAGGGTAGTTAGTGTCTACATCATTCTCCTGGCTTTATCCCCATTTATTTGGGGTCGGTGCAGCCTGTCTTCTTCTCCCATACTTCTCTATTACTCGTCATCTCAGCAGTCACCTCCTTTCTAGCCATATCATCCTTCACACAGTCCATCCATCGTTTCTTTGGTCTTCCTCTACTCTTATAGCCATCTACATTCATACTCAGCATTTTCCTCACTACATTTTACACATCAGTGTTTAGTTTGCGAAAATGTCGTCAGTTATATTGAAGTGCCAATAGAGCGCGAACTGATTTCCTTTAAGTGGGCATATATGCTGGCTTGATAATTGGCTCAAATTTTCTAATGGAAAACTCAATGACACCTAGGCCGACCTAGGAATCGAACCAAAGACACCATACTCAGTAATCAGGCTTACGACCAATAGTACTTTAATGGTCACAATATGTTGGATTCATCCCGTGGGTGTTCATAACCCACGGGTTGTCTTAAACCCATTTTTTTTTGCGAAAAATGGATGACGACATTTACCCACTGCCTCGTTGGTCTAGTGGTCGCAATCGTGACTGCTGAGCATCCTGGGTTCGATTCCCGGGACGGGCAAATTGTTATTGGGTTTACCATCAGAAACTTCTCAGTATCAGCCACGGAGTCTGGATTTGTGCCCGGTTGATGGCAATAGGATCGCCCCAATTACATGGGACTTACATAACTGGCGAAATGTGTGTGTACTATTAGGTACACTTCTGCCTAACCCTTCGGGGATTACAGGCGTGATTTTATGTAATATGACTTTTACCCAATGAAACAATCTGAAGGATCTGGTTAAGCCCCCAAAGATACCTGAGACCCCCCCCCCCTAGTATAACTAATAAGCTAATGATCTGCTTACCTCCAAACTAGCAAGCGCAGTGATAGTAAACGAAGGCATGGCTATATCTGCGGTCATCTTCCACAACGCATCTTCTAGCCTCGCTGCGACTCTGGCTTCTAGCCCCGGTAGGACGGTCAGAGGCGTTGCTATGCCAACGGACGCGACGTACGATTGGTACGTATCGTCTTCACCGCACTCGTATTCGTAGAATATTTTGTAGGATATCTGGGAATGAAATAAGATTTTGTTTGTTTTGGAAAAGGTGGTTTGAAGTTTCACACGGAGTGATTATTGTTTTTTAAGAAGAAAACAACACTCCACTTATTATTAAGTGGAGTGTTTTATTTCTTCTTAAAATAAATAAATAACCTATTTAGTCAGTATACAGGGTGGCAATATAGTCACCTGCATCTTTTTTTTTATTGCGATTTGTTCCCAGAACAATAAGCCACTTTTTTGTTTGACATTGTATGTTGTGACATTTACGAGAGCCATTTTTTGTTGGAAAATTCATTTCCCACGACTCTCTTGCCTGTACAAGGAATAGATTTTGATATAAGTGGGAAAACTTTGTTATTGCAGTCAACGCAGAATTCACACCCGAGCCACAGGCGAGGTTGTTATAGTGCCGAGAACTGCAGTAACAAATGCCCACGTGTACCAAACGACGTTTTTCAATACATAAGCATAGCATAATCAGCCTATAATTTTCCCACTGCTGGGACACCGGCCTCCTCTCTATAAGAGGGAATGGGCTATAATCCACCACGCGGGCCCAGTGCGGGTTGGTAGATGTCACATGTCTTCGAATTTTTGGTTCTAAGACATGCCGGTTTCCTCACGATGTTTTCCTTCACCGTTTTTGAGAGCAATGGTGATGAAATAAATTACACAAAGTAATGCGCCTGCCTGGGTTCGAACCCACGACTTACTGTTTGTAAGTCGGAGCCGCCACCACTGGGCCACCGCTGCTCTCTTTTTCAATACACTTTCGAAGAAATAAAATAATAGAATGAAAAGTTTTTTTCTCATGAGTTATTAAGAAACTATGATTTAATATGCTTTTTTCCGCGTTTTGCTTTCGCCAGGTTGAAGTAAAAGTAATGGTATGAAGCCGCTAAACAGCCTAATTAGAAAAATAGAAAAAAAAAAAAAAAAAACGTATTTCGAACAGTTAGTGCCATGCATAATTTTTACTTTATCATTTGAGAGAGTATTACTTACCTCATGCCAATAAGTCCCGTTATACAGCAGTACAAGACAGGTGACATTGATCTTCTCTCCGAGCGTGATGTCGACGGTGTACACCGACTTGAGTTCCTTCACCGCTTGGAAGGGAGTCACTAGGTTGAGGGTGTTTCTCATTACTGTGTATTCCTGTGAAACAAGTTAGGAATATAAATAAAATGTTACAGTTTAAAAAATTTAAAAAACACGGTGTATAGTCACGTAATATTATTTCTAGTATTCTTCTCAGCAAACCCTTTCGTTTGATACCCATATCGCGGAAATGCATAAAAATAACAGTTTACTATCTTTGGGAGTCTGACATATTGGATTTAGAATGACGTTACTTAGCTAACCATGCATTGTCATCCAAACTTAACATGTATGCAAAATTTCAGCTCAATCGGACACCGGGAGGTGGGCCAAATTTAACCTCTAAGATTTTTTACATAGTTACAGGTGAAGCTAATAAAAGCGTGTTCATAATAGTGATATAACAGGGAATAAGTCGTCTAAAATCTATAAGCCTTAAAGGGTTTATACAGGGTGGAAACAGACCTTTCACATATCCGTCAACCAAGCATTCTGTACATCAAACTAAGTAACTTTACGCAAAAGTTATTGCTGGGAATCGACTTTTTTTTTTGGGGTGAAAAACGTTTTAAGGTAGGACTCCATGGAAAGCACTCAAAACATTGTGCGGATGGATTGAATAGTACGGGGGTCGTGGAGGTGTGTAAAGTAAAAATCTTACATTAAATACATGTATTTAAAAAAAAAACTTGTGAAAAATTTGGAACTTTGACCCCCAATATCTCCGTAACTAGAAGGTTCCCTGGTATGGTCTAGAACAAAAAAAAATATCGCAAAGACTTGGAGAACAAGTGCCTTTCTTTTATGTTAAGGGTCTATTTACACCCTTTATATCGTCTTCGAATATTGCCAATTGATAGTAACTAAACTTACCTCCAATATAAAGACATCAGTCAGCACAATCGGTGGTTTGTCAGGTAAATGGAGCGTCGCGTTCACTTCCATTATGTCCTCTTCATCCGCACCGACGAACTGTAAAATAAGAACAGGTAAGTACATTGCTACAAAGCTGACCATAACATATTTATTTTATTTGATACAGTTTTATTAATCAGTTTACTTATAGGGCGGTTCGTATATGACCAGCTATGATATGGCAAGAAAGGAGGTGACTGCTGAGATGACGAGTTACAGAAGACATGCTGCGCCGACCCCAGATAAATTGAGATAAGGGCAGGAGAATGATGCTTGCTCAAGTATTGAGGTAGTCTGTCTTATAGTTGAGCACTGACCTTCATGAGATGAGCATTGAACGTGATGGTAGGGTAGTACAGTGTGTCTAGCACGACGCGCGCTCTCGTGTCGAAGTTCTCTATGACCATGTCCGAGCCTGTGTTTGATTTGTGATGGAATCTGTCTTGGAGGACGTCGAGAAGACCTTTGCCGTTGTCCTTTAGGAGTATTGCTATGCCGAACTGGGGAAGAGAAGGTTAGTATTAATATAGAAATTTCATTTTTCGGTAAATAACAGCTTTAATTCAGGCAGAGACCACACTTATCCACGCGGCTTGAGCCGATCATGTATCATTTGTCACACTAAGGCGCGATGACGAGTCGCGTCGTTCGAACCGAAACGAACGCGAATGATGTCTTGTTCACTTGTATTGGTATGGACATAAAGCTCAATTTGACCAGCTTAAGCCGATTCCGCGTCGATAAGTGTGGTCACTCTCTAAAGATCGGTTCGAATGGATAGTGTCTAAAGACACTATACTCTACTAAATTAGAATATAACTCGCTATGGTACAAGAAACCTAAACTCCATTACACATAGTTCAATTTTCATAATCTTGCATTTTGAAACAATTTTATTCATCATTCAAAAATAAACCCAATTTACACTTAGTTAAGGTTTAAATTCGCGCCTTTAAACGACAGTTTTCTTATTTTCTTACCTTATGCTTAGACAGTCGCATAGACACTTCAGTATCAAGTCCATCTCCGTATATGTTCTTCAGTACAAGCCCATTCTCTTCAAATCCTTCGAGAGGTGTGTATAACTTGTATAGGTACACGAAGTTGATGGGTGACCGCCAGTGCCAGATGCCGGTGAAACCGAAGTCCATTTTGCCCCAACCTACTCTGAAGTCCAACTGAGGAAGAGATGAGGAATTATTAACGGGTGAAATGGTGGCTCTTGTGGACCAATCGCACATGAAGGCCTATAATAATAAAAAAATTGGAAGAATAAAAAAGTTACTTACCTCTTCTGGAGCACGTTTGGCGATGATCATAGCTCTGTTGAGGTACTGTATTGGTAGAGCAACATGGGCAAACACATGGAAGTCTTGCAGCGATAGCAATTTGAGCAGCACTTCGATACCTAGCGGAGAGAAGAAATATTAACATAATTAATTATTATACAACGTGTAACATAATAAACGCAAGACCTCTCGTGTGGTGTCTCAGACCATGAAACTGAACAACTTTTGTTCTATGACTTTTGGAAATTCATAACTTTTTTTTTAGTTTTACCATACATGTGGATCATCTGATTGCGTCCGTTCCTATAGAAAGTTTTTTTTTTTTTGCGAATTTCGGGAACTCGTAGAACAAAAGATGTTTAGGTTCATGGTGCGGGAGACCACACAAGAGGTCTTGCGTTTATTATGTTACACGTTGTATAAGATGTTCATTTCTGTAAGTCAATCTGATTAGTTATCACATAGCTAAACTCTTAACAAATCGAATCTTGCATGACGCGACTAGATTTTCAAGACATTTGAGGGCATCGAAAGATTTGAACTTTCAATTCGCTCTCGAACGTCAAAAATGATCACGTTTCTGTTTAGTTGACAATGACATTTGTTGTCTCGCTTGCTCATATTGAAACTCGTATCTTCCGTTTCATGCGGGATTTACAAGTCAGTCTTCTCAGTGTAACCACTTTTCACGTGACCTAAGTACGGTGAGGGCACATCTAATGATTAATTTTTTTGGGTGGATCTATATTCTTGAGTCAGTGTTGAGTAGTGTGCTAACAGTAAATTGATGAAAATCTGATATGTTTATGAGAGGAAGTTATTAAGAAACATACCCGTAGTAGAGTTAGTAGTGACCACCATAGCGACGAGGTGTCTGTCGGCTTCCACAAAACCGAACCGCGCCGTCATCTGCGGGAACTCCACCATCGGACTCGTCACGTTCACGACCAACATGCAGTTGGTTATACGACGCATGTGACCTGTGAGAGAAAATAAACCGAATAGTAAGAAGTATAATAGCAACCAAATGGCATGTCCCAAGGGAGGGCCAGGCCAGGGACCGGCATTAGCCTCGCTTTGACCTAGATTAGCACGGGCAATGGAGAGTAATATCGTCTTTTTACGACCGAAACTGAATAATATTAGTGAGAGAGATACTTGAGATCCTTGTATGACCCCTCTGACATCCGAGTACCAATCACAGCGTAATCCAAGGTATCGGCGCCTCACATACGCGTAGATGACCGTAGGAGCAGGCGTGGGGTCTTGGGGTAAAAATCAAAGACAGGTCAAACATATACGATGTAGGATGAATAAGCTAAGTTAGTTGTAAAAAAACGCCTTGTAAAATTGAACTTAACTTCCACGTGGGATTCAATAATTTGAAGAAATGTAAAGAACGCCTTACCATTAACATAAATCTTCAGTACTTTCTCTTCAAGGTCGAGGTATGTGATGCCATTGATGTCTCGTTTGTGGCCCAATACGAATTCCGTGCGGAGGAAACCTTTTCTGTAACCCTGTAAAACACCATAGGTTAGTTTATCTGTTCATTCTGTAAAAGTGGAGTCGCTAACGTTAGGCGATTTTGAAGGCTTGGCATAGCGTCGAGTGGTCAATTATAACAGTGGAATAGCATTTGGGCTTCGTTTAGTGTTAGTATAGCCTGGTGGACCTCCTCCATCAAACAATCATTATCAATCAAGATTTAAAAAAAAATCTTGGTGATACTTGTTGGATATCGTCCTGTCTCATTTATTCTAAAGCAAAGGTTCGGTAAACGAGATACCGTGGTACCGTGGGTCAGTAGCACAGGGTTCGAAATTATTCCCGGTTAAGGTACCGACGCCAGCATATCAAGCTACTACAATCTGTCATTAGGCATTAGGTTCAAACTTCAAGGCTGACTGACAAAATTTGACAGTTTCGGGTAGCTTGAAGTGCTGGCGTCAGCGGGATTTTGAATAATTTCAAGGCGGGGCAAAAACTGAAAAATGCCGCCCCCGCCTGACAATATTTTTACCTTTATCATATCATCATTTCAGCCATAACACGCTCACTGATGGACATAGGCCTCCTCCAAAGAACGCCACAACGTCCGGTCAAGCGCTGCTCTTTCTCTGTTAAGCCTATATTTACAAGCTTGAATTTGCCGCCCTCTAAATTTGCCACCCGGGGCACGGGCCCCGGCTTGCCCCCCCCTAGATCCGGGGCTGGCTGGCGTCTGTACATTATATGAGTACATTGGACACTCCCCGTCCTCTTCTACGGTCATATAATAAAAGAGTTAATTTCCGTCTGCCAATTCAGGGTAGTAGGTGTAATATTGTAATTATTGATACTTACTGCGAACGGCGTCAAAAGTTTGACTCTGCCAGTGATATTGTTCTCAGTGTGACCTCTATCCAATGTCCAAGATGAGTTGATCAACAGAAGACCATCTTCGTTGTACTGTAACGAAATGTTTTTATTTATGTCATGAGCCTTATTAATCACCGATACAGGTGCTTGAAGATGTCTTGAGTAGCTATATCTAAAAGTAGCCAAAAAATTAAAGTTAAATGAGAGTCTAGTAAAGAGAGTACTACCAATTTATAGCTAGTCGCCTAACAATCTCATTTGAAATGTTTGGTAAATGTATTCTCTAGGATAGAACATGTATATATATTTTATAATATTTATTATAGAAATCTAAGAAAAAGAATAAACGAAAGTAAAAAGAACATTATTTATTTTCTGAACGGTACCCGAACATGGAACGCACCCGTAGTTCGCGACTTGTTTGACATGTGACAATGACATTGACAGATAAAACGAAATGTCAGTTGATATAAAAATATTTAGAGGTTGTTTGTGACCGTTTCTCCGATTTCTCAGAAGTATTGAAAATCAACAATTCCGTGTGTATTATTAGCTGTATTGCTCAGCCAATAGTATTTCTGATCGGCTTTGATACAATTTTCGTATCCAACAATGAATAACTCCGCTGCAAAAGTCAGCGAGATATTTCGCGAAGCGGGGACGGCATTCAACAAACTGGCCGAAATGACGAAGCTTTTACACCCTATGGGCGACTCACAGCCTGGTGGAAAGTGGACAGACGACGAGATCGAGATGCTACGGGCATGCGTGCATCGCTTCGCAGTTGATTTGAACCATTTGAGCCAACATATCAAAGGGCGAACTGTCAACCAAATACGCACAACTTTGAAGAAAAAAGCGTTTGAAGATGCTAGTATTCCTGTGCGGCAGGTTACGTTGAACATGCTAAACGCTTCCGAGAACGAGGTTGATGTCGATGGGCTGAATGATGACGTGAAGTTGGAGTTTGAATCGTCAAATGAAGAGGTCAGTCAGAGGAACATGTTGGGGGCTTAACCTGACTTGTTTAGTTTTCCATTGATTTAGTGAAGTACACTTCAGGTTAAAGTCGTGATGAGTGAAGTACACTTAAGTTTAATTGTCGTGAATATTGTTAAGGAATATAATTATGTTCTTTGTCATTGCTGTTACATATTAAAGTGATATAAACTCAAACTTGTTATTTGACTACGGAACATTGCATCTTTGATGGTTAAATAATAAATCACTCCATTCCCTGTTTAGTTAGTTTGACTTGTAACATTAAGTGTTGTTTTACGAGAGAAATAAGTATAGCAAATAGAGAAAAAACTGACTGGGAGCTAACAATACCAATATATAAATGTCTTATTGTGGCAGCCAATATTTTCAATAATTGCTATACCATTTAGGTCAATATTTCACAAATAATTATAGTTTCCTTTTCCATAGTCAAGTTTCAAATGTCTGTACTATGAATGTTGAGTAACTCTTTAATGAAATTTAAATTGTTTGTATGTTGATTGATGATTATCTGTGTACCAGTTAGCTGCTATTGTATCAATGTTGAATATTGTTAAACGCACTATCCCTCAACTTTTTAAAGCCAGATCAAATGTGTCAATGTAAACTCAGCAATAAATTGTCTATTAGTTACCACACAGGACAGAGTTTGAAGGTTCATAACACTGCTGTCGCTACATGATACTGGCAGCGTGGAAGTATTTCTTTTATCAAAAAACATGTATGGCAACGATAGTATCTATAAAGCAATTTTTGTCCTACATGCTAAGTATAGTACCGCTGGTCCAGCGGTTTGGGCTGTGTGTTGATATATCAGTTAGTCAGGAATTTTATTTGTATAGATAATCACAGGACACAGGAATAGGGCTAAGATAAAATGTGTGTGTTACCAAGTAACTGGTTGTCGGGGTAGGGAGTTGCTCCATGTAAGATAACAATTGGATTGGAAGCTGAATCTGGTAAGACTGGAAACTGGCCCCAGCATAGTTGGGATAAGGTTAGGCAGATAAGATTAAACGAGATTGGACAGTGGTAAATTGAAGTGGCTTTTAGAAATAAGAGGGATTGTTTGTTTTAAATGTTAGATTAAAACTTATGATGCTATGAATGTGTTTTTGACTTAAGATTTAAGTAATGTCACTGTGTAGGAAATGTTTGTGAATAGCCGCGTACTGACTGAGCGCGCAGCCTCGCGTGGCGGCCTCGGACGTTTGCCTTGCGACGCAGCCTCGGTATGTAGATTTATTGCATGAGGCTGCCGCGCGCGGCAAGACCGAACTAGGGTGAGCCTCAGCCAAAATCGAGCGCTCAGTTTAACGTGAAGTCGAACAAAGACCGGACGGCTTATATGAACGCGACTTATAACCAGTTTTGTTCAAGACCCAAGCGGCCAAACGTTAAAAAAAAAAAGTCCCGGTTTATGTTTCTCCAGGCATCTTCTCTTAGTATATTCAGGACATTGCGCGTCCCAAAGTAGTCTACATTTGCCATATAATTGTATTAAATTAAGACTGTTCTTTATCTATGAAGCAAACGATTCCGTCGTCTTTCGTCTTCGTCGAACATGAAAACACAACCGTCTTGAGTGCGCGCGGCAAACCTACTGAGGCGCTTCAGAGCATCGACAAAAACCGACAACGTTCGGCTCGGGTCGAGGCATGCTCGAACGAGGCAGCGCGTGCGTTTGCCTCGGGCGAGGCACGTCCTGACCGACCGAGGATTTGCCTCGGGCTGCTCGCTCAGTCAGTACGCGGCTAATGGATGTCATTTAGCTTCTCACATACAAACCGTGAACAGTTTAGTGGGCATACATTTTAAGATAAAATTATTGTAATTCTCATAAAATTCCATACAAAAAAAAAACTAGAATATCTCATATATACCAAGATAATTATATTAATTATACAAGTGTATAAGGGATTGATGGATAATATTGGGACTTGAATATAAAAATTATACTTACCTATATTGTGTTATTTTTTAGTGTATGTTAATCATGTACAATCTATATTAAAAATTATGGTAGAACTAGAAAGAAATTAATAAATAAAACACACATACGATTTTTTTTTGTTTCTTTAATCATATTTTAGACCAATCAAATCTCAAAGAAAAATTACTTACCAACCCTGAGTGGATCTCCAATGAGCTAAATATCACAGTAAAAATAAAATAACACATAGTACTCGAAATAAGGTTCATACATACCATGTGTAAAAAAAATCTTCAAAACCATCTTGCAGTCGCTTACGGCAATCTACCTAAATGCGCAAGCCCTTAACATGGTCTAAGGATATATTTTTCGACGGCATGTAAAGCCAAGTCAAAAGCCCATGGGCGGCATAAAAACTCGGACACCAGGTTAATTAAAAAAATTAAACCTTATACACTTCGAAATAGAGATCAATTTTTTGACTCTGCTTACCTGGAAACAGCTGCGTATGAGCACTGTTCTTTCAAATCACTCCATGTTTGGCTATGGCAGTCGCTTTCGGTAAGGTCTGAATGCTAGGTACTCTTTTTGTTCGACCGTACGCCACAGAAAACTACACCTAATTATTATAACCATAAAGTGCATTTAACTGCTTCCACTTTTCTTCCAATCGATCTTCAAATGTTTTAGCCGCCACACGAAATAAAACGTTAAATACTTATAAAGAAAGCTCATTCTTACCTGAAAACTAAGCAGCGTATCAGCACTCTTCTTCCATATCACCCTATGTTTAGCTATGGCAGCCGCTTTCGGTAAGGTCGGTATGGTAGAGTTGACGACAGCGTTGATTTCGCCATAGAACTCGTTTGTTTTGAATAGGTAGTCGGCGAGTAGGCTGAATGCTAGATAGTCTTCTTGCCAGTTCATGCTACCGTTTAGGGCTTGGAGGTTGTCGTGGTAGCGCCACCTGGTGGGAGAAAACAGCTTCGGTGTTAACTTGTATAACTCATTTATTTGTTTACTTATAGTGTGAGAGTAAAATATCTGAGAAGTCAAATTAAGATTGAGGCACTTTAGTCAACTTAATTTTTCGCAGTCGTTATAAGGCTTACCCAAGCTGCAGTGCCTCAACACCCTGTCTTTTAATTCATCTTATTTTTTACCAATTGTGTCAATCAATCATTATAAGGATAAGTAACTTGGCAATACTTCCATACGTACTTGTTCACTCTAGGAGTCTAGGGCTTCGCTAGTCCCTACTAGCCAAAGTATTATGTAGCCACAAGCTCCTCAAAGCTTTGAATGTACGCACGACGGCCAATCAAGCAATACAAAACCAGTTTTTGCGGATCTCTCATTGAACAGAAAATCTATACAAAGCGAGGTCAAGTTATACTGGAAATATACAGCTTCATGTGCCGCCGCACGCCGTATGTACGGTGTCAAAAAAAAACTCATTTTAGAGAAAAAAAAAATGTTATGAAATACCACAGAACATGGTGTAGATAAGTAGCATTTCCTTCACTCACTCACGGGAGTCTTTATTCTCTTCGCCATACTTACATGACATTAAAGCTAGTATCCTTCCAGCCAGCGAAGGGTGTGTTCATACTGGACAGCAAAGCGTACACGGTCTCATTATGAGCCTCGGAGTACACCTTCACTCGCCACAGAATGTTCGACTCGCTCGACCAGCCCATGCGGACGTGCCATTGGCAGAACCAGTCTGGAACAAATAGATTTGAATAGGAAATTGGCTTCGAACCATAAAATTTGAGAAGTTTTTACAACCAATCTTACCAAGAGGTATCGTATTACTCAGTAGCTGGGATGTGGAAGTCAGATAAGCAGTCGCTCCATGACAAATACTGGCACTCAGCTGCTTCCGTTCAGACTGGAAACCGTCCCCAACATAGTTGGAAGAAAGCTAGGCAGATGAATAGAGAAATAGTCTTACCTCTTAACAAAAACTCGAACTCCCCATTGACCATCCTCCCCGGATAGTACAACGACACATGTCCGGCATGATGCCAAGTGCCCTTATTGTCCAGTTGTACGTCCACGCTGATCTTTTGCGAGGGGTCTCGGTTCGCATCCCAGTTGAAGGCGGCGCTCAGTCGCTTCTGGCGGGCTGTTACCCAGCGTTGGAAGGAGAGGTGGAGGTCGCGGAGTCTGGGTAGGAGACAACGAAAATTATGCATCAGAAGAGGGATACATTTGCAAATAACGATATGGATACTTTATTGTGTTTATGATTGTTACGGTTCTGTTCATGTGTACTTTTCATTTCTGCCAATCAAAAGAAACCAAGTACATGGTTTCGTTTGCCTTACGGTCTCGTTGTGTAATAAGAGGAATAAAACTAGAAGCTCAGTTAGAGTCGGAAACTAGTCGGAATATTCGGAAAGATTCATGTCAGATAAATGTTAACAAAGTGAAGTACCTAAATGTGTGTTTGGCTACCGGTTACCGATACTTTAAGGGCATATTGTATAATCATTTCTTTCGACAAATATACGTTTATAAATACTCCTAACCCCACACCCCGCGAATGGCAGCCATTTTGTTTTTTTTAACCGGCTCATCTAGGGTATGTTCAATGAAATGCTAATATCTTTGAATTTAAGAGACCTAGAGACAAGCAAATGATCTTATTGCAAGGGTAAACGCCGAGGCTATCAAATTATTATAGAGTTTTTTCTAAAAAATAAGCAAAAAGAGCCTAAATAAACCAGAAATTACGAAATTATACATCAACCTACAAAATGATTTCAAAATATTGACTGAACACCAATTGCTTTAAGAGTTATTGTCATTTGAACACAGCCATGCCCCAACACATAGACTTCACACTAGAAATAGTTAAAACATTACACAAAAATCCAAAATCTTTTAAGAAAAACCTCCTTGTAAAACTACTTACTGATCAAAATGTATATCCATGTTCACATTAGTATTGTTATTCAGATCGGCGTTCAGGTTCACACTATACGCCTTCTTCCCGACGTCCACTTCGACGTACGTAGTGAAATTTTGTTCAGAGAGTAGTATGTAGCGGATCAGTGTTCTGTAGTGGTCGTCGTTGTATTCGCCCTATTGAGGAGAGAAAAGGTATAAGAAGAAAAATCTTATACTCATCTTACTACTATTATAAATGCGAAAGTATGGATGGATGGATGTTTGTTACTCAATCACGCCAAAACTAATGAACGGATTTGGATGAAATTTGGCACACAAATAGGTTGTAACCTGGATTAATACATAGGATAGTTTTTATCCCGGTAGTGTGATCCCGTGGGACAATTATCGAAGTACACGCGGGCGACTCCGCGCGCATAATCTAGTATTATATAAATGCGAAAGGTTGTGAGGATAGATGGATGGATGTTTGTTACACTTTCACGCGAAAACTACTGAACGGATTTGGATGAAATTTGGCACATAGATATTTTATAACCTGGATTAACTTAGATTTTTATCCCGGGAATATGATCCCGTGGGTCAGTTACCGATATTCACGCAGGCGAAGCAGCGGGCATAATCTAGTATGAAAATAAATAGCGCTGTTTTATTTACGTACTGATATATGATTTATGATTTATTCACCATAGTGTATACGGTTTTTTTTAAATCTTAGTTTACAGATAATTTCATACACAATCAGGTGGTATATAGAACTAATCTAGGAAGGTATAACGCAGGTTTTTTATGCAATGCGATTCATGCAATGCATTTCTTGTTGAAGTAGAAAAGGACTGAATTGATTAAAGTCATCAAACTTGTGTTTTAAAATAAGTGTCCTCAAAAATCTATTTTTGGAAGTAAAATTAAATTAAATTCGAAACCTCTTTTTTCCTTGT
The DNA here is from genome assembly GCA_963082995.1 of Noctua comes. Lineage (NCBI taxonomy): Eukaryota > Metazoa > Arthropoda > Insecta > Lepidoptera > Noctuidae > Noctua > Noctua comes. The sequence continues at coordinate 3,471,899 of OY720290.1, read as the reverse complement.
TCCAATTGCAAGTTAAGAATAGTAACGCTATAATCAGTGCCAAATAGAATCTAATCGTTTTCCCAGCATTGATTTAACTGCTTAATACAGGGTGTAAACAGACCCTTCACATAGCCGTCAAACAAGCATTCTGTACATCCAACTAAGTAACTTTACGCAAAAATTATTGCTGGGAATCGACTTTTTTTTTGGGGTGAAAAATCACGTTTTACGGTAGGACTCGATGGAAAGCACTCAAAGCATTGTGCTGATGGATGGATTGAATAGTATGGGGGTCGTGGAGGTGTGTAAAGTAAAATCTTACATTAAAAACATGTATTAAAAAAAAAAAAACTTGTGAAAAAGATAGAACTTTGACCCCCAATATCTCCGTTACTAGAAGGTTCCCAGATATGGTCTAGGACAAAAAAATTATCGCAAAGACGGGGAGAACAAGTGCCTTTCGGATATGTTAAGGGTCTATTTACACCCTTTATACAGAACCTTTGCGATCGATCTGCGTTACTAACCTGTCCAATAAACGTGATCTGTCTATTATCCTGCGTGAACCGTCCATCCATAGCGATGTTCTTGAAGTGCGTGCTGCTGATCAACGCCTTCAGGTGATGCGACGCCATGTTGGTCTTAGACTGGTCTTGGTAGGACGCGTCGATGTTGAAGTCTACTCCTGTGAACCAGACTCCTACGGCGTTTACCTGGAGAGAGAGGAAGATAGAAATAGATATCATAAGCTGCATGAGCCTATCATATTCGCACTGCTGGGGTACACCCGCGCGGGTTGTTGTGATGTATAAATTCGTCAAATAGGTTGTAGTAAGAATGGAAAATATTATACAGGTGTAACGTAATAAACGCAAGACCTCCCGTGTGGTCTCTCGCACCATGAAACTAAACATCTTTTGTTCTACGAGTTCTTGAAATACGCAAAAAAAAACAACTATAGGAACGGACGCAATCAGCACATGTATGGTAAAACTAAAAAAAAAGTTATGAATTTCCAAAAGTCATAGAACAAAAGTTGTTCAGTTTCATAGTCTGAGACACCACACGAGAGGTCTTGCGTTTTGTTACAGGTTGTATATCAGAGATAGTGGAAAGACTGCGGGCCAGATGATTTTTTGTTTCACTCTCGCGAAAAATAAAAAGCTAAGCGAGAAACAAAACTCTGGAACTAACACACACACACAGTTGTGAAACTGATATATGTAGTTGATTGCACATGAGTGGGTGACACTTGCACTAAAAAAAAGAAATTGCCCTTATTGCAAAATGCCGCGAATAGGGGTAGTTGAATTACACAAAGGTGTATTTCCCGAATAAATTATACATTACATTACGGTTTACATTATTATATTAGTTCTGACTCTTGAAAAATGGTGTTCCACTTTTCAAGGGCGGACAATATCCTACACTCTTGCATTATGGTCCAGTTCAGTAAATGAACACGGTGCCGCTCGCCAGTTCTGTTAGCTTGAACTTGGCTTGACACGCTACCGCGTGTCTAGATATGCTAAAGTATGATTCACACCGAAGCGCCGCATCGCAGCGAATTTTACTAAATTGTGTTAAAAGAAATTGAAGCGTTTATGAAGTAGTTAAATGTCATATTTGTATGAAATTATCAAAAATACTTACTTGGAAGTCATTCTGCTGTTTCTCATGCACCTTCGTCTTGATGACACAGGGGTGTAAAGTCGGCAGCGTCATGTTGAGCTCAGCGTCCAAGTACAGCTGTGTGCCCGGCGGGAAGAACAAGTAGCCGGAGACTAGGATCTCGCGGGACTTAGGGTTGAAGTTTAAGAGGGCTAGTGCTGTGTATTTGGGACCGATCTGTTGGAAAAAGAAGAAAATTAGAATGATGCTGTATTTTATTTTTGACGTGACAACGGCTTATAATTCGATGGAGCCGGCTGCACGCACGAAAAAATGAGGCGTTACCTCGCTCTGAGGCGTTCCATAAAACAATTGCTCAACGCACATTCATTTTTTGAAAAATGCAACCAATTCATCAGTATTTTCTTATGACGTTGTCGCGTTCAACTATCGTCAGTAAACCGACTTTACAGACAACCGATTTTTTATTTAATCTGACATGGTCATTGACGCTAAAAGCTCGTGGCTACATAATAACAGCCGCTCGGGTCGATGTTTAGGTTAAGACGTGATTGCCCAGGTAGGTCCGTGGATGGGTGACCACCCATTACATACCATGTTTCCCCCATGCCTCGGAAAGCACGTTCAGCCGTTGGTCCCAGCTGTCATTTGTAGATCTTTGACAGTCGTTAATAGTCAGTGAAGCCGAATGTGAAGGTCTTAACTGACCCTTAGCTGGCACCACTGCTATTCATCATCTGCCTAGCTTTTACCCAACTATATTGGGGTCAGCTTTTCAGTATAACCGGATGCAGCTGATTACCAGTATTTTACTTGGCATGGCTGACTTCTACAACCCATTTACTGGGTAATACAATACCTCCTTGGTAAGACTGGGTAACCCCTAGCAAAATGCTTAAAATCTAATAATACTTACTCCTTCGAACTGGAACTTCATATCAATAAGATGAGGTCGGTGCAGCGTCAGTCTCGTGTCCAGTCTCATGCCGGTCAGATGTTCGGCGCGAACGAAGCCGAATGTGAAGGCGGGGTCGGCTTTAGTCTCCCGAGAGGCGCTCACGTTGAAGCCTATGTCCACGTGGGTTTGGGTTTTCTGTGAAAGATTTTAGTATGTTAGATTCTTTCATATGACGACGAAAAATAATTTAAATAAACTATGATTATACAGGGTGTTTTTTTAAACGTGGGCAATACTTTAGGGGCGTGTAGTACTCATGAAAATAAGCAACTTTTACTATGGGACCGACCATGAAATCGCGAAAAAAATATCAACTGCTCCACACATTATTGGTCGCGTAACTCGAAAAAATGTAGGCAACAGCAAATTTTCTTAAATCATATTTCATAGTTAGCCCCCTAGTAAGAGTTGCTCATATTTATGAGTACTTCACTCCCTTAAAGTATTGCCCACGTTTAAGCAAACACCCTGTATTATCGTAATAACAGTGGAAGGATTTGGAGCAGGCTTTTGAGAAGCCTCGGGACAGTTGAGGCTTAGTAAAAAAAAAAAAAAAAAAACAACCGTGCGCCCAATGGGCATTTCCATCCAGAAAACTAACATATACACTTTCATCCCCTTTTTAACCCCATCAGGGGGCGAATTGTCAAAACTATTCTGCAAAATTTCCTGTTTGACCTTGTAGACCAAGCTATTTAGGCATGACGTTGTCTCTCAATGAATGAATGAATTAAAGATTTTTATTCAGTAGATAACCGAGTCCCTCGTTCGTTGGCCTAGTAGTTCGCGCCACTGATAAGTCCTGGGTTTGGTCGGGGCAAGTGTTATTGGGTTTTGTCACTAGAAAATTTTAGCTGAAGTCTGAGTTTAGATTTCATCTTGGTAAATGTCAAGAGGCCGATTTCCTATAACCGACTAGGGAAACCGCCTAATGTCTAATGCCATGGGACTTGTACAAAAACTGGGACTGCTATCCCATTATTATTTTTTACTTTGCCCCTCTTTAGGAATTTCTCCTGTATCGAGGGTGCATTTAAAAACATTTAAACTCACATACACAAACAGCCAGTCCCGGAACAACTACCTGTAGGTCATACAAATATTTTTTCCGTGCGGGGATCGATCCCGCGACACGCAGCGCAGAAGTCAATCGCTCAGGCACTGCGGCAACCGTGCCGTCAAATTTTCCATTTGAGGACTAGAAGCCTGAGTTAAAAAAAAAACATGGAAAATAAAAAAAAATACTCACAATATTCCTCAACACAGTATAGAAATTATACCCGGGATACGCCGTAAACTGCATAGACAGATCCCCATACATATCATGTCTGAACCCGCCGGTCTTCTCGCTATATATGCCTTCGATCTTTATAGTTTGCTTCGGACTCTTGTAGAACTGGTAGTCGAACTGTAGTTTAGTCCCGTGGGTCGGTCCGTTGACCGTGTAGTATCCTAGGAGGTGACTGGCCAGTTGCTTCGTTTGGAATTCTGCTTCTATGTCGCCTTGGGTCACACTGCCTTTTGTTTTTATTTTGATAACACCTGGAAGAGAACGAGGAGTTCAAAGTCAAACCAATTAATTAAATTAGACCATTAAAGGTACTTTTGAATTTTAAACTTTACAAGGAAGTTGTAGGTCATGGTACAATCCGTGCCAATTATGAAACGAAGTTGCGCTGTTGTTTGTCCGCCATTTTTATTCCTTTTTTAATGACATCAGAATTGTATCAATGCGAAGTGTGGTTTATGGTTTTCTGTAATTTCAGGCTTGAAATTGGTTTTTTGAGAAGCAAGTAAAATAAGTTAGAAATTCTATAAATCTGTTCTTAGAAGACTATCATCAGCTGACCGCTGTTGGCGGGCCAGTAGGTCGCTACCAATGCCTTGTCAGGCCACGATGTGGCCCGCGGGCCTGGGGTTGGGCAGCCTTGGCTTACTGCATGACCATACTTATCAACATAGAATCAACTTTTCCATGCAATAAAACCGAAAAAGAAGTTAATGGCTTCGTTTCTGATCCGACGACGTGAGTCAACACCGCGTCGGAATATTCGATTAAAAGCTCTTTCCGACAAGCTGAAGAAAATTCGTGATCACTATTAGTATCAATGGTATCTATGCGTAAAAAACTCACCAGACAATTCAGCAACTCTCTCGTTATCCACCACCCAATACGCGTGCGGTATCCAAACGTATCCATACTTGATATCATGCCTCTTCACCGACATTACCGTATCGAATTGCTTTCGACCGTCGACATCCAAACTTGCCGATAGAGACTTGTCGTATGGCACGTTACGGTACATTGCCTTCGCTTTGATAGTACTCTTCTCTGATTGGAGGGTTAGGAGGGCAGTGCTTGATGTGTTTGAGAGGGAGAGGACGGCGTTTATCATTCGTTTTTCCTGAGGGAGAAAAAATGGTGGTTATTTACTTGGAAGAATACTTTCCTAACAGCCTCAGGGTGAAGTCATACCTACACATATACAGATCAGTATTTTTGTGTTTTTCTATCTCTTTCTTTCACTTTGAGGCTTAATTCGCTAGCTAGCTCAAGATATACATACACACGTTAACGCACTATCAATGCGAAACATTAAGTCAATGTGATTTCATCCAAACTCATAATATGAAGTTTTGGCCAGTCTTTCGCTTCGATTCTGGGCACATGCAAAGGTAGGTACACCAAAATAGTTACACTGCTATTTTACGATAAGTTTAATGCTATGGGTACAACGGCGGTATTATCGCTAATAGCGACTTTCGAGACAAATTTTGTATGGACTGAACGAAATTACAAAACAATAAAAAAATGGGTTCTTTGTCGAATTTGCTGGATTTTTCTCAATACTGGTTTTGACCACAACGTTCCTTCTCGAAAACGTTGAATCCATTCTAAACCACAGGTTTTTACAAATCATGCAATAATGAAACTATGGCTAATCTAACACTAACTTACCTTACTATCCGGCGTATCAAAAGAGAAGCTAACAACATTGCTGGTCTCGTTCTTGTCCCATCGATACTGGAAGGCGTATGTGTTGGCGGTGGGGTCTGCTTTCTCGAGAGACAGGATGTACTTAGCAGGCCCGCTCATAAGGAAGTATGGTGCGTTGCGGAGGTTCGCCATGTTGGGGAACTGAAAAAGAGGATATTTGGAAACACTTTCTTATAAGATACCGAGGGTACGTATTATAATACCGAAATTTAAAAGACTGTATTTTAAAATACCTATGGAAGAAATCCCGAAAAATTAAACGCCGAATGATTGTTTGGTCGAAAGTTTTAAATCCCGGAAGTTCATTTGCCCGAAAGCTTAAAATCCCCGCTGCCGCGGCACCGCTCGCTCGGCTCGCGCGTATTTGGCACAGTTCTAACCTAACCTATTTGGTCGGAGTAAACTGAATGTTCATGTATGCAGATTCGGGGTTTCATCCTTTCGGGCATTTGGACATTTCGGGATTTTAATACGTACCCGATAGCGATGATATATTATGGCTCGAAAGGAGGTATCTGATGAGATGACGAGTAACAGAGAAGTATGGAAGAAGAAGACATGCTGCGCCGACCGCAAATGAATTGGGACAAGAGTAGAAGAATGACGATGATGATGATCGAGATATTAGTGGTCTAAATGAATGATCTTCACTTCGTATAGACACAAGATTAGCCTAGCTTCAAACGCGTTTAAAATTAACCTAGCCTGCACTCACTTACAGCAATTTTTGCTATGAAACTAAAAGAATAAAAGAAGAAATTCCACGCTTTTAAAAATATTTGTCTAAGACAATTTTTTTTTTACACTAAATAGACTTGCTGGAAGTTAAGCTGGGTGTCCTGGAAGTTATGCGATTATGCGGCGTAAGGTGGAGCACGCTTGTTTAGACTTGTTTCGTTTTTTTTTATACATAACAGTGTAAATACTTAAGTAGGAGAGGACAGTCTCACCTGATAAGAAGCACACATCTTGATACCGATAGCCTTGTCGAAGGTGGACCAACTGCAAGTGTTCTGCTCTATTCTGTTCTTGTTCAGACCTTGTTGTTGTTGCTCCTTGTCGCCGTGCAGGATTATCAGTTCCGATCTAAGGGCGGGAAAAGATCATTTTTAAGTATACTGGGAGGTAGATTCAGATGAGGGTCTTCTTCTTTCGCGTTGATGGTACTTTTTAGATGAGGAGCTCGTGGCTAAATAGTAACAGGCGCTCGGTTCGATCTTTACGTTAAGCTGTGCTTGCCTAGGTTGGTCTGTGGATGGGTGACCACCCATTTCATACCGAGTTGCCTCCGTGCCTAAAAAGCACTTTAAGCCGTTGGTCCCGGGTGTAATTTGTAGATCTTTGACGGTCGTTATGTAGTCAGGGGCCCAAAAAGTCTGACAACCAATCTTACCAAGGCGTATCGTATTACCCAGTACTAACTGGGTTGTGGAGGTCAGATAGGCAGTCGCTCCATGTAAAATACTGGTATTAAGCTGCATCCGGTTAGACTGGAAGCCGACCCCAACAGAGTTGGGATAAGGCTAGGCAGATGATGACGGTACTTTTTAGATGAGTTGGGGAAGTAAAGGCCGTTACAAAACGTTTGTTTAGGTCCATAGATAACTTTTTAAGTTGCTTCGCCAGAATTTACAGAATTAACAAGACAATCGTGAATCCCACGTTTTATTTTCATGATACTTTTTGATCTCGTTTCGATTAAGGATGAAAAGACAAACGGATCCATTTAGGTAACTTTTAACAAAGTATTATGATGATTAAAAGCAGCCTGAAATCTGCATTTATGCTCAAATGCTGGCAAAAAGCTCGCGTCTAATACGGGCTTAACAAGAGACTGTTAAAATTTCAATGTATTATGCAACTCTGCATATCCTTACGAGGGATAGAGGTGTGATGTTAGACTTACTTGGCAGCGAATATCTCTTGTTTATCAATAGGCAGCGACAGGTCGAGTTTCAACACCGCCAGGCCTCTGATGCTGAGTCTAGCTTCGACCGCAGTAGCGGTATACAATCGCCAGTTCACTCGGATACCGCTAGAACTAAGACCGCCTGCGTCTACGCTCATTGTTGCTGCAATGTTTACTGCCACGCTAAAAGGAAACAGGAAAATAAGTGAGGAGTTTGTGACATGTTTAATTTGGGTATCTAGAAGTCAGTTATATGGGGAGCATGGAAGAAAAAATTTTGGCAATCAGTCTTACCAAGAAGTGTCATGTTATTCAGTAATTGGGCTGTGGAGATCAGCACGTGTAGCAGGACCACCGTAGGAACGGGTTTTGTCGACAGAAGAATCGACAAAATGACAGATTTATTTTGTTGATCTGTCAATTTATCGATTCTTCCGTCGACAAAACCCGTTTCTACGGTGGCCATGCTAGTCATGCAGATAGGCAGTTGGTCCATAAAAAAAACTGGCCGAATCCAACATAGTTTTTTTAAATAAAAAACGTTGCCCCACACTAGGAATTTCTCCTGTATCGTGGGTGCGTTTACAAACATTTAAACTCACAAACAGCCAGACCCAGAACAGCTACCTGTAGGCCATACAAATATTTGCTCCGTGCGGGAATCGAACCCACGACACGCAGCGCAACAGCCAATCGCTTAGCCACTGCGTCAACCGTGCCGTCGCAGTCTGTCCAGTTGGGAAAAGGCTAGGCAGATGATGAAGACTATCTACAGAAACTCACCTGGGTCTCAATTTCCCCTCAAAGTCCAGGTTGCCGGACTGCGTATACTTATCGTTGACGGTACCAGACATCTTGGTGTTGACGTAGCTGGTTCCCATGAGGTTCATGTTCATCGGCAGACCTGAGCCTGTTGGTACCGAGAATGTTGTGTCGAGGAATAGGGAGGCTTTGTTGTACGATATTTCCTGTTGGAGAAGAGCATTATTTTGAAACAAACGGTTATTTTTATTTATTTTTGTACACTGTAGCACAATATTGTTCTATTTAACCAATGGTTAACTGGTAGAGAAAGCCTCGCGACATTAAATCCACCTTTGTATCCCTACTATACAGGGTGTTACAGAAAGAGTATAGTCATACGAAAGAATATGCTGCAGGCCATCAAACTGAACAACTTTCTCCTTGGGTCCAATATCGTAAATGTGAAAAAATTATCAGCTGTCCCATACTAAAGTTCAATACCTTCTCGACCCAAATGTATGCCCTATCTGTTACAGCCTGTATAAAAATAAAACATGTGTTTTTTAAGAAGCATAACTATGGGATTTATAAAAATATTGGTTTATTTTTTAAGTTTGGGCTTTTTGTAGTAGCTTTAATTACATTAGCTAGCTTTAGCCATAATCTGTGACAGTTGAGCACAATTTTGACAGTTTTGTTTTCTAGGAGAACTCTAAATTCGTTTTTATTTCTAGAATAAACGATTTCTGTAAGTTAACCGGGCCTTAGAAGATTCTTTTCTGTTTAGTTTTAACCTTTTTATTGTGTAAATTTAAGTTTTTTTAATTTTTTTGTTTGTTGTGTGCACTTGTGGCATGTGCCAAATAAATATGTTTTCTTTCTTTCTTTCTTTATACAGGGTGGAGACGACAATGCGACAATAAATTAAACTGTATGTAACTCATGACGTTCCCAGTCTACATACAAAAATTCAATCGAAAATTACTGGATATTTTCGATTGAATTTTGTATGCAGTTTATTCACAGGACGTTATTTTTCATTTTTAGCATTTTCTACATAGTGTAGATAATAGGCTACCACCAACAGGTTAACGAATCCCGCATCGGTATAAACGTTAAACACATGTTGCCAATTCGCTACTTCAAAAACCTTGGCCAAAATTGTCGTATTGTCGTCTCCACCTTGTATACCTTCCTTCCTTTTCATGCCTTACATCCTTTACATTTTTTCTTTAGATTGGAACTTATTCATCAAGACTATAACATGATTATCGAATACTCTACCTTTCCAGAAAGAATCTCCAGTACTCTCAGTTGAGGGTTCAGTCGCGCCAAAGACTTCATGATCTCTTCATCTCCTTCAGCATTCCAATAGGAGATCTCGTTGCCAAACACTTTGATACCTAACTCGGCCATTGGGAACCTAAAACCAAGGCAAGGTTTATAGACAAACTGGTGAGAGCGAGGTCAAACGTGAGCCAATAACAGATTTTAAAAAAGCTGGTGATCTGCTGTTTAATTTTCTACTTTCAGAGCCAATGAAATGGTTGAAAAATCCAACAGCGCGATGTCGCTTATTTTTATTTAAAAATGGACATTTTTGACTACTTTCATAGCATACCATCACGCCTATAATCCCCGAAGGGTTAGGCAGATTTCGCCAGTTATGTTTAAGTCCCATGTAATAGGGGGCGAGCTTATTGCCATCAACCGGGTGCAAATCCAGACTCCGTGGCTGCTACTAAGAAATTCCTGATGGAAAAACCCAATAACTCTTTGCCCGACCTGGGAATCGAACCCAGGACCTCATCCTCAGCAGTTGCGCTTGCGACCACTAGATCAACGAGGCAGTTTTGAAATCAATATTTACTTATAATATTCTCATACCTATGTTTCAAAGCCTCATTCTTATACTCCAAGTTATCGATCTTCTCTCTGACTTCATCCGCCTCGTTGGTGGACCTGAAGAAGCGAAGGTTGCTGACCTTCTCCGTCAGCTTGTTCTTGTTTAGGGGACCATTGTTGCCGAAGTAATGCTCGAAGTAGCGTTCGAAACCCTCGCCGCGGGCTTTCATCTGGAATTGAAAAATACATTTTATAAATACATATGTTGTTGGATAAAAAAAATCCTTATGTGGCAACACTACATTACCCAGAAAACTTAATTGGAACCAAATAATAATAATAATAACATCTGAGGAGGCTCTCGCTTGGCAGCTGGATCAAGGGCTTGATTCAGAAAGCAGTACTTCTGGACACGGCGCGTATCGTTAGGAGGTTCCTCTCTCAAGAACCCTGACCACTGGTAGATCGGACCCTGTTCCTGAAGCCGGTGGGCTAATATTTTTATATTTTTTAATGTTTTTTTTTTATATTTGTATAGAAATATTTAAAAATATAATGAATATGTTTAGAAAAGAAATAAAGGAAATATTAATATAAATAAATATAAATATAGCTCGGACCCTGTTCCCGACACCGGGCTACTATTTTTTATATTTTTAGATGTATTTTTATATTACTTTGTATAGAAATAGTTAAAAATGTAAATTAATATATAATATATATCAATTATATTTGTATAATAGTAATTTTAATGAGAAAGTTTGTAAGTTCGTTGCTCTTTCACTCTAAACTACTGAACGGATTCGGGTAAAATTTGGTACATGATATACCACATTTCATCCAATACTCGTATAATTTTAATTAACCCTTAAAATCTCTTTCAGTTAAATTGATCGGCTATTTAATTGAGTTTTTCACGGAATTAGATGACCTTAAAAGTAAAACTGAGTATATTATTCGACCACCCTAAAATACAGTACAGTAACTAGTGAAACTCATCTTACCTCAAAAAGGTTGATAGACTCTCCAAACATGTCGACAGTCAGATTGAGAGAAAAAGAGCGCGGTATGTAGGAGTCTGGGGTGAAGATCACGTTCGCTTCGTAGTTGCCTCCTGTTGAGGAAGTATAAACAATGGTTTTACTTAAGATTTATTGTAGTTTACTTCTATGGAAGAAAGGTATGGCTTTGTTTCTGTGGCGTTTGATAAAAGGCTGCCAAAAGCCGAAAGAAAATGGTCGCTTTTTAAAAAAATGCCTGACTTTAGCAGATTGGAATCGGGCAGACAAAAGATTGACCGATCAGGTAATTTAAGTGATGCTATTGCAAGTCTTTTAGAAGGCAATATTATGTGTGCGAGTACACACGGCGGCACATGATGATTGACATTTCCAGTATAAGTTGGCCTCGCTTTGTATAGATTTCCTATACAATGAGAGATCCACATAAACTGGTTTTGTATATTACCAAGAGAGCCTCTCTTTCTCACATTGTGTACATTTTACACAGCAGCTTCAGCACTATATGCGCAGATCATAAAAAAACAGGTAATGGTAGATATTGACTTGTGTAATACACATTAAAACGTTTTTAAAAAAAAAAATCAGATTTGGTAGTTCAGTTGTTCAAATTCATAACTTCACCGTGGAAACCCTTAAAAAATGTAGGATAAACTTACCAGCATTATACTGATCAAAGAACATCCCCTGCTCGTAATTCCTGGAATACATCCTGAAGTCTGGACTATCCTCCAGATGCGGTATCTGGTTGCCGGACAGCAGACCTTGGATCTCCACGCGAGATGGCAGGGAGGATTCGGCCAGGTTCTTGAGGTGACTCCAAACGAAGGTTGTTACTGTTGACAGAAGATTTCATTGATTTAATGTGATTAAGCTTCAAGGAAGCGGTGCAGACTTAGCAACGAGCAGGCCAGAACAGTTGTCACTACCAATTAAATATGGACGTTGCTCACGTTGAAATAAAGATCGAAATTATATAAATTTATTTTAAGCTTTGCGGATTTAAGGTTGTCAAAGAATGATAAAGTAAAATTTCATCATCATCATATTGTCACGCCTGTAATCCCCGAAGGGTTAGGCAGAGGTGTACCTGATAGTTCACCCACATTTCGCCAGTTGTGTTTAAGTCTATGTAATTGGAGGCGAGCCCATTGTCATCAACCGGACACCGTGGCCGTGGTGGAAAAACCCAATAACAATTTGCCCGACCGGGAATCGAACCCAGGACCTTGTGCTCAGCAGTCGCGCCGCGACCACTAGACCAACGAAGCAGTCAGAGTAAAACTTCATACCTTGATTAACCGGTTCATCTTGAAGAGTATGGAAGATCTTCCTTATCGTTCCTAAGTCGGGGCACTTCATAACTTGGATGTAGGATGCGAGTCGAACTTCCAGGTTCATGTAATCAGCCCGGAATGTTTCTAGGAAATATTCACTGTAAGAAATAGATAAGTATTAGATCAGTTACGAAGTACTAGCTACCGGTGTACGTGTTTGACCAGACTACGTGGACGAAACAAAAACAAAAAAAACAACATGTTTTTGGTAAACTGTGTTGTTAAATTAATTTAGGTATTATCCTTTATTTATTTTCTATACATATTGTTTAAATTTTTAAATATTTCTATACAAAGTAATATAAAAAAAACATTTAAAAATATTAAAAAAATAGTAGCCCACCGGCATCGGGAACAGGGTCCGATCTACCAGTGGTAGGTATTATTATTTTTACTGGGTGTAATTTTACTTATTTTATATTTTATGTTGTTCTATAGCGCCGTATTGTACGAGTCTGTAATGATGTTATATTTGGTGATAAATAAATAAAAATAATTCTAGTTTTTAGAAAGAAACTATAGAATCTACTTAAAATAAATTACTTTTAAAATGAAAAGACAATGACGACTAAGTACAGTCATAATGAAAATGAACTATACACCCAAAAATAAAGTCAATGACGGTGAAAAGTCAAGGCAAACAAAAGTTGTGAAAGTGAAAATTTATGTTTGTTGCTCAAAACTACTGATCGTGACTAGAATTCGAAATATGACGTCATGGTGACAAGGTGTTTGACAGCAAAATGATAGTAGATTAAGCACAGTTCTGAGCTGACACAACTCAATTATCATCGATAAACTAAAAAAAATAGTATGCATTACCGTGTTTCATCGCAAGTCGTTCTCCTAAACGCGTCCACAGCCGACAATCGAACGGGCACTGGTGCGAAACTATCGCCTATGATGTTCATTAGGACATCTGCAAACTCCTTTCTGAATCCACCGATGTTGCCCAGGGCTTTGATTGCTACTTTGATCTGAAAAGGATTATTTTTTTATTAATTACATGAAAATGAACTAAATCACAGCTGAAATTTAAATTTAAATAGAGTTCAAAATAGCACAACGCGGAATACCATGTTTGAGAGAGTTAAAATAATATATCTTGTATGACATTTTCAAATCTACTGCAAAAGACAGGCCAAGTGCGAGTCGGACTCATGAAGAGTTTCGTTCCGTACCATTTTAGTAGGGGAGCCTCCTTTAATTTGTAATTTATTGGTTGTTATAGCAACAGATCTGTGAAAATTTCAAGTGTCTACCTATAACGGATGAGATACAGCCCGCTGACAGACAGACAAACAGACGGACGGACAGCGGAGCCTTAGTAATACGGTCCCGTTGGTTACCCTTCGGGTGCGGAACCCTAAAAAATGATCTTGTATTCTTTTATTAGCTCAATATTTAAAGAAGTTTCCTGGTCCTAGATTAACGGGGAAGCTCCAAGGTAACCCGTGAGATTCAAATTTTCTTACGTATTTTGCAAGTAGCAGGTCAGTGTCAGGTTGTACGTTGATTAAAACCCTAAAGATCAGTAAACTTGTACTTTTTCTTTTGAAAATGTTTAATTTCATGTTACGGGTAGGTAGGGACTTACGTTTTGCCGATCTTCTCTGGTTTTAATAACACCCTTGCTGTAAATCTCCTTTACAATAGTTTCAAACTCCAGTAAGATAGCTTGAGGAGTTTCCTCTTCACAGCATACTCGTACTGAAATAAATATTGACGTCATTAGTTGTAGTTTAATTAAATTCACCGTAATATAATTGTAAAACAACATTATTATGTTTTTGTTTTTGTTTTGAATTTTTCTAGTTTTTGAAGACTGCAGTTAGGTTAAATAATTTAAAGTAAAATTGTGTAGTCAACTCCAAAATGACTTTACCACTTTTGACAGAACTCCAGCTAAATTGAAAGTATCTAACTGTTCCATTGCTACTAAAGCAAATATCACAGGCAAAAATTGACCTTATTATTTTATGACTTGCAAGTGAAATTAAAGCTTTATCGCACGGTAAAGCAAAAACAGAGTGGAGCAAAAAAAGTGATTAAATAATACTCACATTCTTTCCCACTGTGTTTACAATAAGAATGTACCATAGACGAAACGGTGAAACTGACCACTTTATGGTTCTTTTGTTTTCGAAGTAACTCTAGCATACTCTCCAACATCTGCAGTTTTGGTCTGAAATAAAATGTAAAAATTATTATTGCATGTTTTAAGAACACTAAGCAATACATAAAATAATGCTTAAATATTATTGCGCTGTTGTGTTGGTATATGAAGTCTCGGTGCTTGGCTTGGAGGTCTTACAATCCAGGAACTTCGAAAAAAAAAACCCAGTGTTGAAAATTCCCGTTATCCAGTAATGTGCGTTGGATGTCAGATAGGCAGTCGCTCCATGTAAAATACTAGTACTTAGCTTCATCAGATAAGACTGGAAGCTGACAAGACTCCAACTTAGTTGGAAAAAGGCTGGCATATGAGGAATAATGACGTAAGAGACATATGATGCCCGCTAGCGATTGTTGATCGCAATATATCTTCTTTTTTTTTTTTTTTTCGGATTTGTAATCATCAAATGACCCCCCCCCCCACTCTAGGCGGAGCGGAAGGGAGTGTCAGACTAGTACTGACTAAAACTCATCCATGTTCCTTCTTTGCCCTTTGTGTTTCAGGGCCACGGTATCTCTTTCGAACAGTCCCGCAGCCATCGCAATATATCTTAACTTGCGATGTATGAATGAGCGTCTAGAAGTGTTGAACACATTCACACAGGACTCACCTCGGTATCATAGCCATGGACATGAGCCACTCGTGCCTGGTGTCCTCGTCGACCGCGTTCTTCATGATCATGTCCTTGATCAGCTCCACTGAGCCGGGGCTCGCAATGTATGGGAGAGCGTCTAGGATGTGCTTGCTGGAAAATAGTTAAAGAATTGTCATAATGAGGTCAAAAAAAAAAATTTATGTGATCTGTGGGGTACTGACCAAGGAAGTAAAAAAAATTAAAGAGATATGCTTAAGTACCTAAATTATTATTATATTTTTTTTTTTGATACACCCCCCCTTAATTTCCTACGGTAAACTTTAAATGATAAAAGACAGTAAATAACGGGGCTCAAATCCTGAGTTGCCGTTTTACATAGACCAGACTGTTGGTCATTAGTCCAGTACTAAGGTCCATAGTTATGGTGGTCGTGAAATACCTTACCTCCCATACTAGGTTACTAAGCAATATTTATTCGTCCTTGGAGTGCGCTTTCAGTTCACCTATCCCCAAATAAATTGGTATAAGGGCAGGAGAATGATGATGGAGTGCGCTTAAATTTGTGCATTCGGCACGTAAACAGTTACTAGGCCGGCTTGCATATGGAACGAGCCTACAGTTGCAACAGCGCGGGGTAGTGTAGAGGTCTGGCAGACCCTCCCAGGCGGTCCCATAGACCTACTATTGAATGACTGTCTATGTTTTGTTTATAACATAACTATTAAACACTTACTAGGCCGGCTTGCATATGGAAGGCGGGCGTGCCAACAGTTGCGACAGCGCGGGGTAGTGTAGCGGTCTAGCAGACCGCACGAGGCGGCCCCATAGACCTACCGTTGAACCACTGTCCATATATTGGTTATAACATAACTATTAAACACTTACTAGGCCGGCTTGCATATGGAAGGCGCACGTGCCAACAGTTGCGACAACGCAGGGTAGTGTAGTGGTCTAGCAGACCGCACGAGGCGGCCCCATAGACCGACCGTTGAACCACTGTCCATGTTTTCGTCTATGTTCAGGGTATTGTGATCTGCTGTTGTGTCTTTAACCCTGCAATTATTCAAATAATTATTTATGACGTAGATAATGGAGAAGATTATTTCTATTGTGTAAGCATACATGATTAAATGGACAGTCTAATTCTGCATTCTGAGTGACGGCACATTGCGGATGCGGCACATTGCGGATGCGGAACATGCGGCGCACAAAACAAACATTTTCAACAAGTTTAAACTTGCCCGCAGTGCGAGCGGGCGCGCACGTGTTCGTGTGTCGCGGATTCCACATCAGCACGCACACCAATGTTTGTAACTAAAGAAGTGCAACATCGCAACAACACTTTTGTGTTGTTGGAAACATGTTGCTGTTCGCAGAGTTTATGTGTGAAACATGTTCTCAGCTACAAAAAACATGTTGCTGCAACAATTTTGTGCATCTTTCGTTAAAAATGAATATAGGGTTTATGGTACTGTTCCCAAGGGGCAGTTAAGTTGTGGTAAGGGGCAGTTAAGGTAAGATGGCCAGCAAAATAGTCAAGTAAACGTTACCCAATAAATTCAATGGTACTCACATGCACAGTAGTTTGAGTACATCTCTAGCGGACTTGAGTCCACCAGTATCGTCTCCTACGTAAACTAAGTGATGATGTAACAAGTTCGAACGACGAGGTATCGCTGCCCAAGCTGCGAAAAGAAAATAGTATGGTGGCGAAAACTTTCAAGACTGAAATATATTTTTCCAGCACATCCTGCCATATTATAGCAGGATATGCTGGAACCAATATTGCAACATCTTTTTGTACCATATTCTAACAAATAAACATTTTTGATTTGATTTGATTTGAAAAAAATATATACAAGGTGTAACATAATAAATGCAAAACCTGAGTGTGGTCTCTCGGACCATGAAACTGAACAAATTTTGTTCTACGAGTTCTAGAAACTCGCAAAAAAAAATTGGATTTTCTATAGGAATTGATGCGAACCGCTGATCAACATGTATGGTAAAACTAAAAAAAAAGTTATGAATTTCCAAAAGTCATAGAACGAAAGCTGCTTAGATTCATGGTCTGAGAGACCACACGAGAGGTCTTGTTTATTATGTTACACTCTGTAGATATTATGCTTAGTTATTATTTTATGCAACAATAGTTTATTGCTAACTGTGGAGGCTTGTAAATGGCTTGTAGTTGTTTGCCTCGCTATAAATTTTTGTATTGTTAGCTGTAAGCCACCCAAACAAAATAAAAAAAAACATCATTTTTGTAATCATCTTGAAGAATACACATCCCCAAAAAGTACTACTCATTTGAATCAAAATCTTACCTTTAGGCTGTGAATCAATAACCTCAGTATCGGTTTTATTAACTTCTCGAATCAGGTGCAGATCCTGTACCACAGTGGTCATAGCACCAGAATTCTTGCCGGAGAACGGCTCGAACAGATGACGCTCGCGGCAACTGACCGCCTTGTATATGTGGTGGTCTACTGTTATACGGCATTTGGACTCTGATTTTAGAACTGGCCAGGTTTGGAATTTCTGTAAGGAAAACTTTCTTGTAAAACTGCTGCTTGTTTTGCCCATGAATGCTTTTGAAGTTTTTAGAACACTGTGGGCTTTTTAAGAGCACCAAGCTGCACAAGTATAAGGCTGAGATGTAAACATAGACCACACCACCACAGGTGCAGATTCTTAAAGAACGCTTATCGTGGGTGTAAAAATACCCTTAAAGAAGCCGAAAAGCACTTGTTGTTTCCGTCATTGCGATCATTTTTTTTTCTAGACCTGGAAACCTTATAGTAACGGAGATATTGGGGGTCAAAATTTCAACTTTCTCATTTTTATATGAAATGCAACTGTACTTAGCTCGACTAGTCTTAGTGCTCTTTAAGAATGAGCACAAAGGTGCGTAAATATCATTTAGAAGGAGCACAAAAAAGGCGCAAAACTAGAGGCGCTCTCAAAGAATGAGCACAAAAGTGCTCTATTAGGAATATAACGAAGGAGCTCCGTTTTTTTTTTAAGGTTTAATACCGATATTAAAACAAATACTCACACTCTGAAAGTCATATCGGACAGTCTGCAGAATAGACATGTACTTGTATCTGTTGGTACATTGCGACAGGTCTCTGGTCTTCACCAGTACCAGACTCGTGTTCTCCTGGCCCCGGACTGCGTATTCCACGTTACACGTGCCGTGTATGTCATGCTGTGGGGAAAGTAAGTGTAAGGTTTGTCATTATGAAAGACTGGATTATATGCAAATGCGTGTTTGCATATGCATATTATTGCTGTTTTTGAAAATAGTGCCTATTTTGGCTAAAATCGGCATATTCCTTTCATTTTAATTGCCTATTTCTATCGAACTGGAAAAGTGCAAAGATGTGGCACAGGTCATTTTTCCGCAAAAAAGCACCTGAATGCAAATAGTAATATTGACCTAAGTGGATGCAGAATAATTGTTTTCAGGTTACAAAAATATTTTAATAAATAGAAGGCTCAATCTTTCCACTGATAATTTGGCGAAGAATCAGGTTATCTAAAAAAAAAAAATTTTTGATTTCTAGTTATAAATATTGAAATAAGGTATAAATTGTAATGATTGAATGCTGCACAAGCAATTGGTTTGGGTTGTGACAGGCAAACAATTTTTGAAAAGCAGCTACGGTTTTAATAACATTTTTTTTGACAAGATCATCTTCATAGTATCGTCATTGGTTAAGTCATAGAATTGGTCGCTTAATTGCTGAAGGAAGCCTAAAAATTCTGTAGCAATGACATTGACAAGAATACTTCCCGTTATACGTAATATCATTTGGAAAAAGATTACTAATATTTGGGACAAAATTGGTAATGTCATAAAGAAAACAAAAAAAAAAAGATTGTAAACATACCTCAACTCCTTTGAAGTTGATATCAAATCTCTTCATGGTGTTCTGATAGAGCGCCAAGATGGCTCTCTTGAAGTTGAGGACCCAGTCGGGTTCCTCTGGGTCTGGACATATCTCTGATATTTGACCATCGTGGAATGCAAATCTGAAAGGGCAAAACCAATTTGCGTGAGTGAATAAAAGAAAAAACTTTTACTAAATGAAAAGAAGAAAATTTGGTTTATCTATCAAAATTGAATGCGTACACAAAGTTTCGTGTCCATGCTATTAATTGTTGAGGAGTCTTCTCGTGAGGAGGCGATCCTGGCTGCAGGATCAAGTCATGTCTCTCATAAAATTTGACTGTCACCAGAAACAAAGGCGTGTGCAAAATTTGAGCTCAATTGCGGCACTGGTTTGAAGTTCAGTTGCTGGATTTGGTCAATACATACAACTAACTAATCTATTTCTAAGAAATCAATGATAGAATCGTGAAAAAGTAATCTTTTCACGATTCTATTATATCCCTAGTGTCCTGCTCAAACTTTGCAATCTTGCAAGAAACTGATAGAAAAGCAGATGCTAAGATAGAATCTTGAGAAATCGGTATTTGTGCTCACCTGAGGTCAAACAAAGACACAGCGTGTATGAACTTCTCGGCTCTCTCCACAGGATAGTCCTCATTCTGATCTAAAAGGGTCACGTCTGTCAGCTGCAGGAAACCCTCGCAAGGAGTTATGAACTGGACTTTTGTCTGTGAAAGTATGAGAAAACATTAATTTGTACCCAAGACTCTTTAGCGGGAATACAAGTAGATTACTGTTTGATTACTTAGATTTCAGTAGCCTGTTCATAGCTTGATGAGCAGATTTTTTGTGAAACTAGATAGTCAGTGACCAGTAGCACCAGTAGACTGCTAAGCTGAGCTAATCTATGCACTCTTTTTCTTAGCAATCTAAATTGGTCAAGAATTTTGAAACACATTTATTTTGTTGTACTTTCAGCATGTGCTTTGTTGTTTGGCAAGTCAAAATACACAGATAAGGCAGGACAAAGCATTTTCTTTATAGTGTTATGGTTTGAAATTTTGAGGTTTATTCATAAACACTGGTTAAAATAAAATTATGAGATGTGTTAAAATGTATGATTAAACATTCGCAGATATTTTATGGATAAACAGCTCTGTAATGAACAACTTAAATGGTTAATAAGTAATTTGGGCAAAGTTTACTTACCACAGCTTTAACATCTAACGTTGATCGATTATTACTGGATCCAGCAAAGTATGTCTCCACATTAACTTTGTACTCATAGTAGTAGATTACGTCTAGCAAATACTTGAACTTTTCCGGTTCTGGAAACAGAAAAAACACAAATAAAAGTGTGGAACTGAATTATTAAGTTGCGTTACAAATCTAATCACAACATTATAAAAACGTTACTTACTTGCACATGACGGTGGTCCACATATGTATGGATCTTTCAGCGAATCTGTAAAGAAGATATAAAGCGTTCAGACGGTTATTCTTATAATTTTATTTATTTTGGATAAAGAAGTGCTGTTTGTTTACAAACAATACGCCGGCTGGCAAGAACTGTCAAATTTGTTATTTCAAGATGACATTTTGTTGATGTACGTTTCATTTTACGTGCTTTTACCCGCACACTCAAAAGCAACCCACAGGAATAAGATTGTATTAATAAGTATGTATGTACATTTGACAACGGAAGAGTTAAAGAGATTTATTCCTAGCTATAAAACAAAATAGATTGCAATCCATACAATTATTTCAGTCTTCTAATATTCTAATTAGTATTTACCTACCTGGTTATTTGTGGGAAAAGTAGATAAACAGTCAACAGAGTATGTTCCGGGAACAAATTGTAAGCAATAAGTAAGACATCTTTCATATAAGACATAATAACGTGTCACAAGTCAGTTCCTTATCGCGACAACCTAGCCCATTCACTGCCTATATAGATAATTACACTCATTCGGTATTAATGAACGTTAACACGTGTGCAAATAGATAAAGTGGAAACATTGCTTCGATATTCGATAATGATCCTTTTATTTGTACAGAGTTGTTCATCGTTTACTTCATGGCCTATAAAGGCTCTCTCGTTACATCCTCTTCTTTTTGCCATGCAGATGCCAGACGCTAATCGAATCAGATGAACTTGGATGTACATAGTTTTCAATCTTAACATAAGATAACGTCACGCCTGTAATCTCCTCGCCTCGCCGCCGCTGCCTCACCTCTCCGAAGGGTTAGGCAGAGGTGTACCTACCTCAGACCAACAAAAACAGGACTAAATAAAGTACACATTTCGTCACTAGCACTAGCTGTTATGGTAAAGTCCCATTTAATAGGGGCCGAGCCTATAGCCACATCACGACTCCGTGCTGAAAACCAAAAACATTTTTCCCGACCTGGGAATCCAACCCAGGACCTCAGTAGTAGTGGTTGGGACTAATAGACCAACGAGGCAGTCGGTCAATCTTTGTTTTTAAATATATTCAAACTTAGATAAATTATGAGTAGGTACTAGGCACCCATAAACCGTAAGTAGGTATAATGAAAATCGTTTGAATCGCCTTTAATCATATTGATATTGTGGCTAAGGCAAAGTCTGGCTCGACTAGTTTTATTAGGACCCTAGAGGTCACTAAACCAAATCAGTGGGCTAGACTGCTAGATCTCTACTTATCCAGACCCTCTTCTATAATCCGCCAGAAGCCTAAGAAAACACTAGACTCAAGTAGATTAAGGCACTTTAATAAATAGACACTTTACCAACGAAAGTTGACGTAAAATGTATGGGGACTGCGCCCTATGTCCTCTCCGTTATTTATGTAGTATCATAAATCAAGGGATGATGCGCACAGATTCAGTCGAGTAGATAAATAGTGAATTTTAGTGATCCTTATCTCACCCTCTTGGATCGTAGAGGGAGCCAGTGTCGCGATAGGGCTCACTTCGCTTTTATTGTAAACAACTATGGAATCGAATGACTAATAGTTTCAGATAATGGTGGCCTGATGGCGGAAATTAACAAAATATTGATAACATTGTTCTGAGAATTCTGTTTTGTTGTTTTGGCAGTTGAAGTTTTTATAGAAAAACATCGGACCATGTTTTTGTTGACTTGGGGATTCCATGTTTTGAATACTTCTTTGATAGGCGCTACACGCATGTTCAGGTCGAACTTATTGGGAACAGCTGGGCAGTAAAGTACACCTAATACTCTTCCTAACATTCGAATCATCTCAGCTGCATAGGTACTGCTTTTCATTCATTCCTTTCGTAGCCTAGTAACCAATCTACAACTTATCCCCTTCAGTTCAACACCAATTTGGGAGAACCAACAGACTGTCGCTAAAATATTGAAATGTGTAACAGGCGCCAACGGAACAGCGGCTAACAGAGCAATTTAGTTATTAATCTCATGGACACAGACTGAACGACGTGATACAATACATCCCAATTTGGAAATGGTCCCTCGATGGCAAGGATTAGTGCCCGGTTATTGATAACAAGCTACCTCCACCCTTATCCATATAATTCCATATTTCATCAAATAATAATAAGTACAAGTATCAAAACGAAAGGATTATTGACATCAAAAAATTCATCCGTATCGCTATCAACGGGAAATGTGGCCAGAAGGCTGGCAGCATTGCCCCGTTGGATGGCAATGCTATCAGCATTGACAAAAAACAAGCCAGCCTTCGGTTCACGTGAAGATTCGACCAAACGCCTGGTGGGTGATGTCCTGGAAAACTAGTTGAACACTCGGGCCTTGTGTTCAACCTCAAACACGTAACTACCATTCATTCACTGGCAAACGACGCACAAAGGTAGCTGAAGAATATTCTGTGGTATTAGTCACTAAGAGACCCCTTGGCCCACACCGAAGTCATCCATGAGTATTTATTAGACAAGCAAAAAAGACGACAGCTGACGGTCATGACTAGGCAAACCGCTACCAAAGATGTTACTCCACCTAACTAATAGACACTTCCGAATATAATAATGTCTAAGCCTCAACTTAGACTAACTAAGTAATTAAACAAGTAGATAAGTAACAGACTCATTTTTATGGACTCGAATCGAGCGGCTAGGTTCTGTGGTGGAGTCTCTTAGGTGAGCTAAATGAATCAACTCTCTTGATTAACCGGTAATTACCAATGCGCCACTGTGATGAGAATGTTAAGATGTATGTGTCGAGTTTAGAATCGATAAAATAAGAGATGATTAGACTTGGTATGGACATGCCATGTGAGATGAGGAGGGAGGGATCGCTTATGTCTAAAAGATTGATATGAATATACCTAAATATTGATGGATGGAGAGGGAAAGGAAGACCAAAGAAAGGATGAAGGAAAATTAGTAAATTATAGCGTGGCGCCTTACAGGGGAAACAGAAGAAAACAACGTGTTGCGACGACCCCTAGTAGCACAGGCCAAGGGCAGAAAGATGATGTCATCATCATCTTCGGTATCATTTGCTTTCTTTTTGTGTGATTGGTGAGCCAATGCGCCAATGAAAATAGCTGTTGTTGCACCAACTATAGAAAGTTGCTTTTCGTGATCCATCGGACATACGTATGTTATGATTTTATGATCACATTACTACGACAGCTACCTAGTTACATGACGTAGACCGTATATTTACAAGATTTTTAAACTCATCATTGTAAGTACGAACAATAATCTCAATTTAATTGGGTTCACTGAAAGGTAATGGATCTCTAATTCCAGCTTAGACTGATCAATGTCAATTGTTGATAAAAAAAAAAAAAAAAAAAGATAATTTTTATTCACGAATTTGAGACAACCATACAGAGTAACTTAACAATAAACATAAAATGAATAGATCGTTGAATGTGAAGTGGTACAATATAAAGATGGTTTGGCTGTCTTCAGACTGATTCGCCCTATCCCCTCGTACTAGTATAAACTGTATCACGAGCGGATAGTCTTCCTCAACCTTAGAACAGTAGATTCCCACAAGGTTCCAGTTACAAGTCACATAGCAGCAGTTTGATTACATACTGTATAGGTAATACGTCATAGTACAGATAATTATATTAATTAAGTTACAAATTATTGGAATTGTCTGTGTTTGGGTATATGTATATGTGTAAATGTTTTATGTATGTTTCTGTATGTGTGCAGTTAGGTGTGCTTTATTGTTCATCTATTTATGTGCCTTGTTTAAAACATCGTTTTATAGAAGATTTTCAGTGCTGTTGTAGTCTAGTGCTTTCAGATATTTTCCAATAGCTTTTTTGCAGGTTTGGCTATCAAGATTCTTCAATTTTAGATTTTTACTTATTTTGTTGTAGAGGCTAGGACCAAGATAATTGTGAAATTTGTGTGCAAAAGATGTTCCAAATTTGGGTATGTTATAAACTATATCTAATCGCCGCCTTTTTGCAAAGTGCGGTTTTACTTTATGTTGTGCCATGATCTCTTGCTTAATGAATAATTTTCGCACCGTAAGGACTCCTAGTTCTGAGTAAAGTAGGTGTGTCGGATAAGTGTACTTTTTGCGAGAAATTACTTTAAGTACCATGCGTTGTGCTCTTTCGACAGACAGCATGGTTGTTTTTGAGGTTCCTCCCCATACATTCAGGCCGTATATCAGTATAGATTGGCATAGTGCTAAATAGATTTTTATTAGTAGTGTAATGTCACATGCATTTCTAATAGTTTTAAAAATATAAATCAGCTTCCTTGCGCGATTATTTACTTTAATGACGTGTTCTTTCCAGTTTAGGTTTTGGTCTACTATAACACCGAGATATTTTATGGAATTGGTTCTGGTGATTGGGTTACAAAGACAGGTACTTCGAGTTTTGCAATGGTGAGTTTGTATGTTTATTGAGTTAGGAGATGGTTGAGTTCTACTGTTAATTGTGAATGTAATATATTTCGTTTTGTCAAGATTAAGTGTTAACAGATGATTGTCTAGCCATGAGTTTACCAAAGCAAAACCTTCATTTGCTGCTTTGGTAACATCTTTCCACGTGTTAGAGCTGAACAATAATACTGTATCATCTGCGAATGTTATTATTTGACCATTTTGTAAAAGCAAATTGCAGAGGTCATTAATATATATTAAAAACAGCGTAGGACCCATAACACTGCCTTGGGGCACTCCGAAGGTGACATTTTCCTCGTGGCTTATACTTTTGTCAATTTTTATGACCTGTTTCCGGTTTGTCGAGTAATCTTGGAAAAGTTGGAGAGGTATTCCTCGAATTCCTAAGGTATTGAGTTTGTTAAGGAGGATGGGTACAGAGACGGTATCGAAGGCCTTTGCTAGGTCTAGGAATATGCCTAGACACTTCTGTCCCCTATCCATGTTTTCGACTACATACGAAGTTAGTTTGTGAAGAGCGTCAGCGGTTGATATTTTTTCCCTAAAGCCAAATTGATTACCTGAGAGAAGATTATGAGTTTCTAGGTAGTGTTTTAGCCTCTTATTTATAAGTTTTTCTAGAATTTTTGAAAAACTAGAAAGTAGAGAGATCGGTCTATAATTTGACACCAAAGTTTTGTCTCCTGCTTTATATATAGGAATAGTGACAGACTTTTTAAGGGCTTCTGGAAAGACTCCTTTCGAGAAGCAAGCATTACATAATATGTATGCTAGCGGTTCAGTAAGGAAATCCACTGCTCTTTTAATAAAAAAGGTGGAGACACCGTCCCATCCCGAGGAATTCTTGGCTTTTATGTTAGCAATTAATTCTTTAATTTCAAATTGGTCTGTTGGAAGAAGCATAAAGGAGTTTAGGGTTCCACTATTCGGTTTTGGTCTACACCGCCTGCTCAGATCTATCTCATTTGTGAGGGTCCTGGACAGGATGGTGTTTGCCAAATTACTGCCGACATTGACAAAGTAGTTATTTATGTTATTTAACGCGTCCTGGTGTGTTGAGTTAGTGGAAAGAAGATCTGTTGGTATTTTTGGGTAGCTGTTTAAATTAGCCATTTCTTTTACCAATCCCCATTGTTTTTTGATATTGTTAGTAGACTTAGCTAATTCTGTTTTAAAATATTTGTTTTTAAGGTTTTTTAGTAGATTATTACATGTATTTCGGTAGCGCTTGTATGTTATATTAAGGGTTGGGTTTTCTGGGTCCTTTCTTAGTTTTAGGTGAAGTTGGTCGCGATTCCTCATACATCTACGTAGACCTGGTGTAATCCAAGGCTTAACGATTATTTGTCGCCTAGGCTGTTTGACGGTGTGTGTGTGATTCGAGAGGATGTCTCTGATGGTTTTCAAGAAGATGTTCATCATTGCATTTGGGTCATCATTATGAAACTTTTCTTTCCAGTCAATCTGTTTTAGGTCTCTAATAGCAGCATCGTTGTCGGTTTTTGTATGAAAGGGGTATTTTTTGGGTCTATTTTTCATTTTCAGAGGTAGTGATATCATTACACTTGAGTGGTCAGTTAGGGTTGAATTACAAACTATGGTTGACGATTTTAGTTTTGTTTTGACGAAGCAGTGGTCAAGACAGTTTGATTCTCTAGTCGGCAAAGTGTGCGTGGTAAGAAGGCCGTGGGAAGCAAGCAGATTTAAGTATTCTGTATGTTTAAGGTTAAGCCGTTCAAGTTTAATATTAATATTTAAATCGCCCATTAAAACTATGTTTTTATATTGGTTAATACTGGACAAGATTTTATCTAAAGTCTTTAAAAAGGGTCTAGGTTTTTGAATGCTGGAGGTCTGTACATTGATACAACAGCTAAATCGTTGTTGATTGTTGTCACAAGGCAATTTACTTCTTGACAATAATTTGGTTCATAGACATTCGCGTGTATGCTGTCTTTCAGGTATAATACGATACCATCATTCTGATTAAGATGGGATTTAGTACTGTGAGTTGTGTAGTTTAGCATTTCAGGTATGATCGAATTTTCGGATAGCCAAGATTCTGTAAGCATAATAAGATCGTAATTGATGTCTAGTCTCTTAAGGAGAACAGCAAGCCCGTCGTAGTTACGGTTTAGACTTCTGATATTTTGATTTAGAACTGAAAACGCTTTTGCACCTGAATTAAAGGCAGCCTTGCAGTGCTCCGGAATGTCAATAGCTATAGCATCGCCGACACTGACTACATCGTCAATGTCATTTGTGATACCTTGTATATCAACCATATTCTATATAGGTAGAAACGGAAACAGAACTAGTAGCAATGGTATAGCAGAGACAAATCGTGGTTCAAAAGTTCAAACAAAACCCTCCATTATGCGTTAAATTATTGGAATAGAAAAAGGTTTTAAAATACCAACTTTTTTGTTATTAATATTTGCACAACTAATTTTTAACTTTCAATATTAACTTAATTCAAAAAGTTTTTATTAAAAAACTAAGTGGCCATAGTTATCGAATTAATCGTAATTTTCGATTGGGCAGCAGCGATGCGGTTTCTTTTATTTCCAGATAACTTTCAAAATGAGATCCTGAGAGCCTGGGTTAAGTGACATTCTAATTTCTGCGAAAATGATGATGGAAATGTCGAGAATGAACCACTGACCAATAAAAAAGTATTGGTCTGAGGAATGAGCCTATTGAATTGACATTAGCTACCGAAAAGCATATGTCAATCCTGTTAGAAGTCATTGTAGAAAGACTCCGTATCTATAAACAAGTCAGTGATTACTTGAGTAAAAGCCGTTTTTTTAGATAAGATTTTTATTCTGTAGTTTAGTTATTGCTTGAAGTTAGAGCTGTTAAAAGTTAGAATACTTAGCTTTGTTTTCTTTGACAGCTCTTACTTCGTTTAAATTCTTGTCTATTGCATAAAAATGTTCATAGTCCATTTAAGATATTACTATCTATAGTCATTGTATCTATAGTCAAATTAAGATTCGGGTCTAAATGCTTCGAAAGCGATTGTTACAGTGATGGAAATGAATGAACCTATTGGATTGACATTAGCTACCGAAAAGCTTTTGTGACTTTTGTTGAAATTGATTGTAGAAAGACGAAATGCTTCGAAAGCGATAGTCACTTGTCTAGGTCCTCAGTTCTGTTCTAGGTAATCTAGGTTTCTAAAGACAACTGAAATAGTATACCCAGAGACAATGAACAGCTATTATGTAGTAGATATATTTTAACCGCAACTTCCAAGGCTGCAATGGAAGACGGTCTTACTACATACAATCGGTGATTTTTTTTTATGAAATCTTGAGATTTAGCAGCTTCAAATGAATTTTGTATGTTAATCAATGATTGTAATCTCCTCTCAAATGTCTTAACATTTGAGAGGAGATTACGGACATAATTAGAGATTTAAAGGATTTTCAGTTACCGAACACGTGTAAATTCTATTATACATAACATAGATCGATTATTTTCCTCTTGACGAATGAAAATAGGGTATAAAAATGGATAGGTAGAGGGATCCACTTCTAGAAGTGGCTATATTATCAATTGTAGTCACTGCAATTAATTTTTATGAATTAAGTAGCGGAGAAACGCGTTGTTGGCCGAAGCATAAAGCACGGATTAATCTATAATAATTAACGGTGTCAAAACCTCTGCTGAGCTGTTTCACCCCATAAAGAAGGAAGACTAAAACATGCAGCCAAAGCGACCTCTGCGCAGCCGCCGACGAGGCCGTGAAAGTGGCGAAGTTTTGGGCTAATCCTACTAATATTATAATTGCAAAAGTTCATGAGGATGGATGGATGGATGGATGGATGTTTGTTACTCTTTCACGCAAAAACTACTGAACGGATCTGGATGAAATTTGGCACACAGATAGTTTATAATCTGGATTAACACATAGGATACTTTTATCACGGTAATATGATCCCTTGGGACAAATATCGAAATCCACGCGGGCGAAGCCGCGGGCAGTAGCTAGTACAATATAATGTCGAGCCAGCGACACGAAGAAGTAGGACAAGGAGAAAATATTCGGAGTTGATAACCAACCTTCAGTAATAAGAGAGACTCCAGAAGAAGAAGATTTCACGCTTTTAATGTATGAGACCTCTAAGATAAGCCCTTAAGACTACACAGCTTGATATTGTTCGAAAAATTCAAGTGCGTCTCACATGTATGACCCGTCATCTATCTAGTTCTATAGTCCAATGTCAAAGTTCATTGGAGGATTACTGCCTTGGTTTTACCAAGGCCCTCGTTAGATACGGAAGATAAATTCCGCTTTATTTTTCAGGAAATATATTTTAAAGTGAGCAGGCCCATGTCAATTGGAGAAATAAACCAGTTACAGGCACTTTTCAATTGTTAATCAATCGGTCAGCCAACGAAAAATCTGAAGGTTGCGGCTCATTCTAAAACGTAGTATCTGAATATCTAAATTATAGTTTGAGCTTTGTCACTTCTTAAGACCTCACGAATGATGTAACCTTTTGGCAAGATGTTTAGATTTTAATTAAACTGACAATATCAGAGGAAAATGAGGTTTTTTACACAAACTCAATTGCTTTAAAATACGATCAAGATTACGAATCCATAGATGCATTACTGGTGCACATGTGAAATTGATTCCAAAGTTTGAAATTCCTACTGACAGGGACGTAAGGTAGATCTATATCTAGATGTAAGTAGGTAAGAAGGTACTTACTTGGCGATCCATAAACAGATCCTGTGACGCACAGACACAGAAAAATCACACACAAAATCATATTGCACATCATTCCATGTTCGACCGTTTCGTTCCCACTCCGGACACCAAATAACACTACACCAAGACTCCTTATCTAAGGGTCAAAGTGTTGGGTCAGGACAAACAATTATTATCGAGCTAACTATCGATGCTACGGAACTGTGGATGTATTAATTACAATACGTTGTAGAATATTTGTACGATGCAAATTGTGCGGCTGGTCGGGGGGAGATGTAAGCGGATATAGAGGATCGGGTTACCGACGGTTAGTGTATGAGTGAGTTTGGGACCCGTATGTTTTGATTGTGTTTAATTTTAATCCCGTTTTGCTATTGCTTTGTGCGCATTAAGTAATGAGGTGATTAATATAATAAGCTTCTGTTTGTTTGACAGCTATTAAGACGCTGTCATTAGGAGAAAAACAATTAGCCTAAAAACAAGGATTAAGATCCTAATTACTTTACTGGGATTAATAAATCTGTTTGTGTCTAATCATCTTTCTAGTAATTTCGTAATGATTCAAACACTGTTTTAAGCTTTCACGGTTTACAACTAAACTTATACTGTCACTTACGGGATATCGGGAGCTCAAAATAATGAACAATCACGGAAGATATCCAGTAAGTGACAGTATAAGTTTATTCGTAATGATTATTAATTGGCATGTAAAGGTGGCTGGTTCAGACTAGATGCGGATGGTGGAGAACAGTGGTACAGCTTGGTAGAGGTCTTTCTCCATCTGTGGACTACGGTAGGCCGAGTTGATTGATGTAGTGGTGCTGAATTTCAGGATAATTATGGAGTGACTGCCTCGTTGGCCGAGTGGTCGCAAGCGCGACTGCTGAACATGAGGTCCTGGGTTCGCGTCCCGGGTCGGGCAAAGTGCTATTTGGTTTCTCAACCAGGAATTTCTCAGTAGCAACCACGGCGACTGGATTTGTACCCGGTTTTTGGCAATAGGCTCGCCCCCTATTACATGGGGATTAAATATAACTGGCGAAATGTGGGTGTACTATTAGATACACCTCTGTTTTCCTCCAACCCTTCGGGGATTATGTTAGGCATGTTGTTATGTTATGTAGTCACCATTTGGCTGGGTACTACCAAATTTTGAGTATAGTTCTCATCCCTTTTGAGCTTTACGTATAAAGGGTGTAAAAGGACCCTAGACATAGCCGAAAGGAACTTGTTCTCCCCGTCTTTGTGATCATTTTTTTGTTCTAGACCATACCTGGGAACCTTCTAGTTACGGAAATATTGGGGGTCAAAGTTCCAACTTTTTCACAAGTTTTTTTTAAATACAAGTTTTTAACGTTATAACTTTACATTAAATACCTCCACGACCTCCGTACTATTCAATCCATCTATCAGCACAATGCTTTGAGTGCATTCCATCGAGTCCTACCGTAAAACGTGACTTTTCACCCCAAAAAGAAAAATCGATTCCCAGCAATAATTTTTGCGTAAAGTTGCTTAGTTTGATGTACAGATTACGTGGTTGACGGCTATCTGAAGGGTCTGTTTACACCCTGTATGAAAACCTCCATGATAGTCACTCCATGAAAATACTATTATTCAGCTGCATCCTATAAGAATAAAAGCCGATCCCAGCATAATAGGGATAAGGCTAGACGGTGATGATGAAATTCTTGTTCTTTTGTTTGGGAAAATCGATGGTATGGTTACTGATACATACACGAATACACCATGCCTTTTTAGTAGGACAGTAGCCATATCACTGCTTCTATTCATCATATTTCTGTCCTTGTCTCATGTTACTTGGGGTCGGCGCGACACGCTTTTTTCATCCACTCCCTTATTTATTTAACACTTCAAGCACAAAGTACAGAGGCGGACTTAACGCCATAGGCATTTTCTACCAGTCAACCTTTGGGTGATGCAGAGACAAACAGTGGTAGGTGTATACATATATCTCCAAAAAAATTAATTTGCTACCAAGATAAACTACAACGATATATAAAATACTATAACTATATATCAAAATACTATAAATATATATCAATATATTGTAAATAGTTTTTTTTGTTTTTTTTTTTGAATATTTTTTTTTTGTCTTTTTCTTGCGTATCATTCCTCACACAATCCATCCATCATTTCCATGGTCTTCCTCTCCCTCTCCATCCTTCAACATATCACTACTTCCACAATTCAAATTGCAATTTTATTCCTTTTACGAAATTGATAAAACAAAGTCAGCAGCTGTTCCAATGATCGATGATTCAGTAAATGTGTCGCAATTCCAACGATTGAATGAAACAATAATCAGTTTATAATATTATTTTTTTTTTGTATGAGAACCGTGAAGAGTTCAAGAACCTATGACGTGTTCTCTTGACTTCCTCGTGATAAGGAGTCACATTGGGATTATTACAAATATTATATTGTTCTATTTTTTGTCGTATTATCTACTACTCACGTACCTTGTTATTTTAAGCCAGCCTTGGGGAGTTTTGTCGTCAATGACACTAGTTTAGGAAATGGAAACAGCATACGGAAATTATGGAACTCTCCGTGAAAAGATATCCCCACGGTTTTCCAACATCAAATGAAATCGAGGTTAGCAGCAGGCCCATTAGTAAATTAAAAAAATTTAGTGAATTTATTTGATTAAGCATTTACTACTCGCAACTACTATTTTTAATGACCCAAATCTTCGCCAGTTATTTTGCGTTGTCTGTGGTAGCACAGAGGTCATTGACAGCATGTTTGGCACGGAGGGCAGGATTGGAGGTGGAATTTGGTTGGCTACAATGCCTATGCCTTGATTGCTTTGCAGGTTGTTTATGGTCATGATCATCATCATCCACAGCTGGACTTCAGTAGTTGCTGCGTATAGGCCTCTTTTGATTTGTGCCAATTTCCAGGCTCGCTTGTGCCAGCCTTATCCAAGTTAACCTGTGATGGCAATAATGTCGTCCCCATCTGATTCAGATTCAGATTCATTCAGATTAATTTATTCATTGTAAAACATAGGTTCATTATAAGGTCTTATTTGGTAATACATTGAGGGCGCTATGTTTTGCCTCTAGGGCGTACAAAGTATTAATACATGCAACATAATTAAAACAAGTAATTAATAGAGATACATGACCACAAATAAACAAGTAAATAAATTAGATCATCTATCATGTAATGAGAAAGAATAAAATAATGAATCTCGCTGTTTATGTTAATACGGTTTAATTATGGAATGGTTTTGTCTGTGAGTCACTGGATCCCTAACATAACAATCAAAATTTTGAATGTCAGGATATAGCAGGCGGCAGCCTTGGGTTATTGAAACACTATGGACTATAACTTTAGGAAGTGAGTGAATAGTTTTGGGGTATCCTATAACCGAGTGACAGGGTTTGGTCAGATAGGCAGTCGCTCCATGTAAAATACTGGTATTCAGTTGCATCCTGTTAGTCTGAAAGCCGACCTCAACATAGTTGGGAAAAGGCTAGGCAGATGATGACTTATCACAGGACAGTCCTAGCATTTATCTGTTTCGGGTAGCTCTTAGCATAAGCCCTATCAGCTTATAGCGTTCCCACTGTTGGGACACAGGCCGTCTGAGAGTGGGACTGGGCCGGAATCCAACGCGCAGGCCCAATGAATAGTTGATGTTACATAATATATGTCTTCGAATTTTTGGTTTTAGGACATCTGAGTCTCCTCACGAAGTTTGGGTAGGCCTTAATTAAAGATAACAATCACGCATGTAATTACAGTATATTCTGTTAAGCGTACATTGTCATAATTACCGAGGACACAATGACGTTCACGGAATCATCGTCATTAAGCTAATTAAATGGAAAATGAGGTTCTCGTATAGGTACAAGTGTACTAGCAAGTAAGTGGGTTACCAGGCCTCCAGTCATGAAAAGAGTATTCTGTATATTTTGTGTTTGAAAGAAGGTTTTATTCAGCTTCACTTCTTAGTAAATATAACAAATATGCTTAGGTATGTGCAGAGGTAACCAAATTAGTATACTCACACTTTGCCAGTTATGTTTAAAGCTCTGTAATAGGGAGCGAGCCTGTTGACATCAAACAGGCACAAAACCAGACTCCGTGGCAGCCTGCTACTGAGAAATTATTGATGGAAAAGATTCAATAACATTTTGCCCGACCTGGGAATCGAACCCAAGACCTCATACTCAGAAGTCGCGCTTGCGACCACCAGAACAACGAGGCTTTAGTTCCTTCTGCGCATGCGGCTTCCCTGGTAGCTCATAAACGGCACAAATATGTGGATATCTCTAACTATTCTCAACCTCATTTTTTCTCTTCTTTCGAATCAGATTTTTACAATAGTTTTCAAATCATTTTAAATACATCTTTTGCTCTGAATAGTTACAGCACTGATAACAGTATTTGTGTCACTTGTTTAATTTAGTATTTTACAATATTTTCTCACCTTTGTATATATTATTTTTATCGATTGTTTGTGAATGTGTGAACATTGTAGGCCTTGAAGATCACCAGCTGCTTGTTAACTTTTTATTTTGTTCTACATTTTTTTTGGAGTAAGCAACGCTGTCCCCCCATACTTAAGTACAAATGCTGTATCCATGATAATATTGTAATACCAAATGATTTGAAAAGAGTAACCATGGAGTTTCTCGCCGGTTCTTCTCCATAGGAAACGACCAACCCGAACCGTGAACCTTTTTGTCGACGTTTTATAAGTGCCCATAGAGGCCTATGTGAAATAAAATATTTTGATTTTGATTCTGATTTTGCTTGTTACACTAGTTAGTAAGATATGAATTCTTGATGGATAATTTTAGAAGTTTTCTTCTATATCTTAACTTACTTGTGTTTGTGGCTACAACTTGTAAAATGTTTCAGAGAGTTGTATCATGAAGTTCCGTGAACATCATCTGCGGTTCGGTGGGTGGGCTAAGCAGCGGTAGCCTCCCACATTTCCTCCCGATTGAAATTTTAGCAAAATTTAGTTAATCCTGAGGATGGACAGCGCCGCCGAGTCCAGCCCAGAAAACGGTGGCGAGACTATCTAGACGAGTATCACGAAGGCTGGTTCGAGGTGGCGCAGGAGAAGAGTACCTGGAAGGATATGGGGGAGGCCTTTGCCCGGCAGTGGGACATACAAGGCTATTAAAAAAAAAAAACGATTGTCTGTTAAGTCGGTTTACTGACGATAGTTGAACGTGACAACGTCATAAGAAAATACAGATGGGATGGTTGCATTTTTCAAAAAATGAATGTGCTTTGAGCAATTGTTTTATGGAACGCCTCAGAGCGAGGTAACGCTTAATTTTTTCGTGAGTGCAGCCGGCTCCATCGAATTATAAGACGTTGTCACAATCCAGTATCTTAAAAAAAAACACATTTAAAACATTCCATATTCCAAGAAACAGTTTAGTGAACTGCCACTAGACGCCTCTGCAATCTCAAAACTATGCAAAGCAGAGACAAACGATAACATTTTCATATTGCAAATTGGCATCAAAATGAGGGAAGAGACTGGCAACCCTCTACCGACTCCCTTTACCGTCCAAACCAACCTTAACTGTTGAAGCACACAGTTCAATATTGCTTGTTTGAATGGCAAGTTTATCTTGGTATGCAGATTCTTAATTGGAGTGATCTGGCGGGCCCCAGATGTCGGAGCTTTGTCAATAAATGCGATTGTGTGTCTGTCTGAACATTCTATACTATAGGTAATAGGTAGGTATTGTCTGAGACTCTCATTGAGTCTTCACGTGAATAATTTCCGTTACATTTGGAAATGTTAATGTCGTTTTATGTTTGTCGTTTTTTTTGTCGTCGTTATGATTGTATGTTAGAACATTGGAGGCTTCATTTTCTTTGTCAGATTTAGAATATAGCCTATATTCTAAATCGGGCAAAGAAAATGATTACAAAGCGGTACTTATATGAGGAGTTGTATGTTCCGGGTTCGATTCCTGGATCGGGCAAAGTGTTATTGCGTTTTTTCCATCAATAATCTCTCAGTAGCAGCCATGAAGTCTGGCGTTGTGCATAGTTGATCGCAATAGGGTGGCCCCCTATTAGATGGGACTTAAAACATAACTGGCGAAATGTGGGGGTACCTTCTAATAAGGAACACCTCTGCCTAACCCTTCGCGGATTAACGGCGTTATGTTAAGTTATTAGTAGAGGTATCTATGGATGATGTTGAAATAGAAATGTGATATAATTGTGAGTTGTTTAATATGGTCACTAGATATCGAAATATCGGGAACCCGAAACAAATCATAAACATGGTAAATATCCCGTTTTCAGTGATAATACGACGATGGGGCACTTAATATCGTGTCCTGTTGTTTGTTCACTACAGGAACCCATTTACGCTACCGAAAGCGCCAAACTAGTAGCTCAGTTCTGAGCTGACACAATTTAGATTGCCATCGACACGCTAAGAAGAGAGTGACAATGATAACAGAAATGTGTACTTACAATGTTGTTATTCTAACGGAATACTAGTGTGATCCAGTTTTCATACCATTTTCTAATTCCAAACAGGAAAGCCCTGTTTGGTTATCCATTTCTCGCTTTGATTTGTGAAAAATCACACGTTGCGTATGCTTAGAGAGTCTTTTCTTGTAGTTGTGAAGTAGGTGGATATGTAATACTTGTGCTTTTGTGCCATAAACTTACACTGTCTCCTACGGTATGACTTAGACTTTTTTTTTTTTTTTTTTTCCGGATGTGTTATCATCTAATGAAGGGGTCATTAGATGATAACACATCCACAATTTTGTACTGCTTGTACTGACTAAAACCCATCTATCTTCCTTCTTTGCCCTTTGTGTTCCAGGGCCACGGTATCTCTTTCGAACAGTCCCGCAGCCCTAGCAGCAATCATGCGGACCCCACATGATGGTTGCTGACATCTCTTTGAGCCGCGCGTGGAACACCTACCGGAATGACTTACTTGACTTAACGTCCTATGTCCCCTAGATGGGGCAGAGGGCGTCCACAGATCTGATGTCCTCCATCGCGATCGGTCTGGAGCTTCACGCTTCACGTACTGCTACTCTTACGATATATCTTCCGTGATTTTCAACTATTGTGAGCTGCCGATATTTCGACGCTGTTGCAAGCGCCATGACAGCGAGATGACTGCAGAATGCACCCTGTTATCAACGCTCAAAAAGCCTGTTGAAAAACTCATAGCTTCAAAATAGACGCATACTTGTTTAATATTCGTATAATCACTGCCATAATAACAGCCTCTAGGATCGATCTTAAGGTTAAGCCGTGCTTGCCTAAGTTGGTCTGTGGATGGGTTACCACCCATTTCGTACCGAGTTTCCTCCGTGCCTCGGAAAGCATGCTGGACCCGGCTGTCATCTGTAGATCTTTGACAGTCGTTACAGGTAGTCAGTGGCCCGATAGTCTGACAAGCAGTCTTACCAAGGGGTATCGTGTTACCTAGTACTAATTGGGTTATGGAGGTCAGATAGACAGTTGTAAAACACTGCTATTCAGCTGCATCCGGTTAGACTGGAAGCCGACCCTGACATAGTTGGGAAAAGGCTAGGCAGATGATGAATCACTGCCTCCACTGGCTTGGTGGTCTAGTAGTCGCAAGCGTGTCTGCTGAGCGTGAGGTCCTGGGTTCGATTCCCAGGTCGAGCAAAGTGATATTGGGTTTTTCCATCAGGAATTTCTCAGTAGCAGTCACGGAGTCTGAATTTCTGCCCGGTAGATGGCAATAGGTTCGCCATCTATTATATGGGGCTTAGACGTAACTGGGGAAATAAGGATGTACTCAAGACTTCTGACGGACTGCCACTTTTAACCCTTATGCCCTAAGTAATAAGGTCGAAAACTGGTCCACCGACAGTGACCTCTGTAGTACAGAAGCCAGCACACCAAGCTACTACAATCTATCAAATTTCTTTAATAGAAATTCAACTTTATCGCCAAAGCATTAGGTTCAAGGTTCATTGGGAAAATTTGACAGTTTTGGGTAGCTTGATGTGCTGGCGTCTGATACTGTTAGCCTGTGTTATCCCACTGCTGGGCAAACGCCTCTCTCCATGACTTCCAAGTTCTTCGATCCAGGGCCAATGTGGAGCACTGGGCGTTAGTTTTGTCTAGCTCGTCCCGCCATCTCCTGCGAGGTCTACCGTGTCTGCTGGCGTCTGCACATTAATATTAGTAGACCTCTGCCTAACCTTTCGTTGATTAGAGGCGTGATGTTACGTTATGTTCGACTAGCTTCACAAAAGCGTGTGAATTTAGTATTCATAGAACCGTTGAGCTATGAGTTATCTTGGAATGCACTCAGTCTGACCTAATCGAGTCTAGGTCACAACGTATCTAATGAATGACCCATGAAGATTATGTAATCGATCTAGACTAGATTTTAACGCGTTTTATCGACTTGTCGGTTTGTTTATTTCAATCATCATCATCATCATCATTTCAGCCGAAAGACGTCCACTGCTGGACATAGACCTCCCCCAAGCGTCGCCACATTGACCGGTCCCTTGCGTCTCGCATCCAGCGGATCCCTGCAACCTTCACCAGGTCATCGGTCCAACTAGTGGGAGGCCTTCCAACGCAACGTCTTCCGGTTCGCGGTCGCCACTCCAGAACTTTTCAGCCCCATCGGCCATCTGTTCTGCGAGCAATGTGCCCTGCCCACTGCCACTTAAGTTTGGCTATTCATCGGGCTACGTCGTAACCTTGGTTCTGTTGCGGATTTCCTCATTTCTGATTTGAACACGCAAGGAAACTCCTTTATTTCAATGTTTTCTATTCACTTCACACTTAATGGTAATAGGTCTGCCTCGTTGGTCTAGTAGTCGCAAGCGCGACTGCTGAGCATGAGGTCCTGGGTTCGATTCCCAGGTCGGGCAAAGTGTCATTGGGTTTTACCAGCACGAATTTCTCAGTAGCAGCCACGGAGACTAAATTTGTGCTCGGTTAATGGCAATAGGTTCGCCCCTATCACATGGAATTTCAAAATAATTAGCGAAATGTGGGTGTTCTATTAGGTACACCTCTGCCTTACCCCTCGGGATTACTGGGATGATGTTATGTTATGTTTTTTATACTATATAGCAGTAGCGAAGGGTTCATTATTGTAAGAGGTAAGCCGGAGTACATGTCTTTAATGTGATTACTACATTGTACACTTAGTTTTGACTTTGATTATGTTATTTGTCTATAGAATACTGACTGTGATAATTTTCAAAGGGAATCCGGTAGGAATCGAGTTGTATGGAACCTTCGGCACTGCTATATAGGGTTGCGTTTGGCCGCAACTCGACAGGACCACAGGACTACTAGCTCCATCTCTTTTTCATGGCCGAATCCTGCCGATGTGGCTCTAGCATAACACGTGTACGTATACACCGGCCGACTGCGCGGCGTACTGCCGCAAATTCTTCGCCGCCGCCGTTCGACCGCGCGGACGAGCGATGTCGTGTGAGACTCGCCTTAGATAATTATTTTTAAACGTGTTTCAAAATGGTGTCACCACTGCATTCAATAATTAGATGATAATATTTATAAATAGAAGCTCGATAGAAATTAATTAAAAACTTACTTTATAATGAAGACCACCATATTTCACTCAGATAATGTTCGGAGATAAAGAAAATATGTGCATCTATACATATAAAATTCAAAGTCCTGACTGACTGACTGACTGACTGACTGACTGACTGACTGACTGACTGACTTATATATCAACGCACAGCCCAAACCACAGGTCCTAGAGACATGAAATTTGGACAGTGTACTCTTTGTAAAGAGTAGGTATCCACTAAGAAAGGGTTTTTCGAAACTCCACCCCTAAGAGGGTGAAATGGGGTGTTGAATTTTCTATGAAACTTTTTATTCTCTGAGTCGATTGACTTGAAAATGTGTCTACATATACTTCAATTAAAATGATGAGATACGTGTATCACAGTTTTTCCAAAATCATCCCCCAATTTAAAATTCAATGTCCTGACTGGCTGACGGATACATCAACGCACAGCCCAAACCGCTGGTCCTAGAGACATCAAATTTGGAGAATGTACTGTTTGTGGAGAGTAAGTATCCACTAAGAAAGGATTTTTTGAAATTCCACCCCTAAGAGGGTGAAATGGGGTGTTGAATTTTCTGTGAAACTCTCTCGAGGTCGATTGACTTGAAAATGTGTCTACATATACTTCAGTTAAAATGATGAGATACGTGTATCACAGTTTTTCCAAAATCATCCCCCAATTTAAAATTCAATGTCCTGACTGGCTGACGGATACATCAACGCACAGCCCAAACCGCTGGTCCTAGAGACATCAAATTTGGAGAATGTACTGTTTGTGGAGAGTAAGTATCCACTAAGAAAGGGTTTTTTGAAATTCCACCCCTAAGAGGGTGAAATGGGGTGTTGAATTTTCTGTGAAACTCTCTCGAGGTCGATTGACTTGAAAATGTGTCTACATATACTTCAGTTAAAATGATGAGATACGTGTATCACAGTTTTTCCATAATCATCCCCCAATTTAAAATTCAATGTCCTGACTGGCTGACTGATACATCAACGCACAGCCCAAACCGCTGGTCCTAGAGACATCAAATTTGGAGAATGTACTGTTTGTGGAGAGTAAGTATCCACTAAGAAAGGGTTTTTTGAAATTCCACCCCTAAGAGGGTGAAATGGGGTGTTGAATTTTCTGTGAAACTCTCTCGAGGTCGATTGACTTGAAAATGTGTCTACATATACTTCAGTTAAAATGATGAGATACGTGTATCACAGTTTTTCCAAAATCATCCCCCAATTTAAAATTCAATGTCCTGACTGGCTGACTGATACATCAACGCACAGCCTAAACCGCTGGTTCTAGAGACATTAATTTGGAGAATTTACTCTTTGTGGAGAGTAGGTATCCACAAAGAAAGGGTTTTTTGAAATTCCATCCCTAATAGGGTGAAATGGGATTTTGAATTTTATGAGAAACTTTTTATTCTTGGAGTCGGTTGACTTGAACGTGTCTACATATTACTTCAGTTAAAATGATGAGATACGTGTAGGTACCACAGTTTTTCCAAAATCATCCCACAATTTAAAATTCCATGCCCTGACTGGCTGACTGATATACCAACGCACAGCCCAAACCGCGGGTCCCAGAGACATGAAAATTGGAGGGTGTATTCTTAGTGAAGAGTAAGTATCATTTTTTCGAAATTCCTACCCATTAGAGGGTGAAATGGGGTGTTGAATTTTCTGTGAAACTTTTTATTCTCGGGGTCGATTGACTTGAAAATTTGTGTACATACTCTTCAGATAAAATCCAGTAAATCCGATGTCCAATCTCAAACCAAGGTATCAATATTTCACGAATCTAATTTAATTGACATAACTTTAAACTAATATTTGCAAGTTATAAGCAAGTACATGTAAATCTATGTAAGTATGTATTATAGATAGATACATAGATTACTTATTATCCCAGAAGTAAGATCCCGTGGGCTATTCCCTAACTCCACGCGGGCGAAGCCGCGGGCATAAGCTAGTAATGATATAATTAACATAAACAGTTGAGATCGTAATATATTTGGAATGAAATACATAGTTGCTTTTAATTGAAAAAGGTAAAAGGACCAATGCCGGAACAAAAGGTCTTGCAATAGTATTTACTAACTTATGCCCGCGGTTTTCCCGTGTGGAGTTCGGTAATTGTCCCACGGGATCGTACTACCGGGATAAAAATAACCCTATGAGTTAAT
This sequence comes from Noctua comes, assembly GCA_963082995.1. Classification (NCBI taxonomy): domain Eukaryota; kingdom Metazoa; phylum Arthropoda; class Insecta; order Lepidoptera; family Noctuidae; genus Noctua; species Noctua comes. Next base: position 3,430,448 of record OY720290.1, on the reverse strand, counting down.
CCGGGTCAAAAACTATATCTGTGCCAAATTTCATCTAAATTCGGGCAGTAGTTTTTACGTGAAAGAGTAACAAACATCCATTCATCCTCATAAACTTTCGCATTTATAATATTGCTATTACTATGCGTTGCAATGCACCTTTTTTAACCTACCCTAGCTACCTACCTAACCTAACTACCCTACCCTACCACCTACCCTACCTACCCTAGCGGTATGAAAAATAGATAGTAGCCGATTCTCAGACCTGAATATGCATATAAAATTTCATAAAATCGGTCAAGCCGTTTCGGAGGAGTATGGTAGCTAACACGAGAATTTATATAATAATATAAGAAGATTAAAATGTAATGTAATAAGAGAAAGAATGGATAAACAAAATAAGAAGATTATAATATTAGCTGTAGGATAGCTTAGCTTAGTGTTTAGTGCGGGGAGCCTTCTCATTGGGACAGGAAATATCAGAAATATTAAACGCTTAATAAACATGGCACAAAGATTGATATTTTAAGGGAGTGAACTGAAATACAGATTCTTTTTTTGAAGGGATAAGTTGAGCCAGTTAAGGCCCAATCTATAACTGAAAAAGCCTGACTTGACATTGACACTCCCACCATGATTTCGCTTTAAAATAAGGTCAATTAACCGATTGATTTGATCCTACAAAAATAATAATACAGAAATGTGACAAAACCCTAAAATGCCAATCAGGTCAGAAGGATGTCAATCGTCTGGGTACCCTTGTCATACTTCCAATTTCAAATTTTAATAGAACCGTACTTGGCTACACCGATTCTAGCCGGCCAGTTGTAAATGGATAGACTTAAGACTCTTTACTAAATACTAACTCTTAGCTGGCACATACAAAGTTCTTTACCAAATGATTTAAATTTTCCATTCTCCACATTATTAAGGTATTTATATACGCCCACTGATCGCACGACGAAATATCAATATACTTCTCCAGCATAAGCTGACCTCTCGTTTTACGAAAACCCTAGTGTATTGTCTGTTCCAAAAGTAACTTATGAAAGTGTAAACAAATCTTGGTTAGGTTAAATTAGTGTACAATCAGTTGCTAAAAGGATTTAATACCACATTCATCTGTATTTAGAAGGTTTCATGTTCAAATGTCACCCTTATAATATTTTTGTATGTTATAATTTTTGTTTTGCCAAATCTGTACGTTTTTTCAACTAGTTAAATATTTCTCATGTAAGTGAAATTTCTTATGGGAAATAAAGACATCTCATACCCAAAAAAGTTCCAATCTCACTGCTTTTTCATTACAAAAAATGTAATAATTTGAAAATCGTCGACGAACATTCAGGTTATTAATACTTTTTTGCAAAAAAAAGTTCGTTTTTATTTTTAATCGGCTTTTAAAAAAGGAGGATATGTATTCGGCCGGCATGTTTTTGTAATAATTAATCCGTGATTACTGGGGCCTGGGCCGATTTACGTGATTATTTTTTCATTTGGTAGAGGAAGATGTGTGATGACGCAGTGGTCTCATACAAAATTTATTAACTTTGCTTGTGTAGTTTATAAAAAAGCTATTTTTATGCAAAAAAAAACAACCGTCGTATTAAAAAAAAAACACTAAACATCAAGGTTTCTGGTGAATTGCTGCTGGCCGAGGCAAAAGAACTGTGAAAAGACTGCATCTGTGACCTACGACATTAACAAATCCATTGATTTTATCCACAGTACAGTAATGTGGGTATCGTTAGCTGCTTAAGAGGTGTGTAGGTATAAGTGGATATCTCGAATAATTTAATTATGGTAATGTTGATGAGGTACCTCTAAATTTGGGAAGGTTTGAATTAATTCGTGGATTGGATATATCTTTGTTATTGTGTGGGAACTTTCTGCTTTGAATTACGTTATTGTTTCTGCTATTAACCTACAAAGAGGTGTTACATAAGGTTTACCAAGCCTAGTAAGAGGATCGATGGAAAAGCAGGTAAAAATTCAAAAATGTACCTAGGACCAACTTCAAGATTTCGGTCCTTTTTCTTGTTTACCATCAGTGTAGTTTCTGAACTTACAGGGTTTAACCAGGGGTAAGCCAAGGGTCCTTGAAGGACCGGTGATGTGCATGAAAAGGTGATGGTTCTCAGTTAGTTTGCGCACGGTACACATTGATTTTAACTTTACGATATTTTACTTTTCCTTTTATAGTAAACCTAATATAACAGTATACGAAGACCAAATTATACCAAACATGTGGCCTGAAAAAACGAAGGAAATATTTCGCTTTGCTCCAGATCAATTCAGGAAAAAAAGCAGTAAGTAAAATATCATTATTTATTTTTATAAATTTTAAATTAAATTAATCACTATTTTTTTTAATGAATTCTGCGTCTGCATTTTAATGCACACGCAGGTTTACATTATCATTGGAAGATGTACAATTATAAGTATAAAATATTCGAAACAAAGAGGAATAAAAAAAAGGGAGTCTATATAAAGAGAGAGGAAAGTCTACCTCCTTGTTCTAGTGGTCGTAATTGCAACTGCTGAGCATGAGGTCCTGGGTTCGGTTACCGAGTCGGGCACATTGTTATTGGGTTTTTCCATTAGGAATTTCTCAGAAGCAGCCACACGGAGTCTGGATTCGGCCCCGGTTGATGGAAATAGGCTCACCCTCTACTACATGCGACTTAAACATAACTGGCGAAATGTGGGTGTACTATTGGGTCCTCTGACACCTCTGGATTACAGGTGTGAAGTTATGGAAGTCTTAAATTCATTAGTGACAAATCTCTTATAGTTTCTCTGTATTTCGTCACCACACAATCGTGTAGGTACGTATAAAGTATGTTAAAACAGTCAAACGACGTGTAATCCTCGGATTAAGAGGTGTGGGTGTCAGAGAGTGTTCACCCACACCAGTTCTCCGGTAACAGTGTTATGGTTCCCACATTCAGAGGTTCATTCATGGTTGTGATTTAAGATTCTCTGTTTCTGTGAGTCTTTTATTGTTGTTTTGATTTGTGTCTAGTTTAATAGACTGTATTATATTGTTTTTGTCTGGTCGACTGTTGGACCAGAAAAAAAAACGCAATCTCGACTGCTGAGCATGAGGTCCTGGGTTCAATTCCCGGATCGGGCAAATAGTTATTCAAAAAATACGTATCATAGAAGATAACTCATAATCATAAACTACCGAAGTAAAGTTAATATATTAAACATAATTTATATGGAACCACAGCACAAGCTTCGTCTACCAAACGAAATAAGAATCACGAAAATCAGTCCAGCAATCTTTGACGGCACGGTAGACGCAGTGGCTGAGCGACTGACTGCTGCGCTTCGTGTCGCGGGTTCGATTCCCGCACGGAACAAATATTTGTATGGCCTACAGGTAGTTGTTCCGGGTCTGGCTGTTTGTGTATGTGAATTTAAATGTTTGTAAAAGCACCCACGATACAGAAGAAATTCCTAGTGTGGGGCAAAGTTAAAAAAAAAAAAAAAAAAACAGACAAATCGGTGAACATACATAAACAATAGAAAAAAACAGATGCTATTCCACCAGCCCCCGTAGCATGACCACCGTAGACAAGGGTTTCTTTGACGGAAGAATCGACAAAATGACAGATTGTGTCGACACAATGACAGATTTCTTTGCACTATCTGTCATTTTGACGATTCTTCCGTCAAAGAAATCCTTGTCTACGGTGGTATGCTACGGGGCACAGTGTGTAATTTCGCCTCAAAAGCGGACATCCTCTTTTTATAGCGGATTCCGATGGATATAACTGTTATACAGTATAATTTGAAACACCAGTTTAAATATATTCCTTAATTTTAAAGTTACAATAGTTTTTTTGAAAGGTCAATGAACTTTGTCAAAATCTTTTTTGTAGATATTTCCCAAAATAACAAACGCTCACCTTATTTAAAATTAACCATGAATTGAAAATTGTATTTATAACGTCGTGTATAAATTACAAGTCTTTACTTTCCCTGGAATGCGAGTTAAAAATTATTTTGTAAATATTAGAAAATAAATTTTATAAAATTTTCTATATAACATTAGCATTTTTTTTTACCAACGAAATACACTCTAGTTATGTAGCTTCTTATAGTAAAAAAATGGAACATTTTACGTACAGGACTTCAGAGCTATAACGTTTCTAAGTTTTTCATCAATTTCTATGGAAATAGGGTTGTCAAGCATGAGTTTACTTAATTATGTTATTTAGGTATAATTAAGTAAACTCATGGAAAAAATGTATGAAAAATCACACAATATCTATTAGAAACATTTTTTTTAAATATTGAACCTCCTCAAGATAAATTTTGAGTTTTTGAAAGAAAAGGGAGAAATAAACTGGACTTATTTGGTATAAACAAAAAAAGTTGAAATGACAGTTTACGGGTTATCTTCATTATCTGAAATAATGAGGATTTCGTCTGAAGTCAACTCCACTTCTTCAAATTCGAAATTAGAATTCGGTGAGTAATAACGCACATTCTCCATTGTCACTTCCAACAGAGAAAGAACTTTTGGACTCACCGAATCAATTCTATCCATTATCTACCCCCTTATATCCAAGAAATAGGTAAATAACCTAATGAAAAGTTTTTATATTGCACGATAAAAATAAGATATAGATATAGACATAATATTTTAGAAGTTTTAAGAGAACTTTTCTTTGACTATCATCCACAAAACCTTAAAAAAATATAACGAACATCACTGAAGTAAACCATAGACTTGAGTGACAACCCTAACTTAAAATTTTAAAATTTAATATCTCCGAAGTCCTATGTTTAAAGCGTCTAGTTTTTTTTGTCGAAGTAATAGTTACATCAACTAATAATTTGGCATTTAAAAAAAAATGCTAATATTGCAGGACATGTCAGAAAAAAAATATAAATTAAATAACAGAAAAAAAATATTTACGCCCAAACCAGACGAGATTTTTTAACTTTTTTAATGTAAATAGGTGCCTAAAATATGTATGAATCATAACCAAAAAACATCCAATGGAAAAAATGATTAAATACGGAAATAAAATGTTTCTATGGTTTATATGGACTTTTCTCGATTTTCAAAATTTCTCGACAACTAGGATAAATAACGACACCGGAGTTTTACTAGGAGATTTTTTCGATTAATATCTTTCTAAATAGCATATAAAACGAGGATGTCCGCTTTTGAGGCGAAATTATACACTGTGCGGGGGCAGGAATACATAACCTCCTCTTTTTTTAGAAGTTGGTACAAAAATGACGACTAAAGCCACAGGTGGCTAAAATGCCTACTTTACACACTCCCTTTTTCTTTCACACATAAAAGTTAGGAATAACGAGGTAGCAGTGAAAAGCTGTAAACGTTTTACGCTTATAGCTCCATTGAGACATTCAGTAAGGTTCACAGATCAAGCTTAAAGCGCAGGCCACACCGCCAGCTGGCGGGCGGACGAGCGACGCGAACGACGCGTCGTTTCACCTCTTTTCATACTTTGGTTCACACCGCGAACTATCGAAAGATACGAACAAAGTATGAAAAGGGCGTCGTTCGCGTCGCTCGCCCGCCTGCGCTTTAACCATGAGACCAATGTCTGCAAGCTTAAACATAAAAACAAAAAAATACAAAAATGTAAAGTAAATTCGCGTCGTCCGAACCGAAATTAGGCGATTGACATCTTTTTCGCTTGTATTATGTAACTAGCTGTTGCTCGAATTATTATATTACACTAGCTGTGCCCGGCATGCGTTGCAATGCTCCTTTTTTAACCTACCCAACCAACATACCAGTGGCGAAGGGTCAATTTTTGTAAGAGGTAAGCCGGAGTACATATCTTTAATGTGATTATATTATTTGCCTATAGAATACTGCCTGTGCCATTTTCAAAGGTAAGCCGGTAGGAATCGAGTAGTATGGATCCTTCGCCACTGCAACCTACATACCCACCCTACCTACCTAGCGGTATGAAAAATAGATAGTAGCCGATTCTCAGACCTACTGAATATACATATAAAATTTCATAAAAATCGGTCAAGCCTTTTCGGAGGAGCATGGTAACAAACATTGTGACACGAGAATTTTATATGTACGATTATATTGAAATTATTATAAAAAAAAATTGCTTATCATTTTGAATCGGATTTTGTTAATAATTTCAAGGGTTTTAATTTTTTGCACGGAACCCTAATTCTTATTCTAAAATAAAAGTAGCCTATTTTAGGCCTTATAACATCAGCTATCTGCCAGTCAAAATCGGTCCGGCCGTTTCGGAGATTAGCCGGAACAAACAGACAAACAAAAACTGAAAAAAAAAATGTGTTTTTGTTATAAGTGTCTTAAACAACGTGTAACAGAATAAACGCAAAACCTCTCGTGTGGTGTCTCAGACCATGAAACTGAACAACTTTTGTTCTATGACTTTTGGAAATTCATAGCTTTTTTTTTATTTTACCATACATGTGGATCAGCTGATTGCGTCCGTTCTTATAGAAAGTTTTTTTTTTTTTTTGCGAATTTCAAGAACTCGTAGAACAAAATATGTTTAGTTTCATGGTGCGAGAGACCACACGGGAGGTCTTGCGTTTATTATGTTACACCTTGTATATTTTTCTATGCATTCAGTAAAAAGCTGTGGATTACAGACACTTCAATTTCATTTATTTGTGTCGATGTAAGCCATTTATAATGGGGTATTGTATTACCCAGTACTAACTGGGTTGTGGAGGTCAGATAGGCAGTCGCTCCATGTAAAATACTGGTATTCAGCTGCATCCGGTTAGACTGGAAGGCGACCCCAATATAGTTGGGAAAAAGGCTAGGCAGATGATGATGATGATGATGTAAGCCATTAATTTTTAATCCATTCCACGTCGATAACTGTGGTCAATCCCTGAATAAAACTTTCGCCCCACAAAGCAGAGAAGAAGATATTTCACCATTTCCACCATTTCCACTGCCACGCCATTTTGGTCCTTTGAAACTAATCTCGACGATAATCTGGCCCTACGACCCGCAAACTTTTCTCAAACTGTTTTCTTCAGCTTATTATCTCAGCCACAAAAAAGGTTTCATTTAGTGAAAATGCCAGCTATTTAGGACGCCAAAACATTACTTGAACGTTCTCTCGGCACCATAGGAGACGTCTAATTAGGACTCAGAAGCGACTCGACGATTTCATTACAAATGTATGAAGCTGAAGCCAGGACGTGGTTTGCAAGCACACGATCTGTACAATGCTCCTTCCTTAGCAGATAACGGCCATCCAAAGTAGATCCTTGCTACTCCTTTTGTTACTGCGTTACCCCGAACGTTGCGTATTTATTGAAGGGACGAGGGAGCTCATCTTAGCCTGGCCGATGGTCCCTACCTCTTTCCTGCACCGAACGGCAAAAAGTCGAACGTGTGGGACTGCAGACGAACCCGTTTCTCCATACAAGGTACTCCTCGACAAGTCGCTTCCCAACGCACCGGCTCACATAATATTGTTAGCAGACGCCGATAGCTTTTTATGTCGAATGCATTATTCGATACTCATTTAAAATTCTAACATACGCTTATAAAGAAAGCTTGCCATTTTCATGTGGTCCCCTGCTGACGGCGGTCGTTTCGATTTGAACAGACATTATAAGATAAACTAGTGAGGACTGTATAGTAATATTTGAGTTGTTTTATTGCTTAAATATATTACGCAAATTCGGGGCCGGCTTCGGCCCACGCGTCAAAAATCGCGGGGGCGATTCTCGGAGGCTTCGGCGCGTGCTCAAACGCGCGCGCGCACCGACTGACACACACGCGCTGTCTAAAAAAAAAGTAAAAAAGTAACAAAAAAAATAAAACGTCGGTTTCGAATTTCGAAAACAGTGACAGTGGGTTCCGAATTTTTTGAATAGTTCGTTTGTTTTTCGGATAGTGCGGTACCACGTTTGACTAAGTCGATCGATTTAGTTTATGAATGAAGTGTAATAGGAAGTTACGTCATGCATAGTGTTGTGCCTGCGCCTGAGCGTACGGTGGGCGATTCGTTGACAATGAATGCTCATTAGAGGGGAAAGGTGAGTGTATTGAACTAATGACTAACTCATTACAGTTAAGAAAATATTTGCATCCGCCTTTTATGCTTCTGGCCCATTATTGTTTGGGCATGAATTTATCTATGTAATTAGCTAAATTACTATTTGAATGTATTTATTTGTTTATGCATCTAGGAATGTGTTTTCCAGAACATTATTTTAATACGACGAAATATTTACAGCTAATTGTACTACAGAACAGACACTTCTTTAGAAAATGACGGAAAATGTAGTAATACTAATTGAACATAAATCTATCTACAGATTCTAATAACCACTGTCAGTTTCTATTCACCCAAGACGTCTCTTGAATGGACTAGACGATACCTTTTCGTCATGACAGCACATTTTTCGACCCACGCGCTTTACCACAGCACTAAATTGAATGTCTCGACTAAGCGCGCATATTGTTTGTTTACCATCTGAATAATCACACTTAACGCAGAATACTTGCGAATGTTAACGACCTGCAATGAGGTTTAGTGTCCATTGATGGTCAAGTTATATTTAGGATTTAAGCTTTGTATGTGAAAGCAGCAATGTATGATGAAGGTTGCGAAATGTGTGATTGATTCTGTGATAATGAACGAGATTTAGGTATTAGGAATGTAATTAGCGATTGCAGGCTAGGTTCTGAGTTCACAGATATGTTTGCATGACTGAGTTAAGCTTTAATTAGTTTTATTCACGTTGAAAGGAATCGTATCTATAATTAGAAAATTCATGCTCCAATACAATTGATTCCAGTTGTAAGGTGGGAAAAAGAGGAAGTCAGTTTCGAATGGACAACTAGTCATATTAAACTTATACTGTCACTTACGGGATATCATCCGTGATTGTTCATTATTTTGAGCTCCCGATATAAGAGGGTAGATAGATTTGTCTGCTCTTAATAATTAATTTTCCATCCACCCGCATTCTACAGTCAACCCGCGATCATGGCGCTTGCAACAGCGCCGAATTATCGGGAGCTCAAAATACTGAAAAATCGCGGAAGATATCCCGTAAGTGACAGTATAAGTTTAGTTGTAAACCGTGAAAGCTTAAAACAGTAATCATATTAATTTTATTTCCTTGTTTTGTCGTTCGAAAGTGCATTTTCGAACGTTTGATTTTGAGTTTGAAACATAATGGTTTGACTTAAAATATTGCCTAACAAGCCAATTACAACGAAAACTTCATAATTATGATAAAAAAATCTTTCTGCATTATTCAGATCATTTTTTTTTTGAATGGCATCTCGCAGGTCAACCTATGAGGCTAGCTTCTGCTACGGGACTATCCTGTTGGTGCCTTGAGTGTAAGGCCTACAGCCAGAGGCGAAAAACTTAAACTTACACTAAGCGATAGCGCGCTAAGGGCACCCTTGTATGGACCATGCCCGGGTCGACGGCGCGTTATGTTCTCAAAGAGTGTCAGCATAATGACGGGGCCCCCCTCTAGAGGGCCAAAGCCTGCCGGGGTCGCAGGACTTATAGAATTACCGTGACCCTGGAACATAAAGGGCTATTGAAGGACACCGTGGATTTTAGTCAGTACAAGTCTGACAGTCCCTCCCGCTCTGCCCTGGGTGGGAGGACTCATTTGATGATTTTACCAGGATAAAAAAAAAGGGCACCCTTGTGTGGTACGAGCTTCGGCTTAGGGCGTCGCTGGGGAGGGCACCAAGGGCAGGCTGGATCTGAGTGACAAGATCATAATCATGTCTGAAGTTCTTTTATCTAGGGGTTTTTAAACTGCGGTCAAGACGAATTAGTCTTTGGATACAATAAAACTTAGGACATTTTTGCATGATTTTTTTATCCTTCTCGCCAAAGTCGTGTAGGTATGTAGTCACTGCATGATAGAATGCTGAACTGAAATTAAACAGTAAAATGTTTAACTACCATAAATTAACATTAACATCACATAAATTAAAAAGTAATTATAAATCAAATAGCGAATTATGTGAAATATTTAACATAGCTTAAGTTACCGTTAGTCCATATGCATTTCATTCGAACGCGCTCCCAAAATTAATAGTAGCATTTAATTCAATATTTTCGCGGCCAAAGCTGTGACAATTATTTTGAAAATGGGATTAGTTTATTTTATTAAATGTGTGGTAAATAAAATATCTGTGTTATGCTAGATGTGGTGTTTAATGCCATTGGATTTGTAAATTATTTATCATTGGAATGTTAAGTATTTTTATACAGAACACCAGTAGCGAAGGGTCAATTTTTGTAAGAGGTAAACCGGAGTATATACCCTTAATGTAATTATATTATTTGTCTATAGAATACTAAATATGCCATTTTTTAAAGGGAATCCGGTAGGAATCGAGTTGTATGGACCCTGCGCCATTGCAGAACACACTGACTTAAACTATTGGAACGATTTAAAAAAAACGTATTGATTTCAATGTCAACTCAATGAATACAAATAATTTAAGACCTTTTTTTAGAAACTTCACTTTTTATGAAACATTATTTAAGAACAATTTCGAAAAACATTCAAAGATACCTTTTATGCACTGAACAGGTAGTGAAAAGGCTCCTTCAGAAGTCAGAGACTAAAGAAGATTATATTAGAATTTTGAGAAATCCAAAGAAAATAGTTAGGTACTTTTCTTTCAGAGGAAGACTTTGTCTTTTTACATATTATGCATTCAGTGTATCATCTACAAAACAAAACAACCTTTCACTATAATCATCATCATCTGCCTAGCCTTTTCCCAACTATGTTAGGGTCGGCTTCCAGTCTAACCGGATGCAGCTGAATACCAGGTTTTTACACGGAGCGACTGCCTATCTGACCCACACAACCCAGTTAGTACTAGGTAATACGATACCCCTCGGTAAGACTGGTTGTCAGACTTTTTGGGCCACTGACTACCTGTAACGACTGTCAAAGATCACGATAATCAAGAAACAAATAACACACACAGACACATCACAGACCACACACACACACCACAGACCACAGATTACTCTACAAGACAAGGCCGAAAGTGCAAGCCAAACGAGTATTCTAAACATTACCAAACACAGAAGTCTCAACAATCTGCACAAAAGAAACCTCTGATCCAAATCGCATACCGACATACCAAAATTGTTCGCTCGCACACGTAGCTACTCCTTCGAAGATTCCCAAATCGTTTGACGACGTTTGAAAGACATTTAAATATACTTAAGAATAGTTATTGCACGCTGATTCGTATTGTATAATTATCAGTTGCTTCGGTGAAAGAAAACATCGTGAGGAAACCAGCATGCCTGAGAGATATTTTTCGACAGCACGTAAAACCAAATCAGAGGCATAAAAACTCTGCGGGACTGTTCGAAAGAGATACCGTGGCCCTGGAACACAAAGGGCAAAAAAGGAACATGGATGGGTTTTAGTCAGTACAAGTCTGACACTCCCTTCCGCTCCGCCCAGAGTGGGGGGGGGGGGGTCATTTGAAAAAAAAAAAAAAAACTCATAGAAACTCTGACACCGGGTTAGGCACTAACCACACGATAAAGAAAGAAAAAAAAGAAGCTGCTTCGCGTATACTTGTAATAGTTGCTCCAGATCCATAGAAAACCAGGGATCATACATTTGTATGGGCCACCGCGCCACTAGGCTTTCCTCTTAAAGGGGAAGTGCCAGGGTAGGCCGCGAAATTCAAATTGCCTTGTTTTTTCGCAATTAAAATAATAATAATAATAAATCGTTTATTGGACTCAATAAAATATAGCCTAATACAATATCATCTATTGGGGTCTATCGTCAAAGTAGCTTTAAGACTGCGTTCTGGGCACTTTCCATTAGCAAAATTTGCTTTCCTAATGCGTCAGGCAGCATCTCCAAACTGCGAAGTATGCAACAAAATAGAAGACGTGCAACATTTGCTGATGGAGTGCGTTAGGAACAAAAATGAAAGAGATTCATTGATTAGGGAGTTTGGTTTGAATATTTTAGATCTTGGGCTTATTTTCACTATTTTAGCGAAATCAAATGTTGCAAAAAAATTGTGTGGTCTAGTACAACAGCTTAATCAATGAATAGCTAAGTTTGCTATATAATAAATATATTATAATTTTAGTGGTGTAATAGTACTGATAAGGTACAATGGGGTTGACGTATCCATGTGGATAAAAACCCCTTATTAATATTAAGAAATAAAAAAAAACTATTAGGGTCTATGTAAAAAAAAGGCTGCAAAAATTAGCAGGTCAGTGTCAGGTTGTATGTTGATTCAAATATGATTCACGACCGTAACAAATTCGCGGACTACCCTGGCGCTTCCACCTATACCGGACATGGAATCAAAGATATTATATTTCAAATCTTCTGATAACCTCCCCATAACATCTTTACGCCCTTAAAATACGAATCACGATACCCATTTTAATAAATCGCAACGTATATAAGGAAAAATATAATGTTTTATGTTAAAAAGCCGCCAAGGAACTGGTTTTAGTCACACATGGTACTTCAGAGTAGCCGTACAAAGCGTGGGTGCTGATAATAGACCTCCGCTTGACATTTCGAAATGGTGTGCCCAGACTAAGATATTCTGATTTTAAAGGTAACTTAATAAAAGAGTATTGTGTTTGGTGACTATTGTATTCGGTTTTATGGGATTTCGGTTTGTCTTTGGTCTGTAGGAAGATTTAAAGATGTGCAAATATTATGAATGCGTAAATATTATAATTGCACTGTTGGAATTTTGACTCTTAGCGCTGAGACGCTTTTATGAGGGCATTAACTTAGGTCTCATCAATGATACTGTACATCTCATTTTATATGTAATTTATTTATCATTGGGTTTCTTCTATTGTTGGTGAAATCTGGCATAAATCTTTGGCTATTTGCATAAACGCAGCTGTGTTTTGGGTGTTATAATGCAATCCTGAGCGATTTCTAAAAAGTACCTCTGTGTTCTGCAAACCTATATGAATCTTTACAGAATGCAAGGGTATTCAAGAAGTCCGCCTATTTATTCAGCTGTTGCATTATATTAAATATCACCATAAAAGTACAGTCCATATCAAAAAGGTACAACATTATTCTAGTGTTGAGTCGTCCAATATCGATGCCACGATGACAGTAATCATAAATTCACAGTAGGTATCGATAAAATTATAATTTAGTAGTTCCGGTAACATGTGTAGGTATGTCGTCGGAACCTCTTACTGTGGAAAACTTGTATTGTCAGAAAACTGTGGGTGTAGAACATATTTGTCTAACCTTTTGACCATGATAGGAGTGTGTCCGGTTCCCATAAAAAACGAATCGATTACTTCGCTAATCATCGTTTTTTATTGGTCTTTTGATACACGTGCTCGAATATTAAATTGGTCCTTTTTCTTGCGTGAATAACTCATATTTTGTCCGATCGATATAAAATACCTGGACAGCCCTGTCTTTTGCCTTATTTCAGTCCCAAATAGATGTAAGTACATGTACGACGAGCAGAATAGAAGATGCGAGTGAATCGGTTTTTTCTAGGCAAGCGTGTTCCTCTAGGGCGCATCATCGCTTCACTTCTATTTAGTGCAAAAAATCTGCCATTTAGCATGATCACCTATGGGGCCCAAGAAAAAAAGAAGTAAACCAATAGGTCATCATCATCTGCCTAGCCTTTTCCCAACTATGTTAGGGTCGGCTTCCCGTCTAACAGGATGCAGCTGAATACCAGTATTTTATATGGAGCGACTACCTATCTGACCTACATAACCCGGTTAGGACTTGGTAATACGATACACCTTGGTAAGATTGGTTGTCAGACTTAGAATACCAATAGGTACCTCCATAAATATCTGCCTCCCATCCCGCAACCGACCGTAGGTGTAAAGCAAGACAATTAGGTTATTGTAATATCGTAGGCGACGGCAACCTGCTACAGCCTACGTACATCCAATATTTAAATATAACAGGTTTATTTTGTAAGCGGTTTCGAGAGATTCTGGTACATTCAGACTTTTTGTACCGAAAGTATGCAAATGAAAGGTTGTAGGGAGATATTTTATATTCTCTTCATTTTTGGTTCTTGTAGAAAGGCAGAACTGTTATAATTTTAGAGTCCCTCGAGTGTTTAAGAAAAATAAATCAAGAATAATCATTTTCAATCCGATCCAAAGGACCAGTTTTTAAAGTATCTTTTTAAAGTGTCTGCCTGAATATTACACTGCGAAGTATTGAAACGATAAATGCTTTTTCTGATTAATGGACCTTTTTTTTTTTTTTTTTTTAACCTGCTAAAATCATGTTCCAGGGTCACGGTAATTCCATGCGTCCCGCGACCAATAAATGGACCTTATTAGCTTTTAAAATTAAATATCCTCTTGTGAACGGCATAGAGACTTTCCTTGTGATGACAGCAATAGTACTTAGGTGGGAATTATGATTTTTAAGGAAAATAATACCTATATTAGAGAAAGTTTGAAAGTGGCGCCTGTTACAGAAAAATATAAAGGAAGTCGTCTATCTTGGTATGGACATGTATTGAGGAGGGATGAAAAGCATGTTACTAAAAAAGTAATCGATATTAATGTTGATGGATGGAGAGGAGGAGGAAGGCCACAGATGGACTGTGTGAGGACTGTAATGATGCCGTGACATCTGACAGGGGAGAATGGAAGAAGAAAACATGTTGCGCCGACCCCAAATAGAATGGGACAAGGGCAGGAAGATGAATGGAAAAGAGATAAGAGGAGCTCGTGATAACATACCGAGTTTCCTCCATGCCTCAGAAAGCACGTTAAGCCGTTGGTCCCGGTTGTGATTTGCAAATCTTTGACAGTCGTTACAGGTAGTCACTTACGGGATATCTTCCGTGATTATTCATTATTTTCAGCTCCCGATATTTCGACGCTACACGCTATTTCAAGCGCCATGATCGCGGGATGACATCCCTCGATCATGGCGCTTGCAATAAATAATGAATAATCACGGAAGATACCCCGTAAGTGACCGTATAAGTTTAGTTTTCAACCGTGAAAGCTTAAACACAGAGCTGTTCCTCTTCAAAAGCCCACCTAATTTCATGAACATGCACAAAGGTACAACAACCCACTTACTATCGTTTAACCGTCGCATCACACAACCTGTGTTGTTGCTGATTCGCCCCAAAGTTCGCGTTCACAGGCGAACAATCTTCATAATATATCAAAGTCCAAGTTATTCTGAGTTTAGTTAGCTTCGTCCAAGTTTGTCAACTTATACATAATTGTATACAGTTGGTTGGTGTGTACGTAAATACATGCATGTACATTGTCAATGGGAGTTGAGGAAGTTGGTTCGCGTATATGTATACAAGATGTAAACAGACCCTTCACATAGCCGTCAACCAAGCATTCTGTACATCAAACTAAGTAACTCTACGCAAAAAATATTGCTGGGGAACGATTTTTTATTTCGGTAGAAAATCATGTTGTACTGTAGAACTCTACTCATGTAAACCTGTGTTATTATATCATGGATTGGCAGAAACTACACATTAGACGCTATGAACAACATGAACATACATCCATACTCAATGTAACGCACTCAAAACATTGTGCTGATGGTTGAAACATTGAATAGTACGGGGGTCGTGGAGATATTTAAAGTAAAGTTATAACATTAACATTATTATAATTTTACAACGTACTTACTTTATCCATGCTTGTCACTCCTTACATTATAGTGAGATAATATCAAGCCGATATTACTAACACATATTGCCAAAAACATAATCAGAATAACACCCCATTACCAAACTTCCTGTAACGAAAACACCAATATTTTACCGCCATGTACCGCATTATAATGGAGTTTCATTACACTATAACTGTTGTAGTAATAATTAACGGCACGATTATCCGCGAAAGCTTTTAAGCATGAACACCATTATTCTGGCGGTTCATATATGCATACGGTGTGGTGTGTTGGCACAGAGTAGGTGGGGACAGAGGCTGCTTAATATTGGCCAAAATATTTTTAGTAGATGTGTGATGTCTATGGTCTAGTGTCTATCCACATAAGATGAAAACATTAGGTACGTCTGTAATCGTCGAAAGGTTAGGCAGAGTTGTATCTATAATTCTATAGTACCCTCCTTTGCGATTATTTATTTATTTGTTTGTTTAGGATCTCCAACAAAGGATGTACACAAACACGAAATAAATAATCGACGACAAAGTATCACGTAGGTGTACTCCTTCACTTACAGGAGACCACAGCATGCTTAATATAATGTATAACTAAGCTAAAAAAGATATAGTAGCATTTAAAAAATAAAATCAAAACATATTAAGGTAATAACATTAAATTGGAAAAATAAAATTTAAAATAACAAAGTCATAGTAGCAATTAAAAAATCAAAACAATCTATATACTTATAATAAATCTGTAGAGAGGTCAATTCTGTACATGAAATATATTTCCAAAATAACTATCAGGGGGTGATTAGGGATCGATACTGATGCCAAAAATGCAATCAGTAAAATTTTTGTCTGTCTGTCTGTCTGTCTGTCTGTCTGTCTGTCTGTCTGTATAACCGTTATAGAAACAAAAACTACTCGACGGATTTTAACAAAACTTGGTACAATTATTTTTCATACTCCTGAGTTGGTTATAGTATACTTTTCATCACGCTACAATCAATAGGAGCAGAGCAGTGAAGGGAAATGTTGGGAAAACGGGAGAAGTTACTCCATTTTTTAAGCTTCCGTCGCGTGTGCAACCTTAATGGTTAAAGCTACACAGAAATCATGTATGACGGAAATGTTCTCCTTAAAATTATATAAAAAATATCCCACGACAGCATATGTGTATCTTTTATGGTTGACTCACAATATCACGTGTAACTCCCGATAGCTTAGCAGTTCGAAGCTTTCTGATTATATTTGTCTACTCTTACGTTTATAACACTCTCAGTCATCCCTAATTAATAAAGTTAACATTATTAACTATTCCATAAAAAAGAATCATAGAAATCGGTATAGAAACACCAAAGTTATACATGAAATACACTAATAATATATATTTATTTTTATTTGCCTGCATCAATGCCACCTAAAAAACGATTATCTTTATCTCGAAATTCGAGAGAAGCTAAGAGAATGAGAAATAGGCGTTCTCAAGAATCGGCAGAGGAAAGAGCACATCGGTTAAACTTATTGTTATTCTTATCTCAATAAAAGTTTATAAAGATATCTTCGGATTCACTTTAAGTGATGCTGATTTTTGTATTACATTACCATCTATATAAATAAAATGGTAAACTGACTGACTGACTGGGTGATATCAACACACAGCCCAAACCGCTGGTCTTAGAGACATGAAACTTGGAGGGTGTGTTCTTTGTGAAGAGTAAGTATCCACTAAGAAAGGATTTTTGGGAATTCCATTCCATTCCACCCATAAAGGGGTAAAATAGGGGATGGAAGTTTATATCAAAGTCCGTCAGTTTTGAAGTTATTGGAGGATATAATGGAGGATATTGAAATTTTGTGTTTAGGCTGACAATTGAAAATTAATTTATACGTGTCTCAGCGGATGAAGGTAAGTAACTTTGTTTGTTCGGGTGGGATATTTTTCGACATCCACGCGGGCGAAGCCGCTGGCAGAAGCTAGTTGGTAATAAAATTAAAATAAAATTAAAGTTAACAAAGTAAAAGTAGCAATTTAGCAATTTTTATGTTTAAGTCCTATGATATAATAGGGGCAAGCATATTGCCAATATACTGCTATGGACTATTAAGTCTATCTCGAAAACGCCTTATATGATCAAGGTAAAACGTTTAAGTGACGGGACATGGGTCAGCCAACTAAAACAATGCACAGACTTTCCATTCAAATTGCGCACATTTTGTTGTTTTGAAGTTTGGTGCTCATTGAGACTGTCAACACTTGGATCTTGAGCTGGCCTAGCTAGAACAGACTTTTGATAAATTAAAAAACTTAATTCAAGTTCATATTCTAGAAATCTAGACCTTATTCCAGTTTCTTTAAAACTGTCTGTACCAAATTAGATACAATGATAAATAGAACCAAGTCTTACATCTGCACGAACCAACGTCTTTGGGCGTATAAATGTAAAATGAACGAAACTTTGTTATCCCAAGTAAACGTATTAACTTCTGCTGTACACGGCACTCTGCTGGCTACGACTGTACAATGTACATTACTTATTACATATACTGAACTACTGGGTGATATCTTGACTCTTGGCCACGGGTCATGCGACCGTGACTGTGTAAAAAACAATTGACAGAAGTCGAATGCTCTAACTAAAGCTTTCCAGGATTCATCAGGGCCGTCTTAACCATTGGCCACTCTGGGCATGTGACCAGGGTCCCGTTACACTTGGGGCCTTTTATTTCCTGCCAGTGTAGTACCGACGGTCTGTCAAAAGAAAACCTACTAAAAGACTAGCTTATGCTATTTTTACGAAGCTACTTTTATTGCTGCAACAACGGTCAAAAGAACGCCTAACCCAACTCGGATAGATTAGGTGTTCTTTTGACCGTGGAAAATTTGAGCTCACTGCACTCTTACATTCTCCATTCTCCACTAAGATATAAAGTCTCTTGCCTGTGAGTCGTTGCGACGCGTTTTTCGGAGAGACGGAACAAGAGACGCGTGCGCGTGTCGCTTGATGCGAGTCGCAACGCCCGAAGCCGTGAATGAGGTCTTACACATACTTAGCTACTGGGTGACTGCATGATATCTTATTCTACAGGAGACAAACATTATTTAGGAGTTACGCCGTACCTGAATTTGTGCCAACCGCAACATGTAATGTTCCTAATTTTCCAAGTACATTACGTAACTTACTAAATATTCATTTGGTGTGCCAAATGACGAGAATTATCTCATTCCATCTATATGAGTAAATGGTACGCTGTCACGCTCCAATAATATAATTAAGAGCTGCAATTGCAAGTGGTCAATTGCATTTCTGAAGCTTTTTTAATTTGTAGATAATCAAATCTTAATCAAAGAGTTTTCCTGTACAAAAAAAAATACTGATGAAAAATCTGGTCCTTCGAACCGCAACGAGATTTCCCCCAAAGATGGTCAGATTAAAAAAGACCCATTTTTCCCGACAGCTTAAACACCTTAAAAAGCAATCTGAGAAGATTTAATACAGTAACTAAGTAGCACGTAACCTGTTAGCACTAAGTGCTATGGCTAAAGCACAATGTAAAAGTGACCAGTAAACCAACTACACCATCATCATCTGTCCAGGCTTTTCCCAACTATGTTGGGGTCGGTTTCCAGTCCATCATCGTCATCATTTCAGCTAAAAGACGTCCACTGTTGGACATAGGCCTCCCCCAAGTGTCGCCACATTGACCATGCAACTTAATACCAGAATTTTTCATGGAAAGAGTATCTATCTAATCTCCACGACCGGACCCAGTTACTGGGAAATGCGACACTTCTCGGTTGAAAAAACCAAGAAACAAAACCAACCAATGAAATCAAACCAAGTTGACCTTGTCTGTGAAATCAAATTCAGGTGTCAGGGTCAACAAAACCACTTACAATAACACTTAGCCCGACCTGGGAATCGAACCCAGGACAACATGCTCAACAGTAGCACTTCCAGTCATTAGACCAACGTCATCATCAGCCTACAGCAGTCCACTGCTGGGCATAGGCCTCTGCAATCTCACGCCATTTAAGTCGATTCTCCGCAAGTTTCATCCACCTAGCGGCTACCAGCCATCCTGTGAAGATCGTCTCTCCACGTTCCCTGAGGGTGCCTCACGTATACCAACGAGGAAGTTGAAATACTGTATGCTATTACTAATACGTCTACTGTGGCTAAACTCCAGCCACGCGCCATTACAAGTATAAACATGGCGAAGTTTATCTTGTGCAGCATCCAATCAACGCCGGCCCAGGGGACGCGAAAATATTATAATAGTGAACCTATTGAACATAGTGCTGACACGCTTTATCCGGGATTTTGTCCGGGATTTCATATTTTACGGGATTACGGGTATAAAGTTTTGTTTAGATAGTTCAGAGTTCAAATGTGAATGTGGTGCACAATAAAAATGCTGACTGAATAGAAAAAAAAGATTGAAGTGAGTTACATTTTTAAAGCATTTCACATTTGGGAATGTTTTAATTATATGATAA
Source organism: Noctua comes (assembly GCA_963082995.1). NCBI lineage: Eukaryota > Metazoa > Arthropoda > Insecta > Lepidoptera > Noctuidae > Noctua > Noctua comes. Next base: position 3,410,291 of record OY720290.1, on the reverse strand, counting down.
TTTATTTTGACATTTTAATTTATTCTGATTCGGTTATGTATTTTATTTTTGACTTTTTAATTTAATTCAATAATGTTTCTTTTTAATGTAATGTAATTCTGTTTTTGGCTATAATTTATGTGTTTGTGTTTGTATTTTTTGTCTATTTTTGGTTTTTATATGGGTCTTGGACCTGAAATAAATGGAATTATTATATAAAGCAATGACAGCTTAGACGAGGCATTTACCCAAGGGCATCGTTTCAATGTGGGTGTATAAAGTCAGACGCACGATCAACCATTTGGTACGACTAATCGTTAGCAAAAGATTGCAAAAGCGATGATTAATAATCTTCTTCTGAATGATTTCGACACCAAAACTTGTCTTTTTACTTGTCTATTACAGGCTTGATAGCACATCTGAAATTCGCACAATAAATAGACTCGACCGTCGAGGAGCTCGTGGCTAAATAAGAACAGCCACTCGGATCAAGCCGCGCTTGCCTAGATTGATCAGTGTATGAGAATGAGATCTGAGATCGATCGATTGGCGTCCAGTCTGTATCACCATCTGCCTAGCTTTTCCTATGTTAGGGTACGGCTTCCAGTCTCACCGGATGCAGCTGAATACCAGTATCTTACATGGAGCGACTGCCTGTCTTTCCTCCACAACCCAGCTAGTACTAGGTAATACTATATCCCTTGTAAGACTGGTTGTCAGACTTATTGGAATCGCTGAATTTAAATTAAGTTTCGTGGCTAAAATACAGTAGTTTTAATTAACTCTCTTTCAAGCCCAAAACCAGTCCTTTTCACGTATCTAGACACTAATCACTAAATCAAAAGTTTCGCTTTCCCAAGCACTAATACAAGACCACTTGAATCCCGGATCCCGGGTCCCGCATCCCGCGGTACCCCACTCTATCGGCGGCCCATTGTTCGCTAGAACAGGGGCGCGCAAAAACAAAGGTTTATACAGAGTTTATACAGTATGTGAATATAATGTCCTATGACCGTAGTGACGCTTTGTTCATTAAAGTTACGTTGTCGTTGGGTCATACCTTTTTCTATAGGTTCGTTATTGGTTTAGTAGGTTAGTTATTGGCTTGTTTCGCTGGTATAATTAGGTTAATCTACATAGGTAATAAACTGCTTAATATACGGGGTTGTGGGACACCGAAGACGGTTACCACGTATTCAGTACATCATTTTGAAAAATAACACAACACAATGACAGATTTATATGTGGGGGCCACATATAAATTTTTCATCAGTAAAAAAAAAAAAACAGCTGTTCCATCCATTTTGAACGTGTAGGTATTGCACTTTTAAAGGAAACAGCAGATTTTTTTTTTAATAACCGATAAAAAATTTCGATGTGGCCACATAGAAATCTGTCACTGTGTTGTGTTGTTTAAAAAAAGAAATCTATCAGCAGGTATTATTTTATTGGTTACTTCCATCACCCTCCTGGGCTTTCCCTCAATCGGGTAAAAATAAGAAAAGTACGGTAACTATTGCAAAATAAATAACAACAGTCATTCACTAGCAAGTACTGAATTGTATTGTTTCAGTTGAGCAAACCAACGTTTACTAAACCAGTCAATCAATATATTTCCTGCTTTTCATTACCACCTTTCGTTCGCCCATTTCCTAAGTTTTATGTAAAGCACCTCGCACTATCTCATTCAACAATAGAAACAATTTGCGTAGATCTAAGGAATGTCGTCCACATCCCACATAACACTGCGAATTTACTAGTTAGCGGTGTAACGTGATTGGGCTATTGTAGTCTCAAGGCGACCGCTTTGTACAGGAGGCAAAGGGAATTGGTGTCCGGTTGTGGGATAATTGCGTAACACACCGAAAGAAGATGCAAAATGGGGAATTAAAGATCCTTCCGACACTCAGTGTGAATGCCATGCGGTGTTCCCGACCACACGATGTCCCACTTGCTGGAGTATCCGAAGTGTCCGAACACCTGCACTTTAGAAGACCTAAAAGACGCCACAGACGTTGCGATTAACGTGGTCACATACTGGGCCCAAGAAATTTAATCAAGTTGTACCATCGACACGAAAGAAGAAGAAAGCAGATGTAGTGACAAAAATTGAAAAGAGTACTTAGATGATTTGGTCATGTGGAGAAGGCGAGTGAAAGGCGACTAACAAAAGGTATTTACAAGGCTGATGTGAGTGGTAACACCGGGAAGGGACGCCCTAGAAAGACGTACACTGACCTTATTGGTGAGGGTCTTCAGAAAGGTCAGGTGTTTATTCCTCGCAACCGGCGTGCGTGTACACTCAGATGTATGAACGTGAACGAAGCAAAACGAGTATGTATGGATGCAGGTAGCGTTTTGTGATTTCGGCCTATCCCATGGGAAAAAGGCGATAGATTATGTGTTAATGTGTACCTCTAAAGTGGCAATGTCTTTCATTTTGACAGCTCAACTACATTCATTGTACTATCCCGGAAAAGAAAAAAAAATTGTCGAATAGATAACCTCCTCTTTTTGGAAGTCGGTAAAAATTACTGTTTAAATAGCGATGTAATTGGCTACAATAAGTCTACACAGATGAAAAAATAACCTAATGCTTAGTTTATAGATGCATGGATGGATGGATGCAATTGCAACGCTGCAATTAAATTAATAAATAAATAGTTCTGAAAAAACAACTGGCAGAAAATTTGTTCACAACCTGCACACTAAACTGTTGCACCGCTTGTACCACACCGTGGGCCATTCACGTTAGTGTGCGCTTTCACAAACCGTAGGCGTGATTAAACTTGTCAGTGGGAGAGATACTTTGAAAGATTAAGTGGTTTTCGGCAGTTGATTTAAGAAATATTTAGGCTGATTTGTTTATGAGATTGATTGTTAAGTCGCTGTAGTGTTTGCAAGCAAGCTTTTTGTATTCCGTCTGTGAACAAACAAGCGATATTTTATATTGTAAAACATAAAAGTCCTAAACCAAGTACTAAAAGTACTTGGTTTAGGACTGTGTTATATAAGTCTGTTTGTTATGTTTTCAAGGGAGGATCAGATCCTCAGTAATGAGGAGAACGACTTGAAAGGGGAGGATATTAGACTAGTTTTCGCTCGCGGAGTCGCCTGCGTTGAGGTGTAAATTGTCCCACGGGAACGTGTTACCGGGATAAGGGTAGTTCCCGTAGTACCACGGGAAGTTCCGGTTCTTACTACTGAACAGGTACCGGTTCTGCATGCACTGTCCTTACCCAGATTATGATCTATCCATATGCATCTTCAACGTTCGATATCCTCATTCTATTCTTCATCAATTTCCAACAGAAAGTCGTAAAAAGTTAACAGACAGACAGTAAGAGTTACTGTCGCATTTATAAATGAATCATCATCTGCCTAGCCTTTTCCCAATTATGTTGAGGTTGGCTTCAAATCTAACCGGATGCAGCTGAATATCAGTATTTTACATGGAGCGACTGCCTATCTGACCTCTATAACCCAGTTAGTACTGGGTTTTACGATATCCCTTGGTAAGACTGGTTGTCAGACTTTCGGGCCACTGACTACCTCTAACGACTGTCAAAGATCTACAAATGCCAGCCGGGACCAACGGCATAATGTGCTTTCCAATGCACGGCGAAAACATTTATAAATAACTGTGGGTCTTGAATGAATTGTGAAAGTACCATAAACCAAGTGATATAACAAAAATCTCTTCACATAAATTCTAAATGTTCATGGCCCTTCGAGTAGGTACTCATTGCGTTAGTTTGCATCAGTCTCACCAGCAATAGTGGGCCGAAATGTCAAAGTTTCAATTGCCATACCAACTACTGTATGTGGCTAAAAATATTATATTTGCATTCATGTATTTGGATAAATATAAAACGCTCTTGCCTGCAGAAAACCAAAGTAAGAATGTAAATAGTGTGATAGTTAATCAAGCAATTGATTAATTATTTGAACAATTAATAATTAATGAATAATGATTGATTGATTGATTGGTATTAGTAAGTATTTGTATATTGGTGATTAGTAATATTAGTAAATGAGTAAAGATAAGTAAATTAGTAAAATTAGATAATTAGTAAATGTTAGTAAATTAGTAATTAGTATATAAGCATTTGTTAAAAAGTAAAAACAAGAGAAAATTCAGTGTCCGCACTTGTAAACTTTTTCTCTATACCGTTTGTTCCGATCCCTCAGACAAACCGTGAAAACGGTTTTGTGGGACATAGTTTTTAAGTTAAGATTTCTGTAAACCGTGTCTTGTTAAAAAAAAAAAAGAAGCATTTTATCAAAATTGGGTACCTTTGTCCTTTTTTCGTCTATACAGGGTGGAAATATTATATATTCTTACCTTAACCGTTGCACGTACATGAAAATGGTCTTAGGAGACTATCCATAATTTTTCCTTAAATTTTGATCCCCATTCACAAATTTTCAAAAAAATTTACAGTTAGCAAGCAAAGTTTCCTTAGACCATTTTTGTGTAGCTGCAACGATTAAGGTAGTTCCCCTTACTGCGTTGAAAGTTTCCACCCTGTAAACACCTCCTACCACTGTTTGTCTCTGCTTCACCCAAAGGTTGACTAGTAGAAAATGCCGAATTAAGTCCGCCTCTGTACTTTGCGCTTGAAGTGTTAAATAAATAAATAGACTGATGCCTGTTCATTATTTTATGCACTTAAGTAAAAACACTTCTTTTGCATAAAGGGTGGTAATAGACCCTTAACATATACGAAAGGCACTTGTTCTCCCCGTCTTTGCGATCATTTTTTTGTTCTAGACCATACCTGGGCACCTTATAGTTACGGAGATATTGGGGGTCAAAGTTCCAACTTTTTCACAAGTTTTTTTTAAATACATGAGATAAGATTTTTACTTTACACACCTCCACGACCCCCGTACTATTCAATCCAGCCATCAGCACAATGCTTTGAGTGCTTTCCATCGAGTCCTACCGTAACACGTGATTTTTTACCCCAAAAAAAAAAGTGGATTCCCAGCAATAATTTTTGCGTAAAGTTACTTAGTTTGATGTACAGAATGCTTGTTTGACGGCTACGTGAAGGGTCTGTTTACACCCTGTACAATTTTCAGTATTTTAGAGATAGAAAAAGCATTGGGACCTACTACCATACTCGTTACTTCTAAGCAATTCAGCCGCCATGTGCAGCTTCAGTCCTATTCCAGATAAAAAGGACCAGACGATAATTCAGTCGTTACGATCCCATAGCTGGGATTAATAGAAAAATATAGTTCTAATAGTCGCGACCGGTAAGCCCGCGATTGGTCCTCTGGGACCAATGCTCTGGGCTTTTCTGTTGCTACTTTTTTTATAGTTTATTTTGTTATGGTAGATAGCAGTGGCGAAGCTTCCATATAACTCGATTCCTACCGGCTTCTCTTTGAAAAATGGCACAGTCAGTATCCTATAGACAAATAATATAAACACATTAAAGATATGTACTCCGGGTTACCTCTTATAAAAATTGACCCTTCGCTACTGGTAGATAGTGTTTGTGAAGGCAAACAAAACAACATATTTTTTTGTATACAATATTATTTTTTTAGTATATGCGTAACCTGAATATAGTTTGTTCAGAATAAGTAACTGAATCGATTCCAATCATTTTTAAACCATGTGATATTTTGTCCCAAAAATATTTTTAAAAAGTTACAAGTTAGACACCGAGCTACATTAAGTATCTATCGCAATAATTTAGGTACCTACTGCCAAATTATGTTTATCAATGAGCTCAAGACGACGCTGGAGGCCCGCGCGTTGCGTGGTGACCACGCTTTTGTGCGGACAACCAGGTAACAGAATAAGCTTATAACTTTGTGATTTTTCATGGTACAGTTTTGAAATTTTGTACATAGATTCTTTACATAAAAATACTCGACACGTGTTTCAGGTTTCGCATATACTAAAACTAATGTTGTATATTTTATTTTTAGTTTATCTAGAAGTTTGACTGGTCATTAGAGAGAATGGAAACACGTCAAAGTTTTAATCGATATCATTTATTTTATGCACAATGTACGTTCACACGCTAGGCAATTATAAATTTGTACAAAACGAATTAGAATATTTTTTATAAAGTTGGTAGAACTTCAGCAATTTTTTTTTTTATGGATTTTTCCTCAAATAATGCATTTAGTTAAACCTTATCTGAAGGCCTAGATAAATGACTATTACTTACAAAGCGTTTCGTAGTTCTGACATAACTTTTTACGTCTAAATAATGGGCGTGGACTTTTTCGGTAGCTTGTGTCAATTATTTTTCTTTTGTGTTATCGGTATCACTAACGTTACTTTTTGTAGGCCCTCTAATACGTCCAATACATTTTCAGGTACTTATATTTACTATTTCTTTAAATTCAGTTGTATCGGTGCCCATTCGAATGAAAATAGCAGTAACCCATTGACTTTTGTATTCCTCACTTACAAGCAATCTATTTGCATCCACAAATATTTACATAACATTAAAACAATAACTAATCAGAAATTAAGCAACCTCAAGTTACCAAATCCTAATTGGTAGTTCATTATATCACCCACTTGAAGTACATGATGGATAGAGTATGGTCGCCCACAAACATGTCACAGAATAGATAAGTCCAGAAGGTCAGCTCCATACACCGAGCGAAAACAGGCACACGACACTAGACACTTACTCGTACGGCGATCTCAAACAAATGAAAGTCGCAACGCAATGCGGTTTCTCTCACTGTAAAATAATAGTCCTTCAGACGGTTTGAAGAAGGGCTAATTTTAGCGGAGACTAGCCATTGATGAGGGAAATATTAAATAGTGTATGAATAATAAATAAATAGTGCACAAGGGTGTGCGCAAACACAGGTCCTCCCATTTCACTCAGTCTCATAGACCGATCGAAAGGCCATCAAACACGACTCGCACGGAGAAATCAGGCGCAGGACCTCACCTATACCGTATAACCTCACCAATTCTAAGCTCTAGGCTGCTACCGACTGGCTACTTTCCTAAATTCCCGAACCTTGAACCGATTTCCTGCACTTGCTAAACGTGGAGCGTGTCTATGTGTGCGTGTGGTCGCTTTTTGTATACATTATGGAGAAGACCTTCTGTGTATCTATCTACTATGTGCCACGTTCATTAATATGTGTAAATTAACCTAGTAAAGTGGTATTTAGGTTGAATACAGGGTCTGACCGGAGATATGCTCCGTGGGTCTGACGATGAAACATTGTTCAGTTTTTAGTGCGTTTAGTGATGACAGGAATAATGGAGGATGATACTATCGTATGTTTTTTGTGGTTTTATTTTATGAGGTTTGGCGATAGCTAGATGCGTAGTTTCTGATGCTTGCAAATAGAGGCCATCATTACTTTGGCAAGAATGTATGTATTTTATTTAGAGGCACATTTTTATTTTCATGGGGACTGCACACGATTTGAATATCAGAGTCCATCTTTCCGTTGTGTCTTTTGTTGTCTGCAAGAAGTTTTGAGCATTTTTAAAGTTAATTATTTATTTATGCAGGGCGAAAGTCAGTTAACCAAGCGGTAAGTGATTATCAACTAAACAATCTATACGGCACGGTTGGCGCAGACGCTGAGCGATTGAATGCTGCGCTGCGTGTCGCGGGTTCGATCCCCGTACGGAACTAGTTCCGGGTCTGTCTGTTTGTGTATGTGAGTTTAACTTGTCTTCGTGTTTATATATTGGCAACCCAAGTCCGTCTCTGTAACATAATATAATACTTGTTTACTTACGTATTCCAAATGATTATTTTGTTTACAACTTAATAAATGCTCGGTTTAGTAATTACGAGTTAGGACTAGTGTTTACATTGCTTTAATATACGTCGCTAATTCACTGTTATTCTTAGAAGTAATTAAGTAATTTAGGTAATGAATTCTGTCTGAGTTTGTACCAAGAATTGAATAACTAGGTACTTGTCAAACATTATCATGGCATTCTTAGCCTAGAACGTACTGAATAGGATGTCTGTATGAAATGATAAAGAAAACTGCCACGTTGGTCTTGTAGTCGCTATCGCGACTGCTGAGCATGAGGTCCTGGTTTGCTTAGAAGAATACAAGAAAACCCGGAAACCGGTTAATTTGGCGACACTTGGGGGAGGCCTATGTCCAGCAGTGGACGTCATTTCTGATGATGGTGACAATGAATTCAAGAAAAAAATGATGTCACTCTAAAGTGTGTTTTTTTAACTATGATATTTTATTCTTTCACCATGGGATAAATAAATTCTATCTGCAATAACACCACTAATGAGGCCTTATAAAACGAAAATAGATGAAGTTCGTTTCAGTTTCAGGATATGAATAATTGATAAGCTTTTTAATTAGGTCAGTTGGGGTAGACTGGTACCCAACCAGTGGTCGGGGACTTGTCTAGTCTTTGGGGACAATGAATAGAAAATAGACTAAAGTTTTGTTACAAAGCAAGGCTGGTGCCGAGGTTGACAGCTCAAGGTTCGTGTTTTGTTTGCGCTGTCATGTGAGTTCGGGTTTAAAAATACAAAGGAGATCATTTCGGCTCCATACATTTTGGGCCTTTTCTGAAAAAAAAAATGGTGCGTATTGCTAGAAATTTCGAGCAATAGTTAATACGGCGCAAAAGTTGTATGATTGCTCTGAACCAAGTTACACAAGTTCGATGATTCGTCATTTTCATACATTTATTGATTTCTGAAAGTGCTGGGAAACATAAAATAATGTTTGATATTGCTAGAACTAATTATCTGAAGCAATTCATTACGGATTGACTATGGATACTTTCAGAAAAGGCCCAAAAAAATTATCTCCTTTGCACTCTGTTTTTTTTTTTTTTTTTTTTTTTTTTTGTCTTTTTCATTACAATATACAGGGTGTAGCAGGACCCTTCCGCCATCAACCAAGTATTATGTACATCAAACTAAGTCCCTTTACGCAAAAATTATTGCTGGGAAACGTTTTTTTTAGGTGAAAAATCACGTTTTACGGTAAGACTCCTTGTAACGCACTCAAAACATTGTGTTGATGGATGGATTGAATAGTACAGGGTTTCGTGGAGGTGTTTAAAAATCGTACATTACAAACATGTATTAAAAAAAAAAATTGTAAAAAAATAAGAATCTAATTAGTCCGTCAGATAGATTTCAAAAAATATTGGCCACGTATTTTTTCTTTTTTCACGAAAACTAAAAAGGAAGACGATACAGTGCGTCGAAAACTCGTGTAACGTCATACTAGTTAGTAAAGTGTACTGACTTTTTACCGAAAAGTGACGTCACAGGCGCCACTCATGATCTTTGATGCGTTTTATCTTCGTAAATTTTTAGTGATTTGATAAAACAAAAAATACGTATCCAATATTTTTCGATAATCTAACTGACGGACTAAATAGAATCATATTTGTTTTTACACAGGAAACATCCCTATTATACTTAAACAATTCATACATATTTTCCTTGGTTGGCCTACCTTACCCCTATCCATCTTTGAACTTGAAGTCATGTAATTAATCACCCAAACTAACATTTGAATGTGTCAAACTCGGAAGGAGTTGTCAACATTAAAATTTATTTGAAGTTCATATTCACGACACATCCGGGCCAAAAGTCACGACAGCACGACATGATTACATTATTGTAATCTGTTAATACACTGATAGTGATACAAAAGTGACTATTTGTCTATAACACGACGACATATTATTAAGTTAAGATTTCCAATATAACTTGAGCTCGCGTTGTACGGAAAGCCTATGCAATCCAAGGTCAACTTATCCGGAAATATTTAAATATAGTGGTAATAGTATAGCTTGATAGCCTTCACCCGCGAGATTGGCCTGTAATATCCCATGGAAACATACAATCGGGATAAAAAGTATCCTATATCTAAATGTATGTCAAGGTTTACCTGTGTGCCAAATATCTTGAGCTTTTAAGGTGTGAGAGGACTTCTTTCGTATTGATGGTACGTTTTAAACTGAACAATTTCTCCATGAGCCACCATAAAAAATCAACTGTCCAGTACAAAATTTCAATACCTACACCACAGATTATATATGTATGGGACAGCTGATTTTTTTTCGCGAACTCGATGGTGGTGCGATGGAGAAAGTTGTTCAGTTTGGTGGTCTAAATCATACCCTGAAATATGACCACACCTTTCTGGCACCTGTTGTATAGTGCTGGTGTATGGGACACATTGGACTATCCAGCAAGTGAAAGAAAGACGAAAGAAAATTTATTTGGCACAAGTGCACACAATATAAAACAAAAAAACAAAAAAAAAATAAAAATAAAAATCTAAACAGAAAAATAAATTTGTGTGACACTGTATGCCTCACGGCTGCGCCAAATAGGCCCAGTTCAGCAAATACCGGACAACTAATGCCCGACGCTGATTTTCAACTGGACCTGAAATTACAATTATTTACGGTATCCATTTGTGTGTACCAAGTGGACCAAGGTCTGGTCTGGTCATTGTCTGGAAGACCCTGAAAAGGTAGCAGACAGCCAGATTCCTTTCGAATCTTAACTTACAACTATTATATGCGACAGTTTGTGAGGATGGACGGATATATGGATGGATGGATGTTTATTACTATTTCACGCTAAAACTACTGAACGGATTAGGATGCAATATGGCACACAGATAGTTTGTAACCTTGATTAATACATAGGATACTTTTTTTTTACTTTTTTTTTTTTAAGGTGTACTTTGACGCCTATTGTCTTCGTTTTTTTAGATGTTTTTATTTTCTTACTTTTAGTCTTATTTTTATCATTAGTTTAGTTCTATTTGTAGTCTGTGTAATAATGTAAATAAAAATTATGTATTATGAATATGACTTAAATATAATTATTTTTGTATACTTTTTATACCGGTAGTACGATCCGGTGGGACAATTAGGTACCGAACACAACGCGGGTGAAGCCGCGGGCACAAACTAGTTTGCAATATTAGTATGGCTGTATCCTAGTGTGTACAGTGATCGATCATTCTACTGGTGTAGTGCAACTGCTTAAAATATTGATGGATCGTTCCACAATGCATTATAATTTGTCAATGTATGGTTGTCGTTTGTTAGCCAATTATTGTTGGTGTTGAAGTACAAGAGAATCAACAAAAGGAGGGTTATGTTTGATCTGAATGTATGTGTGCCTGTTTCTTTGTTCCCTCGTAACTCCTAAACGGATGAACCGATTTTAAAAATAAATGATTAAAATGGCGGATTTTGTGGAGTTCGATTCTTTTTCTTTCAGACATGGTGAGGTATCAAAATAAAGGGTTTTGAAAGGTAATTGCAAAATTATATAAAAAGTGAAAAATAAAAAAAAAAGTCGTAGATCGTCTGCAAATGTTTCACATTACTGAAATAAAAGCTGGACATTAAAAAAAATTAATTAAAGAAAAAACTAAAAAATCCGGGACTCATTTAATTTTCATTTTTATTTTATACTAGCTGTTGCCCGCGACTTCGTTCGCGTGGAAATTTTGGTGTGCATGTGTGAGATTGGCTCGTTGGTCTAGTGGTAGCAAGCGCGACTACTAAGCGTGGGGATTGATTCCCGGAGTCGGGCAAAGTGTTAAAAAAAAAATTTGTTTATTTCATTAACATAAAGTTGTCACCCACATGATTTGGAGATCACCTTTTAAGCAAGAAGATGCTTTTGTTAGGGGGCGTCCATTAATTACGTGAGGCGATTTTTCGACCCCCTCCCCCCTTGGTGGGATGTCGTGAGATTTGGGTTGACCCCCTCATCTCCCTCCTAATCTCACGTGAGACTCAATTAAACCCGGTTATATCTGCCGAAACCCCCCTCTCTCCCTCGTGAGATTGGGTGATAATGGGCGCGACCCCTTAGGTGACTCCGCTCTTCCACTTAACATTAAAATATGCAAATGAAAAAATACTATGAATAATAGTGTTATTGGGTTATCCCATCAGGAATTTCTCAGTAGCAGCCACGGAATCTGGATTTGTGCCCGGTTGATGGCAATAGGCTCACCCCCTATTACATGGGACTTCAATAAAACTGGCGAAATGTGTGTGTACGATTAGGTACACGTCTGCCCAACCCTTCGGAGCTTTAAGGCGTGATGTTATGTTTTGTGTGAGAACTGACTGCCAGATCAAAAGGTGATATGACTACAAACGGCGTCCTTTTGGGTGCTGTAATTCTGGGCGGCAGAGGTCCGAAACAAAATTAAATGGCGTTGAGGCAACGATATGGCTTTAAAAATCGGTGTATTTTGGCGCTATACAACTATTTTTCAAAGTGAACCTTGTTGGGCACTTTTTATTCTATTACCATTCTGTATACAACATTAAATGACTTTTTGCGAGAGCCCTTAGTCCTCCATAAGTCGGCCCTCTCGCAAAATCCGTTCTTAGCGAACGTCTACAACTATAAACTACCTCACTGCCAAATATTAAGTTTGTAGCACAAAAAGTTAAGGACTTTCATCCAAACTTGTGAGAGCCCTTAGGCGTCCTTAATCCGACCCTATCGCAAAATCCGTTCTAAACAAACGTCTACTAACTATAAACTACCTTCCTGCCAAATTTCAAATTTGTAGCACAAAAAATGAAGGATTTCCATACAAACTTGCGAGAGCCCTTAGATCTCTTTAATCCGGCCCTGTCGCAAAATCCGTTCTTAGCGGACGTCTACTAACTATTAACTACCTTCCTGCCAAATTTCAAGTTTATACGTCAAGCGGTTTTCGATATTTCGTGATGAGTGGGTTTGCCATTTATACTTTCATCCGCTATTTAACTCCCTTAGGGGTTGAATTTCGAAAAACACTGAAACACGTAGTTTTTAATTTTTAACCAGAATGGTAACCACCAATTTTTATGGTTTAATCTACAAAAATGATGATTTTCCATACAAACTTCCATCCCCTATTTAACTCCCTTAGGGGTTGAATTTGGAAAAACACTGAAACACGTGGTTTTTAATTTTTCCCCATAATGATAAACACCAATTTTCATGGTTTAAACTACAAAAATGACGATTTTCTATACAAACTTTCGTCCCCTATTTAACTCCCTTAGGGGTTGAATTTCGAAAAACACTGAAACACGTAGTTTTTAATTTTTAACCAGAATGGTAACCACCAATTTTTATGGTTTAATCTACAAAAATGATGATTTTCCATACAAACTTTCATCCCCTATTTAACTCCCTTAGGGGTTGAATTTGGAAAAACACTGAAACACGTGATTGTTAACCAGAATGATAAGCACCAATTTTCATGGTTTAAACTACAAAAATGACGATTTTCTATACAAACTTTCGTCCCCTATTTAACTCCCTTGGGGGATGAATTTGGAAAAACACTGAAACACGTGGTTTTTAATTTTTAACCAGAATGGTAACCACCAATTTTTATGGCTTAAACTCCAAAAATGACGATTTTCCATACAAACTGTCATCCCCTATTTAACTCCCTTAGGGGTTGAATTTCGGAAAATACTCAAACACGTGGTTTTTAATTTTTCACCAGGATGGTAACCACCAATTTTTATGGTTTAAACTACAAAAATGACGATTTTCCATACAAACTTTCATCCCCTATTTAACTCCCTTAGGGGTTGAATTTTGAAAAATCCTTCCTTATTCCTTGTCTACATTATAAAGGAAACCTCTGTGCAAAATTTCAGCTTTCTAGGTCCAAGGGTTTGGGCTGGGCGTTGATGAGTCAGTCAGTCAGTCAGTCAGTCAGTCAGTCAGTCAGTCAGGACTTCTCTTTTTATTTATATAGATTGAAATGATTTCGCCTTCTTCCAACTTTTATTTAATTTAAATTAGCTTATTTTTTGATTTTCTTTTTTTTTTCGGATTTTTCAGGTTTTTTTTTATTTCTTAAGTACTTACCTACATAATGAACTAAATGTTTTCAAAAATAGGAAAAGGGAAAATTCTAAGTAGTTCATTAACTTGATAACTCTAAATAAGCTAACTGCGTTTCATTAGCAAATCATTAGTTAGTACATTGCGCAGTACAAGTGATGCGAATGCAAGTGCTAACCGCTTGTAACACTCAATGTATACATAATTGTAGCTCTCTAATTAATTGTGTAAACAGGTGTTTGTACATACAATCAGCTTCAGTTGATTAAATGTTGTGTAACTGTATGATAGTGAAATGGTGTTGAAGAGCAATGAGTAGCGGGAATACAATGGGTGTAAAAGTATCCTTAGCGAAGCCGAAAGGCGCTTGTTCTACCCGTCATTGCGTTTTTTTTGTTCCAGTCTATACCTGGGAACCTTCTTAGTTATGGAGATATTGGGGGCAAAGTTCCAACTTTTTCACAAGATTTTTTTTAAATACATGTTTTTAATGTAAGATTGTTACTTTGCACACCTCCACGACCCCCGTACTATTCAATGCATCCATTTTTTAATTCATTCATTTGATTTTTCACCCCAAATAAAGAAGTCGTTTCCCAGCAATAATTTTTGCGTAGAGTTACTCAGATTGATGTACAGAATGCTTGGTTGACGGCTTCATGAAGGGTGCGTTTACACCCTGTATATGGTAGATTATGATTTTATTATTAAACCATCGTCTTGAGAACTTCCAAATTTTAAATTTTGGCGCGGTCATCATTCTCTTGCCCTTATCGCAATTTATTTGGGGGCAGCGCAGCATGACTTCCTCTCTATTACTCGTCATCTCATCAGACACCTCCTTTCTTGCCATATCATCCTTCACACAGTCCATCCATCGTTTCTTTGGTCTTCTTTTACTCATACGCTGTAGAGCTCAGCAAAACGTTGGAAACCGAGCTTTTGTTTAGACATTCAGTTAGTGTCCCTGTGTTAGTTTTTACTGACATACGGGGTGGAAGGTACACCGACGTGAAAACGGTTACCACGAATTCAGTAGGTACAGCATTCTGAGCTAACATAGAAATTTTTCATCGTTTATTTAAAAAAAATCAGCTGTTCCATACATTTTGACCGTGTAGGTTGTACTTTTACACAGAGGGGGCTCCGGACAGGTCTTTAAAGAGGAAATGGTGCCTCCTCTCATGTGCGGATGGTGACCACCGGGGTGGTGTTAGTGTGGTAAAAATCCCACACTCCCCGGTCTTATCCCCAAAGACCGGTCGCCTTTTGAAGGTTTCACCCCGATAAAAAAAAAATAAAAAAAAAGGTATTGCACTTTTGTAAGAAACAACTTATTTGGGGGGGGGGGGGGGGCAGAATGATGTAATGAATACGTGGTAACCGTTTTCGCGTCGGTGTCCTTTCCACCAGTAAACATTCATAAGCTTTTCTTCTCCTTTATTTATTTTCATACAAAACTTATTCATTTTTAAGTATTTCTTAAAATAAAAACAAGTTAAAAAAACATTTAAAAATATAAAAAATTGTAGTCCACCGGTATCGGGAACAGGGTCCAAGCTACCGGCGGTCAGGGCTCCAGAGAGAGGAACCTCCTAACATTACGTACGAGCCGTGTCCAGGAGTACCGCTTTCTGAATCAAGCCCTTGATCCAGCTGCCTAACGAGAGCCTCCTCAGGTATTGGTCGAGGCTCTTGGCAATAAAGCCAAGGGCTGATACAACTATCGGCACAATGGTCGCTGAGTCCACATCCCACATGTCGACAACCTCGTGAGCCAAGTCAAAATAAGCTTTATTATTATGAAAGGGAGCGAGTCACATTGATTCAACAATCTAATCGAACCCATAACTTCAAGACTGTCACCCGATTACCAATCAGCCACCATAAATCACTCCAAATCCATTCTGACAGTTTACCTGTGATAACCTTACACTATAGTACGTATAAAATGTAAAACTACGAGCGCATACTTCCGTCAACCGAGGCAATGCGCGTGGGCAGCTGACGTCACACCGTGACGAAACGGAGAGAAAACTTGCGGGTAGGGTTACCATAGGATTTGTTTAAGCATATCTAGCTTAATGGCCCTCAGCCCGGAATTTGTAAGGTCTTGTTTTATTAGTCCGGACTTTGCCTTCTTTGAAGAAGGAGGAGCTCGTGGCTTATAACAGCCGCTCAGGTTAAACCTCGCTTGCCTAGGTTGGTCCGTGGATGGGTGACCACCCATTACATACCGAGTGTTGTCCGTGCCTCGGTAAAAACCGTTGGTCCCGGCTGTCATTTGTAGATCTTTGACAGTCGTTACAGGTAGTCAGTGGCCCGAAAGTCTGACAACTAGTCTTACCAAGGGGTATCGTATTACCCAGTACTAACTGGTTCGTGGAGGTCAGATAGGCAGTCGCTCCATGTAAAATACTAGTATTCAGCTGCATCCGGTTAGACTGCAAGCCGACCTCAACATAGTTGTGAAAGGCTAGGCAGATGATGATGAGTTTTCCTTTATAAAGAGTTTTTTTGTGAAAAAAATAATTACATACTTACGTGTTACTGGCCACCAGCGCTGTTGCTGAGCATGAGGTTCTGAGTTTGATTGTTAGGTTGGGCAAAGTGATATTGGGTGTTTCCTTTAAGAATTCCTCAGTAGCAGCCACGGAATCTAGAGTTGATCCCGTTTGATGGCAATAGGATCGCCTCCTATTACATGGGACTTAAACATAACTGGCAAAATGAGGGTGTACTATTATACACACACACGGTACACCTCTGCCTAACCTTTCGGAGATTACAAGGCATGATTGTATTTTACTTTGTATTTAAAGAAACAACAATTTGTTAATTGACGACGGGAAAAAAAAAAAAAAAAATTGTTGCAAATATCCGTATTTTTGTTAGGTTTTTTTCACAAACTTTGAAATGGTAACCCTACCCAAGTGTGTCATTAAAACACGTGAATGAATGGGATTGGAATGTTCCTGCTGTAATGTATGGGTGCATATTGGGTGGTTTCATTTCAATATTGATACGAACTGGTTTTTTTTACATATAGGTACATTAAAATCGATTGGACTGATATAGGGATCGGCTCTTTTAGATCGGCTGTGTGTACAAGGTGTGAGATTAATGGCCGTTTTCATTAATACTAAGTGACAACGCCTAACGCATAGGAATTCCGTACTCTCGGCGCTTAGGCGAGTGTTGAAGTTCAACGAATTCGTTTAATAGGGTTCCGTACTCGAAGGGTAGCCAACGGGACCCTATAACTAAGCCTACGCTGTCCGTCCGTCCGTCCGGCCGCCGTCTGTCTGTCAGCGGGCTGCATCCCATGATGCGTAATAGATAGCAGCGGCGAAGTGATTTGAAAAGAGTAACTATGGAGTTTCTTGCCGGTTCTTCTCCATAGGAAACGACCAACCCGAACCGTGCACGTTTTTGTCGACGTTTTATAAGTGCCCATGAGGCCTATGTGAAATAAAAAATTTTGATTTTGATTTTGAAGGTTCCATACAACTCGATTTTTACCGGATTCCCTTTGAAAAATGGCACACTCTGTATTCTATAGACAAATAATACAATCACATTAAAGACATTTACTCCGGCTATTTCATATTAATATAATGTAATGAAGTAAACTAACAAAATACATTATTAATTAAAAACTATAAAAAAATCCAAAACAAAAACAAAACCGGCTTTCCTCTTAAAAAAACTGACCCTTCGCTACTGATAGGTTAGTAGTAAGTTAGTAGTTGAAATTTGTATTTCTAATGCCGCTATAACAACAATTAGTAAGAATCAATTAAAAATTAAAGGGGGCTCCCCTACTACGATGGTTCGGAACCCTTCATTCGCGAGTCCGACTCGCACTTGACCGCTTTTTTTAGTAGGTATCGTTGGTGTTGTCTAGTGTAGTTTTAAAGAAAGCAAGCATGAAATGAAACATTGCACGATTATTTTAAATTAAAATATTCGGGATTTTTTTTAGTAGCCCCAACTTGCCCACTGGTGGGCAAGTCCCCCAAGTCCTTCGCGGTACGCGTCCAGGTCGTGTCGCCAGTTTCGAGCCGCAGTCATGTCAGCTTTTTCGAATCACGGGGACCTTTCGAGGATTTCAAAATTTTGTAATGAAAATAATACTATCGTATTTTGAAATATTATTATACTAGCTTATGACCGCGGCTTCGCCCGCTTGGAGTTCGCTAATTGTCTCACGGGATCATACTGCGGGGATAAAAAGTATCCTATGTGCTAATTCAGGTTATAAACTACCTGTGTGCTAAATTTCATCCAAGTCTGTTTAGGAGTTTTTGCGTGAAAGAGTGACAAATATCCATCCATCCATCCTCACATACTTTTGTATTTATAATATTAGTAAGAAATGTTTTAATGAAAAAAAAAAAAAATCGGTTGTCTGTCAAGTCGGTTTACTGACGATAGTTGAACGTGACAACGTCATAAGAAAATACCTTTAGAATGGTTGATTTTTCAAAAAATGAATGTGCGTTGAGCAATTGTTTTATCAAACGCCTCAGAGCGAGGTAACGCCGCACACGTCATGTTTTTTCGTGCGTGCAGCCGGCTCCATAGAATTATAAGACGTTGTCACGTCAAAAATCTTTATGTTATTTTCAGTACCTAGTCGGTTCGTCTGCAGATTAGGGCGTTCAAATGAGCCATTGTAGTTGAGATGAGCTCATATGGCAGCAGTTGCGACATTCAATTTGCATACAAAATGACAGCTCATTTTGCACCACCTAGTCTTTCTTCACGAAGAATGCATCTATTCATTTTAAGCTATGTGTGGCAATCATTCAGGTTGACGTCGAGATGGTAAGACCACGTCCAATAGATATCTGCTATACTCAATTTTTAATACATTTATTACATTCGTGAACTTTGGTGGTAGGTTTACATTTACGAGACAATCATGATTCTTGTGGACCATGGGCACAGCAAAATAGAAGAGAGGAAAAATACTAGACAACAGTAGCGAAGGGTCAATTTTTGTAAGAGGTAAGCCGGAGTACATATCTTTAATGTGATTATATTATTTGTCCATAGAATACTGACTTTGCCATTTTTCAAAGGGAAGCCGGTAGGAATCGAGTTGTATGGAACCTTCGCCACTGCTTGACAATATACCGTAGTTAACTTTGGTAAATCGACGTCTCGTAAGTCCGCGGATGCGTGACCACCCATGACTTACCTAGTTTCCTTCGTGTCTCGGAAAACATGTTAAGCCACTGGGACCAATGGCTGTCATTTGTAAATCTTTGACAGTCGTTACAGGTCAGTCAGTGGCCCGAAAGTCTGACAACCAGTCTTACTAAGTGGTATCGTGTTACCTAGTACTAACTGGATTGTGGAGGTCGGATAGGAAGTCGCTCCTTGTAAAATACTGGTATTCAGCTGCATCCGGTTAGACTGGAAGCCGACCCCAACATAGTTGGAAAAAGGCTAAGCAGATGACTAGGTAGATATTTATTTCATTGCATGAGGTGCAGCTTTTTCACAAAGAGCTACTATTTTGTCAAACAAGGACAGACAAACTCAAACTCAAACTCAAAGCATTTATTTCAATTAGACCATCACAGGCACTTTTGAATGTCAAAAAAACAAAACCACTAGTGCGTAACCACTATTTAAGTCAGAATAAATAGCTCCTCTCTATTAGAAGTCGGGTCATGGTAATTATTATTAGGTTTCTCGTTTTTAATTTTGTTTTTTTGTTAAAATATGTATTAGTTTATTTTATTTGTATATTATCATTATAAGTGCTTAAATAAGTTTTCGAAAGCAAGAAGTTATTTTTTATGTATTTGTTTTGTACCCTATCACAATGTTTTCTTATTTAACCCAAAGGATGACTGGTAGAGAATGCCTTGTGGCATTAAGTACGCCTATGTACCACTATTGTCATCATCATCATCATCATTTCAGCCAAAAGACGTCCACTGCTGGACATAGGCCTCCCCCAGTGTTGCCACATTGACCGGTCCCGTGCGACTCGCATCCAGCGGAACCCTGCAACCTTCACCAGGTCATCGGTCCACCTAGTGGGAGGCCTTCCTACGCAACGTCTTCCGGTTCGCGGTCGCCACTCCAGAACTTTTCGGCCCCATCGGCCATCCGTTCTGCGAGCAATGTGTCCTGCCCACTGCCACTTAAGTGCACCACTAATTGTACATGAAATTTAAATAAATAAATAAAAAAAAGCGAAGCTACAGTCACAGACAAAAGTTATCTTACACGGCTACAATACATACATAGTCCTCTCAGAACCATTTCAATACATACATAAATATCAGTAGCCTGTATTCCTTACTAGTCAGGGAGCATACCCCGAAACGGTACAAAGCATTCCTTGAAGTACTCAACACAGACACAGTATGCGCGCCCTGATAAGTACAGGGTGTGGTTTTACAGATGTCACTGCGGGAGTAAGATATCCTTTAAAATAATGTAAATAAAATACTGCTTCGTTGGTCTAGTGGTCGCGACCGCGCCTGCTGAGCATAAGGTCCCGGGTTCGATTCCCGGGTCGGGTAAATTGTTATTGGGTTGTTCCATGAGGAATTTGTCAGTAGTAGCAACGGAGTCTGGACTTTGGCTTTAAAAGTTAGTACAGTTGCTAAAATGGTATTTATTAAATACACACACGCTGTATATAAGTGTCTTGCTACTAGCTATCCGGTTCTGCATACGTATTTATAGACATAACGGAGCATGAAGACACAATTATCATATGCAAATAAATATATCAGTATACATAATAATGTACTAGCTAATGCTCGCGGCTTCGCCCCCGTGGAGTTAGGTTATTGTCCCACGGGATCGTACTACCGAGACAAAAAGTATCCGATATGTTAATCCAGGTGATAAACTATCTGTGTGCCAAATTTCATGCAAATCCGTTCAGTAGTTTTTGCGTGAAAGAGTAGCAAACATCCATCCATACATCCTGACAAACTTTCGCATTTATCGTAGTAGTAAGAGATAAGATGTATCGTTTAGCAATATCGCCGGCACGATTGGTTTTATTTTAATGTAGATACGTCCGGTTTCTAACTTGTTGACTGGCTAATAATTTATCATGGTATGAGCAGATGAGCAGTATACAGGGTGTAAACAAACCCTTCACATGGCCGTCAACCAAGTATTCTGTACATCACACTAAGTAACTTTACGCAAAATTTATTGCTGGGATTCGTCTTTTTTTTTGGGGTGAAAAATCACTTTTTACGGTAGGACTCGATGGAAACCACACAAAAATCTTACATTAAAAACATGTATTTAAAAAAACCTTGTGAAAAAGTTGGAACTTTGACCCCCAATATCTCCGTAACTAGAAGGTTCCCAGGTATGGTCTAGAACAAAAAAATGATCGCAAAGGCGGGGAAAACAAGTGCCTTTCGTATATGTTAAGGGTCTATTTACACCCTTTATTTATATACTTATAGTTTGTGCTAATCAAGTACGCGAGACAAACGTACCGGGCCTTTCTTCTGGTAAGTGCAGAAATTAGCTAAAACATTTTCGTAAGATGAAGAAATTTTTCCTGCCATAAATTAATTAATTTAAGATTTATTTATTTAACAGTTTATGTACACACTAAAATACAGAAAAGAAGAAAGGAACAGAAAATAGTACAAAGGTGATGCTTATTTCTAAAGAAATCTCTTCCAGCATACCTGCGAAAGGAGATACTAAAAAAAAGAGATGTAGACAGTGTGTAAAAGAAGAAGAGAAAATGGAATACATAAAACGTAAAACAGAACTATTAAAACATAATAATATAAGAATATACATACATACTTATAAATACAAACACAAAACATAACAATACTGTAGATACAATAAAATAAGTAACTATGACGAAATGGATAGATAATGTTCTTTCACTCTTCTTTTGAAAACTGCAACAGTTTGGCAGTCCCTAATGTCAGGCGGAAGTGAATTCCACAACCGCACGGCGTGTACAGTGAAGGAATAGGAGTAGAAGTCATGATTTGTAAACGAATCTTCAAACAAGAGTGGTGATTACTAAAATTCCTTTATGTATTTTTTATTACTAGTTGATAAATTGTTCAGCCCCCAATCGACAAAATGACAGATTGTGTCGACACAATGACAGATTTCTTTGCACTATCTGTCATTTTGTCGATTCTTCCGTCAAAGAAATCCTTGTCTACGGTGGTCATGCTACGGGGGCAGGGATGCAATGCAAACACCTAAAGCTACCCGAAACTGTAAAATTTTCCTAATCAACCTTGAACCTAATGCTTTAGTGATAAAGTTGAAAATCTATTAAAGAAATTTGACAGATTGTGGTAGCTTGGTGTGCTGGCGTCTCTACGTACAATGGCTGGTCCTTCGAGAAGAAGTAAATTAAAAAGCTTCTTGTGTTTTTGTAAACGTGGGCAATAGTTTAGGGGCGTGTAGTACTCATGAAAATAAGCAACTTTTACTATGGGACCGACCATGAAATCGCGAAAAAAATATCAGCTGCACCACACATTATTGGTCACGTAGCTCGAAAAAATATAGGCAACAGTAGATTTTTTAAATCATATTTCATAGTTAGCCCCTTAGTAAGAGTTGCTCATATTTATGAGTACTTTACTGCCTTAAAGTATTGCCCACGTTTAACCAAACACCCTGTATATGCTCATCCAAATATCATCATTCTCTTGCCCTTATCCCAATTTATTTGAGGCCGGCACAGCCTTTCTTCTTCTTCAATACTGCTCTATTACTCGTCATCACATCAGACACCTCTTTTCTTGCCATACCATCCTTCACACGGACCATCCATCGTTTCTTTAGTCTTCCTCTACTCTTATACCCATCTACAATCATACTTCAAACCATTCCTCACGATATTTTGTTTTGAGTATGAATGTGGATGGCTTATCCATGAAAGATTATACTATTTATGAACTACCATTGTAGACCCGGGAATTGAAAGATTAGACCTAGATTTAGGTCTACTCTTCCAATTTTAAATTTCTAGTCTGTTACAAAAGAATAAAATGTCATCGCTTTGTGTTGATTTCAAACAGACTGCATATAAATCTAGTAGCTATTATGACTTTCCAATGTTAGCCTTAAAATAACCAGGTTATAAAATTAGTATAACAATAATATCCAAATTCTAGAACAAGTAAAACAATAAAAGCTACAACCATAATAATAAAATTTCACAAACAAATAAACATCACTACGCTACCCGCTACCCGTGAGAAAGTGTTGCCCCATCAATCAAATACTTATCGATTGAACTAGAAATCGTGATTCGTAGACGTATCGATGTAAAAGCGTTAATTTACGACTACAAAAGCATGAGGTCTTTCGGTTGGACAAAGCGTTTTTGCAGTTTTGCATCAGTATCCATCTTTAGCAGTGAGATTTGTGCCCGGTTGATGGAAATAGGGTCGCCCCTTTTACATGGGACTTAAACATAATTGGCGAAATGTAAGTGTTCAACAGATACACTTCTGCCTGCAACCTTTCGTGAAAACACGCACGTTGTTATGTTGAACAAACTCAATAAACAAACATCGCAACTCGTGAGAAAGTGCTGTCCCATCAATCAATTACTTATCGATTGAACCAGAAATCGTGATTCGCATACATATCGACATAAAGCGTTAATTTACATGTCAACGGGTCGTCGTGTGTAATTATTAATGATTATAAAGCCTCCTACGCACACGTACAATGGCTGCGGGCGTCAAGCCTACGCGAACTGTGAATGGGCAACGGCGGGCGATCAATGAAACCAGTGTGTTGTACAATCGATTGTTGTTATCGGTGTTGGAATCGATTGTAGTTATCGATACGGGAATCGATTTGTTTCTTGTGTATTTGAGAGTGATATATGGTTATCATAGGGCTGGGGATTTGATGAATGGCGCTTAATTGAATTGATGGTGATTTATAGATTTATCGGTATGCTGGTTCATGAAAGCTGGCTAAAATATTAACAATATGATTTAAGTAACATGGAAACAAGGTAGACTGAGTACCTTTATTTTGATCTAGTGTTCGTTCGTGGCTTCGCTCGTGTTACAGTCGAAAATTATCCTACAGTAACTTAGGAAAAATAGGTAAGTATAGCTTTTATCACTTGGGGATAATGTAATACACCTACCACTGTTTGTCTCTGCATCACCCAAAGGTTGACTGGTAGAGAATGCCTATGGCATTAAGTCCGCCATTGTACTTTTGTGCTTGAAGTGTAAATAAATAAATAAATAAATAATGTAGCTTCCCATTAGTTTACGATTTTTTGGAATTGGATCAGTATTTCCAAAGATTACCCCCTTCATCTAAACATTACCTTTCTTGTATTATTGTAGATTATATATGTGATATTATTTTACATACGATTACAGACATACTAAGTAAGATGGATACAAGATTGACGGAATACCTATGTTTCGAATACTCAATAAACTAATAGAGAGTTTGTAGGTTCTGTTCATTGATATACATATAAATTCCTGCATTATAAACATCGATAAATCTATTATTTAAATAAACATCTGAAAAGAATGCAGTAAGTGTAACTAAATATTCCAGATAAGAAGCAATTAATTTCGAATATATTTTAACTAATTCACGGCACTGAAAACATTCACCAATATTAAATATGCATTAAAACTCACTAAAAATTGACAGCACCCGATTTGTATAGATCGACTCTCGATAACATTTTATCGATAATTTAACATCACTATTAAGCTGAATATCAAACGGATTACCATAACCTAGTGTTGTAATCTCGAATTTTACGTTCGGTTGGTATCGCAGTGAATTTTTTAGTCCCATTGACAATAAAAAGTCGTAATAAAAAAGTAATAAAGATGTATAAAGCTTTGGCTGTTAGTGACAGAGGTATAAAGGTAAAATGCTAAATAGGACAGACCATAAACGTTATGAATATATTACAAGCAAACTCTTTGAATTTATGAACTTAGTAACATTCCGGACCTTAGGACCAGAATTATGTAATTATTTTTTTAAAAAGATAATATAAAAAAAAAAAACTAATGCTGACATTTTATTCTGCCAAAAAGGAGTATGAGTCAAAGCGAACTTTATTAGTAATTAGTGTGTGTGGTCAACAAGTTATAATTAGCAGATCATTGATTGCTATTCGCGGTTGCCTCACTTATATGAATCAAATGTTTTTAATTACTAGCTCTCATCAAAGGAACCTTTGAAGTCGCGGCTTCAATGTGATTTACAGTGGCTGTACAATCAAGGATCTGAATTAAAACTATTTTAACTAGTGAGATTGGTCAGAATCACCGACCAATCTCACTATTTACTGTACTATGTGGGTACTTTTTTCGTATTTATATCTACTCGTACTGAAGCTGCCGCGTTGGTGTAGTGGTCGCAAGCGTGACTGGTGAGTACGAGGTCTGGGGTTCGATTCCCAGGTCGGACAAAGTGTTGTTAAGTTTTCCATATGGTATATCTCGGTAGCAGCCACGGAGTCTGGATTTATGCCCGGTTGACGGCAATAGGCTCTCCCCCTATTACATGGCACTTGTGAAATGTGGGTGTATTATTTGGTACACTTCTGTTTAAGCCTTCGGGGATTACAGGTGTGATGTTATGTGTCTAAGTGTATTTAAGATAGACTTCACTATGGAACCAAAGCTTCAACTTATTAGCCTTGCAATAAGCAAAGTTGAACCTATTTACTGTCAATCCTCATTCGACATCCCACGACATAGACGCTCAGATTTGGACATCCTAGGTCACCAAAGTTCTCAGAAATCTAGACCGAAGTCGCAAATTTCAACGTAAAAGGTGTTGACTAATTGACTGTACCATTGATCACTTTTGATATTAATCACATAAATAATGTCTAGACCTCTAATTTAAGATCTTTATCAATTGTGGGATCAGCCTTGAGAATTTGGCGCGATAGATTAGTTGAATTGCTATGTTTGAGTTTGATTCCTTCCTGTTGCCATTTTGTCTCTTGCTAGTAACCTATTGTTCAATCTTTTACAAATAAAGGGTGTAAATAGACCCTTAACATAAACGAAAGGCACTTGTTCTCCCCGTCTTTGCGATAATTTTTTGTTCTAGACCATACCTGGGAACCTTCTAGTTACGGAGATATTGGCAACTTTTTCACAAGTTTTTTTTTTTAAATACATGTTTTTAATGTTAGATTTTTACTTTACACACCTCCACGACCCCCGTACTATTGAATCCATCCATCAGCACAATGCTTTGAGTGCTTTCCATCGAGTCCTACCTTAAAACGTGATGTTCACCCAAAAAAAAAGTCGATTCCCAGCAATAATTTGTTACTTAGTTTGATGTACAGAATGCTTGGTTGACGGCTATGTGAAGGGTCTGTTTACACCTGTATATAGATGACGTGTATCATCATTATCATCATTCTCTAGCTCTTATCCCAATTTATTTGCGGTCGGCGCAGCATGTCCTCTTCTTCCATACTTCTCTATTACTCGTCATCTCAGCAGTCACCTCCTTTCTTGCCATATCATCCTTCACACAGTCCATCCATCGTTTCTTTGGTCTTCCTCTACTCTTATACCATCCACATTTATACTCAAAACTTTCCTCACGACATTTTCTTCAATCCTCTGCAATATGCCTTGTGTGTATCGTTAGCAAAATGTTGGTTTTAAAGAATTATAAATGCTCCACGCATTGAGCTCATCGCATCTTCTTTTATATTAAATCATCTACATAAAATCAAAAATCAATTGATAGTTAATTCATTCCTTGTCTGTATTTATTTCTCCTGTTGTATTCATCATAGCATGCTTAGCCTTTTTCCAACTGGGTTCGGCCTTCAGACCGGATGCAACTAAATACCAGTATTTTACATGGAGCGACTGCCTATCTGACCTTTACAATACAGTTAGTACTGGGTAATCCCATGGTAAGACTGGTTGTCAGACTTTCGGGCCACCGACTGTCAAATGTCTACAATTAACAACCGCGTCAACGGCTTAAGGAGCTTTCCGAGGCACGGAGGAATCTCGGTATGTAATGGGTGGTCGCCCATCTACGGACCAACCTTAGCATAGCCCGAGCGGCTAAGACTAGTTGTATTGTTGCAATAATGTGAAATACCTCAGGTATAGCACAGATTTTTTATTTCCTTGATTCTTAATAAAAAAGACCAAACAACGATAAAAAATCGAAGACAATTCTAAATACCTACTTAATTATAATTAATTTGAATACAAAACTCGCTCCACGACTGCAGAAACAAAGAAAACGAAACAGATGTTTTAGCAGACAAAAAGCATTTTAAAACCAGTTTTGAGTTCATTAAGTTTATGCAAAATTACTTCCATGTTTGGTTTAGTCTACATTCGATTGCCTTCTAATAGAGAATGTATTGCTTAACTAATTTAAATAAATTGTGGGATATTTGTTATAATAATTATGTATTTTTTGAGAATGCGGATTTGTTGATAAGTGGTAGCGGGTAGAGTGTAGCGGAGCGATAAGCGATCGTGCCTAAGTGCTGTCTGATTTGCCAGCTTGAATCTCATTGTAATAGTGCGTGGATATGATTATTTAATTTAAGAATTAAAAAATTATCTTCCTATCCTACATCACATTGTCAAATGTATAAGTCGCATGTAATTGGGAGCAAGCCTATTGCACAAATCCAGACTCCATGGCTGCTACTGAGAAATTCTTGATGGACAAACCCAATAACAATTTGCTCGACTCGAGAATCGAACCCAGGACCTCATACATGAGTCGCGATTGCGACCAATATACCAACGAGGCAGTCAGTTTTAATATTTATATTAACAATTTGATCTTCAATACCACCCGCTTGCGCCTATCACTGCGACCCATACAATTCACCGTTGCCTCCAAACAGAAACACGACCGTTCTGTCATTGTTGTCGCCCACACAGGCGTGGGCGAACGCGGCCCGCGAGTGGCGGAGTGGCCCACGAGTGAGCCAGCACCTTTACTTTCCAATTTTAGATGCTATATCATGTATAATGAGTTGGTCGCTTTGTTGCTATGAATAATGAGGTAAGTGGCGGTGTGACGACTGGTTATTCGGCTTCTAAGTATTTTTTGGGGATTTTTAAATTAACCTATCAACTTATATCAAGCTTCCCAAGACGATTTGTGAAGATAAAGAATCTGTGTGTATATTTTTGGACTTATTAATGTCCAAAACTGCTCCAACGTAATGTCCAAGACTGCCTCAATGGTCTAGTGGTCGCAGGCGCAACTGCAGAGTAACAGGTCCTGAGCTCGATTCCTGGGTCGTGCAAAGTGTTATCGGGAACTTCTCAGTAGCAGCCACGGAGATTTGCGCCCGGTTGATGGCAATAGGCTCGCCACCTATTACGTGGGACCTTAGCATGAAAGCTGAAGTGTGGATATTAAGGTACACCTGTGCCTAATCCTTCGAGGATTCCAGGCGTGATGTTATATTATGTACTTTATCATAATCTTCATCACTTGGTAGAAATACTATGGCCACTTGGTACCAGGAGCTCATGACTACGACAGAGTTACATCGAACTTAGGTACATATCTATTTCCACTACTCTTATATCATGTACTGATACATCATTCATGCCACGTACTAATCATTGCCGTTAGCTTATTACTACAAGCAATTGTATGTGCTTGCCCATTTATCTTCGATACAAGGCAATGTATTGAACAGGGATCTATCTGCTATCAATAAGGGGTTGGAGTATGAAGCCGAGATATAGAGCGCTAGAAGAAAAATGTAGCTCGACTTGCAAGTTCGACACGTTACCAGTGTGTTTCATAAAAACTTAAGTCAATTTCGAGGCTGTAAAATAATAATTACTGCCTCTTTAGTCTAGTGGTCGCAAGCGCGATTGCTGAGCATGAAGTCCTAAGTTCGATTCCCCGGTCGGACAAAGTGGTATTAGGTTTTTCCATCAGGAATTTCTGAGTAGCAGCCATAGAGTCTGGATTATTTTGTGACCGGTTGACTAACTATTTGCTTCACAGAAAAATACTATACTTCTACGCTTTGATCAGTGATGTGAATGTGGTGCTGTTAACTGATTCAGATGAATCTTCCCATCTCAAATCGTTTAACAACATTATTTTTTTAAAAGTTAAAAATTTTTTGAAGAAGTGATGATCAGCGTGACATAAAAGCACTTTTTGTAAGAACATACATTAAACCTTCTCGACTTAAATGGCTGTGAATAGACACACTGTCGGCGCCTCACATATGCGTGGATAACCGCGGGGAGGGCGCGGGGCTCGGGGTACCGAACCCGGCTGCGCGAGCGCCGCAGCGCGCCCTACCAAACACTGAGCTCACAGACTACCACTACGGGAGTACACTACCACTAGAGCCACTACGGGCATTTCTTTGTACGGTCTTCACATCTTGATTTATATTAGTTATGGCATTACACCTATAAAATACAGTCCACTAGTTTAGTTTCTATTATAAAGTCCCAACCGAGTCTATTCACACACTGTAAGCCTTGTCTTATTCATACTCATAAGCAGGTGCATATATGCGAATCAATCGTCCTGTCACATTGTAAACTGCACGCCGTAGAAGGAATGCCGACGTGTACTGAGATCAAGTTTTCTATAATTCTTTAACTTTTTTGCTTCAAAACCAAAGAAAAGTTTCCCAAGTATGCGTTTGTGTTAATATGCATTTAATCAATTAATGTTGGCTGTGGGACCGGTGGACTGGTTCAAAGAACATTAGCATCTGTCTAGGTCTCATGTGGATGGTTTCTTTCGTTTAGATCAGTGGTTCCTAACCTTTTCGATCTTGTCACCCCAAGACTTGGCTAGAGAATCTGATTGACCCCTCTCGCTCTCCCTCATGTTACCAATGAACACAAAACAAAACAACACACATAAATACAAATTGACTGTCTACGTAGAGCATCTGGATAAATGTTTTGTCTTTGACTTTTGAGTAAAACTCTGATTCTTTTTGTGTTCTCTGCTTTTCCAAAAACAATCCTATTTCTTCACAAAGCTCATAAACTCTGTTTATACGTTACCATTATTTATTTATTTTTATATATTACCAGCTTATTACCCCCGCAGAATACCAGTTTTACCCCCGCAGGGGTAATTACCCCCAGGTTAGGAACCGTGGGTTTAGATTTTAGACCGTTATTTCCACATGCTTTATTTATACTTCGTGACGGTTGGCGCAGTAGCTGAGCGACCGGCTGCTACACTGCGTCTCGCGGGTTCGATTCCCGCACGAAACAAACAACGGGTTTGGCTGTAAGTAATAGTACACCCATATGTTGCCCAGTTATTTTTAAGTCCCATGTAATAGGGGGCTAGCCTATTGCCACCAACCGGGTACTAATCCAGACTCAGTGGCGGCTACTGTGAAATTCCTATGGAAAACCAAATAGCATTTTGCCCGACCCGGGAATCGAACCCAGGACCTCATGCTCAGCAGTCGCTTGCGACCACTCGAGCAACGAGGCCGTCAACGAACGACAATTCGCGAAGAAAAACAAAACAATAAAATCAGTAATGTTAATGTTAAGAGTCTGATTTCCTCGGAATGTGGAACCCTTTGGGCGCATTATGTCCAATTCGCAAAATGTCCAATTCTCAAATTGTCGAATTCTCAAATTGTCCAATTCTCAAATTGTAACGATGGCACTTTTTAACATTACTTCGGAATACGTTAGATGACAACTTAGATAAAGTCCCAATCGTTGTCACGTGAGCTTTTGACTGGAATAAATGTTTTTATGAATCGATAGAAAAGCTATAAAACTGATCACTTTGAATTTTAAAACGTATCGAATGGACTAGTTAGAAATGTGTTGTTTTGTGGCCATTTTATAAAGTGCAGCGCTATTTGGAAACAGCTGTGTAAATATTGCTACAAAATACAGTGCTATCGATTTATGTGATTTCAATTGAAACTGTTGTTTTAAAAGAGTGATTATGTAGATGGGTGTAAGAGTAGAGGAAGACCAAAGAGACGATGAATGGACAATGACTGAATGAAGGATGATGTACCAGAAAGCCTTTCTTGCCCTAGTTACTACCAATCTTACCACCAGTTGTAATACCGGTAATTTTGATTACCCTTCCTACTACTCCAGTATTAGGTTGTAAGGAGGGAAAAAATAAATAGCCCGTGTTACTATAATAATAAAGTTAGTTGTGTCGAAACCACTGACATACATTTAAAATAAAATAACTCAATTTTACATAATAATACACAATTCCTTACGTACTAACACACAATTTCCAATGTCAATGTAATAATAATCTAAATGTTCAATTGATAACTTAAATCTACGTTGAAAACAAAAGAAACAGCCATTTTATCAACATCTAATTTTGTGGATATTCTTCTTCAGTGCCTGTCTCATATTGTCCAAAAAGGTAATCCAGGCAATCCAGCCAATAAAATCACCAGTTTATCAGTTCTGCCCTTTTAAACGCTAGAAAACCCCTAAATGCCATAAAATTGCCAGCAAATCGTTTTATTTCACAGTATAAACAAGCCAAACCGTGATGAAATAAAACCTTATATAAACACAGAACCGTCACAAACAATAATTTCAGAGAACACAAATGATGATTTATAACAAAATAAAAATATAGGTATCGAATCAACCTCTCGTTAGGCGGCCTACGGGCCGAAGAATCGTTGGAATCGATCGCAAAAACTATCGCGAGCCAATCGATAAACGAACGACAGTCAATGACCTAGGGGACGTGGGAATCTCGCTCGAGTGACATTACTGGCGGCATTGTCCGACTTTTTGGCTTCGGCTGAAGGCTGAGACGAATGTCGTACTCTCTGGGGTGTAAACAGGGCGTAATAGGGATGTTTCCTGTGTAAAAAAAATTTGATTCTGTTAATCCGTCAGTTAGATTATCGAAAAATATTGGATACGTATTTTTTGTTTTATCAAATCAATAAAAATTGACGAAGATAAAACGCATCAAAGATCATGAGTGGGGGCCTGTGACGTCACTTTTCGGTAAAAAGTCAGTTCACTTTACTTATAAGTATGACGTCACACGAGTTTTCGACGCACTGCATCGTCTTCATTTTTAGTTTTCGTGAAAAAAGAAAAAATACGTGTCCAATATTTTTTGGAAATCTATCTGACGGACTAATTAGATTTTTTCAAGAAACATCCCTATTTTGTGTTACTAGCTACGTATTAAGTGGCAGTATTAGGACAATTAAAATCAAATTATCGTATTACCCAGTTACTATAAATCAAATTCGTGATCCAAGGCAGAGTGAACAAAAAAACTTTATGGAACATGCTTCACGTCTTACAACCATAAAATCAAAATCAAAACAAAGCATTTATTTCAAGTAGGCCAGTTACAGGCACTTTTGAACTGTCGAAACAAAGACAACAATGAAATGTAGCTACAGTCCCAGTCACAAGGCAAAAAGTACAGTAGTGTGAAAGTACTGTAGTTGCCCATTCCCTGGCGTAGATCTCTATGGAGAAGGAAAACATCGTGAGGAATGTTTGTTCTATTCTGTTATTGTTGGTTTTGGCTGTTTTTGGGGAAGCAATGTTTTAATAATATTGGTTAGTCGGTTTTGGTTATAAAATATTTATTTGTTTTGATTAGAAAATATTTCACAATTCTTATTCAGAATTCGGGTGAGGAAAGATGAGCTAGAAATAGCAGTGATAACCTAGTGGTGTGACTGTCGTACTGCCAAGTCAGAGATCCCGAGTTGGAACCCAAAATGCGCACCTCTGATTTACGTTCGTATTGTATAATTATCACTTGCTTCCGTGAAGGAAAACATCGTGAGGAAACCAGCATGCCTGAGAGATATTTCTCAACGGCATGTAGAGCCAAGACAGATGCCCATGGGCGGCATAAAACTCTGACACCAGGTTAGGCACTAACCACACGAAGAAAGAAAGAATCCTAAAGTAATTGTTCAGGTTTTTGTGTTATTAAGGACCATTTTGACCTAAAAACTGTGAGTCGGGTGAGTTATCGTGGGTACTCCATGTGGCTCGATCATTCCGAATCTGTGAGTCATCTCTGTTGTTGATTTGTGCACGACATCGAAAAGGAGGTGCTATAGATGTGTTCAGTATTGTGTACTGAATAACCTGTTGAATACAGAATACACTTGTATTTATATTGTCAGTAGTAATGACGTTTAAAAAATTGAAGATGTTTGAGCCGGTTTGTATCTAGGTACAGGGATTTCCATAAACAAGTAGCTGAAGTTCTTCTGATTTTGCTCAGTGTGGAGTTCATTTGATATTTTCAAAGAAAGAAAGACTCGATTGGTAATCCCGTAAAAATTAGTTGTCCTTGTGATTTTTATCATGGTTCAGAAATCAGAAATCATTTATTTGCCAATAATGTAGGTATACAGATATGATGGTATTTCCATGAGAGTCCCGATACATTTCGCCATTCGGCATGCAAAATTATTTAACATAAAACATTCAGTAAACAAAAAAATAAACATAAAGAAACATTTAACAAACAAAAAAAAGCATTTCATTCACTAAGCAGCATTAACTACTGACATTATTAAAAATGCTCATATTAACACATTCGGAATTTACAATAATATGAATTAAAAAAAAAATATTTATAATGGTTTCTCCTGCCCTTATCCCAATTTATTTGAGTTCGGTGCAGCAGCCCGTTCTTCCGTATCTTAACTGCTTTCTTGTCAGTTGTCACCTGTCTAACGTTATCATCTTTCACATGATCCATCTATCGTATCTTTGAACCTTCATTACTCTTATAGCCATCCACATTCATACTCAGAACTGATCTCACAACATGTTCCTATAGCAGATAGAACTCTGGCCTTTGCACTCAAATTATAAAGGGTGTAAATAGACGCTTAACATAGCAGAAAGGCACTTGTTCTCCCCGTCTTTGCGATCAAGTTTTTGTGTTAGACCATACCTGGGAACCTTCTAGTTACGGAGATATTGTTGGTCAAAGTTCCAACCTTTTAACAAGTTTAAAAAAAAAATACAAGTTTAATGTAAGATTTTTACTTTACACACCTCCAGGACCCCTTACTATTCAATCCATCTATCAGCACAATGTTTTGAGTGCTTTCCATCGAGTCCTACCGTAAAACGTGATTTTTCACCCAAAAAAAAAAGTCGATTCCCAGCAATAATTTTTGCGTAAAGTTACTTAGTTTGATGTACAGAATGCTTGGTTGACGGCTATGTGAAGGGTCTCTTTACACCCTGTATTATGTTTTTCACTAGCATGTTCATACTTTTAATGCCATCTGTCTAAAAGCTGACCTGCATTACTAAGGTACCACCCGTGGTGTAAACAGGCCGGTTCTCATTGCAATTCTGTGAAGCGCCATTGTTTTAGAGCTTCGTAACCATGTGGTGTCAAAACCGGATACATAATATGGGTTTTTGGGTTTCACGAAGACATTATGGAAAAGTTATCACGCCTGTGCCACCTGTGGCGTTAATAAGACTATAAAGATTCGTAAATCAAAAGCTTTTATATCTATTTGATGTGAGATTCTCAAGAAAGTTCGGTAAAAAGTATTTCGGTAAGAGCATCGAAAATGAATTTGGAGTCACACAATAGTGATCCGACAGAGAACCAGAGTTGTCGACATAGCTCACAGAATAAGTAAGCTGAAGTGGCACTGAGCCGGCCATATTAGCCGTAGAACCGATAATCGTTGGGGTAGACGTGTTCTTGAGTGGAGACCGCGAATCGGCAAGCGTAAGGTGGGACGCCCTCAGTCGCGGTGGAGCGACGATCTTCTCAGGGTGGCTGATAGCAACTGGATGAGAGTTGCCGAGAATCGAGTTGTGTGGCGTGCGATTGAAGAGGCCTACGTCCAGCAGTGGACTGTTCTAGGCTGATGATGATGACACAATTCACTTAAAATGTTCAATATTAAACATCAACGCTGTCATATTTATTTGCATACCTACTGAAACAGCCATTAAGAGACAAACGGAATCAGTCAGGCCTATGTCCAGCAGTGGACGTCTTTCGGCTGAAATGATAATGATGATGATGAATCAGTCACGGACCAACATCAAAGTTATGCTACTCTAAAATAATAATAAAGCAGTTTCCCACGTGTACAGCAATAAAATAAAAGTTATTATTAATAAAACAATAGTTTATTGTCGGTGTGTAGGCTGAAAACGTCGTGTTTTGGTGCAAGTGTGCAACGTTCCGCCATTACTTTTGGTGATGGAAAACATATTGTGTTTGAATAACTAATGTTTATTTTATGCCTGTTGTTATATTCAACTGAATATTATTGTGATTTTTTAGTGTAACTATTTGAAAGATTCGAATAAATAGTTTTATAGACTCAACAGACTAGTTCTATTCTGGTAGCACATTTTTTCCGACATAATTAGAGACTCAGGATACGACGCCAACACTATAATATAAGGTGTAACTATTCATACACGAAATATTTTCAGGGAATCATCTAACGGCTGTAACGAAGCCATTTCAAGGGATTATTTTTTTTTATCTGAGTATATTTTTATGAAAAATTAATAATTTTAAAATTACTTGACCCACAAAATAAATACTAGCACCTTATTTTTGAACATCCATTACGCTAGTTTACTACGCCAACTACGTCGTTTTTACCTACTGTCATTGCTAGAATATAGGAGTAAAGGTTTTATGCAAAAAGTCTTAAAAAATTATAGAATTATAATAATTTCGTAAAAAAAACACTCAGATAATTTTTTGTTGCTATGGCGACTTTATGACTTATAGAAGTTACTCTTAAAATCTTTCGTGTATGAAAAGATAGACCTAAATAGATAAAGTTATTGTATAACTAAATATTATTTAGGTATAAATAACTTAACTACTAAAAAACTTCACAAGAGCAAAATAAGCAAATAATTTCATAGCAAATATTTCATCAACAATGCAATTTAATTTGACAAAACTAACTATGAAACAATTGACTATTTACCTTTTAAATACAGAAGCTGTTTTCAACATAAACAATTACTAAATTCAATCGAGCGCACACAATTTTTATTTGATTACAAAACAATTGAATCGGAACGAGAATCACTCGATTAATTCGAGTAAACTCGTTCACATCGATAAGTTTCGTAACTGTGTGACTTTATGTTATTTTTCTTATGGGAAAGTAGTGAAATTTGAATTTTAACGATGACTGGAGTCTTTTAAATAACGTTGTGTCGCGAAGGTTTGATAAAGGTACACGTACGACGAATGATTAAAAACCAGTATAAGCTGATCTCTCATCGTAATGGAAGCTCATTCAAAGTGAGGTTAAGTTACACTGACTGATATACGTCGTGAGTACTTACCTATCTTGTTTTACCGAATACCGATGACTTTCCATTTAAATCGATTTAATGTAAACGGTTAAAAAAGTAGCTGATTTAATTTACGAAAATGTTTAATCATGAGAAAACTATTTTAGTTATTCGTTGAATTCGTTACAGCTGATCATTGGCGGATTATGTATTTTAAATATGAACTTTTAATAGTGCTTTGCAGTAGCGAAGGGTCAATTTTTATAAGAAGTAAGCCGGAGTACATATCTTTAATGTGATTATATTATTTGTCTATAGAATACTGACCGTGCCATTTTTCAAGTTGAATCCGGTGGGAATCGAGTTGTATGAAACCTTCGCTACTGGTGCTTTGTAATATTTAATTGTTATTTCATAAACCCTGACCTTGACGGCTTCAATATTCTAGTGGTCGCAAGGGCGACTGCTGAGCATGAGGTCCTGGGTTCTATTCCCAGGTCGGGTAAGTGTTATTGGATTTTTCCATCAGGAATTACTTAGTAGCAGCCACGGAGTCTAGATTTGTGCCCAGTTGATGGCAATAGGCTCGCCCCCTATCTAACAGACCGCAATCAACAACAAGGCTTCGTTAGTGTAAAAAGATGCACTTAGTATTTTCCAACTAGCATATATTCACTTGCGTGGAGTTCAGTTATTGTCCCACGGGATCGTACTACTGGTATAAAAATTATCCCATGTGTTAATCCAAATTCTAAACGATCTGTGCACCAAACTGCATCCAAATCCATTCAGTAGTTTTTGCGGGAAAGATTAACAAAAATCCATCATCAACATTCGCATTCCAGTACATAATAGTAGTAATATCTTCTTTCTTCTTCGTGTGGTTAGTGCCTAACCAGCCCCCGTAGCGTGACCACCGTAGACAAGGATTTCTTTGACGGTAGAATCGACAAAATGACAGATAGTGCAAAGAAATCTGTCATTGTGTCGAATGACAGATTTCTTTGCACTACGGGGGCTGGTGTCAGAGCTTTTATGCCACCCTTCGGCCTTAGACTCAGCTTTACGCCGACGGACGCCGTCGAGAAAAATATCTGTCAGGCATGCTGGTTTGGTCTCCTCACGATGTTTTCCTTCACCGAAGCAAGTGATGATTAAACAATACGCACATAAATCCGAAAAATCAGAGGTGCGTGTCTTAGGTTCGAACTCGAGACCTATGACTTGGCAGTCGGACGGTCACACCACTAGGCTGTCACTGCTGATTAGTAGCTCCCAGAAAAGTACAACGATTTTAATATCGCGCTTTTGCTAATGTCGACTAAAAAGGTAGTTTTAAGTAACAATCTTATCAAACTTTGTAATTCTTTCTTCTCCTTTTTTTAGGAAAACACACACACGCACTAGGAATTTCTCCTGTATCGTGGGTGCGTTTACAGATATTTAACATACACAAACAGCCAGACCCGGAACAAGTACCTGTACCTGTAGGCCATACAAATAATAGTTCCATCCGGGAACCGAACGACACGCAGCGCAGCAGCCAATCGCTCAGCCACTGCGCCAACCGTGCCGTCAAAAGCAATCAATTCATCAAAAGCAATCTTTAAAATATTTCGCACCGGTGCAATATATTTATAAACCTTCCTCTTGAATCATTCTATCTATTACTGAAAACCGCATCAAAATCCGTTGCGTAGTTTTAAAGATCTAAGCATACATAGGGACAGACAGACAGCGGGAGGCGACCTGAGAGGAGGCTGATTGAAATGTCTTGAAATCGGTTAAAAAACTAAAAAGATACAGGATGAACCTACCTGTGAAAAGTAAACACTTCAACCAATTTTATTACGATCTAACCTTAATTATTTAATTTAATATCGATAAACAATTAATTAGGAGCGGCATATCGATTATCTGAAGGGGAATCGCTTAATTAATGTCAATTAGATCGTACCTGAGATAATGCCGGTAATGGGGACCACATGCAAATCAGTTCGGATTCGGAAACCACTTTTAGGTCGAAATTGGGTCATTCTAACCTTCCATATTTATGTCAAACGGGTTTTGGATACTGTTTTTGGGCGTAAAATGGGATATTTCCGACATTCCGATCGTTCAATATTACCTACCTCTGCCTTTTGCTTTGAAAGTGACTCAAAGGCTGTTTGACTTTTGCAATGACAAAATTTCAATGAAAGAAAATAAAAAATTTAATCGAAAAATAAAGTTCAAGAGCTCTTGAACTATATTTTTCCATACCATTTTTTTTGGTCAGTGGGTCGTCTGTTTTTTTTTTTGTTTTTTTCCGGATGGCAAATCATGAAATCCCCCACTCTGGGCGGAGCGGAAGGGAGTGTCAGACTTGTACTAACTAAAACCCATCCGTGTTCCTTCTTTGCCCTTTGTGTTCCAGGGCCACGGTATCTCATTCTTTCATTAAAATAAAAACATTGAATTCTTCCATCTGATTAGCTAAACTTGTTTACGAGATACTAATTAAGCAATCACACGTAACTGGCGACCTGCCCTGCCCCCACTTTGCTCAGGTGTCATCTACTAGAGCTTATTATTGACATAATATACATGCAAATAAACCTTCCGGAATGAATTCTCTAGATTGTCGTGAAAACCGCATTTTAATAAAAGCGCCAAGGTAGACCGCGGAATTCATTTTTTTCTTACGATTTTTTGCTTTTTGCAGCTCAGCGTCCCATTTTATGTTGAATAAAATATGATTCGCGATGATGATTTCGTCAACCCAGCGCGATTTTACCTTGGCCATCATTCGTTCAAAACCTTACTCCATCGGCCATCTCCACGGCCACATGCCCAGCTCAACTCTACTTTATGCATATCGCCCTGTACAGTTCGAAATAACTGGAGGTCACACAGAAAGACACGAGGAGCATAAGCATAATCAGCCTATAATGTTCCCACTGCTGGGACACCGGCGTCTTCTCTATGAGAGGGAATGGGCTATAATCCACCACGCGGGCCCAGTGCGGGTTGGTAGATGTCATTTGTCTTCGAATTTTTGTTTCTAAGACATGACGGTCTCCGCGAGATGTTTTCCTTCACAGTTTTGAGAGCAGTGGTGATTTTTTAAATTTAATTTTATTGTTTTTTATTTGGGACAAAAAACAGTTATACGATACAATATTAATAATTAGCTTAGGTATAATAGTAAACAAACGCATAACCCACACTATTGTCCACGGATTCATATAGATTTTAAAAGAAATAAGGAAACGGACGTATGCAGAAAGGGACAGTAAGAAAATAAAAATAAACCGGAAGGGTCACACCAACCAACTCTAGACAGCGGTTCCCGTCCAGATTTAGTTTGTTGTAGTCACCAATCAGATCACAACGCAGCATCAGCAAGAAGCAGTCATCGTTAAGGATGACGGGAAAGTAATTCATAACCCATCAAGTGATGAAATAAATTACGCAAAGTAATGCGCCTGCCTGGGTTCAAACCCACGACTTACTGCTCGTAAGTCGGGGCCGCTAAATATTCGTTAATTAACAATTTCTGTAATAAAGCCCAAAACAAATACTCACACTAGGGATGTTTCCTGAAAAAATCTAATTAGTCCGTCAGATAGATTTCCAAAAAATATTGGACACGTATTTTTTCTTTTTTCACAAAACTAAAAATGAAGACGTGACGTCATACTTGTAAGTCAAGTGTACTGACTTTTTACCGAAAAGTGACGTCTCACGCCCCACTCATGTACTTTTTTTTTCTTTTCTTTTTTTGTTTCTTGATGCGTTTTATCTTCGTCAATTTTTATTGATTTGATAAAACAAAAAATACGTATCCAATAACTTTCGATAATCTAACTGACGGACTGAATAGAATCATATTTTTTTACACAGGAAACATCCCTATTCTCTGAATCTTTAAAAGGAAGTCTTAAAATACAACCTCTTCCTCAATAAATACCATGTACATGGTCTGGTTATCCGGAAGCGAGTGATGTGACACAACACAACACAAGACGATAAGTATGGACCGAGCACATCACTAACTGTCACTGTGAACGGATAAGGATGGGACTGTCCTATTGTACTGTTCTGGTTTAGTTTATGGTCTTAAATAAATCCAGTTATAGCTGGTTTTTGTTGCATTGAAGTTACTTTCGTGGTGTGTAGCTATGTTTATAAATTGTTAATAGTTATCTCTTATTTGTATTTGATTAGTGTTTGAAGGGTATGGGTAAATTAGACACTTTTACAGCAGTAATAGTCAAACGGAGGTACGGTTTGACTCGAACACTAATCAAGTAGTCAGTTTTTCGATGATCCCCTTGATCATCTCCTGTCGTGTCCGACATCGCGAATAGCGAAAAATGCAGTCATGCAGTAAACAGGTCTTGGAGGTATCTAAAGTAAAGTTATAACTTTAAAAACTTATATTAAAAAAAAATGTGGAAAAGTTAGATCTTTGACCACACCAATATCTCCGTAACTAGAAGGTTCCCATGTATAGTTCAGAACAAAAAAAAAATCGCAATGACGGAGAAAACAAGTGCCTTTCGGCTTCGTTATGGGTCTTTTTACACCCTTTATAATAGGGTACACCTCTAGAAAGAGGCTACTCAGAAATGATGGTCCGAATGTTGTCCCTTTGTTTTTTAAACCCCCGACGCAAAAAGAGGGGTGTTATAAGTTTGACCGCAACGTGTGTGTGCGTGTCTGTCTCTGGAACCGTAGCTCTTAAACGAGTGAACCGATTTGGATGCAGTTTTTTTATTTGAAAGCTAGTTTTTTGGTGGTGGTTCTTAGATACGTTTTATCAAAATCGGTGCAGCCATTAAATAGATATAGAGGATGAAGATGGGTATGAAAAATCAAATATTATCAAATATACCCAAGTGGGGTATCAAATGAAAGGGCGTGATGTGTATATTACAATTAGACATGTTTTATCAAAACCGGCTGAACCATTTTATTGACTTTTCAAATGTTTTTTCGCTTTTCTTTGTTGCGATGGGAGTTTTTTAAATTTAAAATTTATGTAATGTTATTCTACTACCAGAAGCATACCATAAAAATACAAAAAAAAGGAGAATACCATATTGCCAACATTCTTTTGTTTGAAGCAAACGACGAGTTTAAAAGCGCCCATGCACGGTCAGTTTTACCCGATGAATGAAGATACTTATCTCGTTACATAATACATATATGAATGTGCTTATGTAACTCAGCAGCTACATGAAAGGTATCTTGACCCTTATATCGATTTCCTTTCGAGCTAACCGGAAATTTGAATAGCGGGACCTCCTTGCTTCCATCTGTAGTAACTCCTTCACTTTGAAAACGTTGAAACCTAACGTACAGAGAACGATGGCATCAGTTTAAAGGTCCATGAAATTATGTGAGACTTGCGTGATATATTTAAAAAAATGTGGTTTTTCTATTTTGTGTAACTTGTTAAGTATGTGGAATAGGGATCTAACATTTTGGTATAAAGGGTGTAAATAGACCCTTAACATATCCGAAAGGCACTTGTTCTCCCCGTCTTTGCGATCATTTTTTTGTTCTAGACCATACCCTGGAACCTTTTAGTTACGGAAATATGGAGGGGGGTAAAAGTTCCAATTTTTTCACAACTTTTTTTTTTAATTTTCACTTTACGCACCTCCACGACCCCCGTACTATTCAATCCATCCATCAGCATAATGCTTTGAGTGCTTTCCATCGAGTCCTACCATAAAACGTGATTTTTCACCCCAAAAAAAAAAGTCGATTCCCAGCAATAATTTTTGCGTAAAGTTACTTAGTTTGATGTACAGAAGATGTTGACGGCTATGTGAAGGGTCTGTTTACACCCTTTATAGAAGAACCCGACTACAACTGTCGGGCAGTAGCCCACCAGACAACAGCACCCGTCTGGTCGGTGGATTCTCCCTTTTCTATGGGGGATGAAGAACTTTACACCCTGTTCTCCATACCCCCAGACGGACAACGGGTTGAAAACACAATCAGTTCAGGACAATCCTCTAACCGACTGGTTCCTAACCTTTTCGGTCTTGTCACGCCAAGACTTAGCTAAAGAATCTGATTTACCCCTCCCGCTCTCCCTCATGTTACCAATGAACACAAACAAAACAACACAAATAAATATATATATCTTTAACAAATAAATATATCTTTTTTTACAAAAAAATATATCTTTATCTTTATCACACATGAATACAAATTGACTGTCTACGTAGAGCATCTGGATAAATGTTTTGTCTTTGACTTTTGAGTAAAACTCTGATTCTTTTTGTGTTCTCTGGTTTTCCAAAAACAATCCTATTTCTTCACGAAGTTCATAAACTCTGTTTATACATTACCATTGTTTATTTATCTTTATATGTTACCAGGTTATTACCCCCGCAGAATACCAGTTTTACCCCCGCAGGGGTAATTACCCCCAGGTTAGGAACCGTGGCTCTAAACCAATACACAAAACACAGGTATCAAACTTCAAATATTAATTTTGGACGTGTCGACGCAACAACTGATGAACCAATTTTTTTCGTTTCATTTTCACATCCGATACAAACTGTTTTCGTGTTGAGTGTTCCAGGGATTGCGTGTCAATATACGGATCATATTTTGTATGTGTTCGAGTACATATCGTTTTTTTTTTCCACCGTGTTCCGATATGTGACAACTGACAGATGAGCGTTTTCACAGCGAGAGATGATTGTGACGAGCCTATCGAAAACACGCGAAATAGAGAAATGGGCAAATATATAGGACTGAAAGATTAACCTTAAAACTAGAACTATACAATTTGGAGTCCCACAAGGTACTATTTTGGGTCCCCTATTATTCATAGTATACATTAATGATCTCCCTAGACAGACGTTAAGCAACCAATGGTACTGTTTGCAAATGATAGCACAGTAATAATAAAAGTTTTTTTTTTTAATATTTTTTTTATTGCTTTTTTGTAAGGAATATTTAAAAATATAATTGATTTGTATAGAAATAAATAAAGGAAACAAAGGTTAATGTTAACTATTTCATGAAAATGTCATTCGATGGGGTTAAAAGAACTTAGAGGGTTGTATTGATGATTTTAATGATTATAATTTTGTAAGTCTGTGTTACGGATGCGAATCATATTTTCATCAACATACAACCTGTCACTGAGCTGCAAATTGCAAAAAAACTTAATAAAATTTTAATTTCGCGGGTCACCCTGGCGCTTTCAACTTTTTTTTTTCCCGGTTGAGACATCATCAAATGACCCCCCCCTCCCATTCTGGGCGGAGCGGAAGGGAGTGTCAGACTTGTACTGACTAAAACCCATCCATGTTCCTTCTTTGCCCTTTGTATTCCAGGGCGACGGAATCTCTTTCGAAAAGTCCCACAGCCCTGGCAGGCATCGGCCCTTGCAGACCCCTACACCGCTTCCACCTTAAAGTAACGTGACTTCTTCGTTGTTGTCTCCAATTAGTGTCTTAGAAAAATGACTGACTAGTAAATGATACCTAAAAAGTATTTTTGTGTCCCTCCCTCTACCCCCCACTTCTACTGACAAAAATCAGACGAATTGATAACCTCCTCTTTTTGGAAGTCGGTTAAAAATAATTGTGCCACAGAGGGATGAGAGCAGTAAAAGCACAGACTTATATCATAAGCCTTCGCTGTAATGCAGCTGGACGTC
Source organism: Noctua comes (assembly GCA_963082995.1). Classification (NCBI taxonomy): domain Eukaryota; kingdom Metazoa; phylum Arthropoda; class Insecta; order Lepidoptera; family Noctuidae; genus Noctua; species Noctua comes. The sequence continues at coordinate 3,366,471 of OY720290.1, read as the reverse complement.
CGAGCTGACGGGTATCCCAGGCTTCCATCACACGGCGGGCTGGAGCCTAGCTAAGGATGCCTCTGAAATAAAGAATTTTGGTTTGCTTCCAAATCGCTACTAACAAAAAAATTAAATATGACAGAGAACGTAGAAAATGACACTGTTTGTGAAGGTCTCCATAGATGTGAGTGAGTTTCGAATGTCGTTCAGTATGCAGCACACAAAATTAATCAGATTCAGATTCATTTATTTGCTTGAAATATGGTATTTTACAGATTTTACAACACACACACGGGTACACAATAGTTCAGCATATTCCGCCTACTTATTTCGGTATCTACAATGCAATCAACTACATAATAAGTCGTGAGCTCGTCTAACAAAAAGAAACAGAAGAGAGAGCTGGTTTATGTTCACAATATTGGTCTGTTTTTCTAAACAGAAGATCTTATCATTATGAGGAGGTGTCTAAAAACACGGTTACTCGTATTCTTCTCATCAAACGCTTTCATTTGATACCCATATCATGGGAATGCATGAAACTTACTCGTCCGCCATATTGGATTTAGGATGACGTCACTTAAGTAACCATGCATTGTCATCCAAACTAAACATGTGTGCAAAATGTCAGCTCAATCGGAGACCGGGAAGTAGGTCAAATTTTACTTCTAAGATTTTTCTACATAGTTAGTTGCAGCACGCATAGCATAACCACCGTATAAACGGATTTTGTCGACGGAAGAATCGACAAAATGACAGATTTCTTTTGTTGATCTGTCATTTTGTCGATTCTTCCGTCAACAAAACCCGTTTCTACGGTGATCATGCTACGCGTCTAGGTGCGGCTAATAAAAGCGTGTTAAAAAGCATTGAGATAGAGGGTCACCTTAGGGGCGGTTTTGGTCACCACACTTGCATAAGTAACTATCATGGCGAGGCGATTTTAGATAATTTATTTCCTTACTATAATATTTTCCTTCAGCTTTACGGTGGCGGCATGGATTGGTGCAATTAAAAATACTGTACCAGTCTCACTTTTCAAAATCGAGCTTTCCCTCAATTTTTATCCGCAAATGTACCTCCAAAGTCGATTTGATACCCGTGCAAGCCCTGGACGTATGAAAATAAAACAGAAAATAAACCGCATGCAGTAATATCCGCCGCTTTGAAATCTGTAACGAGTGGTCCGGACCGTCCACGGACAGACGTGGGGCACGGAATAGGTAGGAAACAGAAGGTCAGCTTCATACAAAACAGATGCACGCACACGTAGACAAGTATGTACGGTGATCTCAAACAAATGACACTCGCGGGTGCTCATTCAGTTGCTGTAGCTGTCGCGACGCTATGCTGATGTGGTATTAACATTGGTCGACACGTGTGCATCCGCATTTGTAGACAGAAGTCGTACATCAGTAGCATTAGTGACGCGAATCAAAAAAGATGGACGTTATAGATTTTACTGGCCCACGCACCATTGCGTAAAACGTGTATCAGCTTATTATTATATTTAGGACCACGACGCTTATGTATGTACGTCGTGGACAGCGCGAGTGGGAGCATGTGAGGCGGGTGATAGACATGCTGACATGCTTCTCGTCTCTGTTCATTGATTGAGATTGCCGTAGTTATGCGTCTGTATGTGCGTGCGTGAGGTTTCGGTGATTGTATGTAGCCGGCCTTCTGTACAGCTATCTACTCTGTGATCGGGACGACGCCGACGTGCAGCGTAGGATTGCGAACAAGCTTTTAATTTGATAACGTTGTATAAACGTTTTAGTGATATGAGAAATTGATGGATTACGGGGTTTATTGGAACTGTGGGCCTTTTTGTAGTGTTTTGGGGACTTAAATCGGGCAGTAGACAGTATTACATTTTGATATTGATTTGTATGGGTATTGGTAGGTTTTGAATATGAATCTTTTATACCATCGTGAGGAAAGTTAAAAGACATGAGACCTCAAAGAACCCACAATGGCCTGGCGTAGTGGATTACAGCCCATTCCTTCTCACATCACATAGAGGACCCTATGTCTTAGCAGGGGTAAGCCTTTAAGCTGATTATTGCTTCATATACACCTATAAAACTTGATTTTAATAGACTATAAAAATGTCCTATTCCTCTTTTCTTCTTTTCTGATTAATTTCGTTGCGGCACAGATAATATAATACTGCGTAGTTGCGGGATCCAAGACAGTTAATTATTTCTCTGGGACTTCGTCGAGTTTCACTTCGCCACTACTGATTCTGACATTCAGGAGTTGCAGTTGTTTGGGAATAGTGTGGCGGGCTTGTCCCATAAAAAAGGATATCAAAATATATAACAGAAAGACAAACAGAAGCTGTAATTATTGAAGGAAAGATTCAAGTTAATTAAACCTGTGTACATCATGCATTATAAAGCCGTTATGTTCTAAGCACAAGCCTTAACAAAGTCCATGGACTAAGTTATGATGTAAAGTACCTAAGTTACTTTTCAGTACCCTCACTCACGCATAAATAAGCTAGTACGTCGGCGAAGTTTAAATGAATACTAACAATGATTACCTACGAGGTATAGGTACTTTCTTTTAGTACCTAACTTACATGTTTTAGCCCCTAGTACATGTATTTATTTAATAAATGATGTAAGAAGATTGCTGTAATGTTTCTTTACTAGGGCAGGAGCTTCAAGTCATTATTTGTTTTTGAATTACTAACCTTACATTTTACCGAGATAGGTACATTTTCACTTTTTCGGTAAGTAAGTAAGACGGCTATTTGCAACTATAGTGAGTGCTTGGACAGATGAGGATTTCTGCCTTACCGCTAAAGGAATACAAGCATGATGTTTCATGTTGTCATAGTTTACTAAAACTATAAATACTTAGATACCATAGTACACTCGTTCATAGATAAATGTGTTGGACCGGTCTATCGTTAATATTTAGCTCGCAACGAAATCTAAAATCGCGAAAATCCAAAACATAAAACTACATTTCAAAAAACGCAGAAATAGTATTATGACAAAGCCTTTTTAAAATAAAGCATTTAAAAACCACCCGATTGTCCACGGCATATGTGGATTTAGTAAAGTACTTAGAAGCTACGAACGCCTGCAAAAATACTCATAGCAACATTACACACGAGAGTTTATCAGAACAAAGTTTTCGTAGGCGTTACTGGTGTAAGGGACTTAATAATTCCGTGTGTTACTGAGAAGTTTGGCTTGGTTTAGTAGTTAATAAATGTCAAAGTGATTGCGATAAACGAGTTATAATTCAAAAGAAAAAAATGGATATATTGAATTGTTGGTAGGTCTACCTTTTTCAGTTTTTTATACTTATAGTGAGCAAAACATTATTTTATGCGAGTTGAAACTCTGTAATTTATGATGATCTGTTTATATTTTAAGGTACACTATTGTACCTACAACATACGTAGGTATAATCAATAGGTTTCGCTTACGTCGATTTCATTCCCGTGGGAACATCATCATTCTCCTGCCTTTATCCCAATTCATTCGGGGTCGGTGCAGCATGTCTTCTTCTTCCATACTTCTCTATTAATCGTCATCTCATCAGACATCTCCTTTCTTGCCATGGAATTCATAACTGGGATAAAAAGATATCCTAATATATCCTAGCCCAGATCATTATCATCATCACCTGTGTTTCAGATTTCATAAATCTGTTCATTCGTTTTCGCTTAAAAATGGAATAGACATACATACAGATAGATTTACTTCGTTATAAGTATGAATTAAATAAAACAGTCTATTTAAGAAATGTAAATAACCTTTATTAAAACAAATGAATTCTAAAAGTATAAATATAGAAAACTTTAATCTTATCTTACTCTAATTTACATAGATATAATTAAACATACATAATTTTAAAACTTCAAAATTTTAATATTCAAAATTTTAGGTGTCATGAACCTACGCATTGTAATTCAAGAACGTTATCGGGTTACCACAAAGATAATGAATTCAAAAGATTATGAACTTATTTCTCAAATAAAATGTTTGAGCTAATAGGTTTATGTTATGCTAAAGTAAATAAAAAATCTAGATTTATTTTTGGTCTCATTAAAGCGATGAGATATTTTAATATTGGAGAAGGTTCTTACTTTATATTTAGAGAATTGTCTTACGTTTATCCAAAAGGTCAACGACACCCACTTTCTGTCACTACAATTATCAACATCGTCAAAAAAAAAAAGTCTAGTGATGCGACTGACTGTTGTCAGTAAGTTAAGGGCTATAACGATCAAGCTGTTTACCCATAAAATTAAAAACCATAATGGACAAATAGTGGTCCTTTTGCAAACATATCTAGAAATTAGCAAACAGTGATACAGAAATACTTATTATTAATACTAGAAACGGGATATTTACCATGTTTACTGTTTTCTATGAGTTCCCGATATTTCGGCGCTGTTGCAAGCACCATGATCACGGATAAACAGTTTGTTAATAATAATTTTAGTGACCATGATAGTTTAAAATCTTATAAACAAATACTTATCTACGCTCCAAATTGTTAATTTATTCAGTTGCTAATGATTCCCCAATAACTATAGTTACTAGCAATTAATAACGATAGTAGTGGCGAAGGTTCCATACAAACCGATTCCTACCGGCTTCCCTTTGAAAAATGGCACAGTCAGTATTCTATAGCCAATAATATTCTATACAGTAAAGATATGTACTTCGGTTTACCTCTTACAAAAATTGACCCTTCGCTACTGTACGATAGTATATATTTCACTTTCTGTCTCCTTATTTTTATCGGCTCTATGATAGCTGATAATATCCTCTTGCTTTAATAAAAACATCTTAAAAAAAATCTTAACGATAATATTAAAAAGTAAAATAAATCATTATCCGAGTACTTTCCGGACCGATCCCATATTTTGGTCCCTGCTTGATTTTAGAAAGGACTAACTTTTAAATCCATCCTAGTCCCATGCAGTTTTGTGGTGACATAAAATATTTTCTAACATAAAATGGCGACATAGTTATCACGGATTAAAATGGCGGCGAAAAGCCACTCGTTAGCAGAATATAGTTAATTGGAGATTAGCATTGAGGGATCCTTCAATGATCCTCGTAATAGAACATGGTTTTCATGTAGGTACTGAATAAGTCATAAAACAATAAAATTGACCAAATGTATGAACGTGGACGAGGTAAAAGGAGTATCTAAGGAGCGTAGCAGGTGGCGGTCTGTGGTTTCTGCCTACACTCCATGGGAAAAAGGCGTGAGTTACGCATGTAAATACAATAAAATTATGCAAAGTGGTGGTTCATAGCTAAAAGAGAAAATCACAATGCCGTCTCTGTATTTATAAATAGCGTAAAATATAATTTGAACTGTCGGTTAAATAAATTCAAATCACGCTCCATAAAAGAAAAAAAAATCATTTAAATTATTATTCTGGTAACATCGGTTAAAGAGCTATTTGTTCTAGATAAAACTTTGGGCGCGTGGCCATAATCAGAATCGCTGCCATCTTTTTTTTTCAACAGTTTTGCTAATGTTTACCAAAAACCCCAGTCAATGTCATTCAAACGCCAAAAGATACTTGTGGCACTATAATATCAATTTAGCTGGCTTAAAAAAATACTATTCCTAATTTAAATCTATCGTACACACTAACGAACACGCGGGTAAAAGGACCAAGCAGTTGTCTATGCCCATTAGCATCTAGACAGGTCTGGGAGGCTGTTCTCCTTGCAATAGGAGAAGGAGGTCGGCCAAGCCTTGAAGCCGACGCGGTCGTAGATACGCTTGGCGCACCGTACGTCATCTGCCAGGTCTTCGTTCAGGAGATCTGAAATTAGAATGAGAAGATTTGGTAATTAATCCATGCCCTTTGTCAGGCCAGAAAATGTAGATGATGTCGGACTCCGAGTAATAATGCTCTCGCACTTGCTAAAAGCTTCACTATACTGACACCTAGAAGGCTACTCAAATATTGGCTGTCTCATTGTCTGCGAATAGGACCCGCAGCTCTTATCAGTAACGCCAATTGACCATCATCAGACTGAAACAGTCAATTTTGCACATACGTGTCTCTAATCATAAGTCATGTAGCTTGATTGTTGGCTAATGTTATCAGCAGCCACGAAGATCGTTTAACCCAATCTGCCATTTGTTTAGCATCAAGACAGGCTTTTAATTGAGAGCTTGGATAGACAGCAATTGTCAAAGCAAAAAGCTTTGTTTTGCTTTGGCTTCAAAGCATTTTTATAGCGTTTGGTATTTCTATAACGACTTTCAACAACACAGTCATAATGTATGTGGTCACTTTGTCATCGCTAATAGATTTTATTCTTTTCATACCCTAAATTATAAGTTATGACTCATCATCATCATCATTTCAGCCGAAAGACGTCCACTGCTGGACATAGGCCTCCCCCAAGTGTTGCCACATTGACTGGTCCCGCTTGAAGTTATAACTGATTTGAAATAATTTTCAATAAGCCTTCCATTAAAGTCCAGTACAAAGAAACCAGATCTATGTCTGCCCATTTTCTAGATGGAAAAAAACCTAATTTGGGAAACTGAGATTGAATAAAAAAGTTTTTTATTTGAAATAAAATGGACACCAAGCAGTAACAAGTTTAGAACTTTCTTTCTTTAATATTATAATGATGAAGAATATTGAATTCTTTTAGAACTCGCCAAATAATAAACTAGGTTTGTTAGAAGGTCGAATGAAAGTTCTGAATTTGTGAGTAAAAAGGTACTAATTAAAATATGTAGCAAAAAATGGTCTGTTTGAAGATGTACTTGGTACTACCGGAACAATAGGGATTTTTTTTTACAATAAAAATTATAAACCGTAAAGTTTACGTTTCGTTTAGTAAAACCTGCCAATTATAATTACATCAGGCAATTCACTATTACACACTCACTGGAACTATTTCAGCATAAGAACCTACCAGGCCCGAAGGCACCTAAGAAGCCGATTCCTGCCGGCTTTCCTTCGAGAACAAGGCACTCTACGTAGTGTCTAGGTGTCTACTGTAGTCAAATAGTATATTACATACACATCTGCGGTATTATCACAACCTACTAATAAATGTGTTATGGATGGTATTGAGGTGGGCTGGTCGTGGTTAGACGAGGTGCCACTGTAGACCAGAGTCCTAACAGAAAAATTTAAGAGACACGGTAAGGGAGAGTTGGCAGAACAACAGCCCGGTGGATGATCGACAGGAGATTACGTATAACACCTGGATGATACTCGCATGACCAGGGAAGCATGACACGAAAGGGAGGAGACGTATACCCACTAAGGAATGCGCCTCATCAGGAGGCTTACTCGCCCAAAGGGTAATGGACAGGACTATGCTCGGAGTTTCCTTGCGTGATCGAATCAAAAATGAAGACATTCTTAAGAGATCCAAGGTTACACAGGGCACATTGCTCGCAGAATGCATGGCCGATGGGGCCGAAAAGTTCTGGAGTGGCGACCGCGATACGGAAGTCATTGCGTTAGAAGGCTCCCACAAGGGGGACCTGGTGAAGGTTGCGGGGATCCGCTGGATGCGAGACGCACGGGACCGGTCAATGTGGCTACACTTGGGGAAGGCCTATATCCAGCAGTGGACGTCTTTCGGCTGAAATGACGATGATGATGAAATTAATAATACCTTCACACTTAATATTGCAGTGTCCCCCTTTACGGCCCTTCTTACACCAATCCTTGTTGTTGATCTGCGAAAAACAAAACTAGGTATTAGTGCTGTCATAGAAATTATGTCTAAGGTCTTGGGGTAAGGAGTAAGCTACCTTCTCTGTGCCCGGGGACGTTGCAAGAGGCCATAATGCAACGATATCGGGCAGATTGGCAGCGACGGACACCTGAAATTAATTATTCTGCTGTCATGAATCCATTTGCCAAGTATTTGTTATAAGGGGTGTTGGGGTTCAAAGAAGGTAGCTTAGATTATGTATATTTAGATAAGTTACTAGGTTTAGCATTATATAAGCAGCCTATAATATTCCCACTGGTGCGAGTTTAGCATTATATAAGCAGCCTATAATATTCCCACTGGTGGGACACAGTCCTCTATTGTGTGAGGGACAGGGCCGATTTACCACGTGGGTCCTGTGCAGGGTGGTGGATGTCACATGATATTCCATTTTCTTTCACCGTTTTGTGGCGCTCGAGCCCACTGTATACATATTCCTTTGTGCCTGCGTTTGATCTAATGACTGTATAAGCTAATAAAATCAATCAAGAGAATGTGGAGACGGATGTATGGAGTGACTTAAATGAAAGAAATGAAATACAAAGAAAATAGATTTATTAAGCACATGCCACAAGTGCACACAATGTTAAACAAACCTAAATAAAATAACCCTCCTTTTGGGCTTCGCCGCAGTCGGGTAACAATAACTTAAATCTAAACACAAAAGAAAAAAAATGTGTGTCTTACGACTGCGCCAAATAGGCCCAGTTCAGCAAAATTGACAATAGACAACTTGACCGCCCGACATGGATAAAGTAAGAATGAGGAATTATGTTGCATCATTAACTCTTTTCACCCATCCATATACATTACGTTCTATGACAGCTACACCAAAACCTCATAATCATGACGCCGGTGGCCACAGCCAATCAACACGCCGCAAATAACTAGCGACATGGATAATAGCGCCAGCGGCCACCATCGTCAATATCGACGGCTAGTGATTTCAAGCGCGCATAAAAATTCCGGGATTGATATTTGGAAGTGGGTCACGGGATTTTTTGGTGTTGTTTTTTTATAGTACTAACTGGGTTGTGGAGGTCAGATAGGCCAGACGCTCCATGTAAAAAATTGGTATTCAGCTGCACCCGGTTAGACTGGAAGCGGAGCCGAATGCTTGGCAGATGATGGTGATGTTTTTTTTTACTCAATCTAGTATGGAGGGGCTTTTTCTTCTTCTTGTCGCTGGCACGACATTATAATTATTTTATTGGATCAAAACTTCCCTCTCTACCGACTGCTCATAGAGGAAAGAGAAGCGAAAGATAGCGTGTGTTGGGAAGAGAGGGAGGACTTTCCAAAGACTTGCAGAGCAAACGCTGGAGAAATAGAACTGCGTTGTAAGGCGGTGGATTCTTTTGAATGACATTAACCAAGTCACGACGCTTTAAGTCTGGGCTGCGGGACTGTTCGAAAGAGATACCGTGGCCCTGGAACACAAAGGGCAAAGAAGGAACATGGTTGGGTTTTAGTCAGTACAAGTCTGACACTCCCTTTCGCTCCGCCTAGAGTGGGGGGGGGGACATTTGATGATTTCCAATCCGAAAAAAAAAAAAAATGCTTCATGTCTGGAGTTTATTAACCTGGAGACGTACCTAAGTAACGACTGAGTTTTTCGTCTTTTACAAATATTACGATTGTCGGCCTGCATCTCTAGGATGATTAAAAATATCAATTGTAGTCGACAACAAGAGCTTGTTGAAAATAAAAATAAATAACGACCTAGTGATTACGTGAATATTTTTTAAATGACGGCACATAATCCGATAAATATACACTGAGGCGATTAAAAATGCTCTATTCAAATCTACATCAAATATTTTCATATCATAGAACCCATTCATTTTATACATACATATTATTATTTTTTTAACTAATTTTTTTTCTTAGAATCGTGATTAACTTGAAACTTATATTTGCAATGAGTAATAACAAAGTTATTGGATTTTTTAAAAGTACTTCAGAACTATATTGAAGTACTATCAAAAAATGTTTTACTATGAGTTTGTAAAAAAAATAACTTAATTAATTAAAATGAAAGCTTTGTTAAAGTAAACTTTGCCTTTTAATTATTAAAATAGTGAAGTTCAGGGTACGTAAAAACCTACGTTAGTAGTTTTTGGAAACGTTTTAATATAATTTAATTAATTAACCATTTGAAGCAATTCAGACAGTTTTATATAGAAATAAGTAAACGGGATTGTTATCACTTATTTTACTAAACCTTACATAACATAACATCACGCGTGTAGTCCCCGAAGGGTTAAGCAGAGGTGTACCTAAATAGTACACTCACATTTTGCCAGTTATGTTTATTGTGTTTTGTTTAATTTTATGAAACCTTTTTGTTAAAAATTAAATGTGAATGAAGCTGGTAACCATATTTAATCAAAACCAAAGAAATAGAGCAAAATTCAAAGAAAACGAACACATTCTGCAAAATTTTCTCCCATAAACCCAATCACCCGTCCCGGGATCCCGGCAAAAACGTCCGTTTCCCATCACTGTTGCTTCAAATAAATAAACGAATTAATTAAAAACGTGTTTGCTGACAAAATACAGGACTCTGTGGGCATGCCGTGTCGTTGCGAAAATTTGCATTTACATGGCTCGCTTTATGGATAAACGCGTAAAGGATTTTTGTCCAGGACATGACGGGCATACAGATTTGTTAATTGCGAATCAAAATGTGGATTTTTTTTGGCTGCTTACGGTTTTTCATTTTGGGAGAGGATTTTTGGATAAGGTAGAATTTGGAGGGTTATGGAATTAGATTGTTTTGAGGTTTAGAAGATTTAAAAAAATATTTCCAGAATTAATAGAAAATCAGCAGTTTGTGAATGTCAAACTTGCAATGTCGTGTTGACGCCATGTTGCATTTGAATAGTTTTCGTAGAAGTTTCATTTACTACACTTCTATATATTAAAGGATCTATGTAACTAACCTAAATCGAAACCCATATCGACATCATTAGTTAAGTGTAATTTTAACTAATTTCAAATATTCAAAATGTACACATACATAAACTCACACCTCTTTGCCATGGGGGTAAGCAGACACCACAGAACGCCACCTGCTACGATCCTTACATACTCCTTTTGCCTCGTCCACGTTCACACATCTGGCTGTTTGCGAGTACTACGCACCTGACCTTTCTGAAGAACCTCACCAATAAGGTCAATGTATGCCCTTCTAGGGCGTCCCCTCCCGGCGTTGCCACTCACGTCTGCCTTGTATATGTTACAGTCAAAACTGTTAATCGGTCAAAACCACTTTTGACTGGTGTCAGTCAAAATCCTTATTATGTTAAAATGCGTTTTCGTTATTTACGTACGCCAGGAAGTTGTAATTACCTAGTTCTAGAATTACTACAACATAATGTTTTGCAAAGGGTCATAAAAAAAAACCTAACAAACCTAATAAGTTTATAAGTAAATATTAGCTATTGTTAAAATGGTTTTCACCGGTCAAAAGTAGTTTTGACTGATTAACAGCGGTCAAAAGTAGTTTTGATTGTGACATTAAACATTTTGTTAGTTCAAAAGATAAAAGTATTTTTTTAACCAATACGTGTTTCTATCAAGTTATTGTGAAAGTTACTAGTTTCAAATGCTTGAAATGTATGCAAATCAATTTACGTCGACACACGCATGTTCGATGCACCCACGCTGTTGTTTTTATATTAATTCAGATGTTGTTCTAACGGTACATTATTAATGTACCTACCTACATCTATGTATCTACAGTATGTGGCTGTAAATATGATACAGGGTTAAAACAAGGTTCTTTTCGCGCTTTAATGACATTAACAGGGTGACAATTATTAAGGAACTTTAGAAAGAGACTCACGCCAGTATAGACTGACAGAGACGATGCTCTAGAAAGCCGAACTTTAATCTACCACCCGTATCTATAAACAAGTCAAAGTGATTACTTGAGTAAAATTAATTATTTTATTCTGTAGTTTTGTAATTTCTTGAAGTTAGAACTGTCAAAAGTTAGAATTAATAGTTTTGTATTCTTTGACGGTTCTTACTTCTAAGATTTTAAACTATCATGGTCACTAACTGGTACATGGTAAATATCCCGTTTCGAGTATTAATAATAAGGTTCTAACTTCGTTCAAATTCTTGATTTTTGCATAAAAATGGTTGCATAATGCTTGAAGTAAGAACTGTCAAAAGTTACAATAATTAGCTTTGTATTCTTTGACGGTTCCTACTTCGTTCAAATTCTTGTCTATTGCATAAAAATAGTTAAATAAGTAATTACTTTTACTTAACTATAGATACAAGTGTGAGATTCGATATGACATACCATCACCATCCACCTATGTCTAGTGCGATTGTAGGCCAATCCTTTGCGAAATAGTCCAGCTCATCCCGCTATCTTTTGCGTAAACATAGTTTTTTTTTTTTTTTTTTTAAAAACGTTGCACACTTGGAATGTCTCCTGTATCGTGGGTGCGTTGGGAAAAGGTTAAGCAAATGATGAAGATGAGAGTTCGCCTTACAAAGTTTCTGTGCTGGAGCAGTATGCTACATACAATAATTATCATTGCAACGGAACAAAATAGAATTATTTCTGCTATAAGACGTCATAGTAACCCCCTTTCTTTTTTTTTTTTTTTTTTCCGGGTGGGAAATCATCAAATGACCCCCCCCACTCTGGGCGGAGCGGAAGGGAGTGTCAGACTTGTACTTACTAAAACCCATCCATGTTCCTTCTTTGCCCTTTGTGTTCCAGGGCCACGGTATCTCTTTCGAACAGTCCCGCAGCCCTGGCAGTCCCGCAGCCCTGGCAATAGTAACCCCCCTGAATGAGATACAAGGTTTCCATACATACAGTCAGCCTCAAAAAGATGTAAACACGAAAAAGGCGAGAGTTTATGTACATAAACTCACGCCTTTTCTCCTTGGGGGTAGTCAGAAACCACAGAACGCCAACTGTTACGATCCTAACATACTCCTTTTGCCTCATCCACGTTCATACACGCACGCCGGTAGCCAGTACTACGCACCTGACCTTTCTGAAGAACCTCACAATAAGGTCAGTGTATGTCCTTCTAGGGCGTCCCCTCCCGGCGTTGCCACTCACATCTGCCCTGTAAATACGTTTTGTTAGTCGCCTTTCATTCATCCTCTCCGTATGACCAAACCATCTAAGCACTCTTTTAAATTGTTACTACATCCTTCCCTTCATAAATGGTTTACATTTTATTTTAACTTAAAGAGAACATGTAAGGACAAACCGCAGAACTCGGGACCAAATTGTTCTTCTCGTTGAAGCACGACCCAAAATTCGTATTCCAATAGAAAATTTAAGCCTGTCAATTGAATTCAGAGGCTTACGATCGTGACATTTGCAAATCGATTGCTCGAAGATTCCCTTTCATCGCTAATGAACCAGAAAATCAAGTAGATCAATCTAAAACAACTCTGTACCTTCAGATTGCATGCCAGGATGAAATAATTTACACTTTTAGCGAAATATTAATATGGCTCATTAAAGCTAGACAACGTCTTCGTCGGTCGTATTTTTATATTCTTTTTATTAAGTTTATTAGCTCGTTACTCCGTCATTTATGAACCGACTATCTGTTGCCCATGACCTTCGTCCGCGTGAAATTTTATAACCTATAACCTTCCTCGATAAATGGGCTATCCAACACTAAAATATTTTTTCACATCGAACCAGTAGTTCTTGAGATTAGCGCGTTCAACCAAACAAACAAACTCTTCAGCTTTATATTATATTAAGTAAAAATTAAGTAATTAAGTAGTAAGTAATTAAGTAATTAAGTATTACGTAATTAAGTATTACGTAATTAAGTATTAAGTATTAAGTATAAGTATAGATTGTAAAAAATCTTTTTGTAATGATATTAAAGTATCCATATTTAAGTACTTTCCGATTAGTCCCATCGAAATTTCATCAATATCGGTTCAGTACTTTAGTTTTTCTTCTTCTTCGCCTATGTTGACATGATATGATATGAGAGGAGTTATTAAGGACCTTAATAACTTCAAGTAACAATGTCAAATTGATTCATAACAAGAATTTGTGTGGCATACCACAACTAAAAAAGGAAAAATAAAAAACTTAAAAAAAAAAACTTTACTTTCAGAAGTCGGTGACTTTGTTTGTTTTATTGACTTTTTTGCCACCGCTTACGAAAGTAAGATTATTTAAAAAAAGTATTATTAAATATTATATTATTTTAAATATTAATATTAAATAATTAGTTATTATTATTTAAAAATTTAAATAATCTTACTTTCGTAAGTCTTATTTTAGTGATTTATGAAATAGTCTTATTTTAGTGTTTTGGAAGTCGGTTTTAAAAAAAAAAAGTTCTTTTATGCCAAACTTGTTCTACTGACTTCTCTGCATTCATTCGCCGTGTTAATTTAGTAATATTAAATTTCCAATGACAGCATATTGTTTTGATCGCGTCGTAATTTGAACTGCACGCTCAGTGATTAATTATCACTGCACCGAATTGAGCTGTGAAATAAAATGGCGATGAGTTAATTAACACTATTTTATTTGCGAATTAATTAATTTGTAGTACCTATTACAAAACTGGATTATTAAAGTACTATATCAGATCTCTGAATGGAGAAGCTCATGGCAAAATAATAACAGCCGCTCGGGGTCGATCTTTAGGTTCAGCCGCGCTTGCCTAGATTGGTCTATGGATGGGTGTGGTCACCCATAACATACTGAGTTTCCTACTTTGCCTTGGAGAGCACGTTAAGCCGTTAGTCCTGGCTGTCATTTATAGATCTTTGGCAGTAGTTACAGGACAGTCTTACCAAATTATTGTATTACCCGGTACTATCTGGATTGTGGAGGTCAGATAGGCAGTCCATGAAAAAACTGGTATTCAGCTGCATCCGGATAGACTGGAAGCCGACCCCAACGTAGTTAGGAAAAGGGTAGACAGATGAACTCTGAATGCACTGTTGGTGTAGTGGTGGAAACAAACCCAGGGCCTCATCCTCAGGAGTAGTCCTTGCACTACTCCTGAGGATGAGGCCCTGGGTTTGTTTCAGAGTATTTCACAGTTAGGGCAAAGTCCTTTATCTTTAGGGGATTACAGGCGTGATATTATAGTAATTACCGGAACAAATATTAAAAACACTGTTTTACGCTTTCACGGTTTACAACTAAACTTATACAACAAACAACATCAACAACAACACAACAAACACACACGGAACAACAAACAACAACAACAACACGAAAACAACAACACGGAAGATATCCCGTAAGTGACAGCATAAGTTTAAATATTAAAAATGCTGTTGCCAGCAGCTTTGCCCGTGTGTAGGTCGAAAGTTATCCCTTGGGAACCTACTTTTTTGATAATTAGTATCTTATGTTCCCATTCCCACAAACCAGTCCAAAACTCAAATTAAATCCCACTCAATATCTCCCGAACATCACAGCGATTGAATCGCACCGATACGACGCCGTCGCATTACGGAGTCGCGACGATCTTGTTATACCTCGGGAACAAGCTTCCCGTCGCGGTCGACGAGACTCAAGTGTCGAATAAACGTCATCTTCCCAGCACTATCTGCATAATCTATGTCGGCATTAATTTGGTGAGAGGTGCGATGGTTCGACGAGAATTATGTTGTGTTGTAAAATGTTGTCGGGGCTATGGATTTGAGTGGTTATTGGATTTGCTGGTGCTGCGGGCTGACGTTTAATTTGCTGGGCCTTTGAGCATGTGTATGTTACATTGTATCAGGCGTTACTTTTCGAGAATTCACGCCATTAAATGTTATGCAATTTTATGTTATGTTATGTTGTTATTAAATTTTTTAGTTAGTAAAGTGTATTACAATGTGATAGATTTTTAAATGAAAAGGACTTTTCTATTCCGACTTCTAATAAAGGGTGTAAATAGACCCTTAACACAAACAAAAGGCACTTGTTTTCCCCGTCTTTGCGATCATTTTTTTTTGTTCTAGACCATACCTGGGAACGTTCTAGTTATGGAGATATTGGGGGTCAAAGTTCCAACTTTTTCATAAGTTTTTTTTTAAATACATGTTTTTAATGTAAGATTTTTACTTTACACACCTCCACGATCCCCGTACTATTCAATCCATCCATCAGCACAATGCTTTGAGTGCTTTCCATCGAGTCCTACCGTAAAACGTGATTTAAACCCCAAAAAAAAAGTCGATTCCCAGCAATAATTTTTGAGTAATGTTACTTAGTGTGATGTACACAGAATGCTTGGTTGACGGATATGTGAAGGGTCTGTTTACACCCTGTATACATACCTAGTTAAGAATAATAATTGAATAATGTGAATCTTAAATCAATTGGCTTTTGAATGATTCTATTTGACTGCATAATAATGAATATTCTTGACATAATTTAATCTATCTTGACTATAATATACTTATAATATAATATCTTGACATCAATTATTATTTATTTGTTTTGTATTTTGTAATGAAATTTAGAATGACTATTATGTAAAATGCAATTAAATGTAATTTTTTATACCTACAAAATTTGTACGCCGTTATTGGCAAAACATGGACGCACACAACATATATTAATTCAATACCTTGCATGTCTGATTAGTCAGTTTATGTAAACGCATGTTTGCCAACCAAAGTATCTTTTATCTTTTTATGCAAAGTATTAGTTTTAATTTCGCAAAAAGGATCCTGGATGCAGCATGAAGCCCGCAAAAATATGCCCGAAAACCAATAATAAATTAGCATGCCATGCACCCGAACCTCTGCCTAGTATTTTCCCACTATGCTGGGATAGGCTTCTAGTTTAACTGTGCGACTCTCTGCTTCATACCGAAAAAAAAGTACGTTTTTTTAAGTATCTTATTTTATCCTCCTCTAGCAAATTATAACTTTAAGCTATATTTCAGGCAGCCAAGTGATTCTGCAAGCATTAATTTATGTGAAACAATATGACTTGGATCAGAAAATGGACTTGACAAATTATCACTAGAAACACAAAACGAAAACACGTCATTAGGTACTTTCATCATCATCATTTCAGCCGCAAGGCGTCCACTGCTGGACATAGGCCTCCCCCAAGTGTCGCCACATTGACCGGTCCCGTGCGACTCGCATCCAGCGGATCCCTGCAACCTTCATCAGGTCATCGGTCCACCTAATGGGAGGCCTTCCAACGCAGCGTCTTCCGGTTCGCGGTCGCCACTCCAGAACTTTTCGGCCTCATCGGCTAGCATCAGGTACTTTAATCATCACGAATTCTCATCGCACTGTAATGTGAGCATCGGTGCAGTTTGATACTGAACTTCATCTTGTTCTTCTTTTTCCTGTGGTTAGTGCCTAACCTGGTGTCAGAGTTTTTATAACGCCCATGGGCCTCCGACTTGGCTTTACATGCCGTCAAGAAATATCTCTCAGCCATGCTGGTTTCCTCACGATGTTTTCCTTCACCGAAGCAAGTGATAATTTTACAATACGCATATTAATCCGAAAAATCAGAGGTGCGTGTCTTGTGTTCCAACTCAAGACCTATGACTTGGCAGTCCGACGGTCACAACACTAGGCTATCAATGCTACCGAGTTACTTATTTTGCCGAACTTGAAATAAAATTCATACTGAAAATATTCCACCGCGAAGTTGAGTCTACATTCTTGCAAGAGCACAAAGTTACATACGCCATCTAATCTTCCATTATCAGTATGCCTTAGTACCCTATCAAGGATTTTTAGAATTTTATAACCTTTCCATCGGTATGCATATCGAGCCGTCTTCGGCGTATTAATATGAGTTTTATAACCGATCACCAACATATCCATATCGGCGCGTACTACTTTTGAAGTTATTACAATTTAGGGACGTGAATGTTAAAGTATCGAAGAGCGGAATCGTGTGAAATATGTAGTGAAGGAAGAGTCCATATCCATACTAATATTATAATGCGAAAGTAAGTTTGTTTGTTACCTTTTCACGCTTAAACCACTGAACTGGTCATCCTGAAATTTTGCATACACGTTGTCGGGTGTACAGAAACGGATATAGGGTACGTTTCATCCCGAAAAAAGTACTGTTCTCGAGGAAAACAACAATCACGTTTTATGAAAATAGATGGCGCCACGTGTCTTTCGAATCATGATTGAATTATATATTATTACAAGCAGAGTGCAACCCGAATTGACTGTCAAATTGTAAATTACCGCGAGTGAAGCCGCGGGCAAAAGCTGGTAGGAAATAGCCTGTCTACTGTTCTATAGGAATTTGTTTTATTTTTCAAGAATCGGATGTGAGTTTCTATGGTAGTTTAATATGGTGAGTAGGGTCACCTCCTTGAAGAATACATGTGATTAAATCACCACCTTGTATATCAATGTAATTATAAGTGTAGAGGTACGCTACCGTGCGATGAAGGTGCAGTTTGCATTGTCGCCTCAGCCATCGCTACCGCGAGCCCGCGACGGGTTCAATTCAGATCTATTCCTCTGTCGAGATTTAGTGCTGTAGGAGTGGTGGGTGATTTCATTATGTGGGTTGTCGATAGTTTTACATTAATGAGCTTAAAGGAACACATCGTGAGGAAACCGGCATGTCCTAGAACCAAACATTCGAAGACATGTGCCATCTACCAACCCGCACTGGGCTCGCGTGGTGGATTTTAGCCCATTCCCTCTCATAGAGAGGAGGCCGTGTGTCTCAGCAGTGGGAACATTATAAGAATAAACCACGAGGGTTGGTTCGAGATGGCGCTGAACAAAAGTCCGGACATCGCCAATGGAGTTTGGCGCCCGGAGGCGGGCTGCGTTGGATGGGTCGCGAACGTCATACGTAGCTGTTCTCGCGGCTCATCCGCCAAGGTGACTATAGGCTCACGCCGGTATTTTTAAGTGGGTACAAGCTCCACATAACCAATCCTCGGACGGTGCGGTATGCGTTAGGCATTTTCACCGCTTAGTAAAACAAAAGTTCCTGGAAGGACATGGTGTACTTTTGCCTAGGGGATATAAAGTACGCACTATTAATATACGTCAACAATTGACGAATATTAATAGCCTTGGACGTGAAGTTGCTGACATCAGCCCGGTATACAATATATGCGATTCCTATTGATGTAACTTTTGTATCAGCAAAAGAAAACTCAAAACAAATATTCTCGACTTAGGTATCCATACGATGTTACAACAATCAGTCTTGCCTACTGTTTTCAAATTAGATTTAATTCTTGATTCAAAACTGAGCATTCACGCATACATATATTTCTATACAAGTTCAATATCTATCAATAACACACACACCAGAAACAAGTCAAAGTGATTTCTTGATTAAAAGTGAAACACGATTTATATTCTGTAGTTTAGTAATTGCTTGAAGTTAGAACTGTCAAAAGTTAGAATTTTGAGCTTCGCTATCTTTAATGGTTCTCATTTCGTTTACATTCATGTCTATTGCATAAAATGTTTGTATAATTACTTGGCAGAAGTAGCATTTTTGATTCTAGGACATGCCGGTTTCCTCACGATGTTTGCCTTCACGATTTACATTCTGTAGATTAGTAATTGCTTGAAGTTAGAACTGTCAAAAGTTAGAATTTTTAGCTTCGCTTTCTTTGACAGTTCTGACTTCGTTTAAATTCTTGTCTATTGCATTAAAATCATGTATAATTACTAGGCATGAGTAGCATTTTTGATTCTAGGACATGCCGGTTTCCTCACGATGTTTGCCTTCACCGTTCTGAGTGCAGTGGTGATGAAATAAATTACACAAAATAATGCGCCTGCCTGGTTTCGAACCCACGACTCGTAAGTCGGGGCCGCCACCGCTGCTCTCCGTAAATAATTACTTAAACTCAAGTAATTACTTTAAGCTGGACCATAGATACGGGTGTAAGCCGTAACTAATCTATCGACACACCTCCCTATCGATACTCCACCCCATCCCTATCAAGAAGCTTTCCACTCTGCAAATCGAAGCTCCGATTGAAATCAGGCGCTCGGTAAATAACATCTTGGGAACTAATACTTTCTCAGAGATTGCTAATCTGAAGCCTCCGTTTGACGAACATCTCGCATGGCTCATGTTTATCCTCAGTAAATGATCCCCTATGTACTGGCGAATGATTTTATCAGAACTCCTATTTGTTTTTGCGAAACGGTGATTGAAGATAGGAGGTCTCTCAATTCGTTTTTGGTTGTTTGTCTGAAATTCGCGAGATCTCGTAAGATGGCTGAGTGTGTTCGATGTTTGTTGTAGATAAATATTATACGATTTTGAGTGGGGGGCGCAAATATTGAGTGTGCGCTTTGAGAAAGTAATTTTTGTTTCTGTTTTGATGTTGCTATAGAAAAACGTTAATCTTGTGTTTCTTACTGCCTCGTTGGTCTAGTGGTCGCAAGCGCGACTGCTGAGCATATGGTCCTGGGTTCAATTCCGAGGTCGGGCAAATATTATTGGGTTTTCCATCAGGAATTTCTCAGTATCAGCATTTGTGCCCGGCTGATGACAATTGGCTCGCCCCTTTTTACATGGGACTTAAACATAACTGGCGAAACGTGGGTGTGCTGTTAGGTACACCTCTGCCTAACGCTTAGGGAATCTTAATCCCTCTCATTAACAGAAAACGCACAACTTTAGGCCATGCGTTATATCAGCTTTCCTGATTCAAAAGCTTGTAAATTTACAAAGAGTTTTTTGTATATTAGGGGATGAATGTACATCATTCTGACCATACCACATAAAAAAATACCGTCGGTTTTTTTTTAAATCAGCTGTTCCAGACATTTTGACCGGGTAGGTTTTGCATTTTTGTAGGAAACAGCAGATTTTTTTTTCGCTCAGAATGATGTAATGAATACGTGGTAAACGTTTTCGCATCGGTGTCCGTTCCACCCCGTATATATGTTAAAGTTAATACTGATAAACCTCCACGAGCGAGATTTAAACGTATCCTGGGCCAGCATCTCCACTCGTTACTACACACTTCGACCGTCAAACACCGCACGAACTACACCAGAATATTTCATGCAAGCTAGTAAATGACTTTATGACGATTATTTCTAAAACTTCAACGTTGTCAGTCGCCTGATACATGTTCCCACTAAAACAATTTCCATATAACTATGTCATACAGCTAAAGCTTGGTCCTTTCATCCACATTCCTTCATACAAGTGTAGCGTTATCACTCAAGTTCTGTTAAAGCCGTGTTATCGGCTCTACGGCTTCACGCCCGTAGATGTAAATTCATAGATGTGCCCTCGACACACTCAGGTCGCGCGAAAATGTATTTAAAAGAGATGAGCGAAATCACACATCCCGCATTAAGTGATGTGAGTATGAGTGAGACATCATCATCTGCCAAGCCTTTTCCCAACTGTCTTGGGGTCGGCTTGCAGTCTAAACGAATGCATCTAAATACCAGTATTTTACATGGAGCGACTGCCTATGCGACCTCCACAACCCAGTAAGTACTGGGTAATACGATATCCCTTGGTATGATTCACATCTATTTTTTAAATGTCGCAATACTATTCTGAGATTGGGGTCGTTTGACCTCGTACAGGACCTATTAATTAGTTTTACTTAAGCTCAAGTTATTTTTTTGTTTTTTCCTTTTTTATTTTTAACCCCCGACGCAAAAAAGAGGTAGTTTTAAGTTTGACCGCTATGTGTGTGTGTGTCTGTCTGTGGCACCGTAGCTCTTAAACGGGTGAACCGATTTAGATGCGATTTTTTTGTTTAAAAGCAGGTTTTCTAGCGGTGGTCCTTAGACATGTTATATCATTGTTTGTCTTCTGTGAGTCCAATAAATTACTTTTTCTTTCTTTTCATTGACAACAAAATAGAAACGGTAATATTTTTTGGCTCGGTATGGGGAATCTATGATTTAAATCTTCGTTCACGGCGCAATCCAGTGGAATTGCGTTAAGTTTAACTCAAAGGAGCATAATTTCGCACGTTTGTGGCGAAGCTTTGTGCCTACTATAACGTACTACAGAAAACAGTGACGGTCGACCACTTTTCAACCTTATAACTCAGGGCATAAGGCCGAAAAGTGGTCGACCGTCAGTCTCTTCGGTTGTACGTACGGGTGGTCGCGGGACGCTGCGTAGTGATGTGTTGTGAGTGTGATATTGCGGGAACGGGATTTGAAAGTCCGGGATATGATATGGATAGTGCGGCCTTTGAAGATGCGTTTAGTTGGTGTTGTGTGTGTTTGCAGATGACGTTCTTAATTCCTTGCGACGTGTTATGTGGGATGTCTATATTTAAAATAAAAATGGTAGTATAGTGTAGGGTACAGTATTTTCCTGAATTCTGACCCAAATATATTTGATTTTTATTGGCGATACTTTTTGTTTATATTTGGGTCAGATGCCTGTTTATAAGTGCAGTGTATGGACGGTTATTTTAAAAGCGTATCTCTTTTATAGTATTAATATAACATTTTATATCAGTAGAAGGTTAAAATATTGTTGTCGAACAAAGTTACTGCAATATTTAGTGGCCATGCCAATTTTATTTTGTTTGAATTTGCTTTCATAGAGTAAATATTAAGGAAAGAACATACATTTATATAGCACAGGCTATAAGTTAAAATACGTCATAATTTGCCCAACCTTTTCCCAACTATGTTGGGGTCGGCTCCCAGTCTTACCACTTGCTGAACAGTATTAACATGCAGGATCTACCTATCTGACCTGCACAACCCAGTTATGAGTAATACTAATATAATACGATACGATATAAAGGAGGACCTCTTGTCTAAATAATAACAGCCGCTCGAGTCGACCTTTAGGTTAAGCCGCGCTTGCCTAGGTTGGTCCGTGGATGGGTGACCAGCTATCACATAACGAGTTTCCTCCGTGCCTCGGAAAGCATGTTAAGCTGTTGGTCCCAGCTGTCATTTGTAGATTTTTGGCAGTCGTGGACAGAAAGTCCGACAACCAGAACCGGAGGACCGGGGAACCGTATTACCCAGTACTCACTGGGTTGTGGAGGTCAGATATTCAGCTGCATGCGATAGACTGAAAGCCGACTCCAATTTATTTAGCAAAAGGCTTGGCAGATGATGATGACGAAACGATATAAAAGAGTGTTTGTTAGACTTTCAGGCCTTTGACAACCCGTTGCGGCCGTCAAATATCTACAAATAACAACACACTACAAAGCCCACATTTGCAAAAACAAAAAACTATTAAACAATTCCCTCTAACCTTTCTCTCACACTTATAACCGCGGGATGGTCCCTGCATCCGGGATGCATCTAAAATCAACTTTCCGTTAATTGTGTCGACATTAATTACAGAAATATTTGTAGTAAGCAAGCTTTAAATAGATGGAATATGCTTACAGAAAGTATTTTTTTCCCCATAAAGTTTTGTATCCGGCTCGAAGGACCATTTCTTTTCTTATCAGCCTGTTTACACTTTCAACTCTCAGCGCTCTGCATCGCTTTGAACACGATACGATATAAAGACTGTCAGACTTTCAGACCTCTGACTACCCGTCGCGGGAGTCAAGAAACTACAAATGGCAAAAGGCTACAAAGCACTTATGAACAAAACCCTATTAAGTAATTCCCTCTAAACTTTCTCTCACACTTATAACCGCGGGATGGTCCTTGCATCCGGTATGAGTTGCAACACTACCGTCCCACTTCTGTCTAAATTAACACGAGTAGATCTGTCGGTAATGCACCTCATCCGGCTGACTAGTGATTGCAACGTAATCGTCCGAATGTAGGCCGGACAAGCGAACACTGGGCTCATCGGACACTATGATTCTGTGTCCGACGATCTGGCTGATAGCTGATAGGTAATATAAACTATGGAGCTACTTACTAGTTTTTTTCTTTTTATGACTTTTGTGAAATACTCCCATGTATAAACATGGGAATATTTCACGATCAGGATTTCTGTTTTAAAAATCGAATAAAAACGGATGTCAATTTGATATGTTCAATTGTTTTATGCGAATTTTGTAATATCTAACTTGATTAAACAATTTTTCAGTATCGAGTCTATGATATTATTTTATATCTATGATCTGTGATATTATTTTGATTTTAGCCGATTTTTAGCAACAATTTTCAATTCATTGCGTAGCTAGTAAAATTTGCTGTTTTTATGAGTTATTTAAATTTTCGGCAAATGAAATTGTTTTTTTTTTTAATGGTTAGTCTTGATTCGTGCCCGGTTGATAGCGATAGGTTCGTTCCTATTACATGGGACTTCAACAGTTAAACATAACTGACGAAATGGAAGATAGGTCTCACTACCTAACCCTTTAGGAAAAACAGGCGTGATGTTGATTATAAAAAGAAAATGATAATGCACCTCTTTAACTATAGTCACGAAGTTATCGCTATTAAAATTTCATTGTGTGCTTGCGTCCTTCTTTTACAGTCTCGGATCGTAATATATATTTTATTACACGTACGTGTTACTGCAACGTTAGTACGACAGAACGCTACTAAAGACAATTTATTTATTTGTTACCGATTCTGTTATGTTATGTTAGGGAATATTGTAGTTTTACAACGGATTAGCTTTGTTTAAGGTGTAATATAATTATGCAAAATGTGTGTGAGTCTTCTATAACGTGTGGTTAGGCCCTAACCTGGTGTCAGAGTTTTTATGCCGCTCATGGGCCTCTGACTTGGCGAGAAATATCTCTCATTCATGTTGGTTTCCTCACGATGTTTTACTTATTAATATGATTATTCGAAATGTGTTAGTGACAGTACTGATATTCAACTGTCAGAAAGTAACAGGACGTTTTCCGGACTAGAGTTTTTGATAGGAAATTGAATTGACGACTTTGGTTCTTCAGAATTGAATCGAGTTTGATTGCATCGATTTGTGTCCCTCAAAAAGCCAAATAAAAGCTGGACATAAGCTGACTAGAATCTGGAATAAAGACTTTTTGTTGAGTAAAGAAAAGAAAAAAGGCAACTACTCTTTGAAAATCGGAGTGTTGTATATGTAGATAAGACTCCACATATTATAACATCCCGCCGTGCAATTCCAAAAAAGTTAGCGGTGTGCCCATACATACTGCGGAAGTTATGTTTAAGTAATGGGGGCGAGCCTATTGCCATCAGCCAGGCCCTAATCCAGACTATTTCTGATGAAAAAACCCAATAACAATACTCGCGCTGAAAACAGATCCGGAAACAGTAGCTCTGCTAGTAGCACTTGTCAAAATAACATTATCACTACAAAATTGCAAATCCGGCTCGAAGGACCACAAAATCACAATCACCAAAATTTCGCAACTAATTTCTGAACGCTCATTACTCTCCCCAAAATCATGCAGACTGATCTGCACATTTCAAATTCAAGTTTTGGACTATCTGTTAGAGTGGCGTAATGTACGAATAATGTCCAAACCGACTGATTAGTGCTAGTGATCATGCAAATATACGTTGGATTCCTAATTGTAATGTAGATTTATGAATGGGGAATACGAGATTTCGGTGTGGGAGAGTGATTACTGCTGACGTGTTTTACGTTTCAGAGTGTTTTGGGAGATTTAAAAATATTGATGTGTAATGTCCAGCTGGTTAAATATGAACACACTTAGTACATTCAAAATCGATTTTCATGTGAAATAACAATTGCAACTTTGATTGCAATCAAATATTATTGCAATGTACAATAGTGTGCTTTTCGCTTCCAGAGGATTTTTGCGACCTTCACCAGGTTGTGAAGAATTATTTGGGTATTTAATATGTTAACTCTGTTTTATTTGGTTCCAGGTATGTCGACATCACTTCAGAATCTAACAAGAATTGCAATAGTACCATCTCTTCACATTGCAGGTTTGACAGACTAATAAATAAATAGAAAAGCCGCAGAAAGGACGATGTCGAAATTTTTTTAAGCTAATCATCGTTGTCGTATAAATACGACAACGATGATTATAATATATGTATTCTTTCTGAAACTAATACTACGAAACCTGTGTTTCTTAGTCGACTAATTTAAGAGCTAACTTTCCGTCTTACTGCTTTTGGAAGCCTCAAAATCTTAGTCTTACTTTTATAGTTTGTTTGTTTTTTTAGTTTGTTTTAATTTTTTAAAGTTTTGGAAATCGAGTGAAACATCAGCAGAAAAAAACACCATGTATTGATGAGAAAATTTGTACTGTAAATACAATAATAATAAACATTCCCAACTCCCCATAATTAATTAGTTATTTCAAAGCATTGCATCGCGTCGACTGCATTAAATAACAACATGCGGCGTCCCTGTGCGTCAAATAATTAAGACTGATCGATGATTTTAATGACGTAATAGGGTAATTTTAACCGCATTGAAACAATGTTAGTTATACGCCAGTTGCATCTAAATCAACTTTGCGTTAATTGTGTCGACATTAATTCTTTATAGAAATCAAAGGTTTATATCCGGCTCGAAGGACCATTTATTATCTTATCAGTGTGTAATCTTTATACTTTCAATTCTCAGCGCACTGCATCACTTTGAAAAGTCAACAGTGCACTAATGTGACGGCATTATATTTAGCTGGAGTGTAGTGTTGAAGACAATAAAGCATATTATCAATGTGTGTGCAAAACGTTCTTGTTTCCATAATAATCCCAAGATTCAGAAAGTGATTACAAATCCAAGAGAAATAGCCAAACGCTCAATATTAATTTAAACTACATGTTTTCTTGCACGTAATGCCTGTTATTTACGAAAATACGACTTGTGACAATGTGTAATGAAACCGAAAATTTGACGTATTTTGACGTAAATTATTACTAAGTAGTTTTTTTTTTACATAACATCATAATAAATTATAGTTGCAGAAATATTATTTTGTGTTATTGTGATATTATGTAAAAAATATTACTGAAAAGTTTCATCAAAATCCGTTCAGTCGTTTTTGCGTGAAAGAGTAACAAAAATCCATCCATCCATCCATTCTCACAAACTTTCACGATTATAATAGTAATAAGATTAACATGGCAAATAGGTACCTACTTAAGGATAAAATATATTGTGTTTTATTCAATTTACTCATTGAATTTCACGGAAATTAGAAAATGATCTAAAGATTACTCGGTTTTCTCGCCCCTTCACGTTTATTCATGTGTTAAAACACAATTACTGATTGTAATCAATCGAAAGGATTCGTTGAAAAGAAGGCAAATGGAATAAATTATACAGGGTGTAAACAGACCCTTCACATAGCCGTCAACCAAGCATTCTGTACATCAAACCAAGTAAGTTTACGCAAAAATTATTGCTGGGAAACGAGATTTTTTTTGGGGTGAAAAATCACGTTTTACGGTAGGAGTCGATGGAAAGCACTCAAAGCATTGTGCTGATGGATCGATTGAATAGTACAGGGGTCGTGGAGGTGTGTAAAGTAAAAATCTTTCATTAAAAACATGTAGGTATTTAAAAAAATAAGTGTAGGGAGAATAAGTGCCTTTCGGCTTCGTTAAGGGTGTTGTTACACCCTTCATACATCTTAATAAAATTGATGTGTCTTTTGTAATTTCAAAATAACAGATTTTTACTGAATGTATATGAAAGTATTTAAGTACTTATAAAAAAACCCATTTAAAATTGTTTCGTCTGTTTGTTCCGGCTAATCTCCGAAACGGCTGGACCAATTTTGACAGCACCTTTACTGGCAGATAGCTGATGTTATAAGGAGTTACTTACTTTTATTTTAGAAAAAAGGATTAGGGTTCCGTGCAAAAAATTAAAACCTTTGATATGCTTAACAAATCCCATTCAAATAGTGAAGTTTATTTTTTTTAAATCCACGGGGACGAAGGTCGCGGGCAACAGCTAGTTTTCATCTAATGTATACTTCTATACTTATATTATAAAGCTGAAGAGTTTGTTTGGTTGAACGCGCTAATCTCAGGAACTCAAAAATATTTTAGTGTGTGTGTTCTTTTGATCGTAGCGTGATGTTATATAGCCTATAGGCTATATAAAATCACGAAAAAAAAAAACAAGCCAGAAGCGGCGGGTGAAACCGCGGGGCACAGCTAGTTTTACTACTTTTGCTTATTGTGTAACATTTACACAATAAGCAAAAGTCAAGGCAATCAGAGAAACGACAATCATGGACAAACTAAAAAAAAAACAGGAATCGAGTTAGTAAACTGTACCTAGCTTCGTACGCCAGGACCATTTTTCCAAAAAATAACAAAAACGCCTTAGAAACAAGTCTTCCGATTTTAATAACCTCACCCAATATATCGTAATAATAATATTTCAAGCTAAACCCTATGAGATCAAAGTTGATTACTTAAGTTTATTTATTGATAATTCACAATCTCGTTGCTTCAAATTATGATGTTATTCTGTCTACATAATAATGATGTTAACGGCATACTGTGTAATAATTTAATAGAAGCTGCCTCGCGTAATGATCTTAAATTATGTATTAAGCTGTGTAAAATGGAGGCATTAACGTTATAAGGGAATAATGTAACATCGGGAACATTTTAAATATCCGGATCCGATGTGGTAGAGGAAGATGGTGGCCCTTCTATCCGGTTTTGGTTTTAAAGGAATATGTATATGTATTTTATCTCCTGGGAGTCTTAATTTGCTAATTTGCTTCTAGTCAAAACGACTTAAGGTACTAAAAATATATTAACGAAACAAATGCCATATAAAATATGTTATGCCCATACCTAAGTGTAGTCTTAAGCCAAATTACATAATTGCCAAGTTTAACACGTTACATTTGTACCGACAGCACACAGTAAGCTATTGCAAGTAGATTACTATTTAGTTTGCTTGTCCCGAGTTTCGTATCTAAGCATATTTAAGTAAATAGCACACATATCAACTCGGCAAGGTATCGTAACCGTATCGTGAGCTTGTCCCGAGGCGAGGCGATTACGTGACGATTCCGATTAGTGTGCGTTGCAGTAGGGAGTTTCACACAAAGAATACTCAATGATTCGAGTTGATTTATGAGCTTTAAGTATCTTTGTTTTACCGTAAAGTTTATCGCAGTTTATTTTTGCCAAAATGATCTCCATTTAATTTTCAACCCACCTGTCAAATATTTGTATCAAAATATGCATTTCTGTCGTGAAATCGTACCCAATAAACAGACAGTACAGACCTTTTTGTCGTACTTATATTATATGAAAAAAAAAGTAAAAAAAAATATTTTTAAAAATTAATATTTTTTCTTTCTTTCTATACACCGTCACTTTTTAGTCGTCTTACAAAGCTGGTCCACTTAATGTATCCGACATAAAATACCTCTAGGTGCGATTTTTTTTTACCGTTAGTTAAGATAATAAATAAATAATACATTAGAAATATGAAACATCCTGTTAATAATGTGTACGTGTCCAACGGTGGGACATACCTACCCAGCGCACGAGTCGAGTAGATCATCGCTCGCAACAGGGTGTTTTAACTACGTCATGCGTCATAACAACGAATAATATTTTTATTTTTAAATTATCTAAATGTCATAAATACCAATTTTTTTTTATGAATGTTTAGTAGTCATTGGATACATAAAGTGGGCTGCCGTTGTAAGACGACTAAAAAGTCACGGTGTATATGTGTTATATCCTATTAGTAAGTTCGTCCTCTTACCTGGAACAGTCCATAGCTGGTGTATGAGTTGTTGTGGTTGGTCACTTTGTCCGTTGTTCTGCCGCTTGCGTGCTCGATCAGGCAAACCCCTAAAACAACGAGAAGCAAAATTAAAGTCTGTAACTTAAACAAGATTCTGAAGATAAAAAATAATGTTTAAGTAAATATCGTGGTAGTACTAAACGCGAATATTAAACATCCTACAAGAATAACAACTTTTTTATGTACCTATATGGTTACGGTCAAAGATATATCATCATCTGCCTAGCCTTTTCCCTACTATATTGGGGTCGGCTTCCAGTCTAACCGGATGCAGCTGAATACCAGTATTTTACATGGAGCGACTGCCTATCTGACGATGCCCCTTGGTAAGACTGGTTGTCAGACTTTTTTGGCCACTGACTGCCTAACGACTGTCAAAGATCTACAAATGACACCCGGGACCAACGGCTTAACGTGCTTTCCGAGGCACGGTTAAAGATGTATAATACTCAAAATAATTACAAATACACTTACAGAGAAAACATAAATATTAAGAACATTGTTAGCCAGTAAGCGTAGATAAAAACAAAAACAAATATGTATATTAAAACTACCATTACAATTATACTTCGACTAAACATACAGCGTTTTAGCATAACAAGTACGAAATAAACAAATCAGAATAAGGTAGGTTACACACAAGAAACAACACAACAGTTTTGGGCGATGAAGGTAGGGTGCAATTTAATAGTTTTTGCGTGTTTACTAAGGCCTACGACACAATGCATCGAGAAACCTAGATCTTTGGTCCGTCTTAGCCCATGTTTCTACGGCTGGGAAACAGGCCTCTCAGGAAGGAGTGAGCTGTAATTCACCAAATGGTCCCAGTGCGAATTTGTAGATCAAACATGACTTCGAGTTTTGGTTCACCGCTGATTATTTTCTTTACTGCTTTGAGAGTAGTGGTGAGGTGGGTTCAACCTCAATTCGTAAGTCGACACGTCACCATGCCGACGCCACACATTAAAATAATGCGTAAAAAAAGTACAATACACTACAAAAATGACGTTTGTATCGAGAAACCTGGTCCTTAAGTTCGTTTCAAAGGACCAAATTTTACAATTACAGAATGAACCCCTGATTGAAAGATATAATTGAATTATTATGACAATGCTTTTAACAAGAACACTGTATTCACCCGGAATCAACTCGAAGCAAATCTCAAGGCTATCCGTACAACTTGAACAAAACTCAAGATGTTGAACTCCTCCAAAAATAAGTACAATTTCTACCACCCTAAGCTAAAAAGCGGTAACTCAACAAATCTATATTTCGAGAAAACAGGGAGAGGATTGGTTGAAAAAAAGGCGTAGGTGTAATAAATTCTAACGATATTGTCATTTTCATCATACGTTTGTCGCAGCTGTCATTCATGTCATTGACAGTCGTTTAGCGTAGTCAGAATCCCAAGTCTGCCACCTGGTTTAGCCGAAGGGTATCGTGTTACCAATCTCTCTTATTGTTTACAATAATAAATTTACGATTACTTCCATAAATCTATACTTAAATTTATTTTGAATCTCGATTAAAAACAAAATCTGAATTTTCGAATATTTTGAGATACCGCCTTTTTGTAACGAGAACAGAATTATTCCTTGGATCACAGACGCTTTGCAAAATCCGAGGGAACAAATGTAAGAAGGGAGTTCTCGGTGCAAAGTTTTACACGACGGATTGTAAATGATGATGAAATACTTGACTTGAAAGAAGAGTTGTTTTACAAGCTGTGAGTGTTTGTGATGCTGTAAAATGGTGTGAGTCAGCACGATCAGCAGATCTAAGCCGTGTTACAGGTAGTCCAGTGGCCCGAAAGTTTGATAACACCAGTCATAACGTATTACCCAGTAATAAGTGGGTTGTGGAGGTTTGATAGGCAGTCGCTCCATGTAAAATACTGGTAATCAGATGCATCAGGTTGGGCTGAAAGCCGACCCCAACATAGTTGGGAAAAGGCTAGGCAGATGATGAGGAGATCTTAAACGTGTCCGAGAGATGATATTGACTATCATTAATTTCTATGGAATATTGATACTAGCAGCTCTTGAACGAGGTTAAGTGGTGTTGATCGCGTGAAATTGAACCTTAATCGGTACGTTTTAAAATCACCATTTCAATTTTCGTTACAAGTTCTCTAATTCTCATACATACATAAACTCAAACATTTTTCCCATGGGGGTTAACAGACACCACAGAACGCCACCTGCTACGATCCTTACATACTCCTTTTGCCTCGTCCACGTTCATACATCTGGTCATACAAGCACGCTGTTTGCGAGTACTACGCACCTGACCTTTCTGAAGAACCTCACCAATAAGGTCAGTGTATGTCCTTCTTGGGCGTCCCCTCCTAGCGTTGCCATTTACATCGACACTGTAAATACCTTTAGTTAGTCGCCTTTCATTCATCCTCTCCGTATGACCAAACCATCTTAGTATAATCTTTTCATTTGTCACTACACCTTCTCTAATATAAGATTTTAAACAATCATGGTCACTAACATTATTATTAATACT
The DNA here is from genome assembly GCA_963082995.1 of Noctua comes. NCBI lineage: Eukaryota > Metazoa > Arthropoda > Insecta > Lepidoptera > Noctuidae > Noctua > Noctua comes. The sequence goes on along the minus strand of OY720290.1, from coordinate 3,334,590 downwards.
AGAAACGGGATATTTACCATGTTTACTGTTTTCTATGAGTTCCCGATATTTCGGCGCTGTTGCAAGCACCATAGCACCACAGTAAACATGGTAAATATTCCGTTTCTAGTATTAATAATAATCTTCTACCTCGTGAAAGCCGAGAAAGATAAGCAAATCAAGTATCTTGACTTGGCTCACGAGGTTGTCGACATGTGGGATGTGGACTCAGCGATCATTGTGCCGATAGTTGTATCAGTCCATGGCTTAATTGACAAGAGCCTCGACCAATACCTGAGGAGGCTCTTCGTTAGGCAGCTGGATCAAGGGCTTGATTCAGAAAGCGGTACTTCTGGACACGGCTCGTATTGTTAGGAGGTTCCTCTCTCTGGAGCCCTGACCGCCGGTAGCTTGGACCCTGTTCCAGGTACCGGTGGGCTACAATTTTTTATATTTTAAAAGTTTTTATATTGTTTTTTCTAAGGAATATTTAAAAATGTAAACAATTTGTAAAAATATAAATAAAGGAAATCGTCTGTAATTCTCGTCATCAATAATCAGTCGATTAATGAAACTCACCAACCGTAAACCACAAATTCAGCCTTCCATTCAAAATTCTCACTTCTGATTCCAAAATCGGTAGGTACATGTACAAATTAATTCACATTAAACGATTCCCCAGTTCCACGGCATCAATTAAAATGTCTCCAACAATTTTGAACTTAAATGAAGAAGGGGGGATCCGTAGATGTTTTGTCATTTGAATAGCTCCTTTTTATGCAAATCGGAGATCTCTCCGCCGAAAGTTTAGCGTGAACGCTTAATAAGGGCAAAGTCGATTCATTTAGTGTGGCCCGCCTTAATGTTATTATCTGAATTAAGAATTTCGAAGTCAACGAAATTTAATTTGACTAAACAACTGGTCGGTTTTATTTTACGTTGGATATTTGTGTAAGTATTCTTGAGTTCGTTTGCCTGTGGAATTTGTCATTGTTGAAAATGTTTATGGTCCTTTATCTCACAAATGTCATCATCGTCCTGCCCTAGTACCATTCTATTTGGGGTCGGCGCAACACGTTTTTTCCTTCCATTCTCCTCTGTCAACCTTCACGCTAGCATTTACTCCTTATTCTTTTATATCAGTCCTCACACAATCCATCCATCGTTTCCTTGGTCTTCCTTTCCCTCTCCGTTCATTAACATCACTCACACTCACATCACTCATCACTCTTTTAGTCACATGACCGCCCATTACATACCGAGTTTCCTCCGTGCCTCGGAAACCACGTTAAGCCGTTGGTCCCGGCTGTCATTTGTAGATCTTTGACAGTCGTTACAGGTAGTCAGTGGCCCGAAAGTCTGACAACCAGTCTTACCAAGGGGTATCGTATTACCCAGTACTAACTGGGTTGTGGAGGTCAGATAGGCAGTCGCTCCATGTAAAATACTGGTATTCAGCTGCATCCGGTTTGACTGGAAGCCGACCCCAACGCAGTTGGGTAAAGGCTAGGCATGTTATTCGTCCCTCCTCATCACTTCTCCATACTGGATACGAAATTAAATAGCCCAAATTGAAAATATTACTTCACATCTAATTTTTCAAAGACACTTTTCCATTGAAGTTTAAGTTCTGAATTTAGTGTAAAAGCCCAAAATAACACACTAATATTTTGACCAATATAAGGATAAAAAAGTCATCACGTTACCGAATACCGAAATTAATTCACCGAATATCGATTCAATCATTCGTCGAAACGTCAATCTGTTCAACTAAGTGACTACGCGATTATCCCACAATATCGTTTACCAGCAGCTTATTCGATGAACAATGTTAACAGCGAATGTAGGGATGTTATCTGAAGCTGAGTCGGCTTAAACATGGATATACTGGTACACTACAATCTGAATCATCTTGTAAATATATTGTTATATACATGGCTGTATTGCTTGTAGGTACTATACGAGCTAAAGATATACGTGAATACGGATCAGGCTAGATTTGATTACAGAATTTTATGCTTGATTGGATTTAAGTAAGGCCCATATCTCAATATTGGCCCGTTTGTGGAATTTCTCACGGTGTCTCAACACCGTGGCTGCTACTGAGAAATTCTTGATGGAAAAACCCAATAACAATTTGACCGACTCGGGAATCGAACCCAGGACCTCATGCTCAGCAGTCGCGATTGCAACCACTAGACCAACGCAGAATCAAAGAAAGTATTTTTAAAATCAACGTTATAGTTAGATATTATAAACGCATAATATATAACTAATATTAATCTAACAGTTCTGACCAGTCTTAAGTTACCCAATTCTGATAATTTTACGAGTATTTTTCCCTAAACTTAGTTCAACTAAAATACAAACAGGACAAGCTGAATAAAACCGTTTAGTAAAAGAATGATAAAATATTAAACTGCAAATGAACAAAAACTATAAAAGTCGACACAGAAAATGGACAAGAAATAAGTCAAATCGATTTTAAAGAGGACTGCGACACCGTTGACTCTGAATGTAATCTGCTTAGCGCGTCGAATATGTATGAATGTGCACGACTAAGCAAAAATTGTAGGTACCAAGAGATCTGTGGCGTTCTGTAAGTTTTGCGAAAAAGACGAGTGGAATGGGGAAGGCAGCTGTAAACATAATGGCGCTAGCGTCGCTTGTACCAAGCATCGTCATTGGTTGAAAATCTGTCAATGTCATTTTATATTTCAAAATGGCTTGACCTCATTGGTCGGATTGCGACTAAGCTATGGACACGCCATCTACAATCAGCTTTGATTTCCCATTGAAAAAATATTTTTTTTACTTATCATTGTGGTAAACAAATAATGTGGCGTATAGATGACCTATTTAAGTGTGCAGTTGAAGGAAGCGTTGCTTGTCAATAAAATTTGCATCGATATGTCAAACTTGGTACATTTTCTTTTAGTTTTGTATTTTCCCGCCTGCGCAGGTATGTTGGTGGAAGTGTAATGGTACTACCCGGTGGACAGATTACGGACCGACTGCATACCAAACACTAACAGTGACTTATCTTATTATCGCCACAACGGCCATTTGTGCGTCGTATATCTCTGAATGAACCTTTACTCATCATAATATGTCCAGCCTTTTTCCAACTACGTTGGGGTCGGCTTCCAGTCTAACCGAATGACGCGGAAACTCGGAATGTAATGGGTAGCCAACCATCCACAACCTAGGTAAGCGCGGCTCAACCTGAAGATCGATCAGAGCGGCTGTTATTATGTAACCTTTACTATTATTTAGAATGTTTGTAGAAAAGGTTAATCGAAAGCAGTTTTGATAATTCAAATTGTATGTTTTTCTTGTAGAGGAAATAATTGTTTCCTAATTTTCAGTCTAGTATATTGTTAAAATTCTGTCGTGAATAGCACTTACCAGGGAAACATAGATCAGGGAAGCATAGCATGAAGGGGAGGAGGCCTAAACTCATCATGGGTTTAACCAGGCTGCCAATGATGATGACGTTTTACAGACATAGCTATGATTGGTGACAGTAACTCATGATCCACCAAAAACAAGACAAGTCAGGAAAAATACACTGTATGTATGAATGTAATTTACTAAATCATCCAGAATCTAGAAGTCCAATGAACATTCACGAGCAAATCTAATCCATTTCCTTTATACATGTCTTATTAGCTTGGAGGAGCCAAGCAGTTATTGCATTCCTTATATTCTCAGCCATTTCTAAATTGACAAGAGACAAATTCAGCTCCTTTGTACGACTGTAAGTACGACATTCTGTGTCCTCGTTCAGGGTGAACGCTCAGTGACTTGAGCGACAGCGGGCGCGGTCACAGATCACCGTATTTTCAGCACGTTTATGCTCGTTTTTGAAAGCGCGTGTAGGCGCGTATATCCGCGCCTTTTGTCACACGTGGTAATACTACGACCGTTGTTGATGCTCTTAATAGCGCAAGCCGAGAGAAACGCTTCCAATCGCGCGCGCGGTTTTTTTAATGCGCAAGATCTACCACGCGTGTAAACACGTAAAGCCATACGATTCTATACGCGGAGAAATCCACTAGTCTTAAACCCCTCTTACGGCCGCAGGCGATGCAACTTGCGTCAAGAAACACTGAAAATTTGTCTATGCTCTCTGTAGTTAGAGACCGATCGTCTACCTATTGTTTAACCCTGGTAAAACACATCTACCCTCAACAGCTCGCGATGCACTTTGGCCGTCTAATCGCCTGGCCACGGGCTATACGCTCAAGCGATACCCGTCTTGCTTGTAACAGCGTCTACAGACAAAAAAAAAATATATCAGACGAATTGATAACCTCCTCCTTTTGGAAGTCGGTTAAAAAGAAACTAGTGGTTTACAGAATGCCACGAGACTTGCGGACAAGAAATAATTGAAGGGCGAGCTGGTTGTGAAGTCGCGACACAAATCGCTAAATGTTTGATACGTCACGCCCGCTTACGCTCCTCACACTGACCGAGGCCTCAGTACAAGCTTCTGTGGGATTGGTAGCAACTTCATTACATTCGTCCGTGGTGATCGGGAATAAGTCAAAGCTATGATAACCTCGTTGGTACCAATCCAATCTTTGTGAATTGTATTACTTTTGCTTACCGTTGGATTGATGTAATCGATGGGGTGAGGAATGTTTGTTCTATTCTGTTATTGTTGGCTTTGGCTGTTTTTGGGGAAGCAATGTTTTAATAATATTGGTTAGTCGGTTTTGGTTCCCTATTTATTTGTTTTGATTAAGAAAATATTTCACAATTCTTATTCAGAATTTGGGTGAGGAAAGATGAGCTAGAAATAGCAGTGATAACCTAGTGGTGTGACTGTCGGACTGCCAAGTCAGAGATCCCGAGTTCGAACCCAAAATACGCACCTCTGATTTACGTTCGTATTGTATAATTATCACTTGCTTCCGTGAAGGAAAACATCGTGAGGAATCCAACATGCCTGATAGATAAACTTATACTGTCACTAACGGGATATCTTCCGTGATTGTTCATTATTTTGAGCTCCCGATATTTCGGCGCTGTTGCAAGCGCCATGATCGCGGGTTGACTGGAGAATGCGGGTGAATGGAAAATAAATTGTTAAGAGCAGACAAATCTATCTACCCTCTTTCTTTGTCTTTTGCTACGCGCACTATTGGAACTCGACACTAAGTCACGGCAAAACACACTCACAGTATCACCAGGTTTTGTGGAGTCCTTATTACGAAGCCGGCTGCTACTTTTGAGCTTACTCAAAACTGGATTCCACGTACTTGACAATTTGAAGCCATCCTCTCGATTGAAATTTTTGTGTATTCTTATTTCAATTGCTTCTCTTGGTACGTAATGTCTGTCCGTTGACAAAATACGCGGCTTGTGAAATTCGATCCAGTGATTGGGCCCTGACTGCAGTAGGTGTTCAGCTATGGCAGATTTTTGATCATCGTTGTTTTTCACAGCCTTTATGTGCTCTTTTCTTTGTTTTCTTTGCTTTTTATTTTGTAATATCGGGAGCTCAAAATAATGAACAATCACGGAAGATATCCCGTAAGTGACAGTATAAGTTTAGTTGTAAACCGTGAAAGCTTGAAACAGTGTTTGCCTGATAGATATTTCTTGATGGGATGTAAAGCCAAGTCAGAGGCCCATGGGCGGCATAACAACTCGGCCACCAGGTTAGGCACTAACCACACGATAAAGAAGGACGAGCTGGTCTTTAATATACAGGGTGTTATGTTCACTTCAAGACAAAATATACCTACTAGTAAATTTGAAAGTTTTAAAAAAAGACTAACTTTTAGTTCCTATTTAAACTTTAAAAAAAAAATACAAGTCTGGTTAAGAAATTAAAATAGCACTTAGAAAAATCAGCATCCTGAAAAAGAAAAAAAAAATTCATGAAACATAAAGAAATAAAGCTAAAAATATTCCAAAAGGTTTTATGGCAAAAATATCTTTACGCCAGCAACCTGAGAGAATACTAAAAAGCGTCTATCAGACCGAAGCATTTCAATTTAAACTTAAAGAGTTATGAGGTAATCAACGTTTTAGGATTACATTACTTTAACATTCAACTAGATTTATACTCACATAATATATGTATGTATACGAGGAGAAAGAGCAAGGCAAAATGCGCATTCAGGTAAGATCTCCGTCTTTCGCGAATGCAAGTTGTAAAATTTTATCTTTACCCTCATTGATACCATCAAAATTACGCTTTATAACATTTACTACAAGGTCTTTATTTGCTTGTAGAGTTTTAATAGTATTTTTATTATCTAGCTATGAATGTGTATGTGCTCATTGAAGATATTTTTGAGTGTATTCTTTTGAGAGAATAGTGTTTGTCTGTGATACGTCACTTTTTTTTGTACACTAGTCAGGTGCCCGAAAGTATGAGAACTAGTCATAACGTGGACGCGCCAGGGTATGCCGCGAAATTTATGTATTTAAACTTCATGTACAAGAGTGGTACATAGGCGGACTTAATGCCACAAGGCATTCTCTACCAGTCAAACTTTGGGTCAAATAGGACAGCATTGTGATAGAGTACAAAAAAATAAATAATAAAAATACCATTTTGTTAACATAGATTGATATATTACATAAATTGGTACATACTAATAAACGTATACAGTAAAATTAAATAAACTAATATAATATTATAATACATACAAATAGTCCAAAATCGAGAAACCTTATAATAATTACAATGACTACTAATATCCAGCTTGTGAGCAATTTAGTCTGATTTTCACGTTCTTACGTTTTTTGGAAATTGCAGGTCAGTGACAGGTGTTGATGAAAAATGAGTCGTCTACGTAACACGTGTGTAGTTACAGAATGAAGAATGTTACCTAATTTTGATTATTAGCACTCCATATTCTCTGTCAAAAATAAAAAATACTAGTGAAAGAATTACTTCGATACGTCAATTAGTTTCCGATTTAGAAGTAAAACAAGTTGTTGGCTGCCGGTGACGGTGTGACGTCATCGCACAACACGCTCAGTCTGGCTCCGCTCGCGGTCGCGCGCCCGTGCCTTCGAAATTATACCTAAATACTTTTAAAAATGTCCAATCCAAATACTAGGAAGTCATGTGTTGTGCCTAAATGTAAAAAAATACAACTACCAATTGCGCGGCACGTTGTGACATGACGTCACAAGCGGTCACGTGACTTAGCGGGATTCGATATTTTTCAAAACTTTGAATGCCTATAAAATCAAAACTACTAGGTATTTTTAAGTACAACAAAAACTGTGTATTTGTATACATACGGGCATTACTGAGACAAAATTTCAAGCGATTTGGCATACCTAGTAACATTCTTCATTATAATCATTAAATTCATGAATACAACCCTCTAAGCTCATTTAACCCCATTCCATAACTATTTCATGAAAAATTAATTAAGAAACAACAACACAACACCTCTCAAACTCCTCTTGTTTGATGTCACATGACTTCATTTTGATCTGTCTAATATATTTCACTTGGTGTTGATGGCCTGATGATGGAGTCAGGAAGTTGAAGTAGTTGAATTCAAAATATTTAATTTAAGTGCGTGTAAGAGCATGTTTTTTTTTTAAACTATATCCAAACTTAATATTAAAAGTTTGTCTTTTTACATTTTTACAAATATTTTTTCAAATCGAACCTGAATACGCGCTAATTTATTATTTATTAGCGCGTTCGACCACACAAACAAACTCTTCAGCTTTATAATATTAGTATAGATTTATGAAACATAATTATTATGGTTAAACGTACGCACAGAAATACGTGAAACAAAAGGGTTTGTTATTTTAGTAACGGAAATAAAACATTTTTCCATGAAACTTGAATTAAATCAACCAAACAAAATGTATTGCTCGTAAAATATGTATTTTCTGCTTAGTTTATTATGAATGAAACTGGAAAGGGTTAAATGTAGTTGGCAAAACAAAGCTCTCTATACAACAATGATAATTAGAAGAAAATTGTTCGGACTGTAAAATAACTAGCGAAATGTGAATGTAGTTGAATGTACTATACAGGGTGAATGGATCTGGGCCCGCCATAGCAAATTCGCATATAGAGGAGGTCATTTGCTAATTATTAGACTTTAGTTTCCCTAGCTAAAATGTATAGTTTAGGAGATATGTAAATTTTTCTATTTTACTAGCTTTTGCCCGCGGCTTCGCCCGCGTGGACGTCGCAAAATATCCGATTACTGACCTTCATCCCCCTTTTGAACCCTTCGGGGGTAGAATTCTCAAAAACGCTGAGACACGTATAGATTAATTTTCAATCGTCAGCCTAAACACAAAATTTGAAGATCCTAACTTCAAAACTGACGGGCTTTCATATAAACATCCATTCCCAAAGTCTGGCCACCAGTCTTACCAATGGGTATCGTGGTACCCAGTAACTGACAGAAACCTCAGAAAGGTGTCTGGCTACCCCAATGAGAAAGAGGTGTGAGTTTATTTATATATGTATATTTACTATGATCGCAGTTTTTCAACCAGCAATACTCAACCGTCTCGGTAAATTACCAAAAGCATAACCAAAAATTCAACATTAAAAAATGAATTAGCTAGATACACCTAGTTGCACTAGAACCGCGCTAGTCTCCTGAGTGTTACCTTATTAGCTGCAGCTAATGCAACGGTTATGTGCCATCGTTTCAAAGGCACCTCCCGGGAACTCCAGGTACTCCTCGATGCATTAAATCTTGAGTACGGTTATACTTGGTCTTAGTTTTGTTCAAGATTTGATTGGGAAGATTAGGTTAATTTTGATCAAGAAATAATCAGTGACTTGCAGTTGATCGATGTCATGTTTAAGTTTCTCAGATATGTTACTTGAGAATTTGATTATGCGTTAAATACCGAAATTTAAAAGACCGTATTTTAAAATACCTATGGAAGAAATCCCGAAAAATTAAACGCCGAATGATTGTTTGGTCGAAAGTTTTAAATCCCGAAAGTTCATTTGCCCGAAAGCTTAAAATCCCGAAGATCCAAGCGCTCGGCAGCCGCTGCCGTGGCACCGCCCGCTTCGCTCGCTCGGCTCGCGCGTTTTTGGTCACAGTTCTAACCTAACCTATTTGGTCGGAGTAAACTGAATGTTCATGTGTGCAGATTCGGGGTTTCATCCTTTCGGGCATTTGGACATCGGTATTTTATGTTTCGATATAACGGCTATCGGCATTTAAAACTTTCGGTATTTTGAACTTCGTTGTTTTGGACCTCGGTATTTCAGTCATAGTTATTATGAAATTTCGGGATTTTAATATGTACTCATGCGTACGTACGTGATAGGTAGTTATGTATGCAAATTATTTTAATTTATTCTTGGATGATAAAACGAAAGCTGTAAAATATAGAAATTATTCAGGAACTCGGAGTTTTAGAAAATTTCGTAGTCTAAGCTATTTGTAACTGATTAATTTGTTACCAGGGTATCATTGGTCTGAAATTACTGTCAAAAGTATTATCTCATTCTTGATGAAAAAAATCTTTTATTGTTGTAATTAAACGCTGTACTTCAATTCTTTTCGTCAATTTAACACCACATCAGGCCTGTATTCTTCAAACAGTAAGGCAAAAATGTTTCTAGAATACACCTTCACTTCTCCAGTTTGTCAGTTGTTTGTTTGTTTGTTTGTTTGTTGTGTTTGTCATTATATAACTTACATTTTAAAATATTTCAATCTTAAAAAAACATTTAAATATATAAAAAAATCTTCCTAATACAACAGAATCGATCTAAGTCGAAGTTTAGAGAGTTTTCATAAACACTTTTCAGCCTCACAGTCCTTCATACCTCTATATCTAAGCACGAAAACCTTCTAAGATTAATTCCAAAGTGCATCCTCTACAATAGCCTTAACGTGAGCGAAGCTTTGACGTGCAGCAGTGTGTAAATGTGTTGGATGCGTCGCATTGAGTTAATCATGTGTACCTTCTATGTTGGTGAAGGAGTATGGCTTGAGTTGTTCCTTGTTATTTGATTAGAAACGGTGATCTTGGTTTTAATAAAGAGGTTGAAAAAACTCAAGTACTTTCAACTGGTGTATTGTAAAGTACCGAGTTATTATTTATTTGCCAGTCTCTTGGGCACATTACCAGCTGACAGTGTTGAGGAGGAGTTTTTTGATGCCCTTTTATAATTTTTAATTAATAATGTATTTAGTTAGTTTAATGCCTAATGAACGATATTATTTCATAAAAAATTAAGAGTGTTTAATCTATCATTTGCCTGAGACGCTTCCGATCTTCATGAGGGTAAGTGTTTATGATTTTAACAAGTCTTCGTGATCGAAGTTTATTCAGCAATGAAATAATACTCATCCTAAATTAAGGCTGGTTTTGCTCCTGTAGGTGGTCCAGACCATAGCTAGGGAGGGTTACCTGGTTATATGTATATTAAGATTAGAGGTTAGTCTATAGATGGAACCATCCATTTCATATAACTAATGCTGATACTTCTTCGTGCCTCGGAAAGCACGTTAAGCCATTGATCCCGGCTTTCATTTGAAGATTCTAGGCAGTCGTTACGGGATGTTAAAAACCCAAAAGTTTCAAAACCAGTCGCCAGTTTTCGCTCAAAACCAAACCAGTTGTAGATCTTTGACAGTCGTTACAGTTAGTCAGATCCAAAAAATCTGACAACCAGTCTTACCAAGGAGTATTGTTGAATTACACAGTACTAACTGGGTTGTGCAGGTCAGATAGGCAGTCGCTTCATGTAAAATACTGGTATTCAGCTGCATCCGGTTAGACTGGAAGCCGACCTCAACATATTTGTGAACAAGCTAGGCAAACGATTTGGTGGAACAGACCACATAAACAGACTTACTCGGTTCTGAAGTCCAAAATGGATTTTAACCTAAATGTTGTAACGTAATAAAGCCATACTCACAATTAGGTATCATACTCCTTGGAAAGTTGTACCGCAGCAGTTCCCTGGACAGCTGGCACCTGGTGAAGGAGCGCGCGTGCCCCTGCGACGTGTGCACCACTCCTAACGTCACGAAGAGGAGCACCAAGTGGGTTGGACGGGCCATCCTGTGGAGAAGAGCTGGGGGTTAGATTTGGACAATATTTTGTGAATGTACCCTCACGAAGCCGAAAGGCAATTGGTGTCCCCGTCATTGCTACGATTTTTTTATTCTAGACCATACCTGGGAACCTTCTAGTTACGGAGATATTGCGGTTGAAGTGCCAACTTTTTTTTAAAATACAGGTTTCTAATGTTATAACTCCACTTTAAATACCTCCACGACTCCCGCACTATTCATTGCATCCCATTGAGTCCAACCACAAAACGCGATTTTTCTCCCCAAAAAAAAAGTCGTTCCCCAGCAATGATTTTTGCGCACTTGCTTAGTTTGATGTACAGAATGCTTCGTGAAGGGTTCGTTTACACCCTGTATATTGGATTACTGTATACTGGTGTATCATCATTATCATCGTCTCGCATCCAGGGATGTTTCCTGAAAAAATCTAATTAGTCCGTCAGATAGATTTCCAAAAAATATTGGACACGTATTTTTTCTTTTTCCACGAAAACTACAAATGAAGACGAAACAGTGCGTCGAAAACTCGTGTGACTTCATACTTCCGTACACTTTTTACCAAGAAGTGACGTCACAGGCCCCCACTCATGATCTTTGATTCGTTTTATCTTCGTCAATTTTTATTGATTTGATAAAACAAAAAATACGTATCCAATATTTTTCGATAATCTAACTGACGGACTAAATAGAATCATATTTTTTTTACACAGGAAACATCCCTATTCCGCCAATTCCTCTCAAAAACATGAACGTTAATAGTAAAACAATGTCTGTATCATCATTCACTACTCTCAAAGTTCATATTTCGCCGCAAACTAAAACATACAACACTGAGCGCAAATTGTTGGAAAACAAAGCTTTTAATTACCAACTAAAATTGCATTTTGTCTTTTGTTTCTCGTCATAATGATTTGGTTGCAGTTTGAAACGTTACGCTGTAGGACTTATTTCAGTTACTGTGGAAGCTTCTGTTCGTACCTGCTTATTTAATTACTACATAGTATAAAAGAAAGTTGCTTCCCGCTGTCTGTCTGTCGCTATGTATGCTTAGATCTTTAAAACTACGCAACGGATTTTGATGCGGTTTTCAGTAATAGATAGAGTGATTCAAGAGGAAGATTTAGATTTATATACAACTAGCACTTCGTCCGCGCCTTCGTCCGCGCCTTCGTCCGCAAAAATTGTGATAGCTCAGCTAATATGCATGATATCTTTATAATTTATAGCCACTCTCTTTATACACACACTCTTTATAGCACTCACGAATAATGTAGCTTTGTACCAGTGAAATATTTTTTTTTAAATTGGTTCATTACTTCCGGAGATTACCCTCTACATAAAAACAAATTTTACCTCTTTATAATATTAGTATAGATGTGTCCGTTCATGAACTAGCGATACTCTAGGTACTCAAATAACTACTATTCTATTATACAAATTTGTTGATTTGCAAAGAATTGGTTGACAAAAAAATGTTGATATGCATTTTTTTTTATATTTTTCTTGAGTATAACTTCTTTTTTCTTCAAGTTACGACAGTGAAAACCCAGTATTTCATAATGTAAACGATAGACAATATCTTTGCCCTCTGTATAAGCTTATTTTTATCTCAGTAAGATCAAAACTTTGGGAGATATGATTTTTTTTGTATGAAAAACAAAATGGCTGCCAAATTGAAGGGAAGAGGATTGGAACCAAGTGTGTAGTGTATTTGTGTATTAAAATTGTTGTTTTATAAATACATAGAATATCGCTAGTCCATGACCGGACACACTGTATATTGCACCCGTGCGAAGCCGGGGCGGGTCGCTAGTTCAATTATATTGCTAAGACAGTTTTGAGGGACGAATCGAAAATTATAAGGTAACCAGATTCATAGGGACTTTGTTGCCTGAGACGTAACAGGATTTTCAGTGGATATTTGTCAACTTCACTCAACATTGATGCTCTGTCACTTGGTTTTTGAATGAAGAATTTGTGTGGTATACTACAACTAAAAACCCCGACTACTGAAAAATCACGTTCTAATTAATTCGGGGTTTACAAGGTAAAATTGTCTCCTCCAATTGTTGAAGTCGGTTAAAATGTAGCCTATGTTACCCGGGCCATAATAACGAATCGATTGACACTTTATTCATCAAAATCGGGTCAATAGTTTGGGTGCTACGGAGGAACATACGTAAATACAATACACATAGACTGCTAAAATCATAACCCTTCGGCTTCGCCGTAGTCGGGTAAAAAATAATTATCAACAGGGCAAAAAAAAACTAATCAAGTGGTCCAACCGCAGTCTGTTGTTGACGCACTGTTTACAATTTGCGAACGATTGACGATTGATTTTTTGACGATTTGTTTTTTGCGATTTGTTTTTATTTTTTATTTTTCTGTTTGTTTTTGTTTTGTTTTTTTTTTTACTCGTACTGTATTGATACTTTTCATATACATCATTCATCATTCTCCTGCCTTCTTCTTCTTCTCCGTCCATACTTCTCTATTTCTCGTCATCTCATCAGACACCTCCTTTCTAGCCATATCATTATTCACACAGACCTTCCATCGTTTCTTTGGTCTTCCTCTAATCATATACTCACCCACATTCATGCTAAAAACTTTCCTCACGACATTTTCCTCTTTCCTCCGCATCACATGTCCATTACACGATAACAGATCACACAACTTTTCAGACTTCCTCTTGTGTACTCATTCCTTATTTTATCCATTCGCATTACACCACACATCTAGATATTGTTCTCAAAAATCAGTCGTAAATCTCTGTTCGTAATTTGGCCTTAAATAAAGTCACATAAAGAGCAATTTTTTTTCGAGAAAATCTATCACAATGAAAACTAACCTGAAACAATTTACAGCCACGGATATCTACCAACAAAATACGTTTTAGGGTATACGATTGCACCGCAAATTGGTTTAACAACCGTTCCTTAGGCTATCGATATCTGCACTGTACCGGAAGTCAGTTAGACGTCGGTAGTTCTGTCTAAAACGTCGATATTCTACCACATCCGGTTAGAGGGGATGTCGGGCGATCTAGCGGAAGGTTCTATGAGAATGTAGAGATGTAAAGAGTTACAACCTTTCTGTTGAAGTTAACATTGATTTCATATCTGATGACTATTGTAAGTTGTATTAACTTGTTAAAATTACAGGTACATTTTTGTCTAAACATACACCGTGGCTTTTTAGTCGTCTTACAAAAGTGGTCCACTCAATGTACCCAAAATAAAATAGCTCTAGGCGCGATTTTTTTTTTACCTACCATAATAGGTACAAAGAAAAATGAATAATACATTAGAATAAAATTATGAAACTTCCTGTTAATGATGTTTACGTGTCAAACGGGAGAACACACCTACCCAGCGCTCGACTCCAGTAGACCATCGCTCGCAACAGGGTGTTTGATCTACATCATGCGTCGTAATACTGAATAATATTTTTTTTCTAAATTATTAAAATCTCAGAAATACCATTTTTTTTTAATGATTGTGTAGTAGTCATTGATACATGAAGTGGGCTGCCGTTGTAAAACGACTAAAAAGTCACGGTGTATACTGTCGCTTACGGGATACCTTCCGTGCGATATTTCGACGCTGTTGCAAGCGGAAGCCGTAGCCAGACATGACGACCCAGTCCCACTCCAGCTTAGCGGCTTTTTGACTCTCCTGACAAAGTTGGTAAAAAATCGGTTGTCTGTTAAGTCGGTTTACTGACGATAGTTGAACGTGAGAATGTCATAAGAAAATACTGATGGAATGGTTGCATTTTTCAAAAAATGAATGTGCGTTGAGCAATTGTTTTATGGAACGCCTCAGAGCGAGGTAACGCCTCATACGTCATGTTTTTTCGTGCGTGCAGCCGGCTCCATCGAATCATAAGACGTTGTCACGTCGAAAAGCTGCTACCTAACATTTCACCGCAAGAAGCCTTTACAAAAATTGTTAATTTCATTCCCAACTTAACTCAATTACAACAAACCGTCTCTAAATAAATATGAGAACATAAACATAGTATGCGGAGCCAGGGAATAGGGATCTGTTGAAGCGTAATGACATTTTCTTAAGCTGTTGCAGTCAGCACATAGGAGATAGCAAACGTACGCGCTGTTTTGTTTCTATTTTATGGAGTTGGAGGAATTCTATGCATTTAGTTTACGGTTTAAGTGTGTTTTTGCGAATGTTGGAGTATGAAAAATTAACTGTTTTTGAAACGTATGTGGTGTTTGCGTGGTAAGGAACAGTTTAAGGTACCGGTTAAGGAAACTGAGTCAGATTTTCGTAATTATACGAGAAAACATAACATAAATTCACGCCTGTAATCCCCGAAAGGTTAATCAGAGGTGTACCTAATAGTACACCCACTAAACGAGATAATACCAGATATTTCACAAAAAAGAAATCTTAGTGTTAAAATAAAATTGTACTATATTATAATGATTTAAAAGAGTGTCCATGGAGTTTCTTGCCCGTTCTTCTCCATAGAGATCTACGTTAGGGAATGTGCAACTACAGTACTTTCACAGTTTTTATTGACTGGGACTGTAGCTACATTTCATTGATTGTTTCGACAGTTCAAAAGTGCCTGTAACCTATTTGAAATAAATGCTTTGATTTTGATTTTATACTACGAAAATATGAAGCATTTAGAAAAAAAAAACTGTCTTGCGAAATAATGTGTTGTAACAGGATGGGATGTAGAAGAATTTGGGGGAGGCGTTTGCTAGCTGTGGTATTTGGACAGATTAAGGTAAAAATAAGTGGGATGATGGGCTGGTTAATCAGTCTCATTCTCACCCATTTTTTTTTTGTTCTGATATAAATGACTTATGACTTATGACATCAGCACAGCATGTGTTTTTCCGTACTTCTCTATCTTCTTCGTCTCAGAAGTGCCCTGTCGATGACTGAATCCGGCTGAGAATAACGTCACTTAGCTAACCATGCATTGTCATCCAAACTAAACGTGTATGCAAAATTTCAGCTCAATCGTTTGGGGATAACTGTTTATAAAATCATTTGCAATGTTTGGCCTAAACAAACATTGCAACTTAAATAAAAGCTTTTAAAAAACAAAACACTCAAAACAAAATACCAAAATCCCGCATAAATTTGAAACAAACACAAACTCTCATTTATCGTACTCTCTATAGGTGTAAAACAGTACAATGGCAGAGAATCACAGGGAACAGCAGAAGCATCAAAAACTTGAAACTCAATTATAGCGATGAACTAGTGAGGTGCCGTAGTCTTTGTGCTTAACAACGGAACGTGCCTAGGGATTGCATACACGGGCGATTTTTGAGACAGATTTTTTGTCAAAATCATCATCATCTGCCTAGCCTTTTCCCAACTATGTTAGGATCGGCTTCCAGTTTAACCGGATGCAGCTGAATACCCGTATTTGACAAGGAGCGATTGCCTATCTGACCTCCACAACCCAGTTAGTACTAGGTAATACGATACCCCTTGGTAAGACTGGTTGTCAGACTTTCGGACCACTGACTAACTGTAACGACTGTCAAAGATCTACAAATGACTGGGACCAACGGCGGTAAGACTGGAAGCTGATCCCAACATAGTTGGGAAAAGGTTAGGCAGATGATGCTGCGCTCCGAAGTCACGGTAGTAAGAATACAATGCGGTTTAGCCAGTAGAAGTTCCTATGATTCTTGGGATCTCCAAGAAGGACCAGCTGTGATTATTCCGCTTTTCCCACCCAAACGGCAGAGGTTTTGCAAATGCTGAAGCGAGCCTGTTACCATTGACTGGAAAAACTATAGCCCCTTTTGTTGATCATTCTATTCACCTATTGAAACTCAAACGTCTTTTA
Source organism: Noctua comes (assembly GCA_963082995.1). Classification (NCBI taxonomy): domain Eukaryota; kingdom Metazoa; phylum Arthropoda; class Insecta; order Lepidoptera; family Noctuidae; genus Noctua; species Noctua comes. The sequence goes on along the minus strand of OY720290.1, from coordinate 3,317,707 downwards.
AAAATTGACAAAGCTCGGTCGCGAGTCTTACAGAACTACCGTGACCCTGGAACATATAGGGCTATTGAAGGACACCGTGGATTTTAGTCAGTACAAGTCTGACAGTCCCTCCCGCTCTGCCCTGGGTGGGAAGACTCATTTGATGATTCTACCAAGACAAAAAAAAAAAAAATAGGTTGGATTTTTGCGCTAACAGGTAATAGACATAACAGTTTGGTGCATTTTCCAAAAATAACCTTATAATATCATTTTTCGTTTGCAAAAGCTTCCTATTCACCTCCCTTTGATAGTACAGCTACATAGTAAGTACTATAAAATACATTTCAGCAACAAAAAGTCGTTAGTGCGCGCTGCACCTAAGTGCGCTCCGGATGAGAACAAGTTATGGAACGGAACACCGCCGCAGGCATTTGTTTTTGGATATTTTAGGCGAGAGGAACTAGGAAAGTTTACGTAGTTATCGTTGACAAGGAGACTTGTTATGGGGATTGTAGTATCCGATTTTTCGGCTGGAACTTCGTCATTAATCGTCTACTGCACTGATATACATTTTTAATTTGTCTGCCAGTGTGATTTATTGATTGGTCTCTTTGAACGCAACTCTTTGCTTGATTGGTCATCATCTGCCAAGCCTTTTCTCAACTATGTTGGAGTTTGGAGCGACTACCTATTTGACCTCCACAACTCAGTTCGTACTGGGTAATACGATACCCCTTGATAAGCCTGGTTGTCAGACTTTCCGGCCACCTGTAACGACTATCAAAGATCTTCAAATGGTAGTCGGGACCAACGGGTTAACTTGCTTTCCGAGGCAAGGAGGAAACTCGGTAAGTAATGGGTGATCACCGATCCACGGACCAACCTAAGGAAGCGCCACTTAGCCTAAAAACCAACCCTAGCAGCTGTTATTATGTAGCCACGAGCTCTTCAATTTTCCTAGAGCATTTCCAGGAAGTTAAGAGTAGATTCATCACCTAAAATTGCATGACATACGTTGCATGTCATGCAATTTACACAAACAAAGTGTCACGTCTTCCTATTCCCCGAATTAATACGCCCCGTAAACACTCGAGCCAGCAATCGCAGCTCTCATTCGACGTTAAACAGCGCAGCACGTTTAAATTAACTGCAAGCTCTCAGGTATCAGTCGAGCTAATTAATATGAGCTGAGCGTAGTGCACGGGTGCGTTGATTAGACGGCACGACACTTGGTCATGGATGATTCAGTGATTCAAGGGCCTTGTGGTCTTGCTCTTGATAAAATTTTTTTTTGGTCGTTCGAGGCTGATGTTTGATTTTTATTCAATTGTTTTTTTTGAAGTTTGTTTATTCTTTTAAGCCCTGAATACACACGTATTTGAAATGTTTTTATGTTTCGGTCAATATGATATTATTAATATTATGTACTAGCGCACGCGCGCCGTGGCGGTCGACCGCGGCGAAGGTGGCCTGACGATCTGTTTATGTTTTTGGGGCTAACATAGCCAGGGATTGGACAGGATAGAGAGGTATGGAAGGAGAAAGGAATGGCTTTTGCCCAGCAGTGGGACATAAGACATAGGCTAGTAAAAAAAAGTAGCGCTCAACGCGTAATGGTGCAAATGGGCCTTATAACAAAAAAGGAGCTGCTTTGCACAACACACAAGAAAAAAAACGTTAGAATCTACTAGTGATTTTACTATTAAATAGTACAGAATTTATATGTTAAAAACTATGCCCACGATTCCTATTTATCACAACAGGAGGCCATGTAATTGGCTGATCGGTCTACGGAGCTAATCGAGTCCCGAGACTTGAAATTGCAGCCTTGGATGGTGAACCTCTATTTACATATTGAGACTGCTTCGAGCTAAGAGGGCTGTGGCGTCACTTCGAAATTGAATGGTATAGGGGATGGGACGTTTCACTGAGAATTATCCATTGAACTTAATTATTAGTGTGGTTGTTTTTTAATATATTGCATCGCACCTCATGACGTGTTCTTGAGTGGAGACCGCGAATCAGCAAACGTAAGGTGGGACGCCCTCAGGCTCGGTGGAGTGACCAACTTCGCAGGGTGGCTGGTAGCAATTGGATGAGAGTTGCTGAATATCGATTTGAAGTGCCTGTGATAGTCTAATTGAAATAAATGCTTTGAGTTTGAGTTTGAATGGTGTGCGATGGAGGAGGCCTATGTCCAGCAGTGTCACAACTAATTCCATGTTTTACCTCTAGTGCACCCACGTTTTGCTAGTTATGTCTAATTCCCATGTAATAGCGGGTGAGCCTGTTGCCTATAGGGCATAAATACAGACTTTATTGCAAAAGTCCTGATGGGAAGATCCAATATCACTTTGGAATCAAACATTATCTGCAGTAACGCTGTTAGTCATTATTCTGAATATTATTTCCGAGTTTCCTCCGTGCCTCGGAAAGCACGTCAAGCCGTTGGTCCTGGCTGTCATCTATAGATCTTTGACAGTCGTTACTGGTAGTCAGTGGCTCAAAAACTCTGACAACCAGTCTTATCAAGGGGTATCGTATTACCCAGTACTAACTGGGTTGTGGAAGTCAGATAGGCAGTCGCTCCATGTAAAATACTGGTATTCAGCTGCATCCGGTTAGACTGGAAGCCGACCCCAACATAGTTGGGAAAAGGCTGGGCAGATGATGATGTCTAATCTATAATTTTACATCTGTTAACAGCTAAGCTTGATGCTGGTGTGATTAAAACTCAAAATCGCTTTCAAGATAACTCCTGTAAAATGTTGGGTCCTTTTGTAATCACAAATAGCTTGCGTGCAGTGCATATAGCTTTTTCAATTTCACACCTGTCTCCTCAATAAATCAATCTGTCATCCACTTACCGCAAACCGATTGAGCTGAGTTTTCCCCACTTGTGTCGTTCTTTTGCGACATCCTACTAATATAATAAATGCGAAAGTGGTTACAAAATTGTGTGAACTCTCTGATTCCTGCGCTAAGTGATAGACCTGTGTTACAGAAGCCAGTGCCCTCTCCCAAGAGGAGATATTACAGAATCTTATGCAATAAGATTAACAAAAATAAATAAAATAAACATAAAACTATGGAACAATAAAAATAAATTAAAAGCGTTTAAAAAAAGCTTGTAGTTTGAGAGTGTTTTGGTGTGTATATGTCTGTGTGTGCGCGCGTGTGTGTGTGTGTGTATTTGTGTGTGGGTGGCTGAGTGAGAATTGAATAATCAGGAAGGGTTTTCAGCAATCGCGAGTGAAATGATGAATAAAATACCGTGTTACACAACTAGTGCAATGGAAACAAGCATCGGTAATACACCAGGAGTACGGAGCAATGATCAAATAAAACATACTAAATGCACCAAGTTTTGTGCACGAGTACTTCACAGGAAATATTAACATTGTTTACGCGACATCAAAGAGTTTTTAAACCCTTGTTATTGTTAACCTTTAAATAAATGTGAAAATGTTTTTGTATAAATGCAGATATGAAAATGTTGGTGAATTAAAAATTTCGAGAGGATAAAATGGGAATGAAAAAATAAAGTTATTAATGAAATAAAAACGCTAGTTCATCATCTGCCTAGCTTTTTCCCAACTATGTTGGGATCGGCTTCCTGTCTAACTGGATGCAGCTGAATACCTGACCTCCACAACCCAGTTAGTGCTGGGTAATACGATACTCCTTGGTAAGACTGGTTGTCAGACTTTCGGGCCACTGACTACCTGTAACGACTGTCAATGATCTACAAATGACAACCGTGATTTCCGAGGCACGGAGGAAACTCGGTATGTAATGGGTGGTCAACAATCCACAGACCAACCTAGGCAAGCGTGGCTTAACCTGTCTGAGCGGCTGTCATTATTTAGTCGGTAAAGGAATTTAAATGATGTAATTCTTACTCTGCCTTAATTTTGAATGTTCAAGTTGAGATAAGGTCATGCAGAATAGCCTATAAGTTTAATTAAAATAATGATCAAATGATTCGCTCTGAGATTTTATCAAATCGGTTCATAAATAACGGTTATGAGAGTCCTTTTTTGAAGTCGTTTATAAATTACGTAAAGGTACAACTTTAGAGTCACAATTATCGCTTTAACTAAGCAAAACAAGTGAACATGTGAACCGGTACCAAAACTCGCAATTGGAAACGATAACATCGCTACCTACACTAACTGTCGCTAAATATCATAGTACACAGGTCCTGTATAAGGGTGTTTTGCTAGTTCAAAACAAATCTGCTATAGTCTATTCTATTGTACTCAATCAACGATGTGTATACAATGAAATTACTTATAAATTTTATTCCGGAATATATTCCTCATGGAACTATTAATTCGATCAAACACTCCATCATTTTCATTGGCTGTGAAAAATGAATTGCATTACGAGTTTATTTTATTTGTCCAGCGAGTTTATTAATCATAAATTAATTGAAAATCGTTGAATCAGTAACCAATGGCGATTGTATAACATCAGAAATTATTACGTGATTACTAGCTTTTGCCCGCAGCTTCGCTCGCGCCCTAATCAAGCCTTGCGAAATATACTTTACGACCTATTCTCATACCTACCAAATATACAGAAACAGAATCATAAAAATCGGTCGAGCCGTTTCGGAGGAGTGCGACCACAAACACCGTGACATGAGGTTATTATATAAAATACTAGCGTTGCAATACACCTTTTGAACCTACCGTACCTACCCACCCTAGCTACCTACCTTACCTAACTACCCTACCCTACCACCTACCCTACCTACCCTAGCGGTATGAAAAATAGATAGTAGCCGATTCTCAGACCTACTGAATATGCAAATAAAGTTTCACAAAAATCGGTCAAGCCGTTTCTGAGGAGTATAGATACTAACATTGTGACACGAGAATTTCATATTATAAGATTTAATACATTTTATTTAATATTATTCGAAAGTGGGTTAGGTGTTCCCCCCTACTGGGTTTTTCCATCAGGAATTTCTGAGTAGCATCCACGGAGTCTGAATTTGTGTATGGTTGATGGCAATAGGCTCACCCCTCATTACATGGGACTTAACTGGCGATATGTGGGTGTACTATTAGGTCCACCTCTGCCGAACCCTTTGGGATTACAGACGTGATGTTATGTCATTACTCGAAGTTGGTTTAGATTTTTCATATTGTTATTTGGAATTTTAAAAAGCTTACATTTAGTATTTTATGATTTTTTCGTAGTGTTTATTTATTGCTCCAAAATGATTTTATTTTGAAACTAGTGAAATAAAACACGCGTTTTAAAAGTTTAAAACTCTCTGTTGTTTGTGTTGTGTTAAAATCGTGTTCTCGTGTAATAAAAAATAACGATATTATTCAATGTAGTATTTTTTTACGAATCGGAATTTGAACAAAATTCCGGTTCATTTATTCAAATAATATAGTACCGTCCTACATACGTACATTATTTGCTTTTTCTATAATTTTGTTAAAATAATTTCACGGATCCATTAGCACGTGTTCGGTTCGGCATTTCAATAATATAGATTCATGAATTGTTTTTGTAAAGCCCTATTTGATATTTCCCTGATAAAAATGAAATTTAGAGTCACTACAGAATAAAAAATCTGTCTAACTTTTAGCCTTTTTTTTAGAGTTAAGAAAAAAAACCAAGTAAGTTTAGTTATAAACCGTGAAAGCTTAAAACCGCATAAGAAAAAAACTTTTTTTCAAAAAAAAAACCGAATTCCAAAAAAACACTAAAAACTTTACTGGCCGAATACCTTCCACACCTCCTTTTTTGTAAGTTGTCAATTTAAAAAAAATATACTTAAATGACTCCTTATAATAATAATAATTATATCCAAATTAATAATCCTTATTCCAATTTGTGATAGCTGAAACTAGTCTTACCATCTCTGTTTTAGAGAGGGGTTTTGGCTGCACTGTGACAGTAATAACCTGGTATTATTATAATATTATTTCCCCAAATTTTAATCTAACAAACTTACCTAATATTCAGCTGGTATCCCACGATACTGGTTGCACTTGCGACCTGCTTGCCCTCCCTGCGATCAGTGGCTGTGAGAGGCCAATTATCCACTTAGTACACTGCACGCATACGTAACGCATAGGGTTTAAGGGGAAGCTGTTAGAATGTAGATTGTTTTTTTTTTGAGATAGTTTGTTGTAAATTGTACAAGTTTTTTTTGTACTATAAAGGGTGTAAATAGACCCTTAACATAGCCGAAAGGCACTTGTTCTCCCCGTCTTTGCGATCATTTTTTTGTTTGAGTCCATACCTGAGAACCTTCTAGTTACGGAGATATTGGGGGTCAAAGTTGCAACTTTTTCACAAGTTTTTTTTTTAAATACATGCTGTTAATGTAAGATTTTTACTTTACACACCTCCACGATCCCCGTACTATTCAATCCATCTATCAGCACAATGCTTTGAGTGCTGTCCATCGAGTCCTACCGTAAAACGTGATTTTTCGCCCCAAAAAAAAAGTCGATTCCCAGCAATAATTTCTGCGTAGTTACTTAGTTTGACGTACAGAATGCTTGGTTGACGGCTATGTGAAGGGTCTGTTTACACCCTGTATTGTGCTGCGTTTGGTTGCAACTCGCCTGATTTGAAGCGATGATGCGGCCTAGGGTGGAGCACGCTTGCTTGGAAGAAACTGATTCACTCGAAATTTGAATAGATCCAGAATATAATGATCAAGGAACAGAGAAACCGGTTGTGTTAAATTATGTAGAAGAACATATTTTAAATTTTAATCTAGACAGTCGTATCTAAAGACCAAAAAGTTTTTTATGTGTCTGCGACCGTCTAGATTCGAGTGAATTTTGGACTGATTAAGCGATTTTTATGGTTTAAAAAAACAAAAAAAAGACTTTTATTTCAGGCAAAATAATATTCAATAATAAATAATGGAATATTAGAATATAATTATATATTAAACAAAAAATTCTTAAAAAAAAAGTATAACCATAGTGGAAAATATACGAATACCAAAATGTATGTGTGGTTTTAAGTAATATAATTATGTCTGTTGTACAAATTCACTAACCAATCGTAGGTCTTTAGATACGGGTTGATTAGTTCTCATTTTCGAGTGAGTGAGAGAGTGAAATTTGTAATTTAAACGTTACCTCTTCTTTTGGGAGTCGATCAAGACCTATGATAGGACTTTCAGTATATTAGATTGACAAAATAAGTCTCCAAAAGGTCCGAGAGCTTAGACAAAGTGAGATTAACCATCTCACTTTCTACTTCTAATAAAGACGACCCGGATTCTTCTTTAACCCATTTTTTATTTTAATTTTTCAACATTGCCCCACTCTAGGAGGTTCTCCTGTATCGTGGGTGCGTTTACAAACATTTAAACTCAAATACACAAACAGCCAGACCCGGAAAAACTACCTGTAGGTCATACACTTATTTGTTCCGTGCGGGGATCGAACTCGCAACACGCAGCGTAGCAGCCAAACACTCAGCCACTGCGCCAAACGTGCCGTCAAATTATAATGACAATCTCAGTCTTATTTCCCAAATATGATTGTCATTTAAGCTTCAGCATCCAATTATCTTCTGATCCGTCACAGAGCTCCCCAATTTAAGGAACCACAAATCTCTTGATCTCTCAATTCAAATGTCAACGTTTTCCAGAAATTTCGCAGCAGTTATTGTCCCCAATTTGGGAAGCAGTAATCTTGCAACCTGTCCTGTCATCCGCGTTGTTGCGGCGTACTACGCTGTTTCGACGTACTACGCCGTTCCGACGTGCACTAACAATCGAAGCTTCGTATTGGTCGGTTAGATGCAGGCCCTTGTATAGATTTAGCTGGACCAATGAGGGCTTAGCTTAATCTAGGGATTTACTTCGAAGCTTCGGAGGTTCTACGATGCGAGTTTTTGTTGAAGATTTTTTGCGTTGTTTTTTTGCAATGATGTGGATTTTCGTCTTTGGCGATGTTTGAGGGTACAGTTAGTCAGATCTTTTGGTGCTTGATTACCGTTGACAGCAGGATGATGTTGGTGAACTTTTGTAGAATCAATAGAAAAAACTGGATTTCGGAGTTAGTTCTGATTTTGTTCACGTGCCTAACTTGTACTGCCGTGGTATAACTAAAATGCCGTTATCCAACATCTGGTCGATTTTCAACTTTTGATGCTATATTAATGAGAAAAAAAAAATCTATCGATCTGTGTTTGCGAATTTTCAATATCTTGAATAGTTTTGGAAATAATCATTTTAAAAATGCCGTTAAGTACATATTTCTCACGTGTGAAATAAGCAAAAATAACATTAAGTAACTTTGTGAGTCTATAAAGCCGCTAAGGTTCATTAACTCATATTTTTGTCTCAAAAATCCATATGGTTACTTGTCTAGATTGCCGTTAGCAGCCTTTTGTACACTACAAAGCGGTTAAGGTACTTTAACAGTTTTATTGGTATTCTTTTTTTTAATAAAGGAGTTCCCTTTTTTTAAACTATAACGTCGTTAATTGAAAATGTTAGACTTAAACTTGACTAACGATGTTTAACGGCATTATTGCTTCATATTTGATATACTTATATTTTGTCTTAACGTATGTTACAAGCCCATAGCGGCATTTTCAAAACTAAACAAAAATGTGTTGTCCGTCATTATTAGACTAAAACGACGTTATCTCACACTAATACACTACAAAGCCGTTAACTGATCTCGCGCGGGGCGGGGGGACACCGCGATGTAACGATCCTGTACCGAAATCAGAGGGGTCGGGGGTGAAACTAGTGCATCGCCAGGAGCTTGTGGGTGAGGACGTGTGTCGCTCCGGGTTTGTTCCCGCCAATTTCGCAACGATCGCGATATGGCGAACCATCAATTTAGGTAAGTTAGTTTTTATTTACTCTAGTTCAGAATAATTTTGAGTTTATTATGAATAGGTACCTACTTTACATTTGCACTTTTATTGAAATAAACATTCAAAATAGTTTGCTTGCTAGTAAATCCTACTAATATCATTTATGATATAGTTTGTTTTGTTTCACGCAATAACTTATAAATCCATTGCGATGAAACATAGCATGTAGATATCTGAATATTTACTTACGTATGCACTCAATTTTTTATCGCATTATATATTCAGATGATCAATATTGTCGGGCATGATTTTGATACGATATCTTAATGAGATAGTTGGTCAAAAACTAGTAACATTTACCTAGGTATACACACTCAGCATTTTATTATCTTTTTACAGAAACTCTGGGAGCAGAGCCAAAACTATTTTAGATATGGTTAAGGACAAGGAAAAACTAAACCAAACCAAACCTACAAGAAAACCTGACCCTGCTCAGGATAAGACAAAGCCAAACCAAACCGAACCTAAAACAAAACCTGGCCCTGGTCTGACTGAGTTTATTAACAGAATATACGCGGAGCCCTATTCTATGACCGGTAGCGGTTTTGATACATTTTGCGAGACGCAAGTTACGTATAATTCACATCATTTTTTTAGTTTAAGTACACAGTCTCTATTCAACGAATTTGAAATTTCACCCCATCAAATTACTATAAATAGATCAGATCCTGCCGAAATAGATTTAACATGCAACGAATTAATGTCATCAAATGATTTTTCTCCGCTTGATGAAGAAATCCCATTAAATACGCAAGGAACATGTGGAAATAGTCCTCTTGATTTTGATTCAGACGACTCCGTTATTGACAAAGATTACTGTCCATCTGATTCCTCAGAAAGCCACATGTCTGATGTATCTGAAAGTAAAAGAAAAACAAAGAAGAAAATAATGAAAACCAATGATGATGAGGTCACAAAGACTTTAACAAAAAGCAAAATTCAAACTTCGGACCCAAGACGTCGTGAGTTAACTGGTGCTACCTGTTGTGAGAAAACTGCGCCCAATCATTCAGGTCACTGCAAATATAGCTCTACCGATGATGGTAATTACTGTTCCATATTGCCTGTGGATGACGGAGTTAACATTTTTTTTAATTTGGAGCGAAGACGTAGAAACTCTTTGGTGCTACTTGTAAGGAAACTACGCCCGAGAGACTATGCCTCCGCAAGCGCTGTAAATCCGTTGATAGCAATTATTGCTCCACATTGTCAGATATAGTAAACTACCACGCCAAAGAAGGAAACATAACACCCCGTTACAACAGCGGAGATTGGATGCCAAAAATAAAAAAAAGAGCGAACATAGTGTCAAACCTGGGTGCAACGAAAAGTGCCTCAAGAAATGTATGATCCTACTGAACCAAGAGGATAGAGATGCTATTAATAAATCATACTGGGATATGTCATGGCAGGAGCAACATGCATTTGTTGAAGCACACACCTACGTAGCAGTGCCAAAAAGAAAAATTACGAGCGAACCCAAAAGGAATCCAAAAAGAAATTTTGTATTGAAAAAACAAGATGGCACTAGAAAAGATGTATGCAAAATATTTTTCCTTACCACTCTAGGATATTTGAAAAATAATGACAGGATACTACATACAACTTTTACTGATTCTTCAATAGATAAACGTGGTAAACACCAGAAAACACCAGCATTTGATCGCAATTTACTGAATCAACACGTTGAATCGTTTAACCCATTAGAACCACACTATAGGCGTGAACATGCACCTCTACGACGATATCTACCAAGTGACATAAATATAATTCAAATGCATAAACATTTTTGTGAGACATACCCCGATAGACAAGTTTCGTACAGCTTATACAGGTCACATTTAAAAAATATGAACATATCCTTCACCGCCCTCGGTAACGAGGAGTGTGAATTGTGCGAGGCTTATAATTTCCACAAAAAGGAAACATCACATGATGCCACAGTCCAGATACTTGAAGAGTGTTCAGTTTGTGTGAATTGGAGTAATCATCATCAACGATACACAAAGGCGCGAGATCTGTACAAAACACATAAGGAGGAAAAACAAAATAATTCACAAATTTTCTATAGCTCTGATCTAGAGAAAGTAATTATGTTACCTAGATTGGAGATGTTTAAAGCCGCAATTTTCTGTCTGCGACTTTCAGCCTACAATCAAACCTTTGCACCACTTGGTAAGATTACCGCAGAATTCAAACCCCTGACAGTTATCTGGCATGATGGCATTGCAGGGAGAAGGCAAGAAGATATAATGTCAGCATTTTATAATTTTCTATTGCGTAACAGAGATGTTGAAAAAGTACACATCTGGCTCGACAATTGCAGCTCACAGAATAAAAATTGGCTGTTGTATGCGATGCTCACTCATATGATTAATAGTGAAGATATTGCCACACAAAGAATAACTCTATATTACTTTGAACCCGGCCACACTTTCATGAGCTGCGATCAAGTGCATCACCAGGTAGAGTTGGCTATGAAGAAAAAAGGTAAGCTTTATGATTTTACAGATTTTGAAAAGTGTGTATCTTCCATAAATAAATCAAAAGTCATCGTTCAGTCTATGTTGCCAGACAACTTTTTAAATATACCTAACTACGTGTCCCAAAGAAGGATTCAAACATCCAATCCAAGAGCGTATTTAAAAAATATAGTTGAGGTATGTTTCGTACGTAAAAGTTATGATCTTATGTATAAAAATAATTTCGATGATGCATCACATACAACTCTTCGTTTCATGAATGATAGATATTTAAAAAACCCTCGTACAATGGTATTTAAATTTAGAACTGAACCGAAAGGTATCGAACCTAAGAGAAAAGCAGATATACTTAAAAACCTTTCGAACATAATTCCCCCTCACAAATTGTTATTTTGGAAAAACTTACCAATAAGAGAAAATGAACATTCCGGTACTAGTTCTGATTAGAATAATAATATAGAGTAGTGTCAGTTTATCGAGACTGATTTTAACTAATTAATTATTTCAAATAATAATTATTAATTTTGTTATGTAACTGTAATATGATTTTGAATACTGTTTTTTAAGAATATATAAATTTTATCAAGGAGGGTTTAATAAATGTAGGTAAAAAGTTAGAACTAAAATTTAAATAAAGAAAATTGTTTTTTGTTTTTCAGTTGATGATTGTTTTTTAAATGATACTAGAAATATAAAGTTTTGAGTTCAAGGAGAAGATTAGACTTAGTTTTGATTGTTTGTTATCTCAAGTTTAATGAAAGACTGAAGTTTGTATGTAAATTTTGTTTTATGTTATCTTATTTTAAAGTACAAGTAGTACATAATTATATTGATAAATAACTGATGTGATTTTAGTGTTATTCTATAGAACTAAAAGTTCCTAAAAAATCTAGTTATAAGTAAAGTTTTGTGAAAGTGATATAATTAAATATTATTTGAAAAGCAATAAAGAAATATTGACAATAAAGACTAGTTGATTGATAAAACTATGACTTTTATTAAAAAATATCTTTAATTTCAATAAATTTAATTAATTTTGTGCAAGAAAATAGTTCACTATTTTTTATATTATTACGCTATAATGTCGTTAAACTGTAAGGTTTTTAGTTTAACCACGTTTTAGCTTAACAATGATTCAAGTTCATCCTTTTAATTAAAACGCATCTAAAGGTTACCAGACTTAAAAGCAGTAAAGTACCGTTAAACGCACTAAAGTTTAACATGAATCAGTTCTATAATACATAATGGTAAGCTAAATTGTCGTTATGTGCAATAACGCCATTTTAGTTAATCATTGAAGAGATGAAATTTTTGCATTTTAAAAAACAATAATTTACTATGAAATAGATACACTAAAACGCCGTTACGCTATACGTAGCGGCGTTTTAGTCGATGATCCATTATGATTTCGGTTATATCTCTGATGAACTAAAACACGAAAAGCGCTTTTTCATGAAATTAAATTATATTTACGATATGATAGGGTAAGTAGTTCGAAAGTATGCGATTTCATCTATGTTTTGGTACCTCCAAATCTCTAATAGGCATTGTCATCGAAAAATTACATCGGTTTAAAATTTTGCCGCGGTTTTTTTGTGTTATTCAAAACAATGACTTTAGCAGATAACGGCATTATAGTTATACCACGGCAGTGTACAGCAAAAGATGTTTTCTTATCGGAGATAAGCATCCTACTCTTCACTTCTACTGAACATAAAAACATATTGATTGGCAGTAGAAATCGATAATAAACGCACCCACGATTCAGAAGAAATTCATAGTGAGTGAAAACGTTTAAAAAAATATATTATTTTGATGATCGTTCTTTATTGTACCAGCAAATATGTAGAAACCACCGATTCTGATATTGTGGTTATGAAAAATTCGGGACAAAAACCTTAAATTATAATGAAAATCGCATCAGAATTTAAAAAAAAAAACGCGTACGCATAGACATGCCCGAGATGCAGCTGTGAATAAATAAAGTCTACATCAAAAACAATATCGTGTATACATAGATGTACCGCAGCTTTACGAAATCCTTAAATCCCTGTCCATTTTATGGAAAATGGAAGCGAATGCATGGTTTCAATCTCGAAATAACGTTTGAAGTTCTTTGAGGCATGAAACTACAAGCTGGGGAACAAAAGATCTATAAAAGCTTATAAAACATACAGTTGTTGCTTGCTATCATTCGACCTATTGTGTCGTGATTCATTCTAAGTTGCTTACTTCCTTAGGACAAGCTAAATAAAATTAAAACACTTATTTAGACCAAATTAGGTTTACAATTCAGGGCACATTGCTCGCAGAACGGATGGCCGAGGGGGCCGAAAAGTTCTGGAGTGGCGACCGCGAACCGGAAGACGTTGCGTTGGAAGGCCTCCCACTAGATGGACCGATGACCTGGTAAAGGTTGCAGGGATCCGCTGGATGCGAGTCGCACGGGACCGGTCAATGTGGCGACACTTGGGGGAGGCCTATGTCCAGCAGTGGACGTCTTTCGGCTGAAATGATGATGATAAGGTTTACAATTTTACAAAGGAAACAATACAAAAGTATTTTACTGTAGCGCAGCTATCAAAGCCCAACTCCATACAAAATATTATTTTGTTCCAGACTGTTTTGTTGATGGATGGAGAGGGAGAGGAAGACCAAGGAAACGATGGGTGGATTGTGTGAGGAATGATGTGAAGGGAAAAGGTGACAATGATTGCGTGACGGTTGACAGAGGAGAATGGAATAAAAAAACGTGTTGCGCCGACCCCAAGTAACATGAGACAAGAGCAGGAAGATGACTGTCTTTTAGGAAGTGACAGTCGTCTTCAAATTCGCGTTTCTACAAGGACCTTTTGTGATGGAAAACTCAATAACACTTAGCCCGACCTCGGAACCGAACCCAGGACCTCATCCTTAGCAGTTGCGCTTGCGACCATTAGTCAAACGAGGCCTAGATCACATCTTCAAAATAGCACTTTAACCACAAACTGCAATAAATAGCAAAACACCGAGATCACGTACTCATCGTCAAAAAGTGCGAAGGTGAGACAAATAGTAACATCACATCGCCCCAATGCTGTCTAAAGACCTGTATTCTTTTTTCGGATGGGATTTCAAAATCAAAATCAATCAAAATCAAAGTATTTTATTTCACATAGGCCTCGATGGGCACTTATAAAACGTCGACAAAAAGGTGCACGGTTCGGGTTGGTCGTTTCCTATGGAGAAGAACCGGCAAGAAACTCCATGGTTACTCTTTTCAAATCATTTGGTTTGAAAAGAGATTCATCAAATGACCCTATTATTTATTTAGAAGTCTGACAATTCCCCCCCCCTCTCTGGGCGGAGCGGAATTGTCAGACTTCTACTCACTAAAACCCATCCATGTTCCTTCTTTGCCCTTTGTGTTCCAGGGCCACGGTATCTCTTTCGAACAGTTCCGCAGCCCTTCTACAAGGACTTTATAAATATTGAGTGAACAGAACGTGGGTTCGTTCTGTTCACTCAATATTTATTGTAAGACTATAATAGGGCTTTGAGAAGAAGAATGCAACCATACAATACAAAGTGGGTACTTGATGACAAATAAAATAACAAATGACGTTTGTTTAATACGTATGGTCAAATTTGACCCGAGGACCTGAACGTACAAAAAGTTGTAGGTCGAAAAATTAAAGATATTTTTATAAAATGATATACTTAAAATATTAAGCTCAAAACTTTGGCAAAAGTCATGAAACATCAAATCTCAAAAGAAATTAGCAATAGAGAAAACTTTGTTTCATTCCTGAAATGGGTCAAAATTGACCCGAAGACCGTACGAAGGTAAGTTGAACATTTAATTATGACAGTTTTTTTGTGTTTCGTTATTTTTACGATTGCTGTGATTTTCAATCACTGTGCGATGTGTTATTTCATTGTAGTAAGTAGTCTGAAAAGGTTCATGATTAAGAAGTCCTTAATGATTAAGAAGGTCCTAAATGAGAGTAATTATTTGTCTCCTGAAACAATGCCTCCATCTTTCATTGGTCAATCCAATGGAAATCGCAATTCAGTTGAAAATAAAATCGTATGAGTATCATACTTTTGTTAAATACATCAGCATGTACACTTTATTTTTTTTTTAACCTTTATCCCTCTCTAGGAATTTCTCAAGTAATGTTTTTCGGGGGGTGAGCCCATAGCCATTACGACTTAATTTTCTATTGAGCGAATTGACACACCTACCCAAAGAATTTCCTAAGCCCATTCTACCATTAGGTAAGATGTCAGCCACAATTCTAATTCCCCCACACCGCATAAACTTCGCTACAACAAACACTAAATTCAATGTAGCCAGTGGACAAGCTTGGATCTCCTTCGAGAGTTTACAGAGTACACCATTTCCCTGTGGACAAGGAGTAAACATTGGATCGCGTTATATTATGCTGCTGCACTAACAATGGATCGGGGAAGTTGGTCTGGTGTTGCAGATTAGCGTTGGGACGTGTTGTAATCTTTTGGCAGTCTTGTTTTTGAGCCGTTTATTCAGTAGTTTCGTTTGTAAAGTCTTATGTGTTTAGGACATAACATTACGCTTTTAATGCCCAAAGGGTAACACCTAGCTGCGGGACTGTTCGAAAGAGATACCGTGGCCCTGGAACACAAAGGGCAAAGAAGGAACATGGATGGGTTCTAGTCAGTACAAGTCTGATACTCCCTTCCGCTCCGCCCAGAGTGGGGGGGGGGGTCATTTGATGAATTCCCACCCGAAAAAAAAAAAAGGGTAACACCCACCATAATTGAAACATACAAAATAACAGCTACAACTCTATTAGCTCACGAATGTGATGGCCCAAGAAAAGAGAAACAATAAGACAAGGACAGAACGACTTCGCGATAACCGATCGGGACGGAGTCCGGAACTTGGGTCATTCTGAGAATGGCTTCGTTAGGCTGCCTGTCCATTGACGCGGAGCGAGGAAGCGGAGCGGAGCGATTGAGTGATGCGGAGCGGTGTTGCGAACTGTGTTTGTACATTGAAGTTGAGCGGAGCTAAATCTAGAGCACGCGACGGGTCATTTAAAGCTGGTGGTGTTTCGGTTTTTACGGTTTTTCTTGCATAAAAAAAACTACATACAAACTCCTTCGATACAAACCAATTGAACACTAGCCGAGTCACCGGCCAGACTGTGGCAGTCCCTCTTCCTCCGCATTATTAGCTCCGGTTCCCTGCCCCGTTTCGCAGCGCCACTTCTTACGCTACCCGTGTCCATGGAGTATCTTGCCCATTCTTCTCCATTGAGATCTACGTCTTGGAATGGGCAACTACAGTACTTTCACAAGTTATTAAGCCTTGTGACTGTAGCTTCGCTTTTTTTGTTTTCTTGTCATTCAAAAGTGCTTGAAATAAATGCTTTAAGTTTGAGTTTGAACTCACTCCGCATCAGTGGCGGACTTCTCATACAAGCCGAAAAGCCTGGCTTGCCTAACGATAAACAAAAAAAAAAAAAAAAAAAAAAATTAAAAAAAAAATTACTCTCCCCGATGCCGATGGGCCATCTATTTTTTATATTTTTAAATGTTTTTTATATTGTTTTATAATGGAATATTTAAAATGTATTTAATGTGTTTAAAAATAACATTCTTACAAAAACAAAATAATACTTAGTAATTTTTTGTCAAACAATAATAACATTCGGTCTCCACACAACTATCAATCCATAACAGAAATTATTTTAAATTCGCGCGCTTAAATTCTGATATGCCGGCCGCGATACTCTGGCTCGCTCTAACACTATACAAAAGAAGAGTTGAAAAGTTGAAGTTTAGTGCGTAATACGGCCTACGGTCAGTGACCCAGTGCTAGCTAACGTTTTCTCTTTCACACCCACTGGCTTTTACGTGGCTTCTATGACCTCTCATGTTTCCTAGCAAAATGTGTCCGTTTTTGACAAAATTTTTATGTACTCATGTGAGAATTTGTATCGAGTTTAAAGCTAGGCTTTTCTTTGAATGTGTGCGTGTAAGTCTGTGTAAGTTTGAGAGAGAACGTGTGTGTTCGCGCCGATGATTTGCGCTATGCATTTCGTGCGAATTTTGACACAAAGTACGATTTCAAGTTAGTTCGTATTGTTTTGACCTAGGAATTAAGCCAGTAGCACGCGTTAATTATTACGAATGAATGCTGTTTTGAAAATTTTGAGAACAATATTCTAAAGTTAGGTTTTGTTTTGTTATTGTAATTGTGTGAAAGTTATTAGCACGATGTGATTTATACCAATGATTTTGCAAGTTATTAATTGATTGTTATAGAGTGGTCTGTGAATGTGAATTCGGATATTACCGTCGAAAAGGTATGTAAATACGTTGAGTTAGCTCTTTACTTCACTGTTAAAGAAGTCCTAATGATAGTTTTTCTCGGCAATGTAATTTTGTCGCTTTTCGCATATCATTTTGTAGTTATTTGATAAAGTTCTTCCAAATAAAGAACCATCATCGTAATATTATATATCTTTGAAATAAGAAAATACGTAAATATGAGTTTAGGTACTTAAAGAGTTGTTCTGAAGAATAGAATAAGTAAATAAAATTGGCTATTATTTATTAGTGATTTATAATGATTTTGTGAGATCATTAATATTTATGTAATATCAAATATTATCATTTTAGTCGACACTATATTGAATTAATAAAATAGTGTGTACGGCAATAAAATAACAAATCAATAGTGTAAATGCCATCTAGTGGCCATTTTGAATGAAATATTTTGCACGTCTGAATTGTAAACAGCGTAGCGAACTTACTTTGGTGTCACGATTCGTACGTATAGATGGCGCCTTTGTCAATTATGCAAGCGTATTAAGATATCGAGACTAGAAATTAATTGAAAAACTATAACTTATAAAATTGTATCCCAGAACATCGGTAGCTGACTAACTGGGCTTGCCTCCATTCTGACCTAGCGGCACGCCACTGCTCCGCATTTAAAATTTATGAATTTTGAATCCACTTCGCAAATGCAAGTCCACCGAAGCTGAGCGGTGCGGAGATTCGTGTTTTTGCAATTCTTTTGTTCATTCGCACAGCTCTGTTCCTCTTCTCTCTTCTCCGCTCCAGTGGATAGGCAGCCTTGTGGCTCTGGATCCGTTTCCTGATTTCCCGTCAACGTTATTGTCTCAATACGGAATAGGCTATTGCAAAGTGATATTGTATTTATTTATGTATTGGTGATTTCTTTTTATTGGTTAAATGGTTATTCGGTACTGAGTTAATCGTGCGATAGGAAGTTTGGAAGTTTTTTTTTTGTATGGAGTCTTTAGTTGGGGCGAAAGTATTTGGGAAACTGTTTTGCTATTTTTTGTATGAACAAAGAATTTACCCATTTTTTTTCCTACTCCTCCGCTATTATTTTCTGATTAATTTCGTTGCGGGATCCAACACAGCTAAGTTGTTTCTCTGAACAGTTTGGATGATAATGCATGGTTAGCTAAGTGACATAAAATCGAATATGGCGGACTCCCAAATATGACGGACTAGTAATAAAAGGGTTTGCTGAGGAGAATACTAACTTGCAGTACGACGATTTCACCACTAGGCTATCACTGCTCATCATCATCATCATCATCATTTCAGCCGAAAGACGTCCACTGCTGGACATAGGCCTCCCCCAAGTGACTGGTCCCGTATCACTGCTCATTAATACAAAAATTTCTGGTTAACAAAATATACATGAAATGCTAACAACAGATTTTGTTTTACGCTAATTCAGCAGAACGTTTCTTCCCCTTTTACCTACTAGCATATTTTCTTAGGCTATAATCTTCCTTTTATTTTTTTCGTAGCAAAAATTGGCTTCGTCCGGAAAGTCAAACGTCTGTTATAATTTAATTAGTCGTTTCTTGATTATTAGAAGGATAAGCGGCTTATAATTTGAGTCAGCGTTTATAAACAAGATTAGTTATTTTTTCGTTTGTAAAAGGATTTAAAAAAATCGGGGTTGGATAAAATTAATTTTGTTCAGCTTTGTAAAAATTATACATTTTCATGTTTTTACTAGTCCGCGGCCTTCGTTCGCGTGAAATTATTATAAAAATAATACTTCCCATTTTGAATCGGATTTTGTTAAATTGAAGTTACTCCTTATAACATCAGCTATCTGCCACTTAAAGTCCCGTCAAAATCGACCCAGCTGTTTCGGAGATGAGCACAGACAGACAAAAATTAAAATAAATGTTTTTTTTTGTTATAAGTACCGTCAATTTTATTCATTTGTAGGCATAGATAATCCTATTGATCATAATAATTTGCTATCCTTTTTTCTTACTTTGTTTCTGTCGATTACCATCTAACCAGACAACTCAATACCATCAGAATTTTACAAGCCTATCTGACCTCCACAAATCAGTAACTGGGTAATACGATACAACATGGTAAATCTGGTACAATTTGTAGGCACCGTTATTTTTGACACCCTGTATGTACATACATCTACTAAAACTGCTACAATATACAGGGTGTTTTTTTAAATGTGGGCAATACTTTAGGGGCGTGTAGTACTCATGAAAATAAGCAACTTTTATTATGGGACCGACCATGAAATCGCGAAAAAAATATCAGCTGCTCCACACATTATTGGTCGTGTAACTCGAAAAAATGTAGGCAACAGCAGATTTTTCAAATCATATTTCATAGTTAACCCCATAGTGTGTCATATTTATGAGTACTTCAGTCCCTTAAAGTATTGCCCACGTTTAACAAAACACCCAGTGGCGGACTTCTCATACAAGCCGAAAAGCCTGGCTTGCCTAACGATAAACAAAAAAAAAAAAAAAAAAAAAAATTAAAAAAAAAATTAAAAAAAAAATTACTCTCCCCGATGCCGATGGGCCATCTATTTTTTATATTTTTAAATGTTTTTTATATTGTTTTATAATGGAATATTTAAAATGTATTTAATGTGTTTAAAAATAACATTCTTACAAAAACAAAATAATACTTAGTAATTTTTTGTCAAACAATAATAACATTCGGTCTCCACACAACTATCAATCCATAACAGAAATTATTTTAAATTCGCGCGCTTAAATTCTGATATGCCGGCCGCGATACTCTGGCTCGCTCTAACACTATACAAAAGAAGAGTTGAAAAGTTGAAGTTTAGTGCGTAATACGGCCTACGGTCAGTGACCCAGTGCTAGCTAACGTTTTCTCTTTCACACCCACTGGCTTTTACGTGGCTTCTATGACCTCTCATGTTTCCTAGCAAAATGTGTCCGTTTTTGACAAAATTTTTATGTACTCATGTGAGAATTTGTATCGAGTTTAAAGCTAGGCTTTTCTTTGAATGTGTGCGTGTAAGTCTGTGTAAGTTTGAGAGAGAACGTGTGTGTTCGCGCCGATGATTTGCGCTATGCATTTCGTGCGAATTTTGACACAAAGTACGATTTCAAGTTAGTTCGTATTGTTTTGACCTAGGAATTAAGCCAGTAGCACGCGTTAATTATTACGAATGAATGCTGTTTTGAAAATTTTGAGAACAATATTCTAAAGTTAGGTTTTGTTTTGTTATTGTAATTGTGTGAAAGTTATTAGCACGATGTGATTTATACCAATGATTTTGCAAGTTATTAATTGATTGTTATAGAGTGGTCTGTGAATGTGAATTCGGATATTACCGTCGAAAAGGTATGTAAATACGTTGAGTTAGCTCTTTACTTCACTGTTAAAGAAGTCCTAATGATAGTTTTTCTCGGCAATGTAATTTTGTCGCTTTTCGCATATCATTTTGTAGTTATTTGATAAAGTTCTTCCAAATAAAGAACCATCATCGTAATATTATATATCTTTGAAATAAGAAAATACGTAAATATGAGTTTAGGTACTTAAAGAGTTGTTCTGAAGAATAGAATAAGTAAATAAAATTGGCTATTATTTATTAGTGATTTATAATGATTTTGTGAGATCATTAATATTTATGTAATATCAAATATTATCATTTTAGTCGACACTATATTGAATTAATAAAATAGTGTGTACGGCAATAAAATAACAAATCAATAGTGTAAATGCCATCTAGTGGCCATTTTGAATGAAATATTTTGCACGTCTGAATTGTAAACAGCGTAGCGAACTTACTTTGGTGTCACGATTCGTACGTATAGATGGCGCCTTTGTCAATTATGCAAGCGTATTAAGATATCGAGACTAGAAATTAATTGAAAAACTATAACTTATAAAATTGTATCCCAGAACATCGGTAGCTGACTAACTGGGCTTGCCTCCATTCTGACCTAGCGGCACGCCACTGAAAACACCCTGTATTTATCTCTTACTAGCCATACTGATACTAAAAACGCTCACAATTCAATGACAAGCAGAACTTAACCCTTCACTACAAGAACACCCAACCCTTCAAAAACCGGTCCCTTTTAAAAGTCCTCAAACCCTAAATCAGAATGCAAATGATAACTGGCTGCGTAAAACACTGTTTGCACCCAAAAGTCTGGGAGTCCCTTGTCAAAACCACTAGCATTTAGTGATATATTGTGTGAAAGACCAACCGGTGCGTATTGACCTCTCGTAAATCTACACGAAGTGCGAAAATGTGGGTGGTTTAGGGTTCACCATTAATTGGGTGATGAGGGTGTCCTGCCCTTAAGAGTCAAGTGAATGATGACAAAGAATTATGTGTGTATTGCTGAATGAAATTAGTGACGATAGATGAAGGTTTTAGCTTAAATTGAACCCTAATTTTCAGAGTTTATAAAAAAAAAAACTTCCATATAATACGTCAAAAGCTTATTCCTAACACTGTTTTAAGCTTTCACGGTTTACAACTAAACTTATACTGTCACTTACGGGATATCTTCCGTGATTGTTCATTATTTTGAGCTCCCGATATTAAAGAGGGTAGAAAGATTTGTCTGCTCTTAACAATTTATTTTCCATCCACCCGCATTCTCCAGTCAACCCGCGATCATGGCGCTTGCAACAGCGCCGAAATATCGGGAGCTCAAAATAATGAACAATCACGGAAGATATCCCGTAAGTGACAGTATAAGTTTAGCTTATTCCTAATTCAATTAAATTCATTTATTTACATCAGACACACCGATCTGTAGTTAGTAGTGCATTAAAAAAATAATGTTAGTAGGTAAACAAATAATCAGAGATACACATCACACAATACAATTATAACTAAATACAATGTAAAATTTAAATTAAATTAATACAATATTAATGAGGGATACTATTTGTCTTTGCTCTTTTTTCTTATTTCGGGTTCACGAGGTACGGACTCTGTAAATATTGGTACGCTAAATGTGAATCATCCATCATCTGCCTAGCCTTTTCCCAACTATATTGGGGTCGGCTTCCAGTCTAACCGGATACAGCTGAATACCAGTATTTTACATGGAGCGACTGCCTATCTGACCTCCGCAACCCAGTTAGCACTGGGTAATACGATACCCCTTAGTAAGTTGTCAGACTTTTTTAGGCCACTGACTACCTAACGACTGTCAAAGATCTACAAATGACACCCGGGACGACCCCACCGACGGCTTAACGTGCTTTCCGAGGCACGGAGGCAACTCGCTATGTAATGGGCGATCACCCATCCACAGATCAACCTAGGCAAGCACGGCTTAACCTAAAGATCGACCCAAGCGGCTGTTATTATTTAGCCACGAGGTCCTCAAATTAAATTAATACAATAATTTGACCTAAATGATACATTAGATACAGAACCATTTCATTCTCCTGCTCTTATCCCAATTTATTTGTGGTCGGCGCACCATGTCTTCTTCTTCCATACTTCTCTATTCCTCGTCATCTCAATAAATTCCTTCCTATCCATATCATACTTTCACTTCATAAATGTCGTAATGCACCTTATATTCAGCTAAATAAAACACTAAATTCATAATTTTCAAATAACCTCGTACAAACTAAAATAAAACATGATAAAAAGTCGTCACGTTTCACGAAACATGTGTTATCGCCCGAAGGTATTTAAAGGCTGTTTTCGAAGGCAAACCCTTCTATTGAATCCCGTCTATAACCTTTGCGGTTAAACCTTTTTGCTTAGAGGGTTATCAATAAAAGACGGTGAAAGTTTCCGCCCACAGAATATATTGTTTGATTTGCGCTTTGGGCCTGTTTGTAGGCCAACCGATATTTGAAAGAATTATTTTTCTTGTACGTTGGTCCCGGGTGTCATTTATAGATCTTTGACAGTCGTTAGGTAGTCTGTGGCCCAAAAAGTCTGACAACCAGTCTTACCACGGGGTACCGCCACCCACATTTCGCCAGTTATGTTTGAATCCCATGTCATAGGGGGCGAACCTATTGCCATCAAACGGGCACAAATCTTGACTCCGTGGCTGCTATTGAGAAATTTCTGATGGAAAAACTCAATAACACTTAGCCCGACCTCGGAACCGAACCCAGGACCTCATCCTCAGCAGTTGCGCTTGCGACTACTAGTCCAACGAGGCTTTGATCATAAAGTAGCTGCTCTTTAACCATAAAGTGAAACAAAGAAAAAAACACCGAGATCACGGACTCATCTTCAAAAAGAACGAAGGTGAGACAAATAGTAACATCACAACGCGAACGCCCCAATGCTGTCTTAAGACCTGTTTTTTTTTCGGATGGGAAATCATCAAATGACCCGGAGCGGAAGGGAGTGTCAGACTTGTACTGACTAAAACCCATCCATGTTCCTTCTTTGCCCTTTGTGTTCCAGGGCCGCGGTATTTCTTTCGAACAGTCTCGCAGCCCTGGCAGGCATCGGCCCTTGCGGACCCCTATACATGGTGTAAACAGACCCTTCACATAGCCGTCAACCAAGCATTCTGTACATCAAACTAAGTAACTTTACGCAAAAATTATTGCTGGGAATCGACTTTTTTTTTGGAGTGAAAAATCACTTTTTAAGGTAGGACTCGATGGAAAGCACTCAATGCATTGTGCTGATGGATGGATTGAATAGTACGGGGGTCGTGGAGGTGTGTAAAGTGAAAATCTTAAAATCATGTATTTAAAAAAAAACTTGTGAAAAAGTTGGAACTTTGACCCCCAATATCTCCGTATCTAGAGGGTTCCCAGGTATGGTCTAGAACAAAAAAATTATCGCAAAGACGAGGAGAACAAGTGCCTTTTGGTTATGTTAAGGGTCTATTTACACCCTTTATAGTTGCTGACATCTTCTTGAGGCGCGTGTGGAACACGAACGCGCCGACACGGCCTGTCGTCTTCTCCCATGTCATCCGGTAAAAGAAAAAAGAGAACAGTAAAGATCAGGCCGAAAAAAAAAACAACACTTCAACTGCACTACAAAACACCCGATCTTCAGTTGTCTGAAACAAAAGAAAAACACCTAGATCATTCTCATAGTCAAGAGGTGCGAAGGTTAGTCAGACTCAGTAAATTGTAGGCAGCGGGAGTGGCGGGTCAATGGCCGTCCATCACCCACTGTTATCAATAGTCATGTAACTCGTGCTTGTTCCCAACGTAGCCATTTTCGGCGTAAGGTATCAGCTGATAGCGGAAAGTTCATTTAGATTTTTTGACGTGACAACGCCTTATAATTCGATGGAGCCGGCTGCACGCACGAAAAAATGAGGCGTTACCTCACTCTGAGGCGTTCCATAAAACAATTGCTCAACGCACATTCATTTTTTGAAAAATGCAACCATTCCATCAGTATTTTCTTATGACGTTGTCACATTCAACTATCGTCAGTAAACCGACTTTACAGACAACCGATTTTTTATCTGGATTTCTTCTGATACTGCCATTCAGTCTCATCTTCCTGCTACCCATGTTACTTGGTAATACAAACGGCCAATAGGTCTGTAAATCTTACATTGATTAGTCCATGAGTATCTCATCATCTGCCTAGCCTTTTTCTAACTATATTGGGGTCAGCTTCCAGTCTAACCAGATGCAGCTGAATATCAGTAATTTACATGGAGTTACTGCCTGTCTGACCTCCACAACCCGGATACTGGTAACACTAGCACCACGTTGCCTAATTATCTACGTTCAACATGAAGGTATCTTCAGGTTCAAATTCAGTTCAAATTTTATTTAATCAGGTCATTATGTGTCCACTATAAAATGACGATACCTATTTGTGTTCTACAAGGTGGAGACGACAATACGACAATTTTGGCCAAGGTTTTTGAAGTAGCGAGTTGGCAACATGTGTTTAACGTTTATATCGATGCGGGATTCGTTGACCTGTTGGTGGTAGCCTATTATCTACACTATGTAGAAAATGCTAAAAATGAAAAATAACGCCCTGTGAATAAACTGCATACAAAATTCAATCGAAAATATCCAGTAATTTTCGATTGAATTTTTGTATGCAGACTGGGAACGTCATGAGGTACATACAGTTTAATTTATTGTCGCATTGTCGTCTCCATCCTGTATAAATTAACGTCAATTTTTAAAAATTTACTGTTGTCACAATCATCATCATCATCACAATCATTCTCTTCCAAATCGTAACTACTTGGGTGATTTGCCTATACGAACATCAGATAAAGTAGATAAGAAGTAAACGAAAACCTGAGAATTATTTAAAAAAATACTCTCGTCGTGTTCTAGAAGGAAGTTGCTTCACAACAACAAAAAATACATCTCCAGCACCGTCCCTATAAACTGCAAGACCACCAACAAAATCGCTCACATCTTATGTCCTACTCCCGTCGTCCGGTCGTCACTCAGTGGAAACGTCCCATTACGTCGCAAGCACGCATTGCACCAGCTATTCTTCTATAAGTACCTTGGATTATGACCGGAATTGCCTCTTGAGATGCCACTTGGTACCCCACTCCTGGTACTTTCACAACTTTATAGCGAGTTCAGAATTTTGTATGATGCTACTTTTTGTTTTGTTCGCTCCTGTATTGTTAATGTGGTCCTAGTACGTTCGAAGTTTTGATTCATGTACTGGCACACATAAGTTTAGAACTCGTATTTCTGGTACAGAAACTATATGTAATTTATCGTGACGACCCAATTGGCGGTTTTGGATTTCCGGGAAATTTCGTTTGCTGGCCAAATGTTCTTTATGGCTTACGTATACGTTAGGTTTCTTATCTTCTTTTCACCAGGAATGCAATCTGTATCTACGTGTGCTCTGAGAGACGAGCTAGCAGTCGGTTTAGAAGCGTTTCGTATTTATTTTGAAGGTTTGAACAGAATTACCTGCATTTCCGTAACAAGACAACACATTTCTGACTTTATATCTTCTTTATCGCTGATAGAATGTCACGTCTAGGCTCTCTGGACATCGTACAAAGTCATTCGTCAAACAATCAACAATCAATCGTGTCTCCACATTGCCTGGGGTATCCCGAACTACATTTGCCGATTCGCGGAATTCTCTCAACGACTTGTCTACTCCCAAGTTCATTGTTCCTTTGTTCCTATTCATCATCTATTTCACACAGTTCTAAGAAATCACATTTCAAAGGACTGTTTCAACATTACTCGTCTGTATATAATTTTAATTCAAAATTAGCTTTTGTTCTATCAACATTCTCCTGTCCTCCTAAATTGGGATAACAATTTATTTGGGGTCAGCACAGCATGTCTCCTTCTTCCATACTTCTCTATTACTCGTCATCTCAGCAGTCACCTCGTTTCTAGCAATGGTTCTATGTATTACAAAATTATTCACAGCCGGAGCAGGAACTCCACCCAAAAATACCATTTTTTTTCTATCTCCCTTGTCTTCTGCTATCATTATCATCGTCATTATTCTTTGTTGATACCTAATTCTTCTTCTTCTTTTCCAGAATGTGGCTAATGGGCGCGTTTTGCGTGCTGTGCGCGTGGTACAGTGCCGTTGATGCTCAATGGCGATGCCCTGGCTTGTCTGCCCGACCGGCTGCTGAGTGTTCCTGCGACCTACCACATACGCTCCGCTGTGCCGGCGATCATACTGCATTACAGGTAGAGTTTACTTTTTTTGTTACATTACACCAGCAGTTCTCTTTTGCAGGTGGAAATGATTAGGACGCGCTCCCTATTTATGTGTGGAACACAGGCCTCGACTCTGTGAGACTGGATGTGATACGTTTTCGTTTATTTTTCATTAACCCACTTCCAAAAGGAAGAGGTGATCAATTCGTCTGATTTTTTTTTTCTGTGTATGTTCAGCGATTTCTTCGCCAATTGTTAACCGATTTCTATGATTCTTTTTTTGTTAGGAAGCGCGGTGATCCCGTAATTTTTTTTTGAAGATTTGGTGCTGACCTCGGGAGATAAACAATGGAACTCTTCAATAATAGACAGGAAACCATACGCATTTTATTTTAATTAAACTACGTGTTCCGATACCTCTATCAAATCTCTCTAATTCAAAACCCATAAAAGGCAATTGCCTAAAATCACCTAAACCATTTCAATATGAACCTACTGCACCAATAATGAAGGTGACACTCGCGTCACGCGGATATTTGCAAACAAAAATCAAATAACGTTCATATCGTATCGGAAATTCCTGTGAAATACTAAAATATGTTCACATATGTCAAAGAAAACAATAGGGTATACACTAGTTCGATGAAGTTGGAATCAATGCAGTACACTGCGTATAGCGGCGAGTCTACGTGTTCGTCCAAATATTGGCCCCAATGGCGTCCAACTCATACAGGGTGTAAACAGACCCTTCACTAAGCCGTCAACCAAGCATTCCCACACTACACGCAACAAACACAAACATCAAACACACAAACGTCACAAACGTCTGTACATCAAATGAAGTAACTATACGCAAAAACTATTGCTGGGAAACGACTTTTTTTTTGGGGTGAAAAATCACGTTTTACGGTTGAATTCGATGAAACGCACTGAAAGCATTGTGCTGATGGATGGATTGAATAGTACGGGGGTCGTGGAGGTGTTTAAAGTAAAAATCTTACATTAAAAACAAATTCAGACTTCGTGGCGCAACATACGTGGCGAGACATGTAGATCAAAAACATATTTTTACGACCACTATTGTACAATATTATTGGAAATTAAAATATTCCTAGTCATATTGGACTAGCAGCGTTGGGGCCAACATTTGAACCAACTTGTGGTGCCGGCGTAAAGAAACGGATATCGGAAACGGGGCGTAAACGAACGTCGCCGTTGACTGACCCGCGATGTTGTTTTGTTTCTTTTGTTTTGACTGAGTTTTGTAGATCGAGAGAATTGGAAATGGTATTCCTATTAATTATTTTGATTGTAAGTCCGAGATTTAATGTTGGATTTCTATAAAATCTGCAACTAGGTGGTTTTTGTGTTGCGCTCATCATTGGGGGGGGCAAGCCGAAAATTTCTGGAGTGGCGACCGCGAACCGGAAGACGCTGCGTTGGAAGGCCTCCCACTAGGTGGACCGATGACCTGGTGAAAGTTGCAGGGATCCGCTGGATGCGAGTCGCACGGGACCGGTCAATGTGGCGACACTTGGGGGAGGCCTATGTCCAGCAGTGGACGTCTTTCGGCTGAAATGATGATGATGATGGTGGTTTTTAGGGTTTCGTAGCTCAGTCGGGTAAATCAGAAGCCTTATGGCGAAATGTGGGTGTACAATTAGGTACACCTCCGCCTAACCCTTCGGGGATTACAGGCGTGATGTTATGCTGTCGAATTTTCTTCTTTTGATTTGATTAGGATGGTTCTAAGTGTTTTGCCCCTCTAATAGTGCAAGTATGGCATCTTCATACCCTTAAATACTTATAGGATAATCTCTAAAAAGATTATTAACCGTATCCAGTGTGTCACTACAAATGGTTTTATTTGGGGTGTAAAACCACGTGCGGTAGGACTCAATGTAACACACTCAAAAGATCCTGCTGATGGATGCATTGTACAGGGGTCATGCAGGAATTGAAAGTAAAAATATAACATTAAAAACTTGTATTACCTACTTAAAAAAAAAGTGAAAAAGTTCGAACTTTCACTTCCAATATCTCTGTAACTAGAAGGTTCCCAGATATGATCCATAACAAAAATTATCGCAATGACGCGTGACGGGGAGAACAAGTGGCTTTCGGCTTCGTAAAGGGTCTTTTTACACCCATTGTAAGGACCGTCTTTTTTTTTTTTTTCGGTTGGGATATCATCATTATGACCTCCCTCCCCCACTCTGGGCGGAGCGGAAGGGAGTGTC
Source organism: Noctua comes (assembly GCA_963082995.1). NCBI lineage: Eukaryota > Metazoa > Arthropoda > Insecta > Lepidoptera > Noctuidae > Noctua > Noctua comes. The sequence continues at coordinate 3,288,195 of OY720290.1, read as the reverse complement.
AGACTTGTACTGACTAAAACCCATCCATGTTCCTTCTTTGCCCTTTGTGTTCCAGGGCCACGGTATCTCTTTCGAACAGTCCCGCAGCCCAGGCAGCAATAATTTCAACAAAAAAAATATTAATGTTTTATTTGATCAACCCACTCATCGCTCATACTCATTTAACTAAATATCAAGTACCGAATAATACTTAGAGAAAATAATAATTGTCCTTTACATACACAAGTACAACTTTTATTTACAAAGGCCTGGAGGCATTTGTTTGAATTTTCCAAATTCGTTTGAAGCCCTATTTTCGAGTGTTTAATACTGGTTGAACAATTCTGAGGGATATTATTTGTCTTTACTCTTTTTTTCTTATTTCGGGTTCACGAGGTACGGACTCTGTAAATATTGGTATGCTAAATGTGAACGGAGGACAAAAATATAATCACGATTTGAAGTTTATACTTCAGTTCGGATTTTTGCTAAAAACTTTTAAGTCAGTCGCATTTGATGCTTATTTTTTTTTTTTGCTAATTAGGCAATGATTAATATAACATAACATCATGTCTAAAATCCTCGAAGAGTTAGGCTGAGGTGTATTATGCCCGACCTGCGAATCGAAACCAGGACCTCATCTTCTTCTTAGCGTGTCGATGGCAATCTAAATTATGTCAGCCCAGAACTGAGCTACTAGTTTGGCGCTTTCGGTAGCGTCCTATAGTTCCAAAGTGAACAAACAACAGGCCACGCAGGACACGATATTAAGTGCTCCATCGTTTGTGTAACAGCACCACATTTACACTCCAGGGCAGAGTCATTAATGAATCTCCACCGGAGCAGTTTAGGCTTGCTGCGACTAATCGGGTCCTGGAGTATATTTAAGACTTCCAGATCAGCCATGGCAACTCATGTCCAGGTGGGAGATTTTCAGCAGGTGGAACGAATGGGTTAAGTAAGGATGCACTACCTCGCCACAGCTTTAGCTTAGCTCAGCTTTCCGTAGATCACTCGCTAGTCCTCAGACCAGCACCCTTCACCTCATACTCAGCAGACTAGGCAAGTGATGCAGTAAAATTATCCCCAATAATATAATGCACAGATTCTTTTCTCATTACACCCATACAACACAATCACCCCACCCAACCTACACCCACCATTTCTCTCACACACCGCCCTCATTTCTTCATAATCGACCAGAGGCACTTACGGCCGTATTCTGAGACGTTTATTGACATGAAGAGCTCTGAACGTGATCACGGACCCTTATCAAAGTCTCGCCGATTCACGCACCTGCCAATCGATAGCTTTTGTTTACTGAACGCCTCTGTACAAGTGAATTGTGGATGGTGTTAGGAAGGTACTAAGAAACCTCGATAGTGAGGTGTGTTGAGTGTGGTAAGGGAGTGAGAAGATACCTTCGCGATAGCCGATGTATTGTGAGTTAATTTTGTTTTAACTGCTTATTTTATGTGTGTCATGTTCAGTGCGAAAAAATGTTTTTTTGTTCTTTCAACGCCTGTTTGAACGCGAATTATGAGAGAAAGTAGTAAACCCATATTTCAAAAGTTATTTTTTACATACACACACAAACCCACGCCTTTTCCTAGTGTTTCAGCTGGGAAGAAGAATAGGCGGAACCTCAGCAAATCGGCTAGATGGGATCAATCAATCAATTAAAAAACACAACATAAAAATATATAAAAACTAGAAACGATTCGAGTATCTCCGCCCTATCGCTTCAAAAAGCGTTTGATTTTATTTTTTAAATGCTACTATATCTTTGTTAGCTTCGTTATACATTTTGTTAAGCATGCTGTGGTCTCCTGTAAGTGAAGTACACCTACGTAATACTTTGTCGTCGATTATTTACTTTGTGTTTGTGTACATTTTTTTTTTTTTTTTTTTTTTTTTTTATCTTTTTCATTATGTGTGCTTGATGAACTGACGTCAAATATACTTTCTATCTTTCTTTCTTTTCTTTACATCCTTTGTTGGAGATCCTAAACAATCTATACATATAAAATTCAAAGTCCTGACTGACTGACTGACTGACTGACTGACTGACTGACTGACTTATATATCAACGCACAGCCCAAACCACTGGTCCTAGAGACATGAAATTTGGAGAGTGTACTCTTTGTAAAGAGTAGGTATCCACTAAGAAAGGGTTTTTCGAAATTCCACCCCTAAGAGGGTGAAATGGGGTGTTGAATTTTCTATGTAACTTTTTATTCTCTGAGTCGATTGACTTGAAATTGTGTCTACATATACTTCAGTTAAAATCATGAGATACGTGTATCACAGTTTTTCCAAAATCATCCCCCAATTCAAAATTCAATGTCCTGACTGGCTGACTGATATATCAACGCACAGCCCAAACCACTGGTCCTAGAGACATGAAATTTGGACAGTGTACTCTTTGTAAAGAGTAGGTATCCACTAAGAAAGGGTTTTTCGAAATTCCACCCCTAAGAGGGTGAAATGGGGTGTTGAATTTTCTATGTAACTTTTTATTCTCTGAGTCGATTGACTTGAAATTGTCTACATATACTTTAGTTAAAATGATGAGATACGTGTATCACAGTTTTTCCAAAATCATCCCCCAATTTAAAATTCAATGACCTGACTGACTGACTTATATATCAACGCACAGCCCAAACCACTGGTCCTAGAGACATGAAATTTGGACAGTGTACTCTTTGTAAAGAGTAGGTATCCACTAAGAAAGGGTTTTTCGAAATTCCACCCCTAAGAGGGTGAAATGGGGTGTTGAATTTTCTATGGAACTTTTTATTCTCTGAGTCGATTGACTTGAAATTGTGTCTACATATATTTCAGTTAAAATGATGAGATACGTGTATCACAGTTTTTCCAAAATCATCCCCCAATTTAAAATTCAATGACCTGACTGGCTGACTGATATATCAACGCACAGCCCAAACCACTGGTCCTAGAAACATGAAATTTGGACAGTGTACTCTTTGTAAAGAGTAGGTATCCACTAAGAAAGGGTTTTTCGAAATTTCACCCCTGAGAGGGTGAAATGGGGTGTTGAATTTTCTATGAAACTTTTTATTCTCTGAGTCGATTGACTTGAAATTGTGTCTACATATACTTCAGTTAAAATGATGAGATACGTGTATCACAGTTTTTCCAAAATCATCCCCTAATTCAAAATTCAATGTCCTGACTGGCTGACTGATATATCAACGCACAGCCCAAACCACTGGTCCTAGAGACATGAAATTTGGACAGTGTACTCTTTGTAAAGAGTAGGTATCCACTAAGAAAGGGTTTTTCGAAATTTCACCCCTAAGAGGGTGAAATGGGGTGTTGAATTTTCTATGAAACTTTTTATTCTCTGAGTCGATTGACTTGAAATTGTGTCTACATATACTTCAGTTAAAATCATGAGATACGTGTATCACAGTTTTTCCAAAATCATCCCCCAATTTAAAATTCAATGTCCTGACTGGCTGACTGATACATCAACGCACAGCCCAAACCACTGGTCCTAGAGACATGAAATTTGGACAGTGTACTCTTTGTGAAGAGTAGGTATCCACTAAGAAATGGTTTTTCGAAATTTCATCCCTAAGAGGGTGAAATGGGGTGTTGAATTTTCTATGAAACTTTTTATTCTCTGAGTCGATTGACTTGAAATTGTGTCCACATATACTTCACTTAAAATCATGAGATATGTGTATCACGGTTTTTCCAAAATCATCCTCCAATTTAAAATTCAATGTCCTGACTGGCTGACTGATATATCAACGCACAGCCCAAACCGCTGGTTCTAGAGACATGAAATTTGGAGAATGTACTCTTTGTGGAGAGTAGGTATCCACTAAGAAAGGGTTTTTGAAATTGCACCCCTAAGAGGGTGAAATGGGGTGTTGAATTTTCTGTGAAACTCTCTCGGGGTCGATTGACTTGAAAATGTGTCTACATATACTTCAGTTAAAATGATGAGATATGTGTATCACAGTTTTTCCAAAATCATCCCCCAATTTAAAATTCAATGTCCTGACTGGCTGACTGATATACCAACGCACAGCCCAAACCGCGGCTCCCAGAGATATGAAAATTGGAGGGTGTATTCTTTGTGAAGAGTTAGTATCAGTTTTTAGAAATTCCTACCCCTTAGAGGGTGAAATGGGGTGTTGAATTTTCTGTGAAACTTTTTACTCTCGGGGTCGATTGACTTGAAAATTTGTTTACATACTCTTCAGATAAAGTCCAGTAAATCCGATGTCCAATCTCAAACCAAGGTGTCAATATTTCACGTATCTAATTTAATTGATATAACTTTATAATAATAATTGCAAGTTATAAGCAAGTACATGTAAATCTATGTATGTATTATAGATAGATACATAGATTACTTATTATTCCAGAAGTAAGATCCCGTGGGCAATTCCCTAACTCCACGCGGGCGAAGCCGCGGGCATAAGCTAGTAAATAAATAAAATGTGACTCCAAGTATGTGAGCACCACAATTTGCCACCAGCCCATAGTAAGGCCCACTGAAAGGTATTGTTTCGAAATCAACGTCCATCGGTTCTGAACAAATACGATCGCCATAATACCACCACCTCAGCTTTTGGCCCATTGGATATTTAGAGACACATTGTGGGGACCAACGGTATTGTTTTGGCCCTATTCTGACCAACAATGTTGGTATAGAACTTGAATTGGTGGGTATTGGTACTTGTTATTAGTTATTAAATATCTTGGTTTTTGCAAGAGTGGTGTAAGTAGTAATATTAAATATGGTATTTTGTGACAAGAGCGGGGGTAGTTCAGTGGTCCATGGTGACGCCTTACTCGTGTCAAGGGTTCACATCCAGGCAGGCACTTTCAATACTGTAAATCATCCTAACTTTATTTTACTATTTTAAAATTATAAATGAGAAAGTAAATAATAAGAGGAGCTCGTGGCTTAATAATAACAGCCGCTCTGGCCGATCTTTAGGTTAAGCCGTGCTTGCCTAGGTTGGTCTGTGGATGGGTGACCGCCCATTACATACCGAGTTTCCTCCGTGCCTCGGAAAACACGTTAAGCCTTTGGTCCCGGCTGTCATTTGTAGATCTTTGACAGTCGTTGAGTAGTCAGAGGCCCAAAAAGTCTGACAACCAGTCTTACCAAGGGGTATCGTATTACCCAGTACTAACTGGGTTGTGGAGGTCAGATAGGCAGTCGCTCCATGTAAAATACTGGTATTCAGCTGCATCCGGTTAGACTGGAAGGCGACCCCAATATAGTTGGGAAAAGCCTAGGCAGATGATGATGAAATGAGAAAGTAAGTTTGTTTGTTACCTTTTTACGCCTAAACCACTGTACCGATCATCCTGAAATTTTGCATAGGTATACGTTGTCAGGTGTACAAAAAGGACAAAAGGTACCCTCGTACCTTTCATCCCGAAAATAAATACTGTTTCCGAGTAAAACAACACTAACGTTCTAATGATAATAGATGGTGCCACGTGTCTTTCATGTTTTCCGACCTGCATTGATCGTTAAATTCTTAATTAACGCGAGCAAAGCCGCGGGCAAATGCTGGTAAATCATATTTATTTCTGTAAATAGGTTTAAAAAAAAAACTTTTATACGTCACATTATGTTATGCTTTAATATTCGATGGGGCCGGTGTTTCGTACCTGACTACTCTGAGAACACACGGCCGAAACAAACTCAGAGGTCTATTTTTTGTCCAGTAAATTGAAAAAGTCGATAATAGAAAAAAAAAAACAAAAAATAAAACCGACTTTATACCAAAAAGTGAAAAAGAACTTTAGCTATGGAACTCGGTGATTTTTGTTTTGATCGATTCACTTATTTTGCCACCGACTTTATGGATTTTTAGGATTATTAAAATAAATATGATAGGTCCGCCATCTTTAGGAGTCCACCATATTAGATTTAGAATGACGTCATCTAACTAACCATGCATGGTCAATGGTCATCCAAACTAAACATGTATGCCAAATTTCAGTTCAATCGGAGACTGGGAAGTGAGCCAAATTTAACTTCTAAGATTTTTACATAGTTACAGTTGAAGCTAATTAAAGCGTATTAAACATAGACCGACGAAAACTTCACACTAACTATAATTGCTACAATAACAACGAAATCACTACACCAAGACATGTCACCCACGTCTCAAGATGCACCTAGATGCTAATCATCTTGCCAACTGCCAACCCGACAATAGTGTGACATATTTTCCATCTATCACAGCATCCTTGTACTACACATGACAGATTTGCTTCATAGGACGTTCGACAACGGCTCGACACTGCTCTCGTCTCGAAAGCGGCTTTTAGTAATCCTTCCGAAGTACCACAAGACTTGAATACTTTTGACATAATAGGTTCAGCAGATATTCTGCAAATATGGATTTATATTTTACTATTGTGCCCTGCGGTTTCACCCGCCGCTTCTGACCTATTTTATTTTTGCTCGGCTCCTTTTGGTCGTAGCGTGATGTTATATAGCCTATAGCCTTCCTCGATAAATGGACTATCCAACACTAAAAGAATATTTCAATTCGAACCTGTAGTTCACGAGATTAGCGCGTTCAACCAAACAAACAAACTATTCAGCTTTACAGACAGATATTAACAAGGTAAAATGTTTTTACCAGTAATTCAATACGTTTTTACACCCTTATCGTCTGCCTTAACTATCTGACCTCCACAACCCAGTTAGAACTGGGTAATAAAATACGCCTTGATAATAAAATAGACCGAAAGTCTGACAACGAGTCAGACTTTGACTGACTCCACGGTGGGCGCAGGTTCGATTTCCGCTCTGAACAAATTTTTGTATGGCCTACAGGTCCGGGTCTTTCTGCGTGTGAGTTTAAATGTTTGTAAACGCACCCACGATACAAGAAAAATACTTACAAAAATCGCAGTCTTAAGAAAGAATCTTGGTGGCTACATGTATGATGTTTCATTACTACAACAGTCATGGCGTCAATGGAAATAAATACTCTTGTAGAAAAAAAAACAATGAGCAACCAAATATATAAATAACGAGAGTTGATTGTAGGTGCTTATTAAATACTTTCCGTTGAAAGGTTGGCTGTTTTATTGACTGTTACGTTTCAACAATTAGGCTCTTAAGATCAGATACGGCGACAGGGGCACGGAGCCGACCGAGCGTTGCAGTATACTTTCGGCTACGATCGTGTGTCGCGGAAGATGCCCGCGGTCAAGCTGCTGTGCGCGGCTTGGTAATATACAGGGTGTAAACAAACCCTTCACATATCCGTCAACCAAGCATTCTGTACATCACACTAAGTAACTTTACGCAAAAATTATTGCTGGGAGTCGACTCTTTTTTTTGGGGTTATAAATCACGTTTTACGGTAGGACTCAATGGAAAGCACTCAAAGCATTGTGCTGATGGATGGATTGAATAGTACGGGGATCGTGGAGGTGTGTAAAGTAAAAATCTTACATTTAAAACATGTATGTAAAAAAAACTTATGAAAAAGTTGGAACTTTGACCCCCAATATCTCCGTAACTAGAAGGTTCCCAGGTATGGTCTAGAACAAAAAAATGATCGCAAAGACGGGGAGAACAAGTGCCTTTCGTTTGTGTTAAGGGTCTATTTACACCCTTTAAGCCTCGTATCCACTAGGCAACAATTGACCCGCAACACGTGACGCTCAACATGTTCGGCAGCGTTGCACAACATCGCGCGACGTTGCCAGCTGGCGCGCAACATGATGCACGGCTTGTTGTTTGTTTCGGAGCAACATGCAGTTGAGCATCAAATGTTGTCGAGTGGAGACGTGACGCGCAGAAATGTCCGTGTGGTGTCGCCGCTGAAAGCAACACTAGTTCCACTAGCGACATGTTGTCGACTACTGATGCGACGGACGTCATGTGTAGACAGACAACGTTGCTGAACAAAAGTTCCGCGCTGACTTTCAACATGTTGATCAACATGTTGTGCAACATGCCGTGAGTCAAATGTTGCCTAGTGGATACGAGGCTTTAGACGTTAAATACTGTGTACACGATTTAATATCGTTTAAAGATTGTAGAATCCATTCCGATCCCATGCGATGCGAGCCGTTTGGTGGAAATCATCCTTTAAGCAGGTATGTTTCACCCCCTACTTCATTCCGAACCATTTATTTCCTTCTAAAAATTACACGAATTCCGTCGTCGATAACTTAGCCCCAAAATTAGATAAATATTTTTCCCGTAATTAATCTGATCATTAATTAATAGATTCCGTTCATCTAGTGTTTAATTAAAATGTTCCGGATCTCAGAATATCATTACTTAGGCAGGGAATCCATTTTAAATAATTGTCGAGAAGAAAATTTAGGCTGACACAAATCACCATGAATTTGTAAATGTTTCAGGATCCGTAGATTTTAGGGTCGAATTGTTTTTATTAGTTTAATTTTGAAGGATTCCTTGGATTTAAATTGTTCTAATTCGATTTTGGTATCAAATTTGTTTTCATGCTTTGTGCATAAATCCTTCGTAGATCGGTGGTGGCCGAGGCGTGGTGGGTTATTTCATCACCAATGCTCTCAAAATGTCATGAGGTAATCAACATGTCCGAGAACCAAAAATTCGAAGGCATGTGATCTATCAACCCCAACTGGGTCCTCGGGGTAGTTTAATACAGCCTCCTTCTTAAAGACAGGAACCCCGTGTACCAGCAGCGGGAATATTCTCGGCTGATTATGCTTTATCTTTTCAGTATATTGAGGGTTACGGCTTCCCCATATAAGAAATGGTGTTATCTGTGTTCTGCCGATCTCGTCATCATCATCATCATTTCAGCCGAAAGACGTCCACTGCTAGGAATAGGCCTCCCCCAAGTGTCACCACATTGACCGGTCCCGTGCGTCTCGTATCCAGCGGATCCCTGCAACCTTCACCAAGTCATCAGTCCACCTAGTGGGAGGCCTTCCAACGCAACGTCTTCTGGTTCGCGGTCGCCACTCCAGAACTTTTCAGCCCCATCGGCCATCCGTTCTGCGAGAAATGTGCCCTGCCCACTGCCATTTAAGTTTAGCTATTCTTCGGGCTACGTCTGCCGATCCGTTGAATATAATTCATGAATGTATGCAGGTCAATGGTACCACCTGGGCATGTTTTGCCGTGGCCGACTTGGAAATCTATAAATTGACTCCAGACCCAAGTTGGGCGCAGCAAAGACAATCTCTACAGATGAGGGTTCATGGATGGCCCAGATCTCAAGTGTGTATGCGGTGTGTCTCCACAGACAATGGCCCACCTTCCATCTTGCGCTGCTTGCACTGACAGCTGCGCACTTGACGGTCTTATGAATGCATCAGCGAGCGGAGTTCGCGTAGCTGAGTTTTGGGAAAAATATATTGGATGAAATTTTGCCATCGACACGCTAAGAAGAAGTAGAATGGTTTATATAGATAGTGGAAGTAGTAACTACCCGTATGGGACCGCAACTACAGAAGAAATCATAGCAGAACCTTCCCAAAAGAATTTCTAAGATAAACATAACATCACGCCTGTAATCCCCGAAGGGTTAGGCAGATGTGTATCTAATAGTACTCCCGCCAGTTAGGTTTTTTAAGACCCATGTAAAAGGGGGCGAGCCTATTGCCATCCAACCGGGCGCAAATCTAGACTCCGTGGCTGCTACTAAGAAATTCCTGATGGAAAAATCCAATAACACTTTGCTCGACCCGGGAATCGAACCCAGGACCTCGTGCTTAGCCGTCGCGCTTGCGACCACTAGTCCAACGAACGAATTTCTGGTTTTCTAAATTCCTCTCTCTTCCCCAGATAATCGGCCGTCACCTCAGAGAACAGAAAGCGAGAAACAAGAACACAGCAGTATCACTCCTGGACTGCGCATTACGAGGAGTGTCAGTACTGTCATCGGCATCGGTATCAGAATTAGCTGGCGTCGGTCTGCATGGCCTGGTCATATCCTCGGGGGATATACGGAGGGTACAGCAAGGAGCTTTTAGTACCGTGTCCGCTACACTGTTTGCTTTGGGTAAGTGGTTCAATATTTGTTGGTGTTTAACCTTCTTCTATAAGCAACGAATCGTTTATCAGGCCTATCTATACTAATATTATAAAGAGGTAAAATTTGTTTGTATGTAGGGGGTAATCTCCGGAAGTAATGAACCTATTTTAAAAATTGTGTCACTGGTAGAAAGCTACATTATCCGTGAGTGCTTTAAGCTATAAATTATAAAGATATCATGCATATTAGCCGAGCTATCACTATTTTCGCGCACGAAGTCGCGGGCGACCTGCTAGTATTTAATAATAGTAAATTGCTTGATCACGAAAAAAGGGGTCATGTGCTAAATACTTAAACTACTATTCCAATATATTCTCATAAATATATTGGAAAAGATATTTATGAGAAGGTTTATTTTATTTAGATCTGTGTCTCTAAAAACGAGACTCTGAAACTCTGATGAGCTTTACTTCGGAAATGATAGTTCGGAACTCCTTCAAGATCATAATATAACATGATGATACCTTTGCCTACAGATAAATCACCAAAATGTATTGAACAACTAATTTTTTTTTCGCGATACCTTTGTTCGTACCACAGTTCCAGCTATCCATTATATAAAACGAGCCCTTAACAGGTTTAGGGTAGACAAAAACCCAGGTTTTAATAACTTCTAACATGACATCAAAAATAATCCCGAAGTCCCCAAAAAGAAATATCCCGCGTGTAGCAGGACTAACAAGTTCACTGACTGTTTGTTCAACACATTGAAGCTCACAACACACTAAGTCCACTGAGCCAGTGTGTTAACTACCACTGTTCCGTGTACTGTTTCCTAATTCCATTTGCAATCAAGATACACGGCATAGAATAGAATGGTGTAGAAACGGAACTTCTATTGCAAATCCAAACTCCGTGGTTGCTACTGAGAAATTCCTGATGGAAAAACCCAATAACACTTTGCCCGAACTGGGAATCGAACCCGGGACCCCATGCTCAGCAATCGCGCTTGCGACCACTTGACCAACGAGGCAGCCTAAAATGATAGTCAGATGAGTTGGAGATTGAGGTGAACGCAGTCTGAACACATGTAGTGCGAAAGATATTGGTATTCATCATCATCATTTCAGCCGAAAGACGTCCACTGCTGGACATAGGTCTCCCCCAAGTGTCGCCACCTTGAGCGGTCCCGTACGTCTCGCATCCAGCGGATCCCTGCAACTTTTGCCAGGTCATCGGTCCACCTAGTGGGAGGCACCTAGTGGGGAAGATATTGTTGCAGAATCGAAACAAAAATCATTGTTATTAATTTCTCATTACATATAATACTCCATCATCATTCTCCTATCCATATCCCAATTTACTTGGGGTCGGCGCAGCATGTTTTCTTCTTCCATAATCTCTATTACTCGTTATCTCAGCAGTCACCTCCTTTCTAGCCATATTATCCTTCACACAGTCCATCCATCGCTGCTTTGGTCTTCCTCTTCTCTTATAGCAATCTACATTCATACTCAACATTTTCCTCATACTCCGCATCATATGTCCATACCACGATAACCGATTACCACACAACTTTTCAGTCACCGGCGCCACTTTCAGACTTCCTCTTGTGTACTCATTCATTTCGCATTTTATATAATACTTATTAGTCTTACGGTGGCACTACACTTGGCAGATCTGGGCAAAGATTCGCCTTCTATCATTAAAACAAAGTTAACTTTATCTCAATATGCATAAAGAACATTTGGTTTCGATTCAATATCGCGAAAATTTTGACAAATACGCCATGTGAAGTGCCAGGATTATATACAACATTATTTTTAGTATATGCGAAACCTGAAAAACCTGAATATAGTTTGTTCAGAATCAGTAACTGAATCGATTCCAATCATTTTTAAACCATGTTATATTTTGTCCCAAAAATATTTAAATAAAGTTACAAGTTGGATACCGAGCGACATTAAGTACCTATCGCAATCATTTAGGTACCTACTGCCAAATCATTATTATCAATGAGCTCAAGGCGAAGCAGGAGGCGCGCGCGCGGGCCCGCTGTGTGGTAACCACGTTTTTGTGCGGACAACCAGGTAACAGAACACGCTTATAACGTTGTAATTTTTCATGATACAGTTTTCAAATTTTGTACATAGTTTCTTTACATAAAAATACTAGACACGTGTTTCAGGTTTCGCATATACTAAAACTAATGTTGTATATTGTGGCGGGAAGTAGTAGGTAATTATGTTGGCGACACTAAACGGGGTTTTAAGAAAATACTAATTTCACATCTATTCGGTTTTCTTATTCTATGGACACGGTTAGCTCAGCAGTATTCGTAGAAACATGCTGCTGTTGTTGAAAATAGCGGAGCACCTGCGAAACGGTCATGAATACATCAAAACGTAATTTTGGGAGAGTTACAAAGGAAGGTCGCGTAATTAAACAGACTTAGGTTACCTATACGCTGGGTTGGGCTTACTCATACATACATTTATAGCAGTTGGTGTCTAACTGGAGTTTAAAACAGAACTTAAAATCTGCAGTTTCATACAAAAGTGCAAAAGCTACACGGTTAGGATCTATGGAGCAGCTGTTTTTTTTAATAACTGACGAAAAATACATCGAAATAGGATTTATTCCTCTAGAACTGTATAAGTACTGAATTTATAGTAACAGTTCGTGGTTCGATGTCTTCTATGCTCTGTATTACATCATACCCAGCTACGAGCCCATTACATAGCGAAGCCTAACTTCAATAATTAAGAATGTATTTATGTTAATAGATGCTGAAATTGGGACGAGAATGCGTAATGAGCATGATTTTTGTGTTTTAAAATTATTATTTTCGGTTTGGAGTTGTTTTAATTCAGGTTTATATTTGTATTTACATGAGATTCTAAGAGAAATGTTACAATATTTAATCGTAAAATGTGGTCTTTGGATACGATATCTCCTTTATCTGTTTACACGTACATAATATATGAATATTATCAGGGAATCTGAAGTCACGAGCAAACTGATTATTAGAGGTAATATTATACTTAAATGTTTTGTTTTTAATCAAGAATAATATAATAGTTAAAAAAATTAAAAAACACGCTTGAGACAGACGTCGTTTTAATTCTCGTATTCTTCTCGGCAAACCCTTTCATTACCCATAATATGGGAAATCATAAAAAAATAACTAGTCCGCCATCTTGAATTTAGAATGACATCACTTAGCTAATCATGCATTGTCATCCAAACTAAATATGTGTGCAAAGAAGGGCGGCGAAAGTGGACCCAAAGAATCTAAAAATTAACGAAGCTCCATGCAAGTGTAAATATAAAATAATTATAACTACAATTATATGAGATATTTATTTAAAAAATATTGAATTTTTAGGACACGGGAATCAAAAGTTATAAATATTTTAATTTATTCAAAATCGTGCAATTACAAAACGCAACTTTTTTCCGATTACGTTCCAATCTAATGACATGTGTTTTTGCTCAAGGGTTTTGGTACTATAAATAGCTCTTTCTCTTCGATTTTATACATTCTATAATGTACAATATTTATAAACAACATGTAAACTTTATATTAAAACGCCAATTAACAAGGCAAAATCATGTAATAAAAATGAAACAATGGTGATTTCGTAGTATATCTTATAAAGGAACGTTATCAATGGTGATCAATTGAGTCCCGTCACTACTGTCACTGTAAGATTTGTGATAATCTATTCCAGTGTTTTTCAACGCGCTCAGAGGAGTTCCCCTAATGTTGTACCCACAACAAGTACAGAGGAAAGTACACACCCTGTACCTTCTGAACAGAGAGCAAATTGTGGATATTGAAATGGTGGATAGTGCTTACAGAAGTTCTGCTGATTTTACACACTCCCCAAGTTCAGTAGAAATACATCCTGTACCTATTACCTATCCAATATTTCATGGCAACCACCCATTTATTTTACGTGCCAGAATTAAATCTATGCACATAGGAAGCAAGTCCTATTAAACGTATATCGTAGTAGATAGAAGGCTACAGGGGCGAAGTGGTGTATTAGGCTATTGTTGTCACTGTCCTGTTGGGACACGGACAGCGGGTTGTTGCTCTCATGTTATGAGCATATTATGGTATATGGGGTCTGCCAGACACCAGAGCTATATCGCTGCACCAGCTTCCTTTTTAGATAATCTTTTCATAAGAAAATATTTTTTTCTATAACACTGTTGAAAAATATTAAGATAAAACATGTAAAAAAACCAATAAACGAGATTTATTACGTCACATTACACATTTTTTAATCAACAAACCCTGCCTTTCAATTGCTGTACTCGTACATGCATAGCTAGTGAGCTCTGGCTGTTATAATTTATGTAAAAGTATATCTTCATTCAGCGTAGTAAGAATCGTTCTACTTGACCATAATTCGCTTATAGATCAGTCGTAACAACATAGTTTTAATAGTGATTGAACTAATTACAAGGTTAGTAATCAGTATAGTCTCTAGACGCAGTCTGGCAGTTTTATGATTCATTAATTAGGTACAGGCAAAAAATTCGGGTTTTGGCTTAAGACAAGTAAATAATAAGTACATCAGAATAATGTAACACAACCCGTACCAAAATTATTACCTCCACTGGCACCTGTCAGTTGCCTACTACCAAAAACCAAAGAGAACCAAAAAGCACAGAGCATCATCCAAAGAGGCCGTGTACAACGCGCCACGCCTTTTATACCCTTTTACTCAGACCGGGTAGGTTGGAAAGGGAATTATCTAAGAGTAGTTTATTCGAATCTTCCTTTATGATTCATCCTAAACATTATTATTTTTTGATTCATTTTAAATAAATAACCAGACATTCACAGTTAAAAACCTTAACCGTAAGATTTTTAGGTTATCTTGTATAAAGACGTTTATCTCTTTTCTCCCAACTTGTTCGTCTTACCTTCCATTTGCTTTTTTGTTAGTCTTTAGTCGTTTTACAAGTATGTATAAGTTGCCATAATGAATGCTACCTCTAAGACTGGGTCCCAAAATACATGGAATCTCGCCAGGGTTCTTTCATCTCATTCGGAAACCGGGAAGTGGGTCAAATTCAACTTCTAAGATTTTTTTTCATTGTTACAGGTGAAGCTAATAAAGGTAAAATCCCATGTCATAGGAGCTAGCCTATTGCAATATAACTTTGCCCGAACTGTGAATCAAACCCAAGCCCTCATGAAAATTTTTTTAAACATACATTACTGATCTGAGTTGACAGTCGTTACAGGTAGTCAGTGGCCCAAAAATACTGACAACCAGTCTTACCACGGGGTATCGTATTACCCAGCACTAACTGAGTTGTGGAGGTCAGATAGGCAGTCGCTCCATGTAAAATACTGATATTCAGCTGCATCTGGTTAGACTGGAAGCCGACCCCAACATAGTTGGGAAAAGGCTAGGCAGATGATGATGATTACTAATCCGAGTTATTTTGTTTCAGGCTTGCCCAACAATCAGTTGCCAACAGTCCCGACAGAAGCATTAACTCGACTATCGAATTTGGATCGCCTGGATTTGTCCAACAACAAAATACATACTTTAGACTCTAACTCATTTAAGGTGAGCGAAATTTTTCTTCTGAACGATAGCTTTCGTTAAAACTGAATAATTGACCAAAACTGGCTGTCAGATTTAGAATCCTGTTAATATTGTATTAACAATAATTTGTGTGGTATAATACTACAACTAAAAAACTCGACTATTGAAAAATCACGATTATAAGGTAAAATCGACTCATCTTATAGTCGAAGTCGGTTAAAATGTAGCCTATGTTACCGGGGCTATAATAACGAATCGATTGACACCTTATTCATCAAAATCGGATGAATAGTTTAGGCGCTACGAAGGAACAAACGTAAATACAAACATACATACATAGACTGTTAAAATCACAACCCTTCCTTTTGGCTTCGTCGTAGTCGGGTATAAATACCAATGGTCATTGCTGAAATGCTAAAATTAAGGGGCCGTCTCAACGAGCGAGAGAATCGCGGCGGTATTATCGTCGTGCCACGTATTTCTATACACTCTCTTAAGGGCCGTCTCCATCAGCGAGAGAATCGCGGCGATATTCTCGTATAGAAATACGTGGTACGACCATAATATCGCCGCGATTCTCTCGCTCGTGGAGACGGCCCCTAAAAGATAAAACGTTGGCATTAATAGTTTACTATGTGAAAGATAGATCATCACAAATACCAGTTAAATAATAAGCTTTTTAGAATTTATGTAACCAAATATTGTATCCACAGGGTTTCACAAATCTAACATACTTGGACATAAGCGACAACCAATTGACGGATATATCGGAAGGAGCATTCCTGCCATTGATAAAGCTAAGTGTTCTGAGGCTAAGAGGAAATCTACTGAAAGTTCCTGCTTTGGCGTCTTTGAAGGTAAGATTAATCCTTATTCGTAATCCATTGCTGAATATGTTTGAAAAAGTCGTCTATTCGATACCGTAGATCACGCAATGAATATGGATGCGTTGTCAGAATGATTATCATTTTGTACAATCGCCAGGGCATCAAGTTACTACAAGCTGTCAAATTTTGTCATTTGATTTTGAACTTAACTGTCAACATTTTTATGGTTTAAGATCATTTGGAGAAAAAGAGTTTGTGGTAACCTGATGTGCTGGTAACTGTACTATAATGTGTTCATTACCCTGCAAGGGACGTAAGTTGTACAGTCAACAAAGTTGGAGGTTGACCACTTTTCCCCTGTCATTTCATTTCATCATTTTGAAAAGTTGTCAATCCCGAACTTAGCCAATAAAATTGCATATCTGTATATCGTAAAGACAATCAATACAATGCTTTCTAGAAAAACAATAGTGTAGAAAAAAATTTCTAGAAATATTAATAAGATAAACATAGGTACTGAAAGTGACTAAATTTATTTTATAAATGTCTAGAGTGAAATGTCTGCGATTATTGAAATGTAAGCAATAGTTAAGGAATATGCTTAAATCTAGAAATGTTTTGCATTTGTTCTGGAAGTCCAATTATTTTATTGATAAGAAAATATAATTTAATATCGTTGCTGAAAACAGCACAGATATTGGTATTCTTGAAATAAACATTATCATTTGAAATATTTATGTCTTTGATAATTTAATTTAGAATATTCGAATATCGATTCGATGAATCGCAAAATTTTATTTAAATCTCAAAATTTTTCTTCTAAAACAAACATTACTTAGAACGGTAAGAGTAAAACTAATAGCAGTAATTACATAATTGATTGAAAGGGTTTTTCGCTAAAATTACAATTGTAATTCATTCTTAGTTTCAGACTTATTCTAATAAAAGAGGTATTTTTATACAGAAGCAAATGAATTGCCGATACTTATACGAAATATTGAGTTGGAAAAGTAATTATGATTAAGATTAATCGAAAAATGTATTAGTGAAGTGCTGATTACCTTTTTGTTGTTCCAAACGTGTACGTTGGGTCACAAAATAAATAGGTAAGAGAAGGCCAGTTCCATACAAAAAGCAAAACCGCACGCACACATAGACACGCGTCACCTCCAGCGAGTGCAAACGCAGTCATCATTTACCGAACTTTTTCCTAAGTATGTTGGTGTCGGCTTCCAGTCTAACCGGATGTAGCTGAATACTAGTATTTTACATAAAGCAACTGCTTGTCTGACTTCCACAACCCAGGTTAGTCGGTAATACGACACTCCCCTCCCCCCCTTGGTAAAACTGGGTGTCACACTTTCGGGTCACTGACTACCTGTACGACTGCTAATGATCTAGAAATGACAGCCGGAATCAACGGCTTAACGTGCTTTCTAAGGCACGGAGGAGACAGTGTCACCTTTTCAGGGATTAACCTCGGCAAGTGTAGCTTAACCCTAGATTGAACCGTGTGGCTGTTACTGTTTAGATTCGAGCACTTACGACTGGCATTTTCTTGAGATCCCCGTACGTAAGCGTCTGTATGTGTGCGCCTGTTTGAGCTCGTAGTATGAAGCTGGCCTTCTGTATGCTATCAATTCTGTGGTTTAATCTTATTGGCGCCCAAGGTGGGCCACACATGGAACTGTTAATCATAATTGAATTAGTTTTCTAATACCGTCTAATAAATCTCTTATTACCAATCGTCTATAAATAACTTTATAATTAAGAAAATGGATAAAATTAGTCTTATTCAATCATTGTATTAGTCGTCGATGAACCTCACGTTAATTCATTCACGTGTTCAAGGTGTAATTTAAATAGAATTCGACCTGAAAAGGGGTCGTTGTAATCATCCTACCTACATGTAGGTTCACTGCTGGCTTTTCTGTTTCCCGATCATTATAATCTGGATCTCTTCAAGGTTCAAGTAAATCGATTTCTTCTAGGAAAGCGTGCTCCACCCTAGGCCGCATCATCGCTTTACATCTGGAAGCCAAACGCAAGCCTATTTTGTGTATTTTTTTAAAATACATTTATAACAACCAAATATATTTTTTCTAGGAGGCCAACATGTTGCGGGATCTAGACCTATCCAGTAACGCACTAGAAGGTCCCCTTGGCCCCACCACGGTGCCTTCACTGAGCTGTCTCACCACGCTTCAGTTGTCAGACAACACGTTTGCCAGCATACGACGTGGTGCTTTGTCAGGTGAGACCATATTTATATTATAACTAGCCTTTGCCCGCAGCTTTCACGGAGTTCGGAAATTGTCCCACGGTATCGTACCACCGAGATAAAAAATATCCTATTTGTCCGTTCAGCCGTTCTGGCGTGATTGAGTAACAATCATCCACCCATCCATCCAAACTTTCGCATTTATAATATAGTAGGTAGTAAGATGGTTTGTACAATATGGTAATATCGGATTTTCAAATGAAAATTCATCATTACTTTTAATGAAAATTCAACGTTTCTTAGGCAACAAAACTTATTTAGTGGTAATCACCATGAGTAATAGTTAAGTAGTTTGAAAAAGTTCAAATTCCTAGATGCAAATTGCCACGAGATATTCATCATCCGGACAAGTTACGATTGTATCAAGAATTGAAGCTTAATTTAAAATGCATTTATTCCCACTGCGAATATATATCGCAAACTAGTGCCGCAATATTGAGTCGCACCTTGAAACGGTCATCTGTTTCAGCACTTAGTATTCACATCGTCGCATGGCTCATGTATCTCAGCAGCAACGATTTCTTTTGATTTATATCTTACTGGCTATAGCCCGCGGCAATGGTGATATCGCAAGAAAGGAGGTGTTCGATCAAATGACGAGTAATAGAGAAGTATGGAAGAAGAAGACATGCTGCGCCGACCCCAAATACATTGGCATAAGGACAAGCGAATGATGATGTTGATGATGGTGTCCATTGCCCACGGCTTCGCTAGTGTGGAGAATGATAATTATCTTACAGAAACGTATTAATGGGATAAAAAGTCATTCACATGCTAAGTTCAAAATGCAGAAATGAGGACATCCGCAAGAGAACCAAGGTTACCGACGTAGCCCGAAGAATAGCCAAACTTAAGTGGCAGTGGGCAGGGCACATTGCTCGCAGAACGGATGGCGGATGGGGCCGAAAAGTTCTGGAGTGGCGACCGCGAACCGGAAGACGTTGCGCTGGAAGGCCTTCCACTAGGTGGACCGATGACCTGGTGAAGGTTGCAGGGATCCGCTGGATGCGAGTCGCACGGGACCGGTCAATATGGCGACACTTGGGGGAGGCCTATGTCCAGCAGTGGACGTCTTTCGGCTGAAATGATGATGATGATGATGCTAAGTTCTAATCCAAGTCATGGCATACCAAAAAAATAAAGATAATCATGGTCTACATATATAAAATTGTTAAATTACAGACGAAGGGTCCGCCAGCGTCTCTTTTCTCATCTTTCTTCTTACTTTGCTGTGAAAGTTGGTGAGGATGGATGGATGGATGGATATTATAGTAATCTTTCACGCAAAAACTACTTCACGGATTTCGATGAAATTTGGCACACAGATAGTTTATTACATGGTTTACCACATAGAATTTTTATCCTGGTAGTACGATCCCGTGCGACAATTATCAAACTCCACGCATTCGAAGCCACGCACATGAACTAGTTAATAATATTAGCATGGATATAAGAATAGCTTATGCCCGCGGCTTCGCCTGCATGGATTTTGATAACTGTCCCACGGGATTATAGTACCGGGATAAAAAGTATTATTTATTTATTTAACACTTCAAGCACAAAAGCCTAGCCTAGCCTTTTCCTAACTATGTTAGGGTCGGCTTCCAGTCTAACCGGATGCAGCTGAATACCCGTATTTTACATGGAGCGACTGCCTATCTGACCTCCACAACCCAGTTAGTACTAGGTAATACGATACCCCTTGGTAAGGCTGGTTGTCAGACTTTTTGGGCCACTGACTACCTATAACGACTGTCAAAGATCTACAAATGACAGCCGGGACCAACGGCTTAACGTGCTTTCCGAGGCACGGAGGAAACTCGGTATGTAATGGGTGGTCACACTTTAAAGATCGACACGAGCGGCTGTTATTATTTAGCCACGAGCTCCTCTTCGGCATAAAAAGTATCCAGGTTATAAATTATCTATGTGCTAAATTTCACCCAAATCCGTTCATTTTTGCGTGAAAGACGAAGATACATCCTCAAAAACTTTGGCATTTATAATATTAGTAGAATTAGTAGGATTTCTTCTCCACATTCACATCTGTTTTCCACAGTATCTCTTAAATTTTTCTAAATTCAGTTCCCAAAGGAATTCGGTTGGCATATTTTAACGTCGCTCGCTTGATTCGGTACAAGACATCTGTCAAAGCTTGAATACTGAATGCGTTCCGATCGGTGCATGCATACATGCATGGATCAGTGGTGAATTGTGTCAAACGTCAAAAATTTCGCTCAGAATACGGAGAAGGTTTTCATGTAATGTTTCAAACTCAAGTTGTACCTATATGATAGTAGTAGTACGGTAGTAGGAGTAGTTCTTATATTGTATAGGGTTTTTCAAAGGGTTTCTGTGTGTGAAGTATTAACAAAATTCTTTTTTATTTAAAAGGCCCACATGTGCCATTAAGTGTGGAATATGACATCGTTCAAATGCCCGCCTCGGCTTCTTACAGTGGCACGGATCCGAGTGGTCCAATTTTCAATGACTCTTCTGCATAAATCCGGCTGTGCACGGCGAGGAATCGACTGCCTCGGGTTCTGCTGTACACTTTCACGAACCGCGACAATAACGAACGATACGAACCCTATATATTATATTTAAAATAGTTATTTGCTGTATGTTTTCCATTTTATGCTTATTTCTAATGAAGAGATTTCTTTAGAAATAAGCATCACTTTTGTACCTATTTTTCTGTTCCTTTCTTCTCTTTCTGTATTTGTGCGTACATAAATTGTTAAATGAATAAATAGTTTCTATTTTATGCACGGAGTTCTTGGTACATACATAGTAAACCATCGGCCATTCATTTTGTGTTGGATACTTATGTATTAACGATATCAGCAGCTGTTAATAGCAATGTCCATGCATTTGTCAAGATTGCTATTTTGCCAATGCGTGAATCTTGACAAATGTGTATGTGAATTTATGATATCATCAGCAGTTAAGTAAGGCTGTAACATTATGTCAAAGTCAAAGTCAAAAAATTTATTGCGAACTAAGTGTACAATGTGGTGTTACGTTACGTTAGTACTTATGACTTAGCAGCCTTTTACAAGCATTGTAATTTATCAACCGCCGCAATGTTAATTCTGGTGTAATATCTAACATACAAGGGAATGTTTCCAATGAGACTGCACGCCTCGAAACGGCTGCCTCCTTGGTCTAGTGGTCGCAACCGTGACTGCTGAGCATGAGGTCCTGGGTTCGATTCCCTGGTCGGGCAAATTGTTATTGGGTTTTTCCATTAGGAATTTCTCAGTAGCAGTCGCGAAGTCTAGATTTGTGTCCGGTTGACGGCAATAGGCTCGCCCCCTATTACATGGTACTTAAAACATAACTGGCGAAATGTGGTTGTACTATTAGGTACACCTCTGCCTACAACCTTTTACAGGCGTGATGTTACGTTGTTATGTATAATTAATATTTTTTATGCTTCATATTTCTCATACAAGCAACTGAATATGATTATTAACACGACCTACAACTTCTCTAAAATATTAACTCCCCAACGCAGAAACAGGCAGTATCCTTTAAATTAACGAGGTCCACTTTCGCAGGGCTCACGAACTTAACTCATTTGAACTTGCACAACAACCAGATAGATGTTCTGGAAGACTACGCGTTCAAGCACATCGCCAACCTGTCGCATCTGGACCTGTCTCATAATGAGATTGTTGCTGTATCAGGTGAGATCTATTTCTTTTTCAAGCTGTTGCCCGCGACCTTCGTCCGCGTGATATTATTATGAAAATACTAGCTTTTCTCATACATACCAAACTAGCTTATGCCCGCGGCTTCGCCCGCGTGGAGTTAGGGAATTGCCGACGGGATCTTACTTCTGGGATAATAAGTAATCTATCTATAATATCTATAATACATAATAGATTTACATGTACTTGCTTATAACTTGCAATTATTAGTTTAAAGTTCTATCAATTAAATTAGATACGTGAAATATTGATACCTTTGTTTGAGATTGGACATCGGATTTATTTTTTATTTTATCTGAAGAGTATGTACACAAATTTTCAAGTCAATCGACCCCGAGAGTAAAAAGTTTCACAGAAAATTCAACACCCCATTTCACCCTCTAAGGGGTAGGTAACTGAAACTTACTCTTCACAAAGAATACACCCTCCAATTTTATATCTTTGGGACCCGCGGTTTGGGCTGTGCGTTGGTATTTCAGTCAGCCAGTTAGGACATGGAATTTTAAATTGGGGGATGATTTTGGAAAAACTGTGATACACGTGTCTCATCATTTTAACTGAAGTATATGTAGACACATTTTCAAGTCAATCGACTCGGAGAATAAAAAGTTTCATAGAAAATTCAACACCCCATTTCACCCTATTAGGGGTGGAATTTCAAAAAAACCCTTTCTTAGTGGATACCTACTTTTCACAAAGAATACATCCTCCAAATTTCATGTCTCTAGGACCAGTGGTTTGGGCTGTGCGTTGATATATAAGTCAGTCAGTCAGTCAGTCAGTCAGTCAGTCAGTCAGGACTTTGAATTTTATATGTATAGATAGATAGATAAACATAAAAATTTCATAAAAATCGGTCGTGCCGTTTTGGAGGAATTCGACCACAAACACACGAGATTTTAATTTTTAAGAAGATTATTTCCCATTTGAATCGGATTTTGTTAACAGTTTCAAGGGTTTTCATTTTTTTGCACGGAGCCCTAATCCTTTTTCTGAAATAACCAAAGTCACTCCTTTTACCATCAAGTATCTGTCAGTAAAAGTCCAGCCAAAGTCGGTTCAGTCGTGTCGGAGATTAGCCGGAACAAACAAACAGACAGAAAGACAAAAATTTTGAAAATTGATTTTTTTGTTATAAGTACCTTAACGTTTCATAATTTTTGCATTCAGTAAAGTGCTGTCATTTTGAAATTACAAACAGACAATACAATTTTATATTTATTTGTAAAGATTTAGCCAGATGACAAAAGCTACGTTTTACAAAATATGCCTACTTTCTGATTCGAGTATTAGATTATAACTCTAATTTAAGTGTTTCTGAAACCTCTCAGAAACTGGAGAACAATCACTCAGATGTATTAAAAATATTATCAGTCTTTTCCCTCACGACAGTCTTCTCGCAAATGTACTCAACATTGTGAACAATTTTGTCCAAAAACTTCAAAAAAGAATCTTTTCACAATAACCCAAGCCAAAATCATTAGTATTATCCTGTTTCCTGTCGATTAGTTTAGTTGAACAGAGATTATGTCCATTTAAAGCTTTTAGTCAATTCCTTGACGTTTTAATTTCCGGCGAAAAAATGTCGACAGTAGCCCGGGACCGACGGAAATAAAGCGGAAAGGTATTTTTTTAACATTTACATAAGATTTGGAGGCAACCATTGAGAAAGAAAATCAAAATAACATTTTGTAAGGCTCTTTCGGGAAAGGTTTTTATGAAATTCTGACGTCAGAAAAATACAACATTATTTTTAGTATATACGAAACCTGAATATAGTTTGTTCAGAATAAGTAACTGAATCAGTTCCAATAATTTTTAAACCATGTTATATTTTGTCGCAAAAATATTTAAAAAAGGTTACAAGTTGGACACCGAGCGACACTAAGTACCTATCGCAATCATTTAGGTACCAACTGCCAAATTATTATTTTCAATGAGCTCAAGACGACGCTGGAGGTGCGCGCGTGGCTGCAGCGCGTGGTGACCACGTTTTTGTGCTGACAACCAGCTCACAGAACAAGCTGATAACTTTGTGATTTTTCATGATACCGTTTTGAAAATTTGTACATGAATTCTTTACATAAAAATACTAACCACGTGTTTCGGGTTTCGCATATACTAAAACTAATTTTGAATGCAGTAGAAAAACAAAATACTTTTTTTTTTTTTTGGAATTTCTAATTTTAGAAAGGGTTAGGTGGTTTCGTTATTGTTGTACTAACAAAATATGTAAAGATTTGCGTGTCTTTAAAGGTTATGTAAATAAAAGCAAGTATGACCCAATTTCTATTCTATTTCCGAACTAACAAAGGATTTGTACGATTTGTGTATTATTCTCCGCTTATGTTTAGTTTTCTATTGAACCCAAGCATTTAGCGAGGGTTCAAAAGAAAACTTCGTATTCACACTATTTGTTGGATTTATGAAATTACTAACTTTTTCCCGCGACTGTACGTGCGTGGATGCTCTTTACTATCTCACGTGATCGTAGTTTTGGAATGAAAAGTATCCTAAGGCCTGCTCATGGCCTATCCGTGTGGCAAAAATCAAAATCGGTAAAACCCAATAGACAATTTCGTAGTTTTTTTACATTAGTATAAGAATTGATTTAATCAAGTTATCCAGAAATCCAGAATCAAAACCGAGAACAGCAAAAACAGTCTAATGTATTAAACAAATTTATCTTATCTTATAACAGCATTATAATTATCTTTATCTCCATCAACAGGTGCATCTTTAGCCCAGCTGACAAACCTAGTCCACCTGGATCTTTCACACAATTTCCTCCGATCCTTATCGGCGGATCCTTTGAAATCTCTCCGGCGGCTGACCGAACTCCTACTCCACGATAACGACATCTCGATGATAGATGACGGAGCTTTGGCACTGCACAAGGACCTCGGCCGATTCACCATTGAAGGTAATGGAGGCGCGATGATACGCACTTTGAAGGAGTATACGGATGGGGAAGATGGCTAGCGAGTTGGGTACAATGTTGAGAATTTGGTGAAGGCTTTTTATAAGATACACCGGCCCCTGGGTATAAACCCAGACAGGCGCTTTACTTTCGGTAGTTATTTTCATCACCAGTACTCTCAAAACGGCGAAGGAAAACATCGCGAGGTAACCGACATGTCCTTAAGCTTTAAAATCTTTTAAACAGCGGGGCTGATTATGATTAGGTTATCATAAGAATATAATGATTAAAGGCGGCAATATTGATAACTAAAAAAAAATCTGCTCCAACAAAAAAAAAAACAAAAGAGAAAATAACTGAATTATTTACAATAAAAAATGTAGGGCTTCAACATTACACTAGACTTCTCTGGTATTAATAATAGTTTTAGTAACAAACTCAAACTTTGTAGACCTAACTAAAACTTAACTTCCGAAATTTTTATCTTAGACATACTGACAGGTTTTTACCAAATTCGTATTTCAACTATATAGACGACATTCTTGTAGGCCCAACTTGTTTACCAGTGTGTATCATACAGATATTTGTCGATACTCAACGTTTCAGTGAGGTGACGTCGAAGCCTCTTTGTTCACCCATCGACATTCGCCTGTTATATTGTTGCATGACTCTTAACTATTTCTGCCTTTGTAACTCTCTTTATGGGCTTTTTTTTGTGAGGAATAATCCTGGCCGCTGACACTTTTGTTGATGTTACTTCATTTTTCTCGCGCGTTTTTTGGCATAGTCTTGGAAGGGAGGAAGGCCACAATGTGTGATATGAATACATTATGTTGGCAAAATTTGTATAGAAAAACTTTCAATTGTTATTGTAACATAGATATAAATTTTCTCAATTCTTGTTTCTTTTTCGTGTGGTTAGTGCCTAACCTGGAGTTATAGTTTTTATGCCGCCCATGGGCCTCTGACTTGACTTTACATGCCGTAGAGAAATATCTCTCAGGCATGCTGGTTTGGTTTTCTCACGAAGTTTTCCTCCACCGAAGCAAGTGATAAATACGCTCACGAATCCGAAAAACCAGAAATGCCTGTCTTGGGTTTGAAGTCGAGACCTAATGTCTTGGCAGTCCGACGGTCACACCACTAGGTTATCAGAGCGCATTAATAGTCAGTGGTAACGGCCTTGACTTAAGTATTGTAAGTCGTGGGTCCAAACTCAGGCAGGCGCATTACTTTGTGTAATTTATTTCATCACCACTGCTCTCAAAATGAAGGAAAAAATCGTGAGGAAATCGGCATGTCTAGGAAGCAAACATTCGAAGATATCCACTCATAAAGCGTAGGTTAATGTCCCAGCAGTCAGAATGTTATGATACACTCACACACACACTGCGTACACTGATCTACTAAAAGTGTAACAAAGTGTTTAGCAATTTGCACAACTAAAATAATTCCTCTAAGAGAACTCATAACATTACCAAAACAAAGGCCAGTGCAAACCTGTTTCCATTTAACTCCCTTCCTATCAGAAAATAACAAAAAGTTAAATTGCATGGAATCAAATAAGCAATGACTCATACTTTAAACTTCCTCTGTAAACTTCACCCACATTAATTCGAGGTCGTAAAGATAAATTCTGCTCTCTTTTACAGATAATCCTCTTAATTGCGATTGTCTAATGGCCGGATTCGCAAGGTGGTTGAGGGAGGCAAAAAACCTGCCCCAAACAGATAAATCTGTTGCCGTGTGTGCTACCCCACCACATTTGGAGGGGGCACTGCTATCCAGATTATCTAAAAACAAACTCTGCGATGATTTCGAACATACTGACTTGAAACAGAAGGATACGAACTACGACTTTAATAAGGTGTTAGCGAATTCTATTGTGAATGATTACAAGATTAATGTTGATGATAATGGGGGAGAAGTATATGTTGATAAGCAAGAGGGGATTGACGATGATTTATATGATGAGGAGTTGGAAGTTCCAGCTGAAGAGGATTTGCCTATTTCTGAGGCGAAGGTAAGAAAAGTTTTTTTGTTTATAAACTTCTTAACTTTTAACTTCTACAGGCTTCCACATACTGTTCAAAATCGTATGCCTAAAGATGTCTCACATTATTACCTGTTTTTACTATTACAAGGTCATAATAACACAGCACAGTTTGATTTTCAATGCTCAACTCTGCGCTGAAACCATAAATTTCAACAGTGCAACAATATTTAGGTATGAATTTTATGTAATTTTTTACTAGAGAAAACGGGCATTATGAATCATACAAAACATATATAAAACCTCTCAAATTCAATAAAGAAACACCCGATATTGAATCTGATAATGTTTTATATCTGTAACATCCGTTTAAAGCAAGTTTTATCGGAATTCTCACACCTTAATATCTATGAGTCACTTGGCATTATAGTTCGCAGGCGCTTAGATGTTACTGGATAAGAATTATGTATGTATATCCGTTGAATAGTGTGTAGGATTTTAGTCTAAGCGTTAGTCATCTAATATATGTGTTTTTTTCTATATCCTGATTATGCTAGCATCCGTACTAGGTAGTCACGCCAAATTCTATTGTTTGCATAAATTATGGGCGATTTAGAATTTATCAATAGGCTTTTTGTTAGTCAATGAGTCATGCTATTGTACTGGTAGTCTGGTGGTCGTTTAGATTCATCGTTTTGTTTTTTTTTTATATGTGCTAGCTAGAATTAAGGTACAAGTTTGCTTGCCCATTGATCCATGTTTTAGGTCTCTTGGTATAGGAAACTAGATAACAAAATCTTCTGTCTTCAAATGCATTTCATGTCAAATCTTGCAGTTTTAACCAACTTCTAAAAAAGAAGAAGGTTATGAATTCCACCCAGTGACGATCTGCGCAGATATAACGGTTCAAACTTTATGTCGGCTCCGAACTTCTAACGTAAAGCTGCGCAGAACACAATTTTAGGTATCAGCGGGGCGCAGAGGTCGCACCGTCTTCACTGTATAATGCGCAGATCGTCACTCGCAGCTAACTTCCGAGCCGTCATAAAGTTTGAACAGAACTATACCATATATATTAATTGCAGCTCAGGCACTTTTTCAATCACCCGCTTAAATCATTCTTTACATTAACCAGGTTCGTCTAATAGACGCCTGGCACGACGATGAAGAAGTCCATCTATCCTGGGCAGTAGATCCTCCTTCAACCCGCCGGTACAGATGTACTGGGGTCACCGCGTCGAGGGCAGGAGGACTGCCGAAGCATGTGGCTTGTCATAGAGCTGCTCCGGCGAATGTGGTGCTGAGGGGATTGAAGATTGATGCTATTGATCAGTATACGTGAGTATTGAAGTTAATGCCACTGGGGAAAGATAATTATACACCGTGACTTTTTAGTCGTCTTACAAAAGTGGTCCACTCAATGTACCCGACATAAAATAGCTCTAAGCGCGATTTTTTTTTTACCTACCATAATAGGTACAAAGAAAAATAAATTATACAATAGAATAAAATTATGAAACTTCCTGTTAATGATGTTTACGTGTCAAACGGGAGAACATACCAACCCAGCGCTCGACTCCAGTAGATCATCGCTCGCAACAGGGTGTCATCGTCATGAGTCATAATACTGAATAATATTTTTATTTTTAAATTATTTAAATCTCAAAAATACCATTTTTTTTTATGAATGTTTAGTACTCATTGGATACATGAAGTGGGCTGCCATTGTAAGACGACTAAAAAGTCACGGTGTAGATTGTTAATATCAAATTTGTAAAACATATGGGGTTTCGTAACTGAAAACTGTTGCGGCTATAGGAGGTAATGGTATTTCTGAGACTTTATTTGTAATATCTATTTCAGTGGCATTTTTATATGTCTCTTTGAAACAGGTCATAGCAATTTTTTTGACACACAGGTCACACATTTTTTTCCAAAAAACTTAATAATAATTAAATTGTAATAGACTAGGTTATTACAATGTCCTAGTAACAAAACTGGGTTTAAAAATGTGCAAACTTTTTTCAAAATGAATCACTAGGCAACCCCTCAGAAAATTGACGACACGGTTGGCGCAGTGACTGCGCAATTGGCTGCTGCGCTGCGTGTCGCGGGTTCTATTCCCGCACGGAACAAATATTTGTATGATCTATAAGTAGTTGTTCCGGGTCTGGCTGTTTGTGTATGTGAGTTTAAATGTTTGTAAACGCACCCATGATACAGGAGAAAAAAAGAGAGAAATTCCTAGTGTGGGGCAAAGTTTAAAAAAAATAATAATAAGTAAACCACAGTTCAAAGAATTCACAAACATACTAATTGCTAACATCAACATTGAACAAGTTATAACCACAAAGATAAATTAAAGAATTAGACTAAACATTTAACCGTAGCAAAGTTTAATAGGAGTCGGCCTTGAGAGTATAATAGAAATTAATTTAGCAGGAACTGGTTAATCCACTCAGCGGGTTTTGGATGATATTAAATGTAATTTCCAGAATTAATAATTAAACTAACGCATGCCCACGACTTCACCTGTGTGTAGTTCGGGAATTGTCCCACGGGATTGTACTAGCAGAATAAAAGTAATCCAGGTTATAAACTATCTGCGTGCCAAATTTTATCCAAATCCGTTCAGTAGTTTTTGCGTGAAAGAGACTTACGCAATAGTACTAGCTTCAGCCAGCGGCTTCGCCCGTGTGAAGTTCGATAAAGGTCCCACGGAATGGTCCTACCAGGATACTTAGCCTGTATGCTATTCCAGACTACAATCTATCTCTGTACCTAATTTCATTTAGATGCGTTCAGCCGTTCTGGCGTGATTGGGTAACAAACATCCATCCATCCATCCATTCAAACTTTCGCATCTATAACAGTAGTAAGATGTTATTTCAATTCCTCAGTTCCTCTAACAGAATAATTATATTAAAGTGAAATAGTATATTGGTCTTATTTGCGCATTAAAGTAATTAATTTTCGACTGTGAGTCTTGGGAAATGTAATATTAATATTTGGGATTCAAACAATATTTTTGGAAGCTATTTATTTAACGAGAAATGGAACGTATTCAGTGGTAATAGAACTGAACAAGCATAACCTACTAAAGTTACACAATAAAGGCGGTTTTAGTTTTTAGATAAAACTCAAATTGCGTAACACGTTTATTTATCATCACTCGTTGAAGGAAATTCGTGAACCATTGCTTCAAATGTTTAACAACTTTGTCTGTTCGACAATGAAAATCACGCAATGAATATTTTTGAAGTGTTAAAATTACTTTGGAATTACGGGAGTGTTCACAATCGCCCCGGTGAAAATTTTTTAAGTAGTATCGTGACATAAGCAGGAGTTTATGTCACGATACTACTGTCGTATAAATATAAATTTAAAATTTAAATAACCCCTATCGCAACATAGAAAAGCGAACAAACATTCGAAAAGTCAATAAAATGGCTGAGCCGGTTTTGATAAAACATTTCTAATTGTAATATATACATCATGCCCTTTCATTTGATACCCCACTTCAGTATATTTGAAAATATTCAATTATTCATCACCATTTTCACCCCCATGTCTAAAATGGCTGAACTGATTTTGATAATACAAGTCTAATTGTAATATACACATCATTCGCTTTAATTTGATACCCCACTTCAGTATATTTGAAAATATTCGATTTTTCAAACCCCCTTTTATCCCCCATATCTAGTAAATGCCTGCACTGATTTTGATAAAACGTATTAAGAAGCATCGCCAAGAAACTAGCTTTCGAAAAAAAAACTGCAACCAAATCGGTTCACTCGTTTAAGAGCTACGGTAGAGCAGGTAGCAGAGACAGACACACACACATTGCGGTCCAACTTATAACACCCCTCTTTTTGTGTCGGGGGTTAATAAAACACGTCCATTTCATAAAAGAATTTCCAAAGTTTTGAAACCACTTCATACTGAATTGTTCAGAATTCCCTTCACAACACATAAAAGCTTGTTACCGTACGTGGATATAATATCTAGCGTAGCCCACATTGTATTAGGCGATATCGTCGATCGTTCAGAGCTGTTTACGCCTGACCAAAATATAAGAACGTGGTGCTGAAATAAATAATGTTGCTATGGCAATTTTATCAGGCGTTCTGAAATGACAATCATCGAAACCGTAATACTGTAATTTTGATAATAATTATGGAAAATTAAGTCCGACTAAGAATATCAAAAAAAGGATACATTAAAGTTCATAAGAGGTTTCACCTTGAATGAATTGGCACGAGGACGTTGTTGGTAAACATTTGTAAAATTTGTGGAAATTCAATAGAAACAATAAGATGGTGACATTATTTCTGACTTAAGGCCATGCACCAATAGAACCATACGCAATATATCGTTCATGTGATAGCAAAGTGAAAATTATCTTACGTAAAATAGTACCCATTGAATCGCCAAGCGACTCCGGGGGACTGACGAAGATGGCGGGATGAACATTCACTATGAACTGGGTCCTTAAAAGCTTTCAACAGAGAGAACTGGAAAGATATTGGAAAGGCTTGGTTTCGTAAATTGTAATGACATGTGATTGTTCTTCATTAGTTTAATCTAGTATTCAATCTCGCAAATTCCATATTTTAAAATTATTATTGTTTTGTCGTTCCTCAGATTCTGCATAGCACTAGAGGAGATGGACAGTTCTGATCTTCCCCTGTCCTTGGTACTGGGTTGTGGTGCTCCAATACAAGTCAGACAACGAGCCACATTCGCAACTGTAGTGCCTATAGTAGTAACACGAGCCCCTGAAAGCAATCCTTTGAGGTGAGATTCTTTACCAAAAGAAATTTTAAAGTTCTATGTTATATTACCAAGAATACTTTGGATAGACTGTAGTGAAAGATAAAATGGCTAATAAAACAAGGTTGTCTATTGAGATGATGAATAATAGAGAAGTATGGAACAAAATAACAGATTACACCGTGCGCAAACGAATTGGTATAAGAGGCAAGAGAATGATGATGGGGTACTTTATTATACCAGAAGAGCATGATCAATGTTCGTTGTGTTTTTATTCATTTAACTATCTTATTTCAGAGTGTCGGAGGTTCGATCAAACGTCACGGGTGATGGTGTTCTAACAGTCCTCATATCAGTCTTGGGATTGCCACAGAGATCGCAGTATATACTACCCCGCTCCCAAAGACTCTCCAATGACGTCAGGCCAATCAACAACTGCTATATCGTCCTTGCTGTTTTATCAAGAGGATCTCTAGTAGCACAAAAAGATACTCCGTGCCAATCGACCTTAGAGATATCCATGGAAGGCTTCGTAAGAGGACCTTACGAAGTCTGTGCAGCCATTTCAAAGTATAAGGTCGATGAAAGGCGAACAATTTGTGTCGTCCCACAGCTGATA
Organism: Noctua comes; assembly: GCA_963082995.1. NCBI lineage: Eukaryota > Metazoa > Arthropoda > Insecta > Lepidoptera > Noctuidae > Noctua > Noctua comes. Next base: position 3,255,507 of record OY720290.1, on the reverse strand, counting down.
GAGTCTCTAGGAACTTTGGAAATGAAGGCAGGTTTCAAAAGCCTGAATACGGCGCTGATCGGCGTGGCTCTTGGTCTGATGGTCATTGTGATTGGTTTAGTGTGGTTTGTGAGGAAAATGCTGAAGAAACCAGCGGAGTTTGAGCCCCATAGGTGCTTTAGACAGGAACCAGTGCAGGAGGAGAATCCAAGGGCTAGCTATGTGATGTTGACAGCAACTTCGAAGGTGTAAATGAACTAAGCAGAAGAGTTTGTTGTACTAGTCGTGAAAATTATTATAATATATTTTTGATTGGTTATTAATGAAGTATTAAATCCGAAATGTATTTAGGTGTTGTGAAAATATGGTTATTTGTTTGTTTATTAATGTCGGAATTTCCAAATGGCTCACTAATTTGAACTCTTAAATTATTTAACAGATACGCTTAAGATTTATTTTTTAATTATTATTTTTTCTGTTTTATTTGTTAAGTTAACAGTCGTTTTAACTATGTGCTTGTGCACCTCTCTATTATCAAAACCGTTGTTTCATTTTAAATCAAAGTCTTATTTAAAGCTTATGTTGTACGTAAAGAAATTCAGTTTACTTCGTATGTTTGCTAGGTTAAAACTACTTTAATTACTGTCAATATTTAGACCCAAATATTATAGACTTTGTGTTTTGATACTAACTGTATAAACATAACTAAAATATTAAACTTCAACGCGACATCAAATATTAGACATATTGATATCTACGTTTGTGTAATGATATCTCAGAGATCAAAGTACAATAAAATAGACGGGAATAAAGTTATTTTAGTAGATAAGTTTAGATAGAGCTGTGTAACAGTAATAACTAAATCTAAGTAATTATGTTTAAAATCACCTCTTGCTTGTGATAAGAATGTCAGTGTGAGAGATTATAATTAATTCTACTTAATAGTTAGCGGTTATGTAAATTTTAATATAATTGTTAAATGTATATTACTAATGATTCTCGTTAGTCTTGAAATTGACTGATTTTGAAGCGCAACTTCGAAGAAAGCGTTAATAGGTTTAACTCAAATGACATGAAACGTCCTTTGTAAAAACGACTGTGCTTATGTTTGTCGAAAGCTTGAGAAGAATCCAGTTCTAGCACTCTGTCAGCTAGTAAGCAATTTTGTAAAACATTCATCAAGCGGTTGTCATAATACTGAACTAAGCAACAACTACTTATTGTAAACAAACGAGTAACGATTTTATCACCTGAAGGCACAGTCATAAAAAATATTTCCACTTTTTTGGATTTCCGCAAGGGTGATGTTTAGGTCTTCTCGAAATTATTTTTGTGAAAACAATAATAATATTATATGTACGGGCTACTTCAAGTACGTACTGAAGAAACTACTAATGGCGTATTTTCTACATGTTGATCTTCTGAAATCTTTTTGCGACTTTAACCCTTTCCCGAAGTTGTAGCTTATTAACTAAACTTTGACGAGCTTCTAATAAATTACTAAAATATAAAATATATCTTCTGTGAAGACGTATTTCTCAAACATTATTTAGTTTAGAACTAATATATTAACACGAGGCTCATACATTTCGTTATTAATTAAGATATAGTCAATGTGAAGTCTGTATGTAATTATGTATGATAAATAAGCGCGATATTTTTGTTGAAATTATTGTAACATTTTGAATCTAAATTTTTTAAATTAAATCTTCCAAATAAAATTGAGAATTTAATTCAGCTAACAAAGGTAACAAAATAGTTGTATAATTGATTAAGAGAGCTAATTAATACCTTTTTACGAGAAAGTAAAACTATATAAAGGGTGTAAATAGACCCTTAACATAGCCGAAAGGCACTTGTTCTCCCCGTCTTTGCGATCATTTTTTTCTTCTAGACCGTACCTGGGAACCTTCTAGTTACGGAGATATTGGGGGTCAAAGTTACAACTTTTTCAGAAGTTTGTTTTTTAAATACATGTTTTTAATGTAAGATTTTTAAAACACCTCCACGACCCCCGTACTATTCAATCCATCCATCAGCACAATGCTTTAAGTGCTTTCCATCGAGTCCTATCGTAAAACGTGATTTTTCACCCCAAAAAAAAGTCGATTCCCAGCAATAATTTTTGCGTAAAGTTACTTAGTTTGATGAATATGGCGGCTATGTGAAGGGTCTGTTTACAGCCTGTATTGTATAGAAAGAAGCAGTAACATAATTGACAGCGGACGATGTCTTCTTTGTCTTTATACCTGATTCTGTAAATCATAAACTTTAGCTCTTTATGAACAGTCTAAAACTGAAAGAGAAACAGAAGGAACAAGTCTTATGTTACAATTTACAAATTATTTGTGTCAAGTCAACAAGTAGGTAAAATTCAACAACAAATAGTGATTAGAATAAGTGGTCACTACGATTCTAATTTAAATGTATTAATTATAGACAATAGGCAACCTAAACCTCTTAGGTATTGAAACTACAATCCATTTTCCTTATAATACTGTTGAATAACAAGCGGTTTAAGCACTTAATATAATATAATTTCCTTCTTGTATCACTGTGTGCAAGGAATCCCATATTATTATGTCATGTATTCAAATAATTTCGATTCAAAGTTATTATATGACTGCATTGGAAACATGAAATCTGAAGAATTTTCAGTAACACGTGTAAAGCGCAGGCCACACCGCCTGCTAGCGAGCGAGCGAGGCGAACGAGGTACTATTCATACTTCGTTCGGCTCTTTTGATAGCTCGCAGTGTGAACCAAAACATGAATAGAGGTGAATCGAAGTCCTCGTCTGTCTCGCTCGGTCGTGGCCGGTGTGACCTGCGCTTAATGTAGATGTTTAGGTATGTCCCCTACTCGAATCTGTAAAAGATTTTACATTATCTGTGGAATGAGATGGAATCGGAACGCAAGTAAGATGGAATCGAAAGTCTGACAACCAGTCTTACCAAGGTGCATCGTATTACCCAGTACTAACTGGGTTATGGAGGTCATATAATCAGTCGCTCCATGTAAAATACTGGTATTCAGCTGCATCCGGTTAGACTGGAAGCCGACCCCAACATAGTTGGGAAAAGGCTAGGCAGATGATGAATGAAATGAGGTGGAATCGGTACTGAAGTTGATGATGACTTTTTTGAAAATGTCTCACCTGATTTGCCTACAATAGTAGGAAATTACAACCCTGATATCTCTGTCATCTTAGTCGCATTTTTCGCATAGTTATCGCGCACTTTTTGTATAAAATTAATTGGTAGGATTACATTCATTTGCAATGTCGTCGTGCGACTGAAAACTCACTGAGTAAGCTCTGCTGTGTTGGGAAGTCGTGCTGTCAAATTGCTAGTGATGTGTAGATATAAAAAGTCTTCAAAATGTCATGTAATATCGTAAGAGCGTATATTGTTATTTGTAGTCATAATGGAAAGATAGAAGAAATAATATAATACAGGGTGGAAAGGACACCGACGCGAAGACGGTTACCACGTGTTCAGTACAACATTCTGAGACACATGAAATTTTCAAAGGGTACTAAAAAAAAAAACTACGTGGCGGGGGCTCAGAATGGTGTACTGAATACATGGTAACTGTTTTTGCGTCGGTGTTTTTTCCATCCCGTATAGGTTCAAGATCGTAGTAGAAGAAGTGCTTGACGAAAATGGTCTCTTCACCAGTGTTGTGTTTGAATTCGTCCAATATACTAGAACTGTTGATTGCCTGATTGGAGCAATGGATAGGTGTTGAGGTAGCACATAAGCAAAGAACAAATATTTAGATTGCCTAGATGTTGTGTGAGTCGGCTTGCAAACTGACAGAAAATCCATCAACGGTGGTTCTTGTACAAGAAATTCTTTTAATAATAGTTTATTTTGGCTGGACCAGACAGACCTAGCTTGTAACATACAAAAACATGTAAGAGACGTATTCAAGATCTTGATGGATTAGAGTCCAATCACAGAATTCTACAAAAGCACTATTCAAGGCCTAGTTTCAACAAACAAAGTTCTCCCACATATCGCCGGGGATAGTGAAAATCCGCGGAACTAGCATTGGATAATTCCGCGTATCTGACAAATGTAGCCAATTTCAATTACGCATTGTCGTAGCTACTAAATTAATGATTTTAATAGATTTCTACTGTTAACAATACATACCCACATGAACACATGAATTGTTACTACTCATGTAAAAATGAGGTCAAAAATCGTTGAAATAAAAAAAATATAAACTTAATACCTCTGCAAACCTACACGTAGTGCAGATACGCGCACTTTACGTATGGTAGATTCGCGGTTTTGCACTATCCCCGACGATATACAGAATGCCATGAGCATTGAGGCTCGGAACAAATATCTGTGGCCCATACAAATATTTGTCTGGAAGCGGGAATCGGCTCCAGTATGCCATTTCAGTTGTCAAAGCAAAGCCTCACTCAATGAGGCGGCAAGGAATGCTTTCTCCCACAAAACATTCCCAATTTCCAGCCAACCTGGGAAGTAGCTACTGTTTCATATATTTGTCTTTTGACGTCCGCACACATACTCAAGTTGTGTGTATGTGAGATGCAATGAAAATAGCGTTTGAGTACCCGCAATTCCACGCTGAATGTAGTGACAAAGGGATTTGTGCATGTATGTGTAAGTTGTTAGACTGGTATGGGGAGTTCAGTGTTGTATGTCAACAGTGTTCAGTTTTGTTTTTGCTCGTGATGATATCTGCTGAGCTTTTGGTTTCAGCTGTCATTTGTAGCTCTTTGCCAGTCGTTACGGGGTGGTCAGAGGCCCAAAAATCTGACAACCAGCCTAGCCAAGGATGTCATGTCAGATTGACAGTCGCTTAATGTAAAATACTGCTATTCAGCTGCATCCGATAAGATGAAGCTGATCCCAACATAGTTCCCAACTAAAGGACCGGGTAGATGATGATATCTATACGGGATGCAGTGAATAATTGTGATTTCCGTATGTGGGTTAAGCTTTTTTAAGCTTTCACGGTTTATACCTTTATAGTGCCACTTACGGGACATCTTCCGTGATTTTCAATTATTCTGAGCTCCCGATGTTATCCCGCGATCATGGCGCTTGCGACAGCGTCGAAATAGCGTAAGCTCAGAATAATTGAAAATCACGAAAGATATCCCAAGTGACAGTGTAAATTGCGTTAAGGCTTGTTTTCGTATGTCAGCGATGGTATTTCTTCTATCTTTCTATGATAAGTTTTTGAAATTCTATAACATGCGTTGTATGGTATTTGAGCTTTATTTGCATTGTAATTAACGTATCGCGTCCAAACCGCATTTAAGTTAATGTTTTCGAAGAACCTTCACGTTCTGCTTTAATTAGTTTAAATTATGTAAATAAATAATTTATGTGATGCCATTTCCATTTTCTTAAATAAAATATTAACAAATGTCAGTGTTTTAGTTGTTGATTTTCCTTATTTATTAATATAACACAACATCACGCCTGTAATCCCCGAAAGGTTTGAGCAGAGGTTAACACCTCTGCTCAAACCCAATACTATTAGTACACCCATTTTTCGCGCGTTATATTTAAGTCCCATGTAATAGGGGGTGAGCCAATTTAAATCAAACCTACACGAATCCAGACTCTGTGGCTGCTACTGGAAAAACCCAAGAACATTTTGGACCTCGTTGGTCTACGCAAGCCGCGACTGCTGGGCATGAGGTCCTGGGTTCGAATCCCGGGTCTGGCAAGGCGTGACGACATGTGATGTTATGTAGAACCCCGGTGATCACAATCAGCACATGGAAGGGGACACCATAACTTCACAAACGACCGATCAAAACACCGCTCTGTGCAACGTCTGTTGGGGCACATCCCTTGGGAGACATTAAAGAGCATCATTTAACCAATTTTACCGCCGTCTTCTGAAGCAAAGATTACCTCATACATCAAAACTTACAGGCTGATTCAAATACTTATTTATTTTATTTCATTTATATTCAAAACATGCTGTTCCATTAAAATATTAATGCTTGTAAACATGTTTAGCCCAAGGGATATCTGACGTTGGTTTTCCTTGTAAAATAATTGTTTTGATCACTTTTCGGGAATACCTAATGTTTCATAATAAGCATGTTATTCCCACACTGAAAAGATTTTTTTTTTTTTAGTTCCTAAACTGTTATTTTTATTTATTTATTTAAACATACACAATGCCGCAAGGCATTCTCTACTCGTCGACCTTTGGGTCAAATGAAAAAAGAAAAATACCATTTTGCCAACATAAATTGAATCGATTTTATTTTGTTGTTATTGTTACATTTTAATTTGGCTAACGATCTTTGATATAATATTTAATAAACAAACTTGCGATCGATTTTTCAAGAGTAAATCAATTTTGATTACCTAGTTGTGTATGCGTCTGTTTTAGATATTATCATAAAGCGAAAGACACACGATACGACAATTAGAAGTCGAGCTAAAACAAAAACGGCGTGTGAAATCGCGGGGCTAGTCACAGATTGTCAGTTTGTCCACACGTTGACACATCACCACGTAGCAAAAAAACGGGGCGTTTAGGATCGTCCTAAATATAGGCAAAATCAAGCGAAAGTAAACAAATACTTATCAACACAGTCGCTAACATTGTAGGAATGCACAGATATAATGGTTTCAGAGATAAATCTCTTATCATTTCGTAGAGGTAGAGTTAATTGCGCGGGTATTTCTAAATGTTATACTTAGCTGCAGTGATAGCAAAGTTCAGGGTTTGTAGATATGCTAATGCGTTTTATGTGTTTTTATATTAAGTATTTGACGCAAATATGGAAAGTTAAAAACAAGGGCCACAAAAATTTAAAATCAGTCTGTAAATATGCATAGACATACTTAACATAATTCTAACCACAGAAGGGTTAGGCAAAGCTGTACTTAACAGTACATCCACGCTTCGCCAGTTATGTTCAAGTCACACGTAATAGAGGGCGACCCCTTGCCGATATATAATAGAACACAAATCTAGACTCTGTCACTGCTACTGAGAAATTCTTGATGGAAAAACCTAATAATACTTTGCCCAACCTTAGAACAGAACCCAGGACCTCATGCTCAGCAGTCGTGCTAGCGACCACTAGAACAACGACATAGTTATTCAAATGTTTATCAAATAAATCATGAACAACGAGCAAGGTTTCATGGGATGATGGCCAATATCCAAACTTAGAGCCATTCTCATTGTTGACGGATGTAACTGACACAGACCAGCCTGCCGGCCTAGACAGAGTGACAATCTATCAGCATGACGATAGACTCCGAACCTAGGTAGGCCGCAGCAAGGAAAATCTGCTCAGGAGGAGATTTATTGATGGATCTGTCCTGGAGTGTAAATGTGGTGCTGTTCCACAAACGTTAGGGCACTTAATCTCGTGTCCCGCGTGTTGTTTGTTAATTACAGGAAGTGATAGATGTAAAACGACACAATTTAGATTGCAATCGACACGCTAAGAAGAAGAAGCATGACTATGATGGGAAATTTAAAAATATACTGGATTGTATGATAAGAGATAAAGAGGAGCGATGAAACGTAGGTGACTGAAAGAGTGAGAAATATAAATATTGGAGGATGGAGGGGAAGAGGAAGGCTAAAGAAAATATAGGATAGTGTAAAGAAAAATAAGTAAATGATAGCGTGACTGTTGATGGGGAAGATTACAATAAAAATCGTCATTAACCCTAAGTAATAAGTAAGACCTTGTCCCACACAAGGTCAGGAAGACGATGATGAAGAATATAATACATGTGATATAGCCCACATAATGTTGAGGGATGGCAGAATGGAGAGACAGGAAGACCAAGGAAACAATGGATGGGTTTTGTGAGGAATGATATGAAAGAAAAAGAAATAAATGATAGAGTGACGGTTGACAGAGGAGATTAGAAGAAAAAAAAGGGTTGCGCCGATCCCAAGTAACATGGGACAAGGGCAGGAGGATGATGAATAATGTCTGATTTGGTCTACCTGATACAAAACTCAAACAACAGTAATAACAGTAAATAAATGCAGACCCAGTTTTCACGGCAACGAATGTAGCGATAGGTATGTGCATTACAAATTACATTGGGGAAGACCCAAGTTCAGTTTCTAGACATGTTTTGACACTTGCGGTTTCCCCTGACCTAGGATTTTATCTATATGAAATTAATTGATATTCCTTTGGCACGTTGTGGAGGTGATTCTGTGAAAGTGGTCAAGGTAGGTAAGATGACCATCAGATAAATGATTAAGTCGAAAGTGAAGATGTAGTAGGTAAGTATTATTACTTGTGATGAAGACCAGGTAATAAGAGTGATTGGGTGTAAAGAAATATACTGAAATACCACAACACACCTAGAATATTTTGCGGAGCTAGAACAAAGCACGTTCAAAGTGAAACGTTAAAATAGCCAGGATAGTTTCTGATGAGGGAGGTCCAAAACTAGAAAATGGCTTGCAATAGATAAGATCTACAATTGTGGGTACGAAAGGACGAAGAAAGTTAGAAAGGCAGAACATCACACCTGTAATCGCCAAAGGGTTAGGTAGAGCGGACACATCGGTTCACATTCACATTTCGCCATGTATGTTAAAGCCCGATTTAATAGGAGGCGAGCCTATTGCCGTCGACCGGGAAGAAATACAGAAATTCCAGATGAAGAACGATGTAAAAGTATGGAACCGAACCCAGGACCTCAGCATCAGCAGTGGTGCCTGCGACCACTAGACCAGCAAGGCAGCCGGGGAATAAAAAGTAAGTATATTAACAGAAAACCAGAAAAAAAAACATGTGTATCCTCCAGTCGACCAATCTAATAATAGTAAAGTACGTATCAATGCCGCTATCTACACAAATTATCAGACAAACAATAAAATGACAAAGTCATTCAGAACCGTCACTAATAATGCACCGGTTTGCTACAATTTCCTCAAAGCATAAAGCGAAATGTCAAAGGTGCGTAGACGCATACATAATACATATTAGTAAACAGATTCTGCTATCAGTATGAAGCCGGTCGTCATGGCAAGCGCACGTGTCGTTCAAATCGTGTTAGTTCTAACATTATGTTTGGGACTTCAGGCAAAAGTCTATACGAGATGCCAATTAACCCGGGAGCTGCTGAAAAATAATTTTTCAAGGACTTTTCTTAGTAATTGTGAGTTTTTTGTTTTTATTTTATGTTTTGCTGCGTTTTTTATACTGCAATTATTTACATCATATAAAAATATTGCGTCTATAATTGATCAGTGATTTGTAACTTTAATCTGCCGTGGATTATATGCTCTGGTGTCATTACTGGTTGGTTTCTGCATTGGAAATGAGAACAGTTTCTGCCAACCATATTTATTTGTTGAACATTAGTCAATAGTTGAGTCTTTGACAATGGACCTATATTTATCTTAGATTTATTTGCATTATGATTATAAAATCTATTGTTTAAAACGGAGTGTCTCTAGTGATTATAATTTTGCTGGCTCAGCTCTGGGTAGTTAGTATAGTGGATGCTAACAGGATTGTCACTTACCTTCTATACTGCCGAATCATTGACCCGTGGTTTGTTGAGTATGGCAAACTATAGATTCCAATTGTTATACGAATACTTATGGTAGGTCAGGTAGTAGTAGTTCCGAATATCGACAACCATATTTATCTTCTACATGAAATTGCGTACAGGAGTGGTGACCCTCAAATGTATTTACATAGCCCTTAACAGTTAGCACCGAAATTATCACACCGCAATCAATCATACATAACATGATGCCTGTAATCCCCGAAGAGTTAGACAGGGGTGTAACTAGTAATAGTACATTCACATTTCGCTAGTTTTGTTTTAATCCAGGCTCCGCGGCCGCTACAGCGAAATTACCGATGGAAAAACCCTATAAAACCGACCCAAGAATCGAACCCAGAACTTCATGCTCAGCAGTCGTTCTAGCGACCACTAGAACAACGAGACAGTTATTCAAATTTTTATCAAATAAATCATGAACAACGAGCAAGGTTTCATGGGATGATGGCCAAACTCAGAGCCATTCTCATTGTTGACGGATGTAACTGACGCATTGATCAGCCTGTCGGCCTAGACAGAGTAACAATCTATCAGCATGACCACTCGACCAACGAGGCAGTCAATCAATTAATGAACACTGAACAAAATGAACTCAAAACATGCAATAAAACAGTCTACGTACACTGCTGGAAATAAACGTCTTCCAAACTGCGTCACAGCGCCCTGTCCTTCCGCAAACAGACTGCTCCAGCCAGTCCATCTAGCTGGAGCTTCGTATACTACACTTGGCGATACTCTGTCTCCACTCCAGGACTCGTTTGGTCCGCCGGTAACCAATTCTTCAACAAGCGTGGTTAGTCCACTGCCACTTGAGTTCACGTACCTGGGTTGCAAGAAGCCTGTACTGTGTCATTGTTAGGCAGAGACAAGACAGATGTGCCAGCTGATTATTATTGACAGCTTGTCTATAACAATACGCAGTGTCCTTGAAGTTAAAAACAGATGCAACGTTTGTATGCATCCATTAAATCAAATTAATGATCGGTGACGAGTTAAACAATTAGTAACTATGGCCAAAAAAAAAAAATTAACACGACTGGTGTTGATGATAATGGCATCTATAGACTAATTAGTTCATCACTCTCGTGCCAATTGCAATTCCATACTTCTCTATAACTTTTTCTCGCTATTATCTCAGCAGTCACCTCCTTTTTAGCCATATCATCCTTCACTCATTCCATCCATCTTTAATTTGTCACACATAAAACCTTCTTCATCAATCTCTTGGTCAACCTGAAGCCGAGCCTGAGAATCGAGAGCAAGGCTTGGCTTCTCTAGTGTACTGATATTTGGGCATAGTAAAAACGATTTTATTATGACACCATAGGAGCATACTCTCTATAAAACTACAATTCCATCTTAAAAGGTACTAAAAATTACATCCGAGTCCTTAACCTTTTAACACTAAGGCGTGACGAACTCATTCGCAGACTGAGAAAACGTGCACAACTGGCAGAACAGATCTTGAGTCAAAGCAATTTCTTCAGTGGATTCTTGTCATCTTCGACTTTGTGACTGTTCTCTCGTAAGTGTGTAAGCACACACTTACATCATTAATAAGAGTCGGTCCAAAGACTGTTTTGACTAAGTTCTGCGAAGAGCCCAAAAATTCTACATTTCCATGTTCCCGGATCCGTGAGAAACAAATGAAGTTACAATTATCTACGGACATTTATATAAATGTGTGTGTGTAAATGTAAACACATACAAAGTATTTACGTATTGTTAGTTGTACCCATTGTATTCTCTCATTAATACTGATTGCTAGTCATGATTTTGTCAATGGGTTTTCCTTATATGAACATGGGTTTTGGTGGCAATCAAATGATTGGTATTCAAGCGTGGGTTAGTGTTACGCATGGATTTTTTATCCATGGTTTGGTTTCGATAATGATCCTAAAATTACGTCTTTTGGTTTTTTTCAGTAATCTCGTTTTTTTTTCTAATACGTTAATATGACGTGTTACAATATAGTTTACTAGCTTATGCCCGCGGCTTCGCTCGCGTGGTGTATGGTAGTCCCACACAGTCCCACGGAGTCGTAGTAGTTTTTTCGAACCAGTCATCTGGAAGATTTAAAATTATCTCCAGTGAACCTAGTAGGTCTTAATAGATGGCTGGAAATACCACTAGGATAATAACAATTCAGATAGTTGTATATATGGTTTCTTGCGTAACATCAATTTGTAGTAGGTACCAGTACATGCGTAGGTTTTAACGTCAAGTTTTCCTCTTCAGTTTTTGCATTCCCATGTTTTGCAAATTGATGATTGATACATATTGTCGAAGGTATATACAGGGTTATTTGTAAAACACCAACAACCTCGCAGGAGTATATTACTAACATCATAAACAACAACATTTGTTCTACGACTTTTTCGAAAACAGACAAAAAAAAATCAACTCTCCATACATATTATGTCCGAACAGCTGATCGAGTTTTGTATGAAAAGTCGATTCTTTTTGCCTGTTTTCGAAAAAGTCGTAGAACAAATGTTGTTGTTTATGATGTTAGTAATCTACTCCTGGGAGGTTGTTGGTGTTTTACAAATAAGCCTGTATAGTTCCATAGCTCAAGGTAAATATTTCCCACGGTTTTGCACGACAACTAAGTCATGCGTTTCTGTCAATCTTTCTTCATCGAACTCCCTCGTTAGTCTAGCTATCGTAAGCGTAACTGCTGAACGTAGGGTCCCAGATTTGTTACCGTGATTAGGTAAAAGTGTTTTAAAGATTTTCAGCAACAGCCACGAAACTAAACTATCCATTTTCGTGGGTGCTGCTGAAAATTTCATGTGTGTGTGTTCAGATAGGCTAAATACTGTCGACCCCAATATAGTAAGAAAATGGCTAGGAGATAGATGTGGCTGAGCGATCCTCGCAGGAATCAAATATTTGAATGGCCTACATGTAGTTGTTCCGGGTCTGGCTGTTTGTGTGTGCGAGTTTAAATGTAAATTGTAAACGCACCCACGATACAGGAGACATTTTAGAATAGGGAGAAGATAAAAAAATAGCACTTCCTATTGCCTCTACTACTACTACTACTGCCTACGCCTTCAGACATCACAGGCACAACGTTATCGATTTCTATATGATACAAAAGAGTCGCAAATCTTAAATCAAATGACTCCACTTTACACGATCAATTTTCATTACCTTGACCGGAGGTCAATTTACCGTCTGGTGTCTACAACAATGAAGTATTAGTCATCACTATTAGCATCTGTAATTACGGCCCACCTGTAAAGTTAGTGGAGTAGTTAGTTACTGAGTAGTGCCAAGAACATCAACCAATTATTATTCTAATATTGGTAGATTTTCCGAGAGCCGAAATTTGGTGTTTCATATTTGACACCGATAATCTATCGGTTGATACCTACTTGTTTATGTGTAGACATAATTTACAAACTTTATACAACCTTAAATAAATATACAAACTAAATAAAGGGTGTAAATAAATCCTTAACGAAGCCGAAAGGCACTTGTTCTTCCCGTCTTTGCGATCATTTTTTTGTCCTAGACTATACCTGGGAACCTTCTAGTTACAGAGATATTGGGGGTCAAAGTTCCAACTTTTTCACAAGTTTTTTTTTAAATACAAGTTTTTAATGGAAGATTTTTAAAACACCTCCACGAGCCCCGTACTATTCAATCCATCCATCAGCACAATGTTTTGAGTGCGTTCCATCGAGTCCTACCGTAAAACGTGATTTTTCACCCAAAAAAAAAGTCGTTTCCCAGCAAAAATTTTTGTGTTAAGTTACTTAGTTTGATGTACAGAATGCTTGGTTGCCGGCTTCGTAAAGGGTCTGTTTACACCCTGTATTAACAAACAAAAAAGGACTATAAAACGATAAAGAATTAGCATTGCCATTCAACATGGCAATTCTGCTAGTCTTCTGGGCACGTTCCCGGATTAGGTAGGTTTCCTTTGATTCTTCTGTTAGAAGTACGTAAACGCAGGTCATGTGGTAGATAACGAATTATATAACTTGTGTAAATAAATAATATGACGTTTGATAACAACGCAATGCGTTGACAGGAAGTACCGTTTACCTAAGAATTATGTTTTTTGTTTGACTTGTCAGCTGTTCCGAAGAAAAGGCATTAAAATGTCATAATCTGTAAAAATATTTATGTATTTTATCAACTGTTGTTTGCTGATTACAAAATTCTTCGTATTTCAATGCCATTGTGATTGGCATGTGTATTTTTATATAGAGAGACGTGATCAAATCTCTTCTTTATCGTGTGATTAGTGCCTAACCTGGTGGCAGAGTTTTTATGCCGCCTATGGGCCTCTGACTTGGCTTTACATGCCGTCGCTCAGGCATGCTGGTTTCTTTTCGATGTTTTGTCACCGAAGCAAGTGATAATTATACAACACGCAAATGAATCCGAAATCTCAGAGGTGTCTTGGGTTCGAACTCGAGACCTATGACTTGGCAGTGCGACGGCCACACCACTAGGCTATCATACTGCTCCAAATCTACTGCAATGACCAAGTAAACAAATTGGTATGGATAGATGGGTTTTACCATGAAAATCTTTGAAGGAGACTAAAATAAGAGTTGAGTTTTTGTCATAAGACGTATTAAAGTCGCTTCTTCAGTTGGTGTTTCACTACCACATTGCTGACTGCGTTACTTGTTGATTGATTTTTTTAATTACTAGCACTTCACCTGTGACTTCGTCCGCAAAAATTGTGATAGGTCGGCGATAAAAATGTGATAATATCCCAGATATAAATATAATTTATAACCTATAGCACTCACGAATAATGTAGCTTTCTGCCAGCGAAAGCATTTTTAGAATTGGATTATTAGTTCCGGAGATTACCCCCTGCATACAAAATTACAAACAAATTTTACTCTTTATAATATTAAGTATAGATTAAGCACACAAATGATGCTTAAAGCATTTTCTACCAGTCGAGCTTTGGGTGATGCATGCAGAGACAAACTATGGTAGATGCAATAACGCAATGATGCAAATTGAGATTGACCTTACCTCTTACCTTGTAAGTATTCTAGACATCATTTTAGCGTACTCTCATACAGTTTTTCTGTCAATTTCAGGGGTATGTCTGATAGAACAAGAGAGTGACAGAAACACATCAGCGATGGTTGTGAAGAGTCCTAGAAGAAAGTATTATGGGTTGTTCCAAGTAAGTACATCTTCTTTGTTTGGCTTTCTCCTTTCTGAATATACCTATAGTTTTGTCATCATCTACCTAGCCTTTTCCCAACTATGTTGGGATCGGCTTCCTGTCTATACCGATGCAGCTGAGTACCAGTATTTTACATGGAGCGACTGCCTATCTAACCTCCACAACCCAGTTAGTACTGGGTAATACAATACCCCTTGGTAGGGCCACTGACTACCTGTAACGACTGTCAAGTATCTACAAATGACAGCCGGGACCAACGGCTTAACGTACTTTCCGAGGCACGGAGGAAGCTCGGTACTCTCGACAACCATTTCCAGTAAAAACTTCACTAAAATTGAAATTATCTTCACCAGTAATAGACAAATAGACCTTACGACCTAGACAGATAGGGTTGAAAGTAGTTCTTGAAATACGAACGTTTTAAAATCGATTGCCACCAGTCTAGGACCTCATTTGACCTTAGAGCCTTTAAGCAATATTAAGGTCGACTATACCTTGTGTATCTTGATCATAGGAAAGATGCAGTTTTGGGGTCTTAAAGAAACTAGTCTAGTTCAAAAACGACGACATAGCGTGGGGAGCCAATTCTCCATCTAGACCGAGCGAGGGCCTTAAAAGGCCTCTTGACAGATAACCAGATTATTTGACCTCTATTTTAAACTAAACTGCATCATTGGTCCAGTGGTCGCAATCGCGACTGCTGAGCATGAGGTCCCGGGCTCGATTCCCGGGGCGGGCAAATTGATATTAGGTTTTTCCATCAAAAATTTCTCAGTAACAGCCACGGGGTCTGGATTTGTACCCCGTTGATGGCAATAGGCTCGCCTCCTATTACATGGGTCGTAAACATATTTGGCGAAATATGGGTGTACTTAATAGGTTCACCTCTGCCGAAGCCTTCGGGATTACAGTCGTGAGGTCATGTTATAATTAAACTAAACTCATTATAATTTCAGATAGGAAGCGAATGGTGCAAGGAAGGCAAGAAAGGTGGGAAGTGTGACATTACTTGCGAAGGTGAGACCATAAACAAATAATTCTAGCCTGCTTTAAATATTCCGTGTTTTGCTCACGTCCAAAAAAACTTGAACTCCCACATGTATTTAGATCTCTGAAACCTGACTGGCGAGTCTCAAAAACTACTACTTTTTGTAAATAGAACGCCAAAAATGAAGACACAAAAGAGGTCTTTGTTACCGACGATTCAAATATCTTTACGAGATAGTTCGTTCTGCTTCATTACTTTATACTTCTTTTACTTCGTTTATGTTCAATCTTGCTAAATACGATTTTAACTTGCCAGTCACAATAGTTAGTTTTTTGGTGCCCTTTTATAGTTTGTTGATAGTTTATTTATTTTGGGTTATTTAATAGTTTGTAATTAACATTGTATACATATTAGTATATAGTTTGTTTATTTAACAAATAATACAATGATTGTTACAAATAGAACAAAAAAAAAAATCACATTATAAAAATGCTGCATAATAAATGATCACACATACCTAAATTGCGTCATAATAATGTTATTTTTTTGTGTTCACAGCATTACTAGACGAAGACATCAAAGACGATGGAGTTTGTGCCGTGAGAGTGTTCGAGGCAGAAGGCTTCAAGTACTGGTCGAAATGGGAGGCGAGGTGCAAGGGACACTCCCTGCCTGATATCGAGAAGTAAGATTTGACACAATATCTGTAACCTTATAAAGAAGAGTTATAGGGCTCAAGGAACATGTTCCGCTTACTTCATTCAGCAAGCTCACTTAAAATTAAATTTAAATTTAAATACCTAGTATTATGTACATTCAGACGGCAAACTTAAAATTAAATTAAAATTAAAATACCTAGTACAATGTACTCGGTATCTATTTGATTAATATGAAAATTAAAAGATAAATCATTAATAATTAATTTATTCATCTAAGACGTGAATATACTTAGACGCCCACGGCGCCGGACGTCAGCAGACGATCTCCGACCGCCGTAGGCGCGGGCATGCGGGCGGCGAGTAATGGGCGACTCGCTGTGCCATGTCCGACCATGGACCATGCCCGGGTCGACGGCGCGTTTTGTTCCACGCGTGCCTCAAAGAGTGTCAGCATAATGACGGGACTCTAGAGGGCCAAAACCTGCCGGGGTCGCGGGAGTCATAGAATTACCGTGACCCTGGAACATAAAGGGCTACTGAAGGACACCGTGGATTTTAGTCAGTACAAGTCTGACAGTCCCTCCCGCCCTGCCCTGGGTGGGAGGACTTATTTGATGATTTTACCACGTTAAAAAAAAAAAAAAAAGACGTGAATATACTTATACTGTCACTTACGGGATATCTTCCGTTATTGTTCATTATTTTGAGCTCCCGATATTTTTTTTTTTTATAGTGAACAATCACGGAAGATATCCCGTAAGTGACAGTATAAGTTTAGTTGTACACCGTGAAAGCTTAAAATAGTGAACACGTGAATAAACTGACAATCCCATTAAAATTGAAAATTACTGTGAAATATTTTTGAAAAGGTTTGGTTACGATATCTAATTTAATTTATTGTATGTCATGTTAAAATGATTTTACATGTAAATAACAAAAACAAATAGTTTTATGTCCATTCATAATTATAAATTATGACATTTCATCGCAAAATGGATATTCAGGAACCGTATCAAAATAATAACGAAATTGGATCTGTATCGTATTGCGTAGGTACAGGTGATGCTGACATTTTAATTTATATTCAAAGGTTACTTGCTGGAATCACGATACAATATCATTGTTTAATTATTTGATGTAATGAATAATATAAACAAAAATG
This sequence comes from Noctua comes, assembly GCA_963082995.1. NCBI lineage: Eukaryota > Metazoa > Arthropoda > Insecta > Lepidoptera > Noctuidae > Noctua > Noctua comes. The sequence continues at coordinate 3,237,971 of OY720290.1, read as the reverse complement.
GTCTCATAATCTAATTAAAAAAAAGTTTTTTGCAAATTAAAAAAACAACCGATTTCCAAAAAAAATACTAAAGAGTAGAAAATAACTTTAGTTTCGGAAGTCGGTGTGACTTTTGTTTGTTTCGTTGATTTTTTTGCCACCGACTTACTTGACTCGACTTTAGAAGTCGGTTAAAAATAATCATACTCTCCCGCATGAATTTCGGTCATACTCTTGCCGTGCGCAAATAGGTGCTCTGTCATAGTCCAAAAGCACGCCAATCTGACACGACCAGGGATATACAGGGTGGCCGGAACATTGAAGTCCAAAAATAAAATTTAGGTCCCTCGTACCGTGGGGTATCCGAATCACCCCCATATATGTTCCGCGACTTTTCATAGTTTTCGAGTTATGAATTTTTTTCTGATTTTTTGAGAATGATCGAACTGACACCTAGATTTTATTTTTGGACGTCAATGTTCCGGCCACCTTGTATATCAGCCGTAGCATCTACGTCTCGCTGGGTGGCACGGAAGGGTTCTCGATATGTTCAGAAAACTGCCACCCCTCCATGGACTGACATACTATCTTTGCAGAAATAGCTTAACTTTGCAGATCTGAGAACCTGGGTCAGATATTGTTTTCTCTCTTTCCATCTCAGCTGTTTCTTAGCCAGGACCCTCTCAAAAATAGAACAAGGACTTCTGGAGGTAGCTTGGTTGTAGCCTTGTAAAGCTCATTATTGCATGTCTCATCATCTGCCTAGCCTTTTCCCAACTATGTTATTGTCAGCTTCCAGTCTAACCGGATGCAGCTGAATATCAGTATTTGACACGGAGTGCCTATCTGACCTCTACAACCCAATTAGTACTAGTTAATTCTATACCCTACGTTAGTCTTACCGAGGTAAGACTGGTTGTCAGACTTTTTGGGCCACTGACTACCTGTAACGACTGTCAAAGATCTACAAGTGACGGCCGTGACCAACGGCTTAACGTGCTTTCCGAGCCACGGAGGAAACTCGGTATGTAATGGGTGGCCACCCATCCACAGACCAACCTAGGCAAGCCAGCTTAACCTAAAAATCGATCCGAGCGGCTGTTATTATTTAGCCACGAGCTCCTCCTCCATTATTGCATGTCTTTTGCAATAAAATATCGGTGGCATGGTTATAATTATATCGTGACCTCGTGACAAACTCTTTTTCTGTGACTTTCCATTTGCATGGCAAGTAAAATAAAAAAAAATTGTTTATGCGTGTCCCTGCGACAAATACTTTTTTCTCTTTCTTTCTTTTCTTTATTTCAGACTAATGTCCGTATTTTGTTAGTAACACATTAATTATCTTAAGACTAAGTAAGTAGCATTTATGTAGGTAGTCTAGATCAGACGAACACGGATTTACAATTAAAAATAACTTGTCTAAGAATAAATTAAATTGAAATAAACAACAAATAAATAATAAATTAAACTTATTAACTAATGCCTGTTCAATGATTTAATCAAGTTTTGAGCGAAATATACTGAGCCCTTTTTGAGGCCATATTTCATACATCGTTGTTTTATCTTTTCTATCTTGAGTAATTAGTTTGTTGACTCTTATTACCTGTCGTGATAACATATTATTAGCATCTTCTAGTTTTCTAGAAACACAATCTATGTCAGCTATACAAGGTGTAAAAAGACCCTTCACATATCCACCAACCAAGCATTCTGTACATCAAACTAAGTAACTTTACGCAAAAATTATTGCTGGGCAACGACTTTTTTTTTGGGGTGAAAAATCACGTTTTACGGTATGACTCGATGGAAAGCACTCAAAGCATTGTGCTGATGGATGCATTGAATAGTAAACGGATCATGAAGGCATTTAAAGTAAAGTTATAACCTCAAAAACAAGTATTTAAAAAAAACTTGTGAAATAGTTGGAACTTTGACCTCCAATATCTCCGTAACTAGAAGGTTCCCAGGTATGGTCTAGAACAAAAAAGTGATCGAAATGACGAGGAGAACAAGTGCCTTTAGGCTTCGTAATGGGTCTACATACACCCTTTATAACACAAAGTCGCTATTTATTTGTGTGGGTCTGATGTTTAAAACTACATTATTGATGCAGTTATTTCACCATCATTCAAAGATTATTTTTGATTGGTTTTTGAGTGTTATACACATTGGTATTTTACTTATTAATAGCATCAAAAACCGGATGTTTTAAAATAATGGAAAAAATAGTTGAATTCACTGCCTCGTTGGTCGAGTGGTCACGTGCGCGACTGCTGAGCATGAGCTCCTGGTTTCGATTCCTAGGTCGGGCAATGAAATATTGGGTTTTTCCATCAGGAATTTCTCAGTAGCAATCACTGGTCTGGATTTGTACCCAGTTGATGGCAATAGGCTTGCCCCCTATTATATGGGACTTAAAACATAACTACCGAAATGTGGATGTACTATTAGATACACCTCTGTCTAATCCTTTGGGGATTACAGGCGTGATGTTATTTTATGTAGTAGATTGAACCCAGGCGAAGAAATGGCGGTACTTAGTTTCTTAACGAAATTTGTAATGTATAATTATAATTATAAATGTGACGACTTAATTCTCAAAAAAGTTTGATATAATTTATTGAATAACAAAACTGTTTTTGTCCTGCGTTTTGTATGCATTGTCTTAGTTAAATATACTTACGCATTTGCAAAATTTTGTACTACAACAAATATAGATACACGGCTTAAATAAATATACAGATACACAGTGCGGACCGAAAGACAAATGTATGTATGTTTGTGAGGACAATATTAGTATTACGGCAAAGATACCTTTCATGACGACGTACATACCTATAGACCGACCGCTTTAATGAGTCCTCCGCCTTGCCCCATCAAAGGCACATTAAGCGTCCATAAAGTCCTAACAATATGCCACAGGTTGTTTGCTTTAAAATAACCATAATCCACGGAGGTATTACGATACTAATTGAACCAATACGTGATCAACCTTCAGAATATTCCATTTAAATTGATACCTTCGCGAGGAACCATTAAAACGGTTGGTCTATACATTGTTTGATGACGTTGTGTAGATGTAACGAAAAAAAAAATCATCAATAGACTTAGAGACGGAGAGTCTATACTGAAAGTAGTCAACCTTCCTCCTTATAAATCGTCGTCAGGACGGAAAAACTTTAAATTCCTTATAATGTCATCAGCAAAAAGTGACATATTTGCTCGTTGAGACCATCTGTTTATTTCTATCTTGTCTGCAATTAAAAAACGGAACTTCTTCATTAGGATATAACTAAGTACTATGCGCGACTTTGCCTGCGTGGAGATCGGAAATTATCTCACAGGAACGTATTACAGGCAAAGAAAGTATCCTATGTTCAGACATCGGTAAACGGCTCAACAGATTTTGATGTCATTTGATTAAGACCAAAAAACATCAAGATCCGTTCATTCGAAATGTGGTGAAAACGCATTTACTCTAAATTCAAAATGGTGGACTCCCAAAGATGGCGAGTCAGTTATTTTTTATGCATTCCTATGATTTGGGTACCAAATGAAAGGGTTTACTGAAAAGCATACGAAAAATAAAATGACGTCACTCTAATGTCACTTTTAGTTTTTTTAAACCTTAATATTTTTTTTTATATTCGTACGTATGGTTATTGAGCAAGTACACGCGCTAGAAAAAAAAATCAACACAATATTTTTTTATAATGTAGAATCGATTTATAAAAACAAAGTCACGCTTCGCCACACATAGGTACAGCGTAAAAACCAAAACGATAATGATGGTATCTCGTTGAGGAAAATGATTCTCATTCACGAATTCACTCCTCGTTTACGTTGAAATTATTATTATATTGATATTATGCAGTAAACGAGGTAGACCAATGACCTGTGGAAGGTCGCAGGAACCCGTTGCTTGTAGAAACCACGATACCGATCTTACGGCTCAATAATGATAAAACTTATTTTTTAATATTTTCAAATGTTTTTATATTGTTTTTTTGTAAGGAATATTTAAAAATATAATTGATTTGTATATAAATAAATAAAGAAAATAAAAAATAAACTTATAAAAAATACCTTAACAATAACTCAGAACTCAGCGATCAATGTGCCGATAGTCGTTTCAGCCAATGGCTTAATTGCCAAAAGCCTCGACCTACACCTGAGGAGACTCTCGTTAGGCAGCTTGATCAAGGGCTTGATTCAGAAAGCAATATTCCTGGACACGGCTCGTATTGTTAGGAGGTTCCTCTCCCTGGAGCCCTGACCACCGGTAGCTTGGACCCTGTTCCCGATACCGGTGGGCTACAAAATTTTATATTTTTAAATATTATTTTAGATTGAAATATTTAACTTTTTTTATGATGTAAATAAATAAATAAAGGGAATAATATTAAAACTACCGCACGCAAGCAGTCCTTGCCGAGGTCCATTAAATGACGATCCCAATGTTGGTTTGAGGGTAACCGATATATTTTCAAGTTCAATTCGACGGCGCGGTAGGCACAGTGGCTGAGCGATTGGCTGCTGCGCTACGTATCGCGGGTTCGATTCCCGCACGGAACAAATATTTGTATGGCCTACAGGTAGTTGTTCCGGATCTGGCTGTTTGTGTATGTGAGTTTAAATGTTTGTAAACGCACCCACGATACAGGAGAAATTCCTAGTGTACCCGCAAAGACAAAAACAAAAAAAAAATTGAAAACCATACTTTCAATTTGTACTAAAATAAATATTTTGATTCCAGGTGTCCAGACTGGGTACACCCACCAAACAGAGCATCTCCACCACGCGACAAGAGAACAGCGAGGGGCAAGAGAAACGTCAGAAGGTTCAGCAGAAGAGCCATATTTATGAGCCAACCTTATTAGATCGTGGTTGTTTTGAGTAGTGTTAGAATATTGTTAATTGTTGTATACTGTCAGGGTGACAGTTTTGACGTTCGTTTTGTGTACTTATGGGTGCCGTGCATTTTGTATGTGATCACCATACACCATACACCATACAGTGTAGTAACCAAAGTTATCAGGTCGCGATTTTGCGACCGTACCATTCATATACAACGCGTTCGGCCTTAGACTAGCAATACTTTAGGTACTTATATAACAACTATTCTATTATACAAATTTGTTGATTTGCAAAGACTTTGTTGTCAAAATTTGTTAAAAAATGCGGAATTTTTTGATATTTTTCCGGAGTTTAATTTCTTTTTTCTTAAAGTTACGATAACGTGAACCCATTATTTCATAATGTAAACGATAGACAATATCTTTGCCATCTTTATAAGCTATTTTTATCTCAGTAAAACCAAAATTTTGAGAGATATGATTTTTTTTGTATGAAAAAACAAAATGGCTGCCAAATAGCAGGGAAGTGGATTGGACCCCTGTGTGTGTAGAGCATTTGTGTATTAAAATTGTTGTTTTATAAATACCTAGAATATCGCTAGTCGGGTCGGGGGGCTTTTGGGACCGGGACCACGGTCCCGGATTCCCCTTTAAATACAATAATTATTTTTGAGTAGTCTCTTGGGACCACAAGAAATAAAAGTTAAAGTACAGTAAACAAAAAGCTGATATAATACATATTTTGATCAACAATTACATGAATTATCAGTACCGGTACAAAATAATAGATAATATTGTTTAGTAGCACTTATAAAAGGATAGTTGTAGCTATAAAATAAAATAACAATATCATGTACCTATATGAGAAGAGAGAGAGAGAAGTATGAAGAATATGTTTTTTTTTCCATTTTTGAAATAAAAGAAATATTTTATCGTTTTATAAAAATACTTTTATTAGTATAACTTCTAAATCTTTTTGTTGACCGTACTTTCGCAAGACGTAACTTTGTTTATTTTATTTGTGGTCCCAAGAGACTACTCAAAAATAATTATTGTATTTATAGGGGAATCCGGGACCGCGGTCCCGGTCCCAAAAGCCCCCCGACCCCGCTAGTCCATGACCAGACACTCACTTGTTTGGAAAAAGGCGCCATAGCAAGGTTTATATCTAATTATGACGCATGAAATTTATAATGGTCTCAAATTACTGTAAGTAAAAGCAATATCAATCAATACAAAACTACTGAAACTGGTAGTTGGTCTTCCAATACTATTGATGATTGAACGAAAATTTGGCTCATTATAAAACAATGCATTTATGTTGGTGTGCCTAAATAAAGATGTTAATTTTATGAGAACTTCGTTTTATTTTTGGACTATCCATTCCATTCCATTTGATCTCCCAATTTACACAAATTCAGAGTCCGTGGCTGCTACTGCACTTTGTTCCGAACTGGGAATCGAACCCAGGACCTCATGCTCAGCAGTCGCGTTTGCGACCACTAGAACAACGAGGCAGGCCACTCCATCTATTTTACTAGTATTCTATTGCATCCGTTTAGACTGAAAGCTGACCCCAAAATAGCTGGGAAAAGGCTAGGCATATGATGAATCTATAAGAAGGTGCCCAAACCTGTTCCAAAGTCAATTTCACATGTCTTTATGAAGTCGTTTACGAAATGCTCTTCGATAAGTTGAAATGTGATATTTGTACAGTAAGACACACATTGATCACAAGTGATCGATAAAATTCACCCACATAGGCCTATCATCATCATCATTCTCCTGGCCTTATCCCAATTTATTTGGGGTCGGCGCAGCATGTCGTCTTCTTCCTTCTGTATTACTCGTCATCTCAGCAGTTACCTCCTTTTTAGCCATAAATCATCCTTCACACAGTCCATCCATCGTTTCTTTGGTCTTCCTCTACTCTTATAGTCATCTAAATTCATGTTCAATATTTTTTCTTCACGACATTTTGCTCATTCCTCCCCATCACCATGTCACACAACTTTTCAGTCACCGGCGCCACTTTCACCACATAGGCCTATATCTTTCATAATAATTTCGGGTAGCAAATATTTATACAGAGTATAAAAATACCTCTTAGTTGGTGATTCAAACCATTAAACTAGACAACAGCATTTAAAAAATGTCTAGACTCTTCATCCTAATTGCGTCAGTCGATGCGATATTTAAAATGAGAATTCCAAAAAAAAAATTAAAATCACCACGTTGAGGTTTTATTCTGTTACATCCTGTCTAGGCAAACTCGGCCATTTAAAAAAGGTTCTTCGTACGTAATGAAAATCTTAGAATTTAATAATCCATAGCATTCCTTATTCCAGCATTTTTAAGGGCAAACAAAGGACACGATTGGCTCTATTTTAATAGCTATCTCATTATACTTGGTACATACAGTAAGGCCAGGTGAACTAAGTGATTTACTCGCGACACGGGAATGTCTATATTGAGCTCGTAAACTTGGTCCTTCGAGTCGCCGATTGAAAATGCTGTTCAGTTTTGGGGAGTCAGGATTTTTAAAACTAAAGGAAAAAGATTTATTAGTTTTTAGGTGGACGATCAAACAAAAAAGTATCCGTGGTAATTGACCCTTTCTTTTGATGGCTGCACACTTTTTATCAAAATCTGTAAATGCAGATTGAACTGCTCCAAAAGTTAAGTAGTTAAGGTAGCTCTTACTGCCCCGTCTCAAAATCCAACCGTGTATTGTCAGAAAATACTGGTCGAGAAGTCACGAATAGCATAAGCACAAACATAATCAGCCTGTTATGTTCCTGCTAGGACACGGGCCTCCTCTCTACGAGAGGGAATGGGCTATAATCCACCACGCGGGCCCAGTGCGGGTTGGTAGACGTCACATGTCTTCGATAGGTGATCAAAAAGTATGATAAAATTTAAAAAAAAGTTATGAATTTCCAAAAGTCGTAGAAAAAAGTTGTTCGGTTTCATGGTCTGAGAGACCACACGAGAGGCCTTACGTTTAATTTTGTTACACCTTGTAAAGGTGCAAAGGATTTTTTAATTACGTTCATGTAAATCTACCACTTCAAAAGCCGCATCACCCAGTTCGGCGGTTTCATTATCCTCCCACGCCACCAATATGTCCCTACCCTTACTATAGCGTGGGTTCACAAAATTGCGTAACATTACCGGAATCGAATCAATTTCAACTCGACATTCGGCAGGTAATTAAAACAGTTCCGTGTTCCTGTGATCACTGATTACCTACTAAACGATTATATTAGTGTGATTCATTTCGTATATGTCAGGGTTCATATAGGTAGGTTTATTAATGTCATCGGTGTGTTAAGAACGGGCCATTTTTCATTTTTTTTTCTTTATCATTCGCCTGTCCTTATCCCACTGTGTTTGGGGTAAGCTCAGCATGTCTTCTTCTTCCATACTTATATATTAGTCGCCATCTTAGTGGTAATTTTATATCTATTTCCATCTTTCACACAAGCCATCTATACAGGGTAGAAGGGAGAACGACTCTAAACCGGTTACCACGCATTCCTTATCGTTCCCTACTGAACACCGGTGTGGTTTTAGTCAGTACGGGTCTGACAGACCCCTTCACGTTCCCCAGGGTGGAGGACATCCATTGAGGGTTTCCCACTGACAATTTTTGTAATCTTTCAATCTAGACCAGATGATGTTTTGCTTTTCTTTTTTTTTAATATTTTCCAGCACCCATTAAATTAAATTAGATATGATTTCGGTCTCCGCAAACATCTTAGATCTATTTAGTCCAATTCCGACCTTGCAGAAGAGGTCGAATCTTGGGCAGAATAGATTCAATGCTTAAAAATGCATGCAGCGTTCAGCAGTCAAGAGGCGAGCTGGAAAATGTTTGGAATTTGCATTGAGAAAACTTTGCACATTTTAGTGTCTCAGAAATGTAAAATCGAATAAATTGGAAATGAAGTGAAGATAATATTTCCATAGCTATAAGTACTGTGTGTATATCATCATCATTTCGGTCGAAAGACGTCCACTGCTGTACATAGGCCTCCCCCAAGTGTCGCCACATTGACCGGTCCCGTGCGACTCGCATCAGCGGATCCCTGCAACCTTCACCAGGTCATCGGTCCACCTAGTGTGAGGCCTTCCAACGCAGCGTCTGTGTGTAGAATAAGACAATAAGAACCCTTTTTAAAATAATGTAGTCTCTGAAGACGGTGACTTTTGTTGGTTTGGTTCACTTTTTGATCATCGGCTTCCGAAACAATTTATTTTTAAATTTTTTGTCGACTGTATTTTTGCAAAAAGGGTTTTATTTTTTCATCCTTAGTTGTTATATCCTTTGTCATAATTTTAAATTGTTAACAATAGAATGTGGCGTGGTCCTATTACCATGTCCCCAATAAATAACTTACAAAATGGGGGTGTACTGTATACATCGGCGTTCTCCTTCAGAGCTAACAGGCGTGATGCTCTGCTATGGAATTGTGTGAACAACACATATCCACGCGATTGCAGCAATCACGACAGATCGGCCGACTACTTTTGAAGAGTTCCAATGTCCGAAGATCACCATCAGATCTTCACTAAATTTGAGCATGTCCTCCAAACAAAATAATCATCGAAATTAGTTTTACATTGCCAGAGGTATCGCTGGACATACACCCTTCTTCCATCGGGAGTACAGACGTACTGCAGGTCCCATACTTGTCGATGTTCCACAGATTCGCACAAAGCGCTTTGCTACATTTTTTAATATGCGCACAGCCAAGGAGTGGAATTCCCCGCCTGCGTCGGTGTTCCCGAGTTCATATAACCCGAATCTATTTAAGTCGCGAGTTAATAGGCTTCTTTTGGGTTAGCTCGTTCCATCGTCGACCTCATCTCTTTGTTCATGACAAGATTGAGGTCAAGAGTAGGTCCATTTAATATTTTAAAAAAAACTTACGAATCTTCCATTTAGAAGTCGACAGAAAATGAGTTTTCTTTCGTAGTGCGTCCAGTCGCTTGACTTAGTTTCGAAGTGAACTTAATATACTATACGGAATATAAAAGACATACGGTTAGGTATGTGTGGTGTGCGCAATGTCAGACGATGCCGGTGCAGCGATATTGTGCCGAACGGTTATGTCACTCGTACTTTGTACGAAAACTGAACTAGATACAGAGTAGTGTGCAGAATTTGGCAATCTTATTATTTTCTAAGACATTTTTAGTGGTTCTTCTAAGCAAATTGCTTTTACCTCTTCTTAACTCTTCACCTCCTCTCCTAAAATATGATTTACTACTGGATATTTGGAGTACCGTGGGTGCTATTTCAGAACCAAGACATAAATAATTAAAAACGGTACAACTGCTGGTTACATGCAAAATTAAACCCAATGATTTTTAGCACAGGCGTGTGTATCCAGAGATTAAAAGTTTTCGATTGACAGCGTTGACAGAGGTTCGTTGATGATGATGACAAAAATTCAAATTAAAGTACACAACTGCAAAATCTTTGTCACTTAACCATCACAGGTCCTTTCTATTTTTTCGTGTGGTTAGATCCTTACCTGGTGTCAGAGTTTTTATGCCACCCACGGGCCTCTGACTTCGCTTTACAGGCCGTCGAGAAATACCCTCTGAGGCAAGCTGGTTTGGTTTCCTCACGATGTTTTCCTTCAACGAAGCAATTTCTTTTCTAATTATTTGTCATAATTAGGTCCAGTTTCTTTACCTTATAGACCTTATTGCTCTACAACTACAACTTTCGCAAGATTGACGCCCTTGAGATGTGGTGTTGGAGACGCATGCTCAGGATAAGCCGGACTGCTCATCGGGCTAACGTGTCAATACTCAAAGAACTCAATAATAAACAAAGACTGTCGTCGCTTGTGCAATTACGAATCCTCAGATTCTTTGGACACGTTACCCGCAACAATGATTCCATGGAGCGTCTGGTGATTCAGGGCAGAGTTGAAGGCACGAGATCACGTGGGCGATCACCAACAAAATGGACAGATTCCATTAAATCTGTCACCAAGATTCTTCTGGCAGAATTTGGTCGCCTAGCGGCCAATAGAGACCGAAAAAAAAAAGGAAAAGGATCTAGACGGCAGCGACCACAGTTGTAGGCGACCCTCCATGATCACGACCACTCTGTTAAGAGTGACAGCAAAAAATGGAATTAAGGAAAGCGTTCCCCAAAAGAAAACATGGTATGTCGCCTCTATATTACACTACTCTGCAAGATCTTGTTGCAGGCTGCAGAGAGGCCACATACAATATCCACAGCCAACTCCTACAGGACCTAGCTATTGTAATATTTTGTTTTGTATACCACATGTTGCTGCATATTAAATTCTGTTTCGTAATTGAATGGGATTTATGGCGGCTCGCCTTGAAATTTTGATTAACAAGTGAAGTTTGTAAATTTCGTTCCGTTAGGTAAACAAACTTTGGAAGAAGACTTTGTTTCCTGCATTCGATTTAATTTTAAACTTGTACAACGTAAAACACAAGTTTTAAACAGTATGTAGGAACTTGAAAATTCAAACAAATTACATAAACATACAACATCACGCCTGTAACGACTGAAAGCTTAAGCAGAGGTGTACCTAATAGTACACCCACATTTCGCCGTTGTTTAAGTCTCATGTTGTAATAGGGGGCGAGCCTATTGCCAACAACCGGGCACAAATCCTGTCTCAGTTGCTTATTTCTAATAAAATTCCCAATAACACTTTGCCTGACCCGGGAATCGAACCCACTGGACCAACGAGGCAGTTAGTGTTTTAACCAAATTACAAAAACTTATTATAATAAAACCAAGTTCAGGGGCTCATACCTAAGCATTAACGGACTCACGGGTCGATTTTCAAGGTTAAGCAATGCTTGTCTAGGTTGGTCCGTGGATGGGTGCCATAAAATAACGAGACCCTCCGTGCCTCAAAAGCAAGTTAAATCGTTGGCTCGAAAATTGCCCCATTAACCCATCAGAATACCAGCGCTGCGACATCTATTTTTTAAATGTCGCAGCATCATGCTGAGATAGGCCTTTTGGCCTCGTACGGGACCTAAAATTTGTTTATTCTATGTTTATTTATTGTTTGTCCTTTGTGAATCCTTTTTTTTTTATTTGTTAAAGAGTGTGTTGATATTAATGGTCACCTGCGCTACTGGTGAGCATGAATTTCTAGGTTCGATTCCTGGGTCGGCCAAAGCGTGACTTGGCTTTTCCACCAGTAATATCTCCGGGTTGATGGCAACAGGCTCGCTCCTATTACATAGGCTTCAACATTGCTAGCGAAATATGGGTATACTATAGTGTACACCAGTGGCGAAGGTTCCATACAACTCGATTCCTACCGACTTCCCTTTGAAAAATGGCGCAGTCAGTATTCTATAGGCAAATAATATTATAATCATATTAAAGATATGTACTCCGGCTTACCTCTTACAAAAATTGACCCTTCGCTACTGGTGTACACCACTGCCTCACCCTTCGGGAATTACAGGCGTGACGAAAGCACGACGTGCAGAATTTCCAACCATTTATTTCCAAAATTCACTTTACTCGTTCCCGTCAGAAGTTCCACTCCCAATCCTCTGGTTTATCTAATCTTTTCCTTGATCTACAAACGCCGTATTCGTTTCAATTAGTGCTGTAATTCTATCGGAATCGAAGGCGAAAAAATATAGCGCTGAGTCCCTTATCTCTCGATTTCAGAAGAGAATGGTTGTTTATGATGGTTAAACGATGAATTGGGTTAAGAACCATGATTTTACCGCAGTTTATTTATTTATTTATTGACACACCAACGACTTATACGAGTATTTCATACATACTGTTCCAGTATAATTAATTTTAAGCACTTGTTTAACTACTTCCAATTTTAACTCTAGAATCTTGATTTAAATTTTTGCTGTAAATAAAATAGTATATCTGAGCCGGAGAGGTGATCTGTACCTCAGGACATACCTACTTCAGACACCTTTCTCTATTTAAGATTGTGCATTTACCAGTACCTGTTACGTCTGATGTTGAGATAAATAAAGATTTATGATTATGATTATGATTACTTATTCACTTATCATTACATTAAATATATTCTATTTCAACAGCTTTGCGGTGAATTCGTCACTTATAGGTGTGCACAGCACTTGTCTAATCAATAGTAAAAATTAAAATGGGAATATAATTATGATAATAACAAAATTAAAGTTCACAAAGTTGACATTGAATTTAAAATGTCAAGTAGTTAAATTAAATTACAGGATAATTTAAAAAATTAAAAATCATCAATTAAATTGGAATAGAGAAACAAATATAAATTTTAGCAAATTGCAGTTACTGGAAAGTTATGAAAGGAGGATTTTATTACAAGCATGACAGTCTGCAGATGGGGATTCATGGACGGCTCAGACCTCAAGTGCGTATGCGGCGTCTCCCCACAAACAATGGCCCACCTTCCATCTTGCCCCGCATGCCCTTTCACCTGCTCTCTTGATGATTTATTTACTGCATCAGTGAGCGGGGTACGCGTGGCTGAGTTTTGGGCTAAACATTTATTTAAACATTTTGCCATCGAAACGCTAAGAAGAAGGAGAAGTCTGAGATCTTTAAATCTATTAGATTTAGCGTTATTCATCCGAATAACGCTAATGGGGCCGAAAATTTCTGGAGTGATGACCACTAACCGGAAGACGTTGCGTTGGAAGGCCTCCCACTAGGTGGCCCGATGACCTGGTGAAGGTTGCAGGGATCCGCTGGATGCGAGTTGCACGGGACCGGTCAATGTGGCGACACTTGGGGGAGGCCTATGTCCAGCAGTGGACGTCTTTCGGCTGAAATGATGATGAAGATGATGAAGCATTATTCCTCTCTCCCTCTCTCTCTTCTTCAACCTTTGGGTGGCCCCCAATGCTGAGTGTAGGTGTCTTCGAAATATTTCTACTTTTGGCGGTTTTGTGTCAATCTATCCAGTTTCTTCTGGTAACGTCTGATCGTCTGTCCACCTAGTCGTTTGACTTCCCACATTCCTCCATCTTCTCCGTGGTTTCCTATTACAGCACTCATCTTCCATGCAGTCTACAGCATATATGGCCCGCCCACTTCCACTACCTTTTTGCTGTCGCCTCTGCTATGTACGTAAGTCTCATTCGTGCGTTATTCCTGTCACAATTCAAATTACAAAATACAAGATGGAGACGGGAAACGTATTAAGTACCGTTTGTAGATCTTAGCCTAATTATATATATTTTTTTAGCAAGGGTGATAAATGATATGTATCACACAAAAAAAAATCCCCTCCCCATTTAGGCCTTGTAAATAGCTATGCATTACATTAACAATGGATGTGTGTGGAATGAGAAAGCAAGTCTTCATCAATCACACTATCTACAAAACAGAACAAAATAATGAAACAATCTACCAAATAAATTTACTAAAATTATTCACAGCCGGTGGAAACAGACCAACATCTTAAAAGATCAAACCATAAGCAAAAGAAAGACAAACAAAACACAACTTAAGAAAGAAGAAGGAAACATTCCAAATTCAAATTATAAAAAAAAACAAAACCGTTTTACCGTGCCATCACCTTTGGCAAGCTCGCCATAGGTTTTTCACCCCTAGGTTAAACAATCTTTAGCTAAAACTTCTTGGACACTGGGAGTTGTTCCAAAGAAGTGTTATTAGAAAAGTTTGGCGTTCTAGTTTTTGGTCATGTTGGCTTTCGAACTATCTTAGGAGTGAACTAATAATTGAGAGTCTACACCACAACTGTGACTGAGAAAGGTAGGGTTAGGATGTTCAATTAGAGAGTGACTGAAACTTTGGGTAGTGCGGTAGGAGATCATTACTGTCTGATGCCAAAATATAAATACTTAAAGTAGTTTGTAGTAGTCTAGTGGTAATGACTGCGACTTAGGAGTTGTTGAGTGTGGGTTCGAACCCAAGCAGACACCTTTCTCTGTCTATCTACAATCATTATTTTATCACCACTGCACTACTAAGACCACGGGTGATAAAATGTCACCCAGAAACATTTAGTAATTTTAGTTTTAATATAGTAGTATTTTACAGAGTACTACAGAGTGAACTTTATACTTCTTATTAATGCAAAAGAAACTAACGGTATACAGGCAGAACTGGCACATGAGATTATTTTTATCCCAGTTATTCCCGTGGGATAATTTTCAATCCAATCATCACGCGGTCGAAGCCACCGGAAAAAGTTGAAATAAAAATAAAAATATGAATTGTAATAAATGTAACGGCGTAGCTTGAAATAGGTAGGTACTATAATAGGTCGTAATATTGATGTCCGCACTGACCAAACAGAAGTAACAAGATTCAATTTTCATATTTTAGAGGTTGCACCACTGTGGTAAGTGCAATGTTACTGCCAAACTTGTGATAAAACTGCAACGAAAGAAACAAGGAAATCTTTAGAGTCGAACCACATGAGTAAGTAAACGGAACAGAGTTAAAGCTTCTAAAGAACGTTCAAAATTGTTACCTATTTTGGTAGGGTTGTCACAATATGTTAAGACAAATTAAACAAAACATTTGTTATACAGTTTTATTATTGAGTATGATACAGTCCAGTGGCGAAGGGTGAAAACTCAGTCAGGGGAACCCGAAGAAAAAAAATGAGAATTACCTTTTTTTTTTATTTTTTATCTCTGTTTACTTTGACCTTATTTTCGTTATAAGCGACCCCAAAAACCACGAAAATGACACCTATGACACGAAACCGAAAATTTTCGTCGGCGCCATCTTGGATTTTCATTTTGACCTAATTTTAGTTATCAGCGACCCCAAAAACCATGAAAATGACACCCATGAAGAAAAAACCGAAAATTTTCGTCGGCGCCATCTTGGATTTTCATTTTGACCTAATTTTAGTTATCAGCGACCCCAAAAACCATGAAAATGACACCCATGAAGAAAAAACCGAAAATTTTCGTCGGCGCCATCTTGGATTTTCATTTTGACCTAATTTTAGTTATCAGCGACCCCAAAAACCATGAAAATGACATCCATGAAGAAAAAACCGAAAATTTTCGTCGACGCCATCTTGAATTTTCATTTTGACCTAATTTTAGTTATCAGCGACCCCAAAAACCACGAAAATGACACCCATGACAAGAAAGCCGAAAATAAAGTGAAGCATAAAATGCAGGGGAGTATAATAAAAAAATGTAAATAAGTCAACAAAATAAAAAAACTAGTTGGTACCAAATACGATATAGACCATTACTCATTCTATCTTGTTCTCCCATACATACTTTCTTTTTCTGTCCTTGTCGTAACTCGATAATCTTCGGCTTACCGGGCTCCTTAACTCCTTAGTTACGAGGGAACATAGAAACAGACATTACATACATACAGGTCAAACACATAACCCTCCTTTTGGGCTTCGCCGCAGTCGGGTAAAAACACACCGAGTAGTATCCTCTTCTTATTAAAAAAAAGGATCATACAATAAAATATAGGTACTTACTTGAAAAAGTAATAGTCAAATATTTACTTACCTATTGTACTCCTTGGGATAGTTAAAGTATGATAAATTTTTGTTTTTTCTACTATTATTCATACACACAGTACAATAAACAAACATTTTAATTTTAATATTCAAACTTGCAACCAATCTTGCAACTGACAAAACAAACAACGTGCCCCTTGGTTGCCATGGCACCGTGTCGTGCTGACCCTGAGATTGTCCACTGGCTGTGCCAGCGTAAACCGGTTTTTTCCAGTCTCGCCGCGTACGCGACAAGCGGCCAGTGGTCACGCACACATGCCCCGCGTGCTTGTAGTAGTGCAACCGATTTGCGCGGTTGTATGAAGCTTAACCTCTGTTCCGTTTTCCTACTCATGTGGTCGAACTTCGGTCTTATTGCTTCATTTGTTTTCTGAATGCAAAGCAAACTTATTGAGCACATGGTCGTTTGCCCGAATTCGATTGACTATGCAATTTGGGGAAACGATCAAGTATAAATGAACGGAGTCGAGTACAAACTCGTCCGGCTTCATCTTTTGTTTTTTCACAATTGTTAGCTCGTATTCCATTGCGTTGACCAGTGTAATAAATGCATCGTGTGCCTGAAATCGAATTGCGCCTTTCACCTCTTGACCACGAGCGACACGCGTTTTGCATCAGCGACTAGTAAAAAAACAAATGAAAATGCATGCCACGAGTCGCCAAGATGCAATTTGCAGTATGACGGTACTCAAGTGTAGGAAACAAATGACGCGCGCGCGTATCTCAAGTCGCAAGTCGCACTACCGAGGCTTTAATGAGACTTAAAGCATTGTATTTACCACCAAATTAAACAACTGGACTGATGATGATAGTACGACAGCTGTAGCTGATGGAGATATCCTTGACAATATTGTGGTCATAACGTAGGAAACTAATAAAACAATGAATGTGTTACTTACTGCAAAGAAAAGGAGAACAGCTTAACCTCCAAAAATAAAAATGATATCAAGCCTTCATAATTATAAAAAAGTTTATGTACCAGTTTATACAACGAAGTACAGTAGGGAAATCTAAACTCCTTTATAATACAAAACTGAAATGAACCGTTAACAAACTGACAAAGGATTAAATTTTTTCCTTCACCCATTCCACGCTTTTCGCAAACCTTTTCGTCACCCAATATTCTTATAAGGTCATGCTCTCTGTTAAGCCATTATGGACTTTGTTTCTTGGTACACAAGGTTCTTAAAAGTATCAATCGGTGTCCCAGCTTTTGTTCTAAGACTGGAAATGCGTCGCCTTGAGAGCAGAAAATCTATATTAAGGTGACCTCCCCCGTCGACGTCATTTCTTCGGCCGGAGAATTTTTAGAAGGACCCTGGAGTTAAGGTGGAGTTCTTTTTACGCTGGTTGACATACTTTCTATACGTTTCCCGACGGTACTTAAGCAAATACTAGCAGTTAACTTTTATGGAACTATTACATACATTCAGTCTAATAAAGTTATGTTTGCAGTTCTTAGGTCCCGAACTTTAGGATCTGTTTTGACTTCCAAAATACTTGGTACGTTATTGAAGTTTTCTGTTATTGCAGTATTACGGGGATTGTATTTCTCTTTGTTTTTCTTACTGTGGAAATGATTTGATATGAATTTGCTTTTAGCAGCGACGGAGCAAATGAAGCAGCGTAGGTTACAACCTCAATATTACTTTTTTGTTTGCAGACTTATTAATATCTTTATTCTTTGCTTATGATCTTGTTTTGCTTTGGTTTATTTGTGATATCTTTGTTATTATTTACTACTGCTACTATTTAAGAAACAACTACTGAATTTCTCATTAAAATTAATATTCTTATGTTATTAGGTTTGATTTTTAATGTCTGGGCCTAATATTGTTCCTTGTGGTACTCCACACTAATTATCTTTTAAGACTACCGCAGAATCGCAGATTATTAAGCTAAGTTAGGCATCCGAAGTTTTTCTTTTAGTTCTTGAGATAAACAAGCACATAAAGGTAGGATAATAGGTAGATTGCAGCAATAACCCATTACTTTCAACAATAAGAAAGATAAAATGCTTAAGTCAAAACGTAAATAAGGAAAATATTGGGGTTGAAAATACCTGGTTAAAGATAATAATCGAATATAATTTCCAAGCTAAAAAATGTAAATATTACAGGCGGACCTACCGGAATCACGGCATAAAATCTTCTAAAGTATTCACACCAATCAAAACTTGTCAAACTCGTTTTAGCAAGTTCATTGAAAATTTATTCAAAAGACAGAGGTCTCCCGAAAAGTTGTGAATAACTTATCTCTTGGAAGTCTGTCAAACTGAATTATCCTCGTTATAATGATCACTCGATAGCCCCTCGCTCTTTTATTAGCATTATGCTGGCATTAGGCAGTTTGAGAAGGCAATGAAAATAATTGGTGATATTTAGAAAAGCCATTCGGAATCATTTGAGATGGAATTGGTAGTAAGATCTCCAATTATTGTCGAGTTACTTTTTTCTACAAAAGATTTATTGTCGCCGACTGAAGTGACTGTTATTCTTCGCTCGTTGTCGCGATAAGGAATCAGTTTGGCAAATTGTTTGCGGAACGTGTATTGAGGAAATTTCAGGGGAAAGGTGGTTCCTGGAGATTTGTATTGGTACAATTATAAAGAAATAAGTTGGGATTTGATAAAGAAATAAATTGGAATGGGATTTAAATCATTGTCGGATAAATTTGGCACTTGCTTAAAACATTTTTAGAGTAGAATGTAAACATTGACCACTTAAATTAGAACAATGACTATGCTAGCTTTGGATCTTTACAGTCAACGTGGCTAAGTTAAAGATGTCGCATCTTTGTATTTATTGTCTTCTCTTTGACAAAGGTTTAACAATTCATCATCATCATCATCATCATTTTAGCCGAAAGACGTCCACTGCTGGACAAAGGCCTCCCCCAAGTGTCGCCACATTGACCAGTCCCGTGCGTCTCGCATCCAGCGGATCACTGCAACCTTTACGAGGTCATCGGTCCACCTAGTGGGAGGCCTTCCAACGCAGCGTCTTCCGGTTCGCGTTCGCCACTCCAGAACTGTTCGGCCCCATCGGCCATCCGTTCTGCGAGCAATGTGCCCTGCCCACTGCCACTTAAGTTTGGCTATTCTTCGGGCTACGTCGGTAACCTTGGTTCTGTTGCGGATCTCCTCATTTCTGATTTAACAATTCGTTTAGAAACAATTATGTAGATCATATTCACAAGATACCAAGAAAGCGAACAAAAAAGAGGTGTAACCTCAGGTCATATCCTATCACTTCAGGTCCTGTCAGGTCATAAGGTCTCGAGTTCGAATCCGTTCGAAGTTGGATGGTTGGATGATTGGATTGGATGGAATGCACTTCTGATTTTTCGGATTTATGTGCGTATTGTAAGATTATCACTTGTTTTTCGATGAAGGAAAACATCGTGAGGAAACCAAACCAGCATGCCTGAGAGATATTATTTCTCGACGGCATGTTAAGCCAAGTCAGAAGCCCATGGGCGGCATAAAAACTCTGACCCCAGGTTAGGCACTGACCAAACGAAAAATAAGAAAGAATATTCACAACTAGATCTGAGTGAGAAAATCATGAGATGAAGGTTGAACCCTTTGCCGTGCCGTAATGCCGTGTTGGTGGACCGATGACCTGGTGAAGTTTACGAGGATCCGCTGGATGCAAGTTGCACGGGATAGGTCAATGTGGCGACACTTGGGGGAGGCCTATGTCCAGCAGTGGACGTCTTTCGGCTGAAATGATGATTATGATTTTCTAGGTACTATCAATCCAAATGAATATAGTTTAAGATTACCTGTAATGATAGTTGTAAGTTAAATAAATAAATAAATAAATAAATAAATAAATATTTATTGCCCATTTCGAATGTGACGTTGTTTGTCTATCTGAATGGATTCTGAGACTGCTGAACATGAGGTCCTGGGTTCGATTCCCGGGTCGGGCAAAGTGTTATTGGGCGTTTTCCATCAGGAATTTCTCAGTAGCAGCCATGGAGTCTGTTCCCGGTTGATGGCAGTGGGCTCTTCCCCTATTACATGGAACTTAAACGTAACTGGCGAAATGTAGGTTTTACTATTAAGTATACCTCTGCCCTTCGGGAATTACAGGCGTGATGTTATGTTATGCTATCAAACAGTTAGACCATAGCCTAGATTAGGACAGAATAGTTTTTCATCCTATAATGCTGTAGATAATTTCCCCAAACAAGGCCCTGAAACAAAACGTTCCCACAAATTTTATCACAGGTCCCACAGTTGGGCATCTTTTTATCTTACTAATATTATAATGCCGTGTTGGTGGACCGATGACCTGGTGAAGTTTACGGGGATCCGCTGGATGCAAGTCGCACGGGATAGGTCAATGTGGCGACACTTGGGGAAGGCCTAGGTCCAGCAGTGGACGTCTTTCGGCTGAAATGATGATTATGATTATAAATGCAAAAGTTTGTGACGATGGGTGGATGGATGGATGTTTGTGATTCTTTCACGCAAAAACTGCTGAACGGATTTTGATGAAATTTGGCACATAGATAGTTTATAACCTGGATTACCATATAGGATACTTTTTATCCCGGTAGTATGATCCCGTGGGACAGTTACCAACCCAAACGCGGGCGAAGCCGCGAGCATAAGCTCGTAATAATATTTTTCTTAAGCAAGTCCCTAACTCGATAGTAATATATTTTTTGTTTCAAACGTGCCTGGCTCAAAGGAAGAGTAATTTATTTTATCTAACCCTGAGTCAATCAGCCTGATATGAGGTTACAAGAAAAATGTTACCACCTCTGAGTATGAGGTCTTTGGGAGATAACTAACTATATAAAACTTATTCAAATGTTGAATCTGATAAAGAAGAAGTGAGGAATTTGTGCTGAGATTGGAATGTTGTAAGACTTGAATATTAACTTACTTCATTTAATGTAACAATATTTTGATTTAAAAGAGTGTCCATGGAGTTTCTTGCCCATTCTTCTCCATAGAGATCTACGTTTTGGAATGGGCAACTACTTTCACAAGTTAGTATGAATGTGTTGTGTGTTGTGTGTGTTGCTATAGCAGCTTTGTTTTTTGTTTTTCTGTCATTCGGCAGTGGATCGTATGGGGGATCATCCGGAATAACTCTTCAAAAGTGCCTGTCATGGTCTAATTGAAATAAATGCTTAGAGGTTGAGTTTGAATGGTAGTCTGGATAAAAGATCTTTAAAATCTTCATCAAGATATTGTGTTTTGTCATCTTCATCTGTATGGTTAGAATAAATAGCCCTTATTTACATGCATTGGTTATTAGTCATAACAAAAACCGTTTAGGTAGTGGAAATAGATTTCTTTTCATGCTCATAGTTAAATTCCGACTTTTGAATTCGGTCTGGCTGGAGAAGTTCCTGTAAATATTTAAATCCGACACTTCAAAATCTTCCTGCCTTTTACCTATGCTATTTGGGGTCGTCGCAATACGTTTCTTTCTTCCATTCTCCCCTGTCAATCGTCACACTATCATTTAATCCTTTTTTCCTTCATATCTTTCCTCAAACAAAACCATATCCGACACCTGTCCTTCTATTAACCTTACCCTTATTATTTTCAAAGCCTTAAGAGCTTTTACAATCTATTTCAATTCCACTTCAACCAAATCCGATTTTAACTTCTAAATCATAAGCCTAATGACGCACTGCTCGATTTAAACTAATAGCATGCCCACTAGTAATAGCCCTGTTAAATCCATTAAACTCCAATAAATTTTCAATGTTCAAGAGAGTAAAAAAAGAAATCAAAGTGATTGTACACGAGAAATCACAATTACAGCAGCATTAATCTTGATTTATCACGAACATTCCCGACAATGTCTTAGTCTGTAGCCTGTGGAATCGTTTAATCGTAGTACAGGAGCTCGCCAATAGTTTCAATTAGAAAAATACTTTAAGTCCTTTTAGCTTCTAGGAGTAAGCTTGACTGCAGTTTACAAATAAGATAGCTTTGGACAAAGACTTTTGTAGAATGATGTCTCAAGAAGAGTATGATGTGAGTTTATCATTTCATATTATGTGCATTCTAAGTTTATCATGAAAATCAGCGACATTGATGAAAGGAAACCTGAATGTTATAATATTCATTATATAAGTCTGAAATCTGAAATCGAAATTAAGTATGAATGTGGGCTATAAGAGTAAAGGAAGACCTAAGAAACGATGGATGGACTGTGTGAATGTGGCTAGAAAGGAGGTGACTGCTGAGATGACGAGTATTAGAGATGTATGGAAGAAAACGACATGCTGGGCCGACCCCAAATAAATTGACCCCCAGACAAGTTGGGATTAGGTCAGTGAAACCGCCAATCCACCTTAACGAAGCGTATTGATTAACACGCATGCCGTCTCTGTATGAAAGGAGGGCTTTTCTCTGTAGTGGGCAACACAAAGAATAATTCTTCGATAAAAGGATCCTATACGCATGTATGTTTGTCCGAAACATACAAAATAAGAGACTGAGATTTTTAAATCGAAACAGAGCAAAAGGTATGAGGCTTATTATACAGGGTGTAAACAGACCCTTCACATAGCCGTCACCCAAGCATTCTATACATCAAACTAAGTAACTTTACGCAAGCTGGGAATCGACTTTTTTTTTTTTGGGTGGTAAATCACGTTTTAAGGTAGGACTCGATAGAAAGCACTCAAAGCATTGTGCTGATGGATGGATTGAATAGTACGGGGGTTGTGGAGGTGTGTAAAGTAAAAATCTTTCATTAAAAACATGTATTTAAAAAAAAACTTGTGAAAAAGTTGAAACTTTGACCCCCAATATCTCCGTAACTAGAAGGTTCCCAGGTATGGTCTAGAATAAAAAAATGATCGCAAAAACGGGGAGATCAAGTGCCTTTCGGTTATGTTAAGGGTCTATTTACACACTTTAGATTCATTTAGATATAGGAAAGTCAATATCTTCCGTGATTGTTCGTTATTTTGAGCTCCCGATATTTCGGCGCTGTTGCAAGCGCCATGATCGCGGGTTGACTGGAGAATGCGGGTGGATGGAAATCACGGAAGATATCCCGTAAGTGACAGTATAAAGTTTAGTTGTAAACCGTGAAAGCTTAAAACAGTGTTTGAATAAATATTGTACCAAGACAAACTAAATACAACACAAGACATGTTTAAAACTTTATCTCCTAAGACAGCTAACAATAAGAATCTCTTCTTAATACTTCTTGAAATCCTTTACAGTGGTCCGAGTCATCCACTCAAGTGTGATTGTTCCACTACGGATAGTGGAGACCAATAGTCAGTGCCAATATTTGCCCAAGCCAGCAAATAGTGCGCGGCAAATTAAAGCGATTTTCTTCTATGGACAGCCAGGTCGGCAACTGAATCGTAATGTTTTGTTTTTGCTGAGTGTACCTTGATTCTAACGGTTGATTATTCGATGAATAATCTTTTTGTTATTTATTGAGGAGGATGAAATATTACTTGGTTTCGTGAGGGTATTTAATTTTGGGTCGAAGGTAAAGAAAGAAATTGGTGAGGATGGGAATGGTGATGGGGAAGACAACGGTCTTGATTTTGCTGATGTTGGTATTATTGTTATTATGCCCAATATATCTTGCCCATTCTTCTCCATAGAGATATACGCTTTGGAATGTGCAACTACAGTACTTTCTCAAGTTATTATGCCTTGTGACTGTGACTGTAGCTTCGCTTCTTTTTTGTTTTTTTTTTGACATTCAAAAGTGCCTGTGATGGCCTGATTGAAATAAATGCTTTGAGTTTGAATAAGCTGTGGGCCAAAAGTGACACTTTCTGGAACCCTGACACAGCCAGAAGTCGACCTCGTAGATGATTCCGGGGCGAGCTGGACAAAACCAACGACTAGTGGTCCACATTAGTCTTGGATCGAAACAACAGCAAGTCATGGGCCTTTGCCCACCAGTGCCATGACGCAGGTTAGCAGTTTCATGTGTTTTTGATGACTATGATTTTAGAGTTGATACAAATTATATTTTCATAGACTTGAAATGTTACCAAAAAGTAGAAGGAAGTACTTTTAGTTAATCTTATAGGTATTAAAGAAGAACTAGCCAAGGATTTACTGGACAGACTAGGTAAAGAGATATTCTATCAGAGCCAATAAATGCAAAACAATGACATAAGCTGCAGAAACAAAAACCTCATCTGCCTAGCCTTTTCCCAATGTATAGGGTCGGCTCCCATCTAACCTGATGCGACTGAATATCTGAATTTTACATGGCGCGACTACCTATCTGACCTTCACAACCCAGTTAGTACTGGGTAATACGATACCCCTTGGTAAGACTGGTTGCCCATCCACCGACCACCCTAGGCAAACGCGGCCTAACCTAAAGATCGATCCGAGTGGCTGTTATTAATAAGCCACTAGATCATCATCATATCAGCCTGGAATCACCCACTGCTGGGTATAGGCTTGTCCTTTTTCTGCCACACTTCTCTGTTCTGTGCGTACCATTATATTATCATACTAGCTTTTGCCCGCGGCTTCGCCCGCGTGGATGTCGAAAAATATCTGACGGGAACGTACCGAACAAACATAGTTAAATACCTTCATCCCCCGTTTTAACCCTTCGGGGGTAGAATTATCAAAAACGCTGATACACGTATAAATTAATTTTCAATCGTCAGCTTAAACACAAAATTTGGAGATCCTAACTTCAAAACTGAGAGACTTTCATGCAAACTTCTATCCCCTATTTTACCCCTTTAGGGGTGGAATTCCCAAAAATCCTTTCTTAGTGGAAACCTTCTCTTCACAAAGAACACACCCTCCAAGTTTCATGTCTCTAGGACCAGCGGTTTGGGCTGTGTGTTGATATATCACCCAGTCAGTCAGTCAGTTTACCATTTTATAAATATAGATTATCATTGTATTATCCAGGTGTTTACTCCACGAGATACTCTGAAAAAAAAATACCCTGTTAAAAGTATAGACCCTTTGGTATACCCACGATGTGCATTTGTTTTCCCAAACTACACAAACTCTGACCTCAATTTCCTCTTTCCACCCGGACCCCAGCGGAAGACCCCATTCGGAATTGTTAAGGACATTACGTACAATAAATCAATAACAGTCGTTTTGTCGATTCTGGCCTCTATATAAATAACCTTCTTTGTTTGGATTGTCGAAAAAATTGGGCCAATGGAATTTGAATTTTGCATTTAAAAATATAGGAGCGAATTTTTAATGGAACTGTAAGTGCTGTTAGCTCGCACGGAGTATAAGGATCAATCGAGACGAGGGCTTCACTAACGAGGCTGTAAGCGATAGGGAGCAATTAGTCAGATCATACATGACATTTGACTTGCAATGGGTATTAGTATGGCTTATGTTTTCCAATACATTCTAATACCTAAACTATATTTTAATTAATGGAATTACATAACACCACGCATTTAAGCCCCGAAGGGTAAGGCAGAGGTGTACTTAATAGTACACCCACATTTAGCCAGTTATGTTTGTAAGTTCCATGTAATAGGGGGCGAGCCTATTGCCATCAATCAGGCAGAAATCAAAACACAGTCACAATCAAAACGTAACATCACACCTGCAATTCTCCAAGGATTAAGCAGAGATGTACTGATAGAAAAACAACGCGGACACCATATACAGACAAACAGAACCACTTAAATATGTAAAGACACTGATTTTCCATTCACCGGCTTAAATGAAGAATAACAGTGAAAATTTCCGAACAGTACGAAAAATCCATTGTAAGATTTCATTAAATCCAATCACGATTCCCATTTATACAAGTCAGAATATTCAAAAATCTACCAAATTCGATTAGAAAAAATCTCCGTCCATATCCACTCGTTACAATAAACGAATTAGTGAAGAATATAAGCTCACACCCAAAATCCGTTTAGGAGCGGTCCAATAAAAAGATTTCGAGTCAGCAAACACTACCTGGACCTCTTTACTAACTGGTCTAAAAAAACAGCAAAGA
The DNA here is from genome assembly GCA_963082995.1 of Noctua comes. Taxonomy (NCBI): domain Eukaryota; kingdom Metazoa; phylum Arthropoda; class Insecta; order Lepidoptera; family Noctuidae; genus Noctua; species Noctua comes. Next base: position 3,211,646 of record OY720290.1, on the reverse strand, counting down.
GCAATTGTGACACGTACACCGAGGGTTTCGTATCTCTGAAAGAAATACTCACATTTTCACAATCTTCTTCTTTTATATAAAATTCTCGTGTCACAATGTTAGTTACCATACTCCTCCGAAACGGCTTGACCGATTTTTATGAAATTTTATATGCATATTCAGTAGGTCTGAGAATCGGCTACTATCAATTTTTCATACCGCTAGGGTAGGTAGGGTAGGTGGTAGGGTAGTTAAAGGGCATCAAAAAACTCCTCCTCAACGCTGTCAGCTGGTAATGTGCCCAAGAGATCGGCGGCTTAAAAAAGAAAAAAAAATACTGTAATGACAGACACAGTCGTCGGACTGCCAAGTCATAGGTCTCGAGTTCGAACCCAAGACGCGTACCTCTGACTTTTCGGATTTATGTGCGTATTGTAAATTTAACACTTGCTTCGGTGAAGGAAAACATCGTGAAGAAACCGAAAGATATTTCTTGACGGCATGTAAAGTCAAGTCAGAGGCCCATGCAGCATAAAAACCAAACACCAAGTTAGGCACTAACCACACGATAACATAAAGAAAAGGGTCCTATTTTACCATTTCAGTACGGAACCCTAAAGACTCTTTCACAGCTTCGAGCAAATAGCTGTTCTCATCTTGCCAAGCGTTTTAATTTGTCAACGTATCGAGAACATTTGTCCGAGGGTTCGCCAGCGGTAATATTGAGTCGCAATGTCTTTTGAACGTACTCTTTGTAAAATAATTCAGCAAATGAATAGTTTTCTTTTGAGATTTTCTTTTGTTTGTTATAAGTTTGGCTGGATTTTAAGTTTACAACATAAATGTAACATCACGTCTGTAACCCCCGAAGGGTTAGGCAGAGGTGTAACTATTAGTACATCCACATTTCGCCAGTTATGTTTAAGTCCCATGTAATAGGGGGCGAGCCTATTGCCATGAACCGGGCACAAATCCAGACTCTGTGGCTGCTACTGAGAAATTCATCAAATGATTTCAGACAGTTTGTCAGATTTTAGGTAATTTTGTGTTTAATTGAACAATTTATTTCAAATGTTATGTTGTGCAATTCATATTCATAATTATACGGCGTGGAGGGGACACCGACGCGAAAACGGTAACCACTTACCACGGGTTCAGTACATCATTCTGAGAGCCTGCAGAGCAGGATATTGATTTGAAGCACGTTAACTTAAGCTGTTTAAAAGTTGATAGCTTTTGAAATGATTAATAAAGTAATTTCATTCAGTACTCGAAATATTTTTCATATATTTAAATTACTCATCTTTCTAATCAAACTAAAATCGCCAAATACAAAAATTAAATTGTTTAAAAACACCATCTGAACAAATAAAGACATGCCAATAAAAATTCCAAACTACAGATGCAACTCAACACGTCTCATCAAAAATATTGACAACATTTGCACCGAACTATAAGTAATATTTTAAAACGGGACACGTTCGACAATGTACGGAGAGTTATTCTCTCTACAGAATAGCACTACAAAACAGTACAGAAAGTCTATTTCATACATCAAGCGAAAACGCATGCACACAGAAAAGCGTACAGCGAGTGCAAGCGCACTCGCGACTGGCTTTTGTTTGATATCGCCGCCCGTACTTACGCATCTATGTGTGCGTGCGCTAGTTCACTCGTTAATTAGAGCTGATTTCCTCATATTCCTGCCCTCGCGACCTCGTCTCAAGTATCATGGGATTGTATTACATATTTTTCTTCCATTCTCTCCTGTCAACCGGTACGCTATCATTTACTTCTTTTTCTACCATATCAATCCTCAAGGCAATCGATCCAAGTTTATTTTTGGTCTTTCCCTCCGTCCTCATCCGTCTGACCTTCTGTATCTACTATTCTATGACAATACCACTCGAAACTGCAACGTGGCAGGCATTAAATCATTTTCGCGCATGCTGAATATTAATAATGCGGCTCGCAACTGGATGTGGGGTCTATGGTGTCCCATTATCTGATCTACACGATAGATAAATGTTGTTTAAGATTTTATTGTCCCTTTGTTTCGTGTTTATCTTGTTCCCGTTGTTCTACCTTGAGTGTGTTATGAGGTTCTATGTTTTAGAATATACGGGTAGGTGTTGAATAATTATTGTTATGACATTGGGTTTTGTCCTTTGTTTCCTCATAGAAACAATCTCACATTTGAAGGAATACAAAGTTTTTAACTCGTGATTCAATTTAATCAACTCTGCTCAATAGGCAGATTTGATGAAAACTTTACAATCAGAACTGCAATCACACACAGGTCGGGTCACAATAGGGCCTAGACCTCTCTCTTCTAACCGCCTCTCCCTCTTTCTTCCTGTTCGTCTTGTCATCCATCTTTCGCATCCTCTCTGACTCAGACACCAAACATACACATGATTATCTTGTTCTTATATCTAATTTATTTGGGGTCCGTGCCAGTGACGAAGCGTCCATATAAGCCCATTCCCACCGGCTTCCCTTCAGATATTTGGAACACAACCACTCTCTCAACTGTAATTGAAAAATGACACAATTAGTACATTTAAAAGTGGAGAAACATCACAAAACGCATACATTATTGGACATAAATCAATAAACTTTTCTCTCCAACAACAATATTGCTATAAAATAAGCCGCAGGAGCGATCGGCTGTTTGGCAGTTCAAACTTCTATACAAAATAAATGTTATGACGTCACTTGAAGGAAAGTAGCCAACCCGCGATATTGGGGCACAAGTAAGCCGGTACAAACCGAGTTACTTGATAGAGACAGTAATAGAAAATGCGTGCGCGTGAGCGAGATGGAGAAATATCGTTGTCGGTCGTTGAATTTCGTATCGAATCGGGATTCGTTCAATGCTTGATGACATTTTGTGTTGACATACCATTTGACGTAATGTTATTGAATTTATATTTGGATCTATTAGCTAATTTCACCTATTAGAATTTATTTCTTGGTTTATAATAGTGATATGTATTATAGAAGAACTAAAATACATATCACTATTATAAACCATATTTGTGTTCGTGTTGTTGTTGTGTGTAGTGAAATCAGTTACGTAGACGTACGTTGTTATTAGGTATTTGCGGTAAGTTGAAATTACTACTTTAGAGTAAGTAGATTTGCAAAGTAGGAGATCAGTAGGATGGCGATGAAATACTTGACCAGTATCATTGTAGGCATACAATGATACTGGTCAAGTATTTCTAACAACTGATTAGATAGAACTTCAACAGTTCGACTTCCGCTAACATCGTAAAAACCAAGGAATCGTTCTTCGATTCCAGTTTCAGTTAAATACCTAATTACAGTTAATTGCTCCCTATGACTGACATCGGGAGTTTCGTCAATCATTACAGACAGAAATTGAGCTTTATTTATTTCGTCTAATGTGGTCGCGTAAAACTGATGCAATACTATGCATAAATCATTTTGAATGTCACTAGACAGACCAGAAAACACGGGATTCTGAACTGAAGAACATAATTCTAATTGCGAATCTATTACTGTATCGTAGGTACTTGCTCAGATATAGCAAAGTTTCGATATAGTTACCGCGGTTATCAGAATTAGGGCCTTCATCACGGCCGCGAAAAGCTAGTTTTGTTTACCTAGCAAAATAACGGTGTCAACATGCTTTTCAAGGTTAAGTGTTGAAAATAAAAAAACACGTAGTACAGTTAGGTCGTGCTCGCCCAGATATGACAATAAATTATAAAAGACGCGATGGTTTTTTCAAACATTTTAACGTTTTTCAGCCTAGCTTAGCATTTTTTTTTTGCTCCGGCTTACCTCTCTGAATATTTCACCCTTCGCCACTGGTCCGTGCAGCTAGTCTTCTTCCTCTATACTTTTCTATTTCTTGTCATCTCAGTAACCTCCTTTTTGGCCATCTTTCACACAGTTCATTCACCGTTTCTTCGGTCTTCCCATTTTTGTCAACTACTAAATACAAAATAAGTATTTTTAAATGGGAAATTATAAGTCTCGCCACAAAATTATTTATGGGCCATGTGATTAAACTTCTAATTTTATAAGTAAGCAACGGGAAAATAACATAGCCTCTAATACACTAATTCGTCTTTTTTACAACGCCATCTAAATATTCTATAGAAAGCGTCAAGTAAAGATCATCAATTATTGTGACTGTCCTTCTTTTTTATACATTGCCACCTAATTTACTAACTCGGCCACGGATTTTATAACTCGCCACCATTTTACGTTTTACAGCTTCAAAACAATGTCCTCAAAAAAATATAATTCAAGCTTCCACAGAAAGCATCATTTATTATAAGTTAGCATGTAAAATAATACATCATATTCTTTTATCGTGAAAATAGCCACTGCATGATTTGGCGCGAGTACGTAAAACGACAGAACTCATAAAAATTCAACTCATTAAATAGGCACAACGGTAATTTTAATTAACGGAACAACAAATACTTAGGAATCAAGAGCGAGTGAAGCGAGTTCGGGACTTGGGGCACCCCGACTTTAGGTTAGGTTAGGTTACTTTAAACCCTGCAAACAGAAATAGGAGCCCCGCACAGCGGGGCTACGTCGACTATGCCTATTGCAAAATATTGATATTATTTACCTTGGACTTTAGGTGAATTTCTGCACTAAAAGCTTACGAGACTACCCAAAAAAACAGCTTAAAACTTTGTGACTGGTTAAGAATATTTACTATAAAGTGATATTTAGATGAAACGTGATTTTGCCGAAAAGAAACAAAATATGTATTAAATGAAAAATTTATAAATGATTATATATCAACATTTGTAAAGCGAAGCGTTTGCCAAAGGAATGCGTGTAAAGCAAAATTTTGACGATCAATTAATATGGGATGAGTTACATTTTAAACGTACTGAGTTAAAAAATTAGAAGCTAAATAAATATATTTTTTGATGTCATTTAATTTATTTCATGACATTTTTAGCAAAATTTTGATGATCAATTAATATGGGATGAGTTACATTTTAAACGTACTGAGCTAAAAAATTAGAAGCTAAATAAATATATTTTTTGATGTCATTTAATAGTATTTTAGAAGTTTACTGTTAGAATGCATGTTAAAAATTTAGATGCTAAAAAATAACCATCATGCTGAGTTGTATTTAGGGTGGTTTACATAGATGATAACTTGTGGCTAGGATAGTATTATTTAGATGCTCGTTAATTGTGGCTGACTTAGTAATTTAGAAGTCAACCTAATTTTTTGGAGGCGAATAATGCCATTAAAAAGAATGCCTTTTTAAATTGTGTACATTATGCCCTGGGGGTTTTATAAATTTTGTGTCCTTTTAAAAGTACTGTTTTTTGTTAAGGGGAACAAAACAACTGTTTTCATGCTAAAAGAACAAGTACCTACATGTTATTGAAACGAAGTAGAAGAAGATAAAGAAAAAACAAATAAAAGTTTATTTTTAGATAAGAGACATTACAATGAAAATATCGCTGAAGAATTCGTTCCTGAAATACAAGTAACAAAAAATGTTTACATTCTTAATTTTACTTGAATTAACACGGGTATACACTCCGAAATGCATGACTCAATTCTTCATATAAATTTTATTTATTAGTTTGCACAATTACGCCTGCAATGCTATTTGAAGTACTGACGACACACTATGCCGAAATTACGTCGCGTCATAGCGTACAGCCTAACTTCGGTCGGGCGTAAGTTCAGTGGCAACTTATTCTGTGAGCACACTACGCGACCGAAGTTCGGTTCGATTGCCAACGAAGATCCGGGGGCGGGGAGCAGCGGGGAGCCGCCCAACAGCACTCGAGACACTGAATACACACACAAAGTTGTGGAACAGAATTTCTGCCGCGTAAGATCGGCAATTATGGTGTGTCATATCAGCCGAATACGTCGGAACGTAAAATCAGCCGCCAAACTTCGGTCGCGTAACTTCGGCATAGTGTGTTTAGATACTTTGTGTGACATGGATCACGATGGATTGATAGATGATGGATTGCATGTTACGTCTCATGTCATGATAAACAATTCAACAAATGTTGACTGTTCACTAAACAATAATAGTCACGTCACCACTGATATTTGTTTAACACTTTATCACTATCACTTCTTGTAATGTACGTAACTGCTAGGATAAACACTTCCAGTAGGGTATCCAGCGTTGTATGTTTGGGGGTACTGGCCACCAGTTCCACTTAACCTTGCCTGCGGATATACTGATTGGACTGGTATAACACTTGGAGCGTACCCTGGATGTATGGTCTGAGCGTAAACTTCAATAGAAAACTTGTATCCCCTCAAAATAGATGGACTCCTTAACGCTATTGTGACAGTCCTGCTTCCAAGTCCTCCAGCTTCTATATACGCTTCTCCTTCTTTATCTGGCCTTAGGTCTGTGATGTAAACAGCGTTTATTAGTTCTTGGTTGGGAGCGCTAACCATCACATCGTCTTCTCTCCGCCATATTGCAGGGTTCGCAATTTTGATAGCACTGTAAATCTTCTTCGAGTATGGTGTTGCCAATCCAAGCACAATATCGTTCGATTCCACTGATGTCAAATATAACAACGAAAGAAATAGTATTAGGGATTTTAAATACATTTTTGGCTTAGTTTCTGGTTTTAACATCAAAAATATTAAACGTAAAAGCTAAACGAATACTGGAATACGAATGAATGAATCAGGAAATGTGGTGGATTTATATAGAACACAAATTAGCACAATGTGATGTCGTATTGGAAAATACACGTAAATAGTTCACGTTAATTCGCGAGTTTCTATAAAAGGTTTCTTATCGTAAAGGTGTTCCTAGGAAATTATGTAATCATCATTGTTATGGTCAATGCTTAATTCAATGTATTTTTCGTCTTATGAGTACAATAAAATACTATCTACGTAGTGTATACGGACCTACACAGCGTAAATATTGTTCTGAAAGACAATATTTTCATTACTATTAATACTAACGGGATATTTACCATGTTTACTGTTTGTTATGAGTTCCCGATATTTCGGCGCTGTTGCAAGCACCATGATCACGGATAAACTGAAGTTATTGCGGGTGGGTGTTTATGAGCAGACAAATCGGTCTACCCTCTTTCTTGTTCGTTTTTTGGGAATATCGGGAACTCATAACAAACAGTAAACATGGTAAATATCCCGTTAGTATTAATACTAATGTAAGTGACCATGATAGTTTAAAATATTTTCATTCATGCTGACGCAATCTTTATTAGACAAAATTTCTATTACTTCCTCGTCAATTCTAACTCCATCGTCGTTAAGATCAAACATAAAATAACTTACAAGATTATTATTTTAAATATCATCTACATCCTCAGTGCAATTAATTCGTGGGATACGAAAATGCGGAAGCGAAAAATATATACAGCAAACATTTTGAACAGAGCCCAGCAGAAGATTGGATGAAGTCTGATACTGTTAAAGTGAATTATTCTCAAAAAGGAGTGATAAATGCTATACAAATTGCGGATCTAAGAGTTGATAAGTTGGAAGAAATTGATGTACACGTACAGGATGGTGGTATTGGTGCTCGGTTCGTGATAGTAGATCTTTTAAGTCCTGGAACTTATGTGGGACTAACCATTTGGCTGGAAGTTTTTGCGTTGCCAACGTACCATTTTCTATCCCATTACGCACGGTAACAGATATGAATTATTTATTTAATCTATACAATATTATAAAGCTGAAGAATTTGTTTGGTTGGTTGAACGCGCTAATCTTAGGAACTACTGGTTCGATTTGAAAAATTCTGTTAGTGTTAGATAGCCCATTTATTGAGGAAGGATAAAGGCTATAAAATTATCGCGGACGAAGGTCGCGGGCAACAGCTAGTTTATAATAGTATTGTAGCATATTATCTTTATTAAAGTGTTTGTGAGTGTACGTTTTAATATTATTATTAGTTTTTAGTGCGTCCTCTTAGACTAAGTCATTTTTATCATGTACTTGCTGTTGACTTCGTTAACGTGAAAATTTTTATTGTGAGAAAACAAAAGTAGCCTATATCGCACTATTCCAGACTATAATCTATCTCTTTGTCAAATTCGTCTAGATCCTTTCAGCCGTTCTGGCGTGATTGAGTTACAAACATCCATCCATTCAAACTGGGTTGTGGAGGTCAGATAGGCAGTCGCTCCATGCAGAATACTGGTATTCAGCTGCATGCCGTTAGACTGGAAGCCGACCAAAATACAGTTGGGAAAAGGCTAGGCAGATGATGATGAATAGTAGTAAGATTTAGTTTTATTTAATTTGTCTACCCCTGTATACATACATGTTCACTTACATTTTGAAAACAGCCATGAAAATACTGAATATTACTAGCATTTTGGGTTCAACGATAGTTATATCGAACGATGTTTAGAATACTCCTGACAAAACTACAGGATATGATTTATTATGTTTGCGTTTACTTGTCTCGCTGTTATCGAGATTTCTTCGGCAAAATAGAGATGTGTTATTCAGAAATTGTGACTCCATAAAACTGTGTAGCTTTTGTGTTTAGGCTCGTTATAATAAAATAAATGTATGTGGGGTATACGAATGCGATGTTCTTGGTTGCAATGGTTTTTTCTATAGCCACATTGAGAGAAAAAGGGTTCTTTTATGTTTTTGAAGTGTGTTAGTGTCTTAATAGTGTTATTCTTGGCTTTGTAAACGGAGTCCTGTTTGATATTTTTGGCTTGAGTCTGTCCATCATTTTGATAAAGGATTATTGTGTTGGATTTGTATTCAAGGTTACTGAGACAAAAATCTGTTGTGTGTTCGTGAATATATGAATGTTAATGTGTTGGAAGTTATTCAAAAGAATTCCGCAAGCTCTAGACAAGTAGACAATAATTTCTAAAGCGTTTTGTATTTTTACAACGGCTTTCAACCTTATTAACATAAACTTTTAGGTAGCTTATTGTATTATTGAGTTTTCCAACACCGTTATCGCTTATAAAATGTTACTTTGTCTAAGCTCTCAGTGCAGTTACTAGATAAAGATTTAGATTTATTTAAGTGCTCATAGCCTGTTTAAGGAAATTTCAAAACGTCTAGTTGACGCTTCCCGTGACCTAAGGGCTGGTTTTTACCTTGGCTAGAGGCTAAGTGTTGTCATACAACGTGGCAAAGCCGCAAGTCTCTTGGGCACATTACCAGCTGACAGCGTTGAGGAGGAGTTTTTTTGATGCCCTTTTATAGTTTGTTTATTTAGTTTAGTTTTTTGAATAGTTATTAATTAATAATGTATAATATAGTTAGTTTACTTATGTACAATGGCGAGCTTAAACCAGAATTGGGATTTCTTACAGAAAACCTAATTTTGACTGCAAGATTTGCAGAAGAGGATATACTTATTGTGCATTGACATTACATTCTGTTACTTAAATTAATGACTCATGCATCGTAATCATTGAACTATGTTGGAGACGGCTTCCAGTCAACGGTTAGGCTGAATATCAGAATGTTACATGGAGCAACTGCCTATCTGACCTCCACAACCTTACTGGTGGGTAAAAAAATACCCCTCGGTAAGACTGGGACTTCAACACATCCGAATGAAAAATGTATATGTGCTGTAGTGTTGTACACCTCTGCCCCACCCTTCGAGGATTACTCGCGTGATGTAAGTATATATTCTTTTTACAGTTATTGTGAGAACAAATAATGCCCAAAGAGATGTGCTGGAGTCAATACATTTGTGATATTAAATCGGTAAATCAAGGATACTCTAAGCACAACATTAACTTAGATAGAAACACAAATAGCATCTCTATAGAGTTGGTTTTACCACTTCTAGCTATTTTTTTGAGAAAAAAAAAAAGAACATTTTTAAAAAATGGAACGGCGGCCTGGTGAGTCTAGATGGCGCTAGACGACCTGTATAGCGCTGTCTCTTTCCCACACTGGAATAACTCCTGCTTTAAAACGTCATCGTAGGCCACCAGGTACCGGAAGGGAATCGATGGGACCGAAAAAACCTCCAATACTGGATATATCAACATCATCCTGCCCTTGTCCCATTCTACTTGAGGTCGGCGGAACACGTTCCTTTCTTCTATTCTCTCCTGGTCATGCGTGACGTCATCATTTACTCCTTTCTCTTTCTTATCATTCCTCACACAATCCATTAATCTTTTCTATGGCCTTCCTCTCCCTCTCCATCCGCGAACATTTGTATCCATCACTCTTTAAGTCACATGCGTTTCAGGACTCCTCATTACATTGTCCATATCAAGACGAACGACTTCCTTTCAATTTTGCTGCAACAGGCGACACTTTAAAACTCCCTCTAATATACTCATTCCTTACTTTATCTATTCTTGTCACTCCTTACATTATATGAGTTAGGTACATTTTAAACGTACTGAGTTAAAAAATTAGAAGCTAAATAAATATATTTTTTGATGTCATTTAATAGTATTTTATAAGTTTACTGTTAGAATGCATGTTACAAATTTAGATGCTAAAAAATAACCATCATGCTGAGTTGTATTTAGAGTGGTTTACATAGACGATAACTAGTGGCTAGGATAGTATTATTTAGATGCTCGTTAATTGTGGCTGACTTAGTAATTTAGAAGTCAACTTAAATTTTTGGACGCGAATAATGCCATTAAAAAGAAGCCTGTTTAATTAGCACCCATTATAATATATTAATATTCTTTATTTTTCGGACAACAATGATCCAACGTGTTAGTAAACAATAAAATAACTTATTTCTAGTGTTAGTACTTAAACTACAATAGAGAACACATATAGACTAGATAGTATTGTGAAAAGGACAACCCCAAATTAATGTAGAGTGATTGTCCTTCTCACAAAACCTTTAATAATCGGAAAGTCGATACTCTCCGCCACAGTTTTAAGAATGCTGTTGCCACTCATTATAGTGAGATAATAGAAAGCCGATATTACTAACACATATTGCCAAAAACATAATCAGAATAACACGACGTTACCAAACTTCTTGTCACGAAAACACAAATATTTTACCGCCATGTCACGACACACATCCATCTCAACATAACTGAACTCAGCTACATGCAATCGGAGATGAGAATGTTTGTTTTCTTTATTTAATTCGTGTTTAATAATCTATTTCTCAGCCATTTATTGTTGAACTAAAAAAACAACATTTTTTTTTTGTTTTGGGCTGTTTTTTAATCCCATTAAGTTAAATATAGTGTTGGTGGGTTGGTGTTGGTGTTGGTGTTGTGTGTTGTGTGTGTGTGTTGTGTGTGTTAGTGTGTGTGTGTGTGTTTAATGTGTCATGAACTTAGATTTTAAACTATAATGGTCACTAACATTATCATTAACACTAGAAACAACGAAACCGATTAACGGGAACTCAAATCAATAAGTAAACATGGTAAATATCACACAGCTTAAATGAACCTGATGGCAGACCACGACTCCTGTTATCATCAAAATGCTATACCATCTTCACTCACTTCGTAAATGCGTTCACCTATTAACGCCCACAAGATTCAATCAGAAACAGCAACGTAGTGACTCTCATAATTGGCTCGCGTAACTCATCCGACGTGCAAACGCAAGGTAAGGCAACATTTAATATGTTCACACTAAGTCCTTAGCAGGATTCACAAAGGAAACGCCCGCGGCTATCCTGTACACTACACAATTGATAGTCGCAGAAGGGCAGCTCCATACAAAGCATAGCATAATCACTATACACCGTGACTTTTTAGTCGTCTCACAAAAGTGGTCCACTCAATGTACCCGACATAAAATAGCTCTAGGCGCGATTTTTTTTACCTACCATAATAGGTACAATGAAAAATAAATATTATATTAAAATAAAATTATGAAACGTCCTGTTAATGATGTTTACGTGTAAAACGGGAGAACATACCTACCCAGCGCTCGACTCCAGTAGATCATCGCTCGCAACAGGGTGTTTTATCTACGTCATGCGTCATAAAACTGAATAATATTTTTATTTTTAAATGATTAAAATCTCATAAACACCATTTTTTTTTTATGAATGTTTAGTAGTCATTGGATACATGAAGTGGGCTGCTGTTGTAAAACGACTAAAAAGTCACGGTGTATACATACATAAGCTCACGCCTCTTCCCATGGGGGTAGAAAGACACCGCAGAACGCCACCTGCTACGATCCTTACATACTCCTTTTGCCTCGTCCACGTTCATACATCTGGTCATACACGCACGCCGGTTGCGAGTACTACGTACCTGAATTTTCTGAAGAACGTCACCAATAAGGTCAGTGTATGTTCTTCTAGGGTCTCCCCTCTTGGCGTTGCTACTCATATCTGCCTTGTAAGTACCTTTTGTTAGTCGCCTTTCACTCATCCTCTCCACAGGACATCAGTCTATAATGGTCCCCACTGCTGATACGCTGGCCTTGTCTCTATAAGGCTAGGGAATGGGCCGCGCGAAACTATTAACAATAGGGTGTAAAGTTCTTCATTCATACCTCATAGAAAATGGAGGATCCTCGGACCAGGCGGGTGTTCTATCTGGTGGGCTACTGCCTGACAGTTCATGTCGGATTTTCTTATAAATTCGCGGATAATAATAGCGCGATTCAAAATGTTGATGCTAGTTCTTCTTTTGTGGTATAGATGACTCAGTAATAATAGCCACATGGGTCGATTAAGCTTCCGTTATGCTTGATACTGTCGGTTTTTCAATACAGCAACTCGCATAGCACGTTTATGGATTTTTGACAGTCATTACGGGGAGCCAGAAGATCGAAAATCTGTCAATCCGTCTAACTAGCAGTCGTGTCGAGAGTTCATAAAAAATACTGGTATTCAGTTTCATCTATTTCGACTGGAAGCCGGCCACAATTCTTCTTTTATCGTGTGGTTAGTGCCTAACCTGGTGTCAAAGTTTTGATGCCGCCCAGGGGCCTCTGACTTGGCTTTACATGATGCCGTCGAGAAATATCTCTCAGATATGCTGGTTTCCTCACGATGTTTCCCTTCACCAAGAATTGAGTGAGAATGCAGCAGACGATAAAGAAACGCTTACGCAAACGTGCAGCGAATGCAGGCGCATTTGGGACTGTCATTTGTTTGAGATCGCCGTACAAAAAACGCTCAAAAGTCAAAGAAGTTCTGATGCGATAGATTTGTGAAACTGCTACTGGACTTATGGGCCCTACTGTACGTACGCGTCTATGTGTGCGTGCACCTGGTTTTCGTTCATTGCGTGGAGCTGATCTTCTGTATTATTCTGGGTCTAAGCTATGAAGAAGTTGCTAAGTAAGTTATGCAGTTAGGAGAAATTGAGTGTGTGAGGAGATAAGCGTAGAAAACGACATTCATTATTATTTGTTTTTAGTTTTGTTCTTTGTGTTAACGTGCATTATATGATGAGAAGTTTGAGAGATTTTAATAAGTATGTAGTTACATAATGAGGACACAAAGGGTTACACTGGAAATGATTACGCAAGAACAATCATACAGTTCGCAGCATCGTTACAGTTGATCTTGATTGGTTCTTGGTTTTCGAGGTTAATTCCACTTAAATTAATTCGATTTATTTCTGGTATTAAAACAGCAGTTAGGTAATCAGAGGGCCCATACAAAGTACAAGATAACAAGTAGATAATAATTGTGACCGATATTCTATACATTTTTGGTTTCCAAAATGTTATGTCACTAAATTCTAACATAGCATTCATAAACATCACGCCTGTAATCCCCGAAGAGTAAGACAGCCTAGGTACACCTCTGCCTAATAGTACACCCACATTCCGCCCGTTATGTTTGAGTCCCATGTAATAGAGGGCGAACTCATTGCCATCAACCAAGCACAAATTCAGACTCTGTGGCTGCTACTGAGAAATGCCTGATGGGAAAACCCAATCGCAATTTGCCCGACCCGGGAATCGAACCCACGCCATGAGGCCTGCGAGGAGCATGAGCTCGGCCGTCGCGATTGCGACCACTACCAACACCAACGAGGCGGTTTAAGATTTACTCAATACAATACTCAAGATTTTATTGCATTCCATATGTATTATTATTATAGCATTTATTTCGGGCTATGCCCATAGTGTTAGTAACAATGGTCTTATATACCAGTGTTAGTATTACATAGATATATATATTTACTGAATTCTAAAATGCACGAAATACTTGTTCCTTCATAAAACTGTAGATTATAATCGCTGAATTCGGACAAACAGCTCTATACAACTCCCTAACCAATCCAAACAGTAGGAATAATATTTTTATTTTCACTGTATTCAAGGGATTGCCAACCGGCATGTTATTGCAGCCCCACTGGGGGGCGAATCACAATGTAGAAAAATATAAAAATATTTTTGTAAGAGTACTATCCCACTGTTTTGGAAGTTAATTCGTTTTTAGCGTTCCGTACACATAGGGTGACAACGGGACCCTATTACTAACACCCGTATCTATAGACAAGCCAAAGTGATAACTTGAGTAAAAGTTATAACTTAAGATACGATTTTTATTCTTTAGTTTAGTAATTGCTTGAAGTTAGAACTTTAAAAAGTAAGAATTCTTAGCTTTGTATTCTTTAGTAAGAAGTATGATTAGAATTCTTACTTAGTTTAAACTCTAATTAGTAATAACAATAGAATAATAATCAAAAAAATAGAAAAAAAAAATAAAAAAAAATATATATAACTTAGTAATTACATAAACTCAGTAAGTATTTTAATTTGAAATACCGGAGTAAGACTCAGATATCGAAGATGCATACATGACAGTGGCTGGCTGTATCGTTTGAACCGTAATAGATTATACACTTGATTTTTTTACAGTTTGTGTATTACTATGACCACTACAACTAACAATGAAAAATAAAAATAAAATAAAGTTAAAAATGAAATGTAATCCTCTTACAAAAAACGTAATTTTTTTACAAAACATTTTTTAAATATTATGAACCTAGTATTAAAATACTTATATCGTACGGCAGTACAGAACCCTTCAAGTGCGAGTACGACTTGTAATTTTCCAGTTTTTTCGAATCTATCTTCTTCTTATTTGTAGTTGGGTCGTTGCCAAATGTATGTGAATTCTTGTGTCGTTGCGTTGTGTGTGAATAAATCTTGTTTACTTGTTAAGTTGTTCGTTCACGCCCTTTCTTCTCTAAGATGGAGTGGTTCACTGTTGTCTGTGACTTATGTATGCACTACTTTATAGACCTTCTACTTTTCTAGGGTAAAATTTAGATAGTATTTTGTTTTTTTTTCTTTTTTGAATGGAGGAATCAAATGAAACAAAAGACTACTGATAACCTTTACATAATGACGGGGCCCCCCTCTAGAGGGCCAAAGCCTGGCGGGGTCGCGGGACTCATAGAATTACCGTGACCCTGGAACATAAAGGGCTATTGAAGGACACCGTGGATTTTAGTCAGTACAAGTCTGACAGTCCCTCCCGCTCTGCCCTGGGTTGGAGGACTCATTTGATGATAATACCACGTTAAAAAAAAAAAAAGACTATCTACCTTTTCTCACACTGTTTATCATTTTCTGTCCGTCTAATATCTTCATCAGCACAGCACTACGTTCACTTCATACAGTGGTGTAACTATAAAAACCCACCGTACCACCAGGGGTACGGCCAGGGGTACGGTGGGTCTGCAGTGCTTGGTTATTTGTAACTTAGTGTAACGTAAAATCACGCCTGTGATCTCCGAAGGGTTAGGCAGAGGTGTACCTAACAAGTACACCCATATATCGTCAGTTATGTTTAAGTCCCATGTAATAGGGGGCGATCCTATTGCCATCATCATCATCATCATAATTATGGGAATCGAACCTAGGACCCCAAGCTCAGCAGCCACGCTTGCGACCACTAGACTAACGAGGCAGTTATAACTTACTGTATATGTGTGTTAAACATTATACCACTACTCCTGGGCAAGGCCTTCCCCCATGCCTTCCACTTCTTTCGATGGTGTGTTTCTTTTCGTCAATTAACGAGGAAGCCATGCAAAGCGTCCTGCCATCTTCTCCTCAGTCCGCCGCGACCCCGCGATATTCGGGCTTACAGCTGTGTCGGTAGACATGGCCTGCCCATTAAGCCTTTTAGTTTTGCAGCTTTAAGCTACCTCAGCAATTTGCGTTTATTGTAATGTTATTTCATTTATTTATTCTTTTACACATTTGTGAATTAATCAAAATTTTTTACATTATTTTAAATATTCATATTATTATATAAAAATATTTATAAATATAAAAGATATTTAACTTTGTATTGTTTATTATTATTATCGAAGCTTCTAACATCCAGTGGATTCCCGCGGCATTTACCAGATCATCAGTCCACCTCAAAATAATAATTTTTATAATAATCACAGCAGTCTTAATCACCAATTGCAAGTTTTAGCATTTAATGACCTAACTTAGTAGGTATCAATACTTCAATTAATTTTTAATAAAAAAAAAAACAGAAACGAGAGAACGGCGGTTAATGAAAATAATAGCGAGTGTATTCCCCGAAGCGAAGCGACCATTTGTCATAGCGAATGTACTCGCCACTTCATTTGTGTACCATTTATTGCTACCGAGAATTATATCAATGGGACTCTGTAATGGAAAGCCAAGTTATTTATAGCACTAGGAAACACGCGATTATTCGCACTTGGAAAAGGAGTTAGCAGAAGTGTTGAGTTGATTATAAAGGCTAATAGATTTACCATGTATTACGCTTTCTTCATAACATCACGCCTCTTAATCTCTAAAGGGTTAGGCAGAGGTGTACTCACCCACATTTCGACAGTTATGTTTAAGTCCCATGTAATAGGGGGCGAGCCTATTGCCATCAACCAGGCACAAATCCAGACTCCGTGGCAGCTACTGAAAAATTCGTGATGGAAAAACCCTATAACACTTTGCCGGAAGCGGAAATCGAACCCAGGAACTGATGCTCAGCAGTCGCGATTGCGACTACTAGACCAACGAGGCTTCGTGGCATTTGTTCATCTGTTGTTATTTCAGAATACCGAGCAAGACAGCTATTGTAAGACTATACCGATACTTTATTACCTACGATGCAAGTTTATGAATAGTAGCGTGATGCTTTTAGTGCATAAGATGAACTATCAAAAAGAAGAAGAGGCATAAACGAAGTGTGCTTAAGATACTGCACTAATCAGCGTAGCAGATAAAAAAACTTTTTATTTCTAAGACTTATGCCAAAAGCCCTATAAAGTACCTATAAAGGGTGTAAAGAGACCCTTAACATAACCACTTTTTCTCCCCGTCTTTGGGATCATTTTTTTGTTCTAGACCATACCTGGGAACCTTCTAGTTACGGAGGTATTGGAGGTCAAAGTTCCAATTTTTTCAGGTTTTTTTTTAAATACCTGTTTTTAATGTTAGATTTTTACTTTACACACCTCTACGACCCCCGTACTATTCAATCCATCCATCAGCACAATGCTTTGAGTGCTTTTCATCGAGTCCTAACGTAAAGCGTGATTTTTCACCCAAAAAAAAAAGTCGATTCTTAGCAATAATTTTTGCGTAAAGTTTCTTAGTTTGATGTACAGAATGCTTGGTTGACGGCTATGTGAAGGGTCCGTTTACAGCCTGTATAATAACATATAACGTGAATTCAAATATAATATGTAAATGTATGCAAATGTATCTGCTCTATTCTTCAACCATTGGAGACCCAATGCTGAGTGTAGGTCTCTTCCAAATCTCTCCACTTTTGGGTATCCAGTTTCTGCCGACCACTTTCATAAGATCGTCTGTCCACCTAGTCGGTTGTCTGCCCACATTCATCCATCCCGTGCGTGGCAAATGTATCTTATCTTATAAGCCCTTTTATTCTGAATTGCTTTCTCTGCTTTTTGTAAGTTAGGCAAATGCAAAATACAGGGTGTAAACGGACCCTTCACATACCCGTCAACCATGCATTCTGTACATCAAACTAAGTAACTTTACGCAAAAATTATTGCTGGGAATCGACTTTTTTTTTGGGGTGAAAAATCACGTTTTACGGTAGGACTCGATGGAAAACACTCAAAGCATTGTGCTGATGGATGGATCGAATAGCCCGGGGGTCGTGGAGGTGTGTAAAGTAAAAATCTTACATTAAAAACATGTACTTAAAAAAACTTGTGAAAATGTTGGAACTTTGAGCCCCAATATCTCCGTAACTATAAGGTTCCCAGGTATGGTATAGAACAAAAAATGATCGCAAAGACAGGGAGAACAAGTGCCTTTCGGCTATTTTAAGGGTCCATTTACACCCTTTATACATAAAATAATACTCAAAAAAACTATAGCCTTTTACGAAACTCTTGGAAAATAATACACATTATCAATCATGATCCTCTGGCTAGCCTTTTCCCAACTATGTTGGGGTCGGCTTCCAGTCTAGCCGGATGCAGCCGAATACCAGTATGTTACATGGAGCAACTGCCTATCTTTCCTTTACAACCCACTTAGTACTGGCTAAAACGATACCCATTGGTAAGACTGCTTGTCAGACTATCGGGCCACTGACTACATGTAACGACTGTCAAGGTCCGTCAGGTGGTCCGTGGTCGTACGTCGGTCCGTCCGTGGTCCGTCTGTCTGTCTATGTGTATCTACAAGGGACTTAGGGCTTATCGCTTTTCGAGGTACGGAGACAACTCGGTATGTAATGTATGACCATTCATCCACTGATCGACCTTGGCCAGCGCAATAAGATCACGTTTTCACACTAACTCCCTGATGATTCATAACCCATATAAACTGTCTCAATCAAGCTAATAAGCCTTAACCCACAGTACAGAGTGCCGACACATAAATCACTCCGACACATAGAGAATAAACTCACAGAATAGTCGCTCGGATGAAAAATAACAGTAGCAACACAAATATATTAGATTTATGATATTTGTATACGAGTGACGAATAGTGTCTATGAAGAGGGGGAACTAGAGATCTTGGCAAGTCGAGAAATCAGGGTATTGTTGGTTTTGATGTACTGAATTTTGATTCTGTTGTTTTTTGTGATATGGATCGAAATGAGGTGACTGACTGAGATGACGAGTAATAGAAAATTATGGAAGACGACATTCTGCGTCGACCCCAAATAAGTCATAAGTCATAAGTCATTTATTTCAGAACAAAATACATTGTATAGAAATTTAGTAAAAATAAAATAAAATGTCAAATAAAAAAGTACCATTATAACAAAAAATCGAAAAAACATGTCAAAGATGGAATAACAAATTCAAAAATGGTAATAATCCACATTCAATTTAAAATAATTAATAATATGTCATTTAATTTCTGTAAATAATAATAAATAAAAAAATAATAATAGAAATGGAATGTCAAAACAAGTTGTTATAAAAATGTCAGTAATAGTATTTCATCTAATTTTAAAATATAATAGTAAAAATACATTGGGATAAGAGCAGGAGAGCACGGCGAGTAATGGGCGACTCGCTGTCCGACCATGGACCATGCCCGGGTCGACGGCGCGTTGTGTCCCACGCGCGCCTCAAAGAGTGTCAGCATTATGACGGGGCCCCCCTCTAGAGGGCCAAAGCCTGCCGGGGTCGCGGGACTTATAGAATTACCGTGACCCTGGATCATAAAGGGCTGTTGAAGGACACCGTGGATTTTAGTCAGTACAAGTCTGACAGTTCCTCCCACTCTGCCCTGGGTGGGAGGACTCATTTGATGATTTTACAACGATAAAAAAAAAAAAAAAAAAAAAAGGGCAGGAGAGCAGTGGTGTCCCAATGGTCAAAACAATCACCGCTTAGTATAACTTCAGCATAAGCATTATCAGGCCTACCACAACGTCTTAAAGTAGCTGTAATTACACTATGGAAAGAGATGGCGCTAGACGACCTGGAAAGCTCTGTCTCTTTCCCACACTGGAATTGCAACTGCTGTGAGACGTCGTGGTAACCCCCCAGTCTATAATGCTCCTACAGCTGGAACTACACCGGCCTTTCTCCCTTTTCTGAGAGGAGGTGCCTGCGTAAGTAATAGGGAGAGGGCATATGAGCTCTTCGATGTCTAGTTCTATGGTGTCACAATTACCTCAAGAGAAGACCGTTCTCGCTACATATTTTCTGATAGATTCTCTATTGCGTTTTTCTGGTAAACTAATTAATCGTGATGTAAATGAAGAAGTACATTACAAAACAATGAAAACATTTTAAAAACAAAATGAAGTAGGTTTTATTGTCGAATAGCGGAAATAGGAAATAGGAAATATTATGATAAAAAATGATCCTCTTGAATTTCTCATCATAACAATATCCTCCTGTATGAGCTTTCCAATTAATACTTAATAAGAATTTTATTAAACGAACAAAAGGAAAAGATTTCACACAGATTTTAACAATTTCGCCTCTGGCTATAATTATGTTTCTTAAAAAATATGTTTAACGATGAATTGAATTTTTAGTGCTAATAAAAGTTTGCTTTTGATAGAAGGTTGAAGATCTTGATAATTTTGTGTTTTCAATATTCTACCATAGAAGTACCTTTTACAGTTTGTCCATTCTTCTTTATAATTTCTTATTTGAAATCTGAAATCAAAATATTTTTAAAACTTCGGTCAGTACAATGAAGAAAAAAAAATACTATTAAAAAATCTAAGTCTACAATACCATAATACAACGCTCTTAAAAACACAATAAAGTATTAACAAAAAACACATTCTAATAAAGAAAAATACTTCCGATATTTGTGTCAAGACGAAATTATAGGGGAAAAAAAAATCGTAATAAGAAATACTGGTTGGTTGTCACTCAAGTTGCCATCAAAGAGAATATCTTCTTAGCTTTACAAATCAAAATATCAAAGGGGTGTCACTCAACCATTTATACATACACTGCCACGTTCCTCGTATATCATTTTGTCATTTTTTTTAAGTATATCCCTTAAAGATGATTGGTGTGACATGTACTGTTGTCGACGATGGTGTTAGTAAGTTTGTGTAAGTTCATTTTGTTGGATTGTTGGTTTAGACTGAAGGGTTTTAAGTCGGACGAAGCAAAAAGAGTATGCAAGTAGCGAGTGGTGTTCTGGAGTTGCTCACCAAAGCAAACAAAAAATCATAAGTCTATATACGAGTACGTGTGTGTACATATGTAGTTCGTTAAAGTAAGCAAATTAGGAAAGTATTAGACATATAAAAAGTTGCTAGCCTGATTTAATGCACGAGGCAGGGGAAAAAATACACCAAACTACACCACACCTACGCCATTTTTTGTTTGTTAGCCTATTGAGTGTCCCATATTCCCAAAGCTTGCTGGGCAAAGCATGCCAATATTACAAAAACAAAAAAAAAAAAACTTTTTTTTCCACATCTTCACCGCTCTTGTACTCGACTGTACCAATTTAAGCTCCAATAAAAACGACTTGCTATTCTTTTCTAACACCATTTACCGTTTCAAAATGGATGACACTTTCCTTACGTTCCACCGGGTCCTCTCCTTCGCCGGAATTTCCATTTTCGCCAAAAAAAAATGGAACTCCAAACCATGGCTGTTTTTGCAAATCTTCAACTTCATCATTGGTGTATTCTGTTTTATTTTCACCACCGGTTTTGTCGTGAACAATGTCTCTGATTTCCTTCTCTGTATCCAAGGAGCTTGTATCTGGACTACTGGAGTCATTATGACGATTTCTTTGGGAGTCTGTCTTATGTTTCGCAATCAGTTTCGCAATTTTCTTGAAGAGATGGCTTTTAAAGATGCTATGATGGATATGCCGTTGATCAGGCATATTTCAATGGTGCATCATGGAGGAGAAAAGTTTGCAGAATTGAGGAATCTGGTGTTTGATTCACAAGAGAAGGTATTTAAGTACACTGGGATGTTGTTAAAGACGTATGTGGCTAGCGTGTTCTTGGTCGCAACTTTGTATCTCTGCAGTCCAATCTATGGGATGATTGTTCGAGAGGATAAGTCTTTGCGTCTTTTGGGTAAGTTTCAGCTTTTAATATTATGAATAGACATGTGCATTACAGTACAAAATAATTAAAAAGGCAGGCAGTAAGACTTGTTAAACTGTTGCTGTAAGCCTGCGTTATCCCACTGTTGGGCAAAGGGGTCTCCCTATGACTTCCAATTTTATCGATCTAGGGAATGTGGACCAGCATTTCCCACCACTACCACACCACCACCACACTGACTCACCATCTGCAGACCTTCTTGAAAGAGGACTTTTGGCCGAAAGGTGTCGTATACCGACGATCCCGAGGACGGTTACGCGACACCTCGCAGCAAAACACGACGCCGACAACGATACGTGTCTAGTTTTAGTTAAATAAGTATTTTTATAATTATGTGTTAGTTTATTATTTTACAAGATTATTTTGTGTATTTTTATCTATGGGCCTCAGTTGCCTGACAATAAAATGATTGATGGATTTCGCATTGGTTTTGATCCAGCTTGTCCTGCCATCTCTCTCAAGGTATGCCGCGTCACCTTCTGGCTGTGTCAGAGCTCCAAATCGTGGTACTTTTAGCCCACCGCTCATCTAATTAAAACTAATCATACATTTTTTTTGTTAAAAGAATTCAGTGTAAACTAACGTCCCTTGTTCCAGCTTTCGATATGTGGTTCCCATGGAGTTTGGAAGACTACACCGTTTACATTGTATCATTCATATTTCATGCTTATGCTGGTTACCTTTGCTGCATTGGTAAGTAAATCTCCACTTTCTAAAACTATTGAATGCTTCTTCTCTTACGGTAGCACCAAATAAGGGAGGAAACCAAAAATGCCTTTTTTTGATAATTCAACTAAAACATTATCAAGCAGATGAATTTTCTAAAAATAAAATAGAAACAGCTTAGGCATTTTCTTCAAAATCCTACGAATAGCTTGTCCCATTCTTCTTGTGGTCGGCGCAACACGTTTTCTTCTTCCATTCTCCCCTGTCAGATGTCACGGGATCATTTACTCCTTTCTCTTTCATATCAGTCTTCACACAATCCATCTATCTTTTCTTTGGTCTTCCTCTCCCTCTTCATCCATCAACATACATGTCCATCACTCTTTTAGTCACAAGCGTTTCATCGCTCCTCATTACATGTCCACCAAACGAATAGAATAAAATATAGAATAGAATATATTTTTATTGTAAAACATGAGTATACATCAAATAATATGTGCAAGGTCTTAAAAATAACGGGTAGATCTACATGTTTTGCCATTTATGGCGTACAAAAAACAACATATTTTTGGCTTAGAATAAACCAAAAAAATTAAAATTTGAGTCTACACAGCAAACTATGAAATTTGAATAGCCAATCCTAATGCTTATTAAAAATAGAAAGTATTGATTTACAGGTTTGGGGGTCAAATTGTGAAAATATCGTAGTTACAGGAATCATTTAATTAATTGCGGGCATTTAAAAATTCCGCTATGGAATAATAGCATTTAGCTATGAGATATTTTTTTAAATGTATTTTAAACAGAGCAGTAGGCATTTGTCTAATAGGTTTTGGGATTTTATTATAATGATTGGTGCTAAACAAAAAATACTTTTACGCATCAATGCCGTGGTTGATCTTGGTACGCATAATTTATAATTATCCCGTCGATTACGAATAGAAACGTCTGATAGTTTCTTAAATAGATTAGGATTAGTTTGTATAAAATTAGCTATTTCATAAATAAATAAGGAAGGCAGACTTAAAATGTTATATTTAATAAAATACTGTTTGCAACTATCAGTTATTTTCAACCCAAACATAGCCCTAATACACCTTTTTTGTGATCTAAAAATTATTTCCTTATTAGTGGAGTTTCCCCAAAATATAATTCCAAATCTCAATGTGGAGCCGACAATACCATGGTAGGCAGTAATAAGCGCATTGGTACTTACAATAGGTTTTAGTTTGTAGAGGGCATAGGCAGAAGAACATACTTTTTTATTTAATTCTTCTGTGTGTGCTTTCCAGTTCAGACGTTTGTCAATGGTTACACCTAAAAATTTTGCTGTGTCTACATTTCTTATAACAGTTAATCTGTGTTGAACATTAATATTTGGTGCTTCTAAACGTTGACTGAAGAACATAATTTTTGTTTTTTCAAGATTGATTTTTAAATTCATCATCATCATCATTTCAGCCGAAAGACGTCCACTGCTGGACATAGGCCTCCCCCAAGTGTCGCCACATTGACCGGTCCCGTGCGTCTCGCATCCAGCGGATCCCTGCAACCTTTACGAGGTCATCGGTCCACCTAGTGGGAGGCCTTCCAACGCAGCGTCTTCCGGTTCGCGGTCGCCACTCCAGAACTTTTCGGCCCCATCGGCCATCCGTTCTGCGAGCAATGTGCCCTGCCCACTGCCACTTAAGTTTGGCTATTCTTCGGGCTACGTCGGTAACTCTGGTTCTCTTGCGGATCTCCTCATTTCTGATTTGATCACGCAAGGAAACTCCGAGCATAGCCCTCTCCATTGCCCTTTGGGTGACTTTCAGCCTTCTGATGAGGCCCATTGTGAGCGACCACGTTTCGGTCCCGTATGTAATCACTGGCAACACACACTGGTCATAGACTTTCGTCTTGAGACACTGCGGTAAGTTGGACGAGAAGATACCACGCAACTTCCCGAACGCTGCCCAGCCGAGTCGGATTCGACGATTGACCTCTTTCTCGAAGTTAGACCTACCTAACTGGACCGTTTGTCCCAGGTAGACATAATCGTCTACAACTTCGAGTGTAGAGTCTCCGATCTTGATAGGAGTGGGTGTTACATGGGCATTCAACATGACTTTGGTTTTGTCCATGTTCATTTTAAGACCCACTCTTTCGGAAGCTCTACTGAGGTCATCGAGCATTGTACTGAGGTCCTCCATGGTCTCAGCCATGACCACTATATCGTCGGCAAACCGAAGGTGAGAGATGTACTCGCCATTGACGTTGATGCCTAGCCCTCTCCAGTCCAGAACCTTGAAGACATCCTCCAGTGCAGCGGTGAACAGTTTCGGAGATATGACGTCTCCCTGTGATTTTTAAATTATTGTTATCTAACCAGTTAATTATTGAATTAATTGTATTATTAATTTCATGTTCATACCTATCTATATTTATAGAATTAATAGTGACCGTGCTGTCATCGGCAAAAAGTGATACTGGATAATTAGTTACTAATGGCAAGTCATTTATATAGATTATGAATAACAAAGGTCCCAATACGCTCCCTTGCGGGACTCCAGATTTAACTATACGTTTTTTTGATGCATATGTTTTTTCTTGTTTGGTATTAATGTTTATTTTAGAGATTTCTGTAAATTGTTTACGATTTTTCAGATACGATTCTACAAGATTTAGAACATTGCCTCTAATGTCATAAGCTTCCAGTTTACGGAGGAGAATGTCATGATTAACATAATCGAAAGCCTGGGTCATATCGCAGTAAATGGAACATACCGGCGTCCTTTTATCCACATTACCCATAACGTTATTTAAAAAATCAAAAATAGCCATGTTTATTGTTTTATTCTTGCGGAAACCTTTCTGGTCTTCTGAAAGAATGTTGATTTTTTCTAAATAGTTATAAATTTGATTATAAATGTATTTTTCAAAAACTTTCGAAATTATAGGAATAAGTGCAATAGGTCTGTAGCAGCTCATACTCTGCTTGTTGTCTTTTTTGAAGATGGGTTTAACGATAGTAGTTTTTAGACTTTCCGGGTATGATCCAGTGGCTATACACATATTAATGATATGGCTTAGGTGGTCACAGATATGATAAGCGATATACTTTAGGATTCTAGTAGAGATCCCATCGTATCCAACACTTGTGGTATTTTTAAGCGATCTTATAATTTGAAGTATGTCATATGGAGTACTAGGTGCCATGAACATAGATTGATTTGATTTGGAAATATTCACAGTTACCTCCTTACAAGCGTCTGGTATTGGTTCTATCTTTTCTATAAAGAAATTGTTAAAAGCATTCGCAATCTCTCCTGGCCTGGTTATAGTTGTATGGTTTGTTTCTATGGAAGTGATACTACCTTTTGGTAAATTGAGTTTAGACCTATTTATAATCGCCCATGTGGCTTTGGATTTGTTAGTAGATGATTTTATTTTATGATTGTTTTGTGCTCGTTGCGTTAAATTAATTATATTGTTGTATATTTTAGAGTATTTTTTAAATTTAGATTTATTTACTTCATTACGATTTAGTCTATAGTTCTCTCTTTTTTTTGCTACAGATTTTGATGCCATGCGATAGCCACTGAGGTTTTACTTTGGTTCTTACTGTAAAGTTTTTGAAAGGAAAACATAAACTATACAGCATCATGAAAGCTTCCAAAAATACATTATATGCTGTGTTAGGATTATTTGTATTATAGATTTCAGAAAAAGAAAAAGTTTTTATATAATTTTTGAACTTTTGCATATTTTCTTTAGTATAGTCTCGTCTATTTGTTCGCCAATAGTTTATTAAAAATTTTTTACTAACCGGCAATTTTAGTACTTGCGCTGTGTGGTCTGACAGGCCGAAGTCAATTACATCAGATTTACACTTCTTCCCCACATTATGTGCAAAATTGTCTATGCAAGTGCCGCTCGCAAGTCGAGTTGGCTGATTTATTTCTAGCTTTAAATTGTAACTTAAGAGCAAACATTCTAGATCTATCAAAGTATTATTATTACGCTTAAGACAGTCAATATTATAGTCACCTGCAATTACGACATTTCTTTTTAAATTTTTGTTACAAATAGTACATAACACTTTCTCTAATTGCTCAAAAAATACAGGTAAGTTATTGGACTTTGGTACTCTATACATACAAACAATAATCGTATTATACATTGCCAGATCAATAGCGCAGCATTCGAATATTCCATTTATGGAGAGTTTCGCTATGTCTTGAAGCTCCTTAAACTGGTGACCTTTCTTTGCAAGGATACATGTACCGCCTCTCTTACTGTCCTTTCTGGAGTAGCATGCCGCCAAAGTGTAATTCGGAATATACAATGTTTTTTCATGGCCAGCTGTCATGAAGTGTTCAGATAAACAAATTATGTCTATTTCGGTTTTTTTCTCTGACATCTCTTCAAGACATACAATGAGCTCACTGCTCTTATTCAGTAAACCTCACAACGACTTCCTCACAATTTTACTGTAACAAGCGTCACTTTCAAACTTCCGGCAACTCATTCCTTACTTTTTCTATTCTTGATGACTTTTATGGTCTAATTGGAATAAATGCTTTGAGTTTGAGTTTGATGAAATGAAAAAATTATTTATCTATTTAAAAAATAAAAATAAAACTATTATCTTATCTAATCTATTATTTATTTTTTCTTTATTTATATTTTTACAAATTTTTAACATTTTTAAATATTCCTTAGAAAAAACAATATAAAAAACATTTAAAAATATAAAAAATTGTAGCCCACCGGTATCGGGAACAGGGTCCAAGCTACCGGCGGTCAGGGCTCCAAAGAGAGGAACCTCCTAACAATACGAGCCGTGTCTAGAAGTACCGCTCTCTGAATCAACCCCTTGATCCAGCTGCCTAACGAGAGCCTCCTCAGGTATTGGTCGAGGCTCTTGGCAATTAAGCCATGGGCTGATACAACTATCGGCACAATGATCGCTGAGTCCACATCCCACATGTCGACAACCTCGTGAGCCAAGTCAAGATACTTGATTTGCTTATCTTTCTCGGCTTTCACGAGGTTCTCATCATGCGGGACCGTTATGTCAACAATCATTGCGCGCCGCTCTGATCGATCCACCACCACTATATCAGGCTTATTGGCTACAATGTGATACTGCCATTTTCGAGAACTGGGTCGGGCACATACTTATAGTACGGCACTTCCGATTCCACAAGGTTGTATTTTAGAGCAAGTTGCTGATGTATAATCCTGGCTACAAGGTTGTGTCTATGTAAGTACTCTCCGTTAGCCAGACGAGAACACCCGGAGATAATGTGACGGATTGATTCGCCTGGACGGTGGCATGCCCGACATATGTCCACCGTACCATCCTTCACAATAAATTTCCGGTAGTTATTCGTCATCATAACTTCATCCATAATTGCACAGACAAAACCTTCGGTTTCTCCGAAAAGGTCCCCGGAACGTAGCCAGGCTACGGACGCTGATAGGTCTACATCGGGCCCATGCAAGGCCCGGAAAAAGCGTCCGTGAAGCTCCTTACTCTGCCATACCTCCATGCGGTCGTTAGTGTCAAGCACTACAGGTTTGCGCCAGTTCTCTTTAGCCAAGGAAAGCGGGGTGAGGCCCTTGTCCACCACGACGACATCTCGATGCATCCCCACGTCGGCTTCAAGGAAATATTCCCTGAGATTGCATATCTCGCGATTGTGGAGAGTCTTAGCATTTAAAAAGCCTCGACCCCCACACTTCCGCGGGATATACAATCTCATAACTGAAGAACGCGGGTGATGCATACGATATGCCGTCAACAATGTACGGACCCTCCTATCCAGGGCGTCTAGTTCTGTTTGAGTCCATTTGAGTATGCCGAAAGAGTACATCAAAACCGGCATGACCCAACCGTTGAAGGCACGTACCTTATTTCCGCCTGATAAAAGACTATTAAATACTTTTTTCAGGCGGCCAAAGAAGCGCTCCTTCAACGATTGCTTCATGTCAGCAACATTGATGCCCAGCGCTTCCGACATACCCAAATACTTATAGGTTTCGGTTGCTGAGAGGGATCTAAGATTTATGGAATTCGAGAGCTGGGTTCCCACGGATTCCACAATCTCCCCTCGCTTTACATGCATGACCGCACATTTGTCCACACCAAATTCCATCCTGATGGCGCTACTGAAAGTTTCAGTTACCTTCAGTAGCTCCATCAGTTTATTTATTTTATTTTTATTGTCTTATTTTTTTTTTAGAAAATTCGTCTGCTTGAATTTATTAATAGGTTAATTTTTAGTTTGCATACCGAATTCGGATGCTCGTGTTGCGACCGTGGATTGAATAATAAACTGTCAGCACGTTTTATAAAAGAAAGGTGAAGGTGGTGAAGGTTGCAGGGATCCGCTGGATGCGAGTCGCACGGGACCGGTCAATGTGGCGACACTTGGGGGAGGCCTATGTCCAGCAGTGGACGTCTTTTGGCTGAAATGATGATGATGATGATGACGTTTTATAAGCCAGGTTGCCAGGACAAACTGCCAAGAGTGCGTTAGATGTACTTCTAAATATTTTAAATCCGTATAATAAATGTGTTTTGATCGCTCAGTTTATTGATTCTCAAGACTATAGCGCACGTCTAGAAGATCAGAGCAAATCTAAGCATTTATCAATGTCTTCACAGTCTTTGTTGAAAACGAATTTCTAGAAAATTGTGTTCAGGTTATTTCGAGAAGGATTTCTGCTATAATCGGTTTGTTTCTGTGTCTTGAATGGAGGCTTAGGTTCGACATCTTGCCAATTACGTAGACTATTTACTGAAATTATTTTAAAATCGTCTGCTGATCTCCAAATTATTAAAATATTTACACCCAGCAAGTAAATTTTTGAGGATATTTTTATTTTTAATTATAACTAAATAATATTTACATTATATTATTATTTATATTATATTATTATTATTTATATTTTTGAGGTATTCAGTATCGTCATCATTCTATTTCAGCTAAAAAATGAAACCTTCTACTGTCCTAATAACAAGAGCTTTTTTCCTACAGCATACCCAGGTCTACAATCAACAATAATCTTCCTACTCGGTCAAGTTATTCGGCAGACCAGGATCTTGACTTTCATACTTCTTCATATTAATGAACTGGTACTGGAAGTCACTGGTGTTCAAGATGATAGGTGGCAAAGATACTGCACCTTAGTACAGTGTCAGTGTGTGGACCATTATGTGAAAATTAAAAGGTATATGCGAATATTATGTAGTGTCTAGCTAATTTGGAAGCGATCAATCGCCCAAATACGCGATCTTCATATTAGTATGTCACTTTATTTGTTCAAAAAATTAGAAGGCTGTTGGCGCGACCGCGTGTTCAGGTTCGCCGAACAATATGAACGCGTATTATTGTGTGAAGTAGCGTAATCTCGGCAAGTTCGGTTTGGTTAGGACGAAACCTTAGAGCGGTTTCAGACTAGTGTATTTTCAAATAACAGCTGTCAGCGAAAGTGACGACTCATCTCGCGACTTGCGCTTGTAAGAGTTTATACGCTCGTCAGGGTTCCCACGAGTTCCGTGTGTGGCAAAAGGCGCGCGTATAAGCACCTACACGCGCGCCCAAATACGAGCTTAAAAGCGTCGAAAATACGCTAAGCTGTAACTGCCCTTAGCAGGCTTGTAATTTGGAAATCCAAAAATTAAACAATAAAGAACGTGATTTTACAAGGGCATTATAAATAAAATGAATTATACAACAGATACTAACTAGGTATTTAAATACTTGATTCGAGAAAACTAAAATATAATAGGATCACTGAGACCAACGAGAATAACTTTCAAAATCCCAGGCAAAGTAAAAAACAGAGTTACACTTTCAGTTTTCTGGGAATTAAGAAAATTCTGTGAATTTATTGACATTGTTCAACTTACAGCACATTTCTAGATAAAGTAATTGAATTGAAATGAAAATTATTATTGTTATTCTAAATCTCTTAATATCGAAACTTGCTTATCGTTTAATTTTCAGATACAATAAATACATTGAGGCCCACTTGCACCACACGCAACTAATGGCGTTTAAAGCTAAACTTTATTAAAAGCATCATTCTGTCTTCAAACGTTTGACAGAAACTGAACAATGGTTGAAATCCGTTTTGCGCTAAAAAGTTTGAAGTACCATTTTATCTGACGGCGCGGTTAGCGCAGTGGCTAAGCGATTGACTGCTGCGCTGCGTGTCGCGGGTTCGTTTACCGCACGGAACAAATATTTGTATGGCCTACAGGTAGTTGTTCCGGGTCTGGCTGTTTGTGTTTGTGAGTTTAAATGTTTGTAAACGCACCCACGATACAGGAGAAATTCCTAGTGTGGGGCAAAGATTAAAAAAAAAAAAATCTGTGTCATCTTCAAAATATTGACAGAAGCAGAACGATATTTAAACACTTTTCACATCGAAACCTATCTACTGCGAATCTGAAAGGGATCAGCACATCTAAAAACAGCATTAAGAGTTCAGTCAGTGTCATCATTGCTATTGAATATTGACACTGATATCCCCCAACAAAATAATAAAAAATATATATTTAAAAAACTATTAATAATGGCCAGAGATCGCACAGAATAGAGAGTTTTGAAGGGATAAAGGGGAGGCCTTTCCACAGCAGTGGGACTCACAATAGGCTAACAAAATAAAGAAATATTATAATTGTAAGTGAAATGTAATTTCTTTATGAGAATTAAATGTCTTTAACCAGAATATTGACAGCTCTTGAACGCAGTTCAGATGTGCTGATCGGTTTCAGATTAATTGCTGAGTTGTGGTGCAAACGGGCCTTGATACAACAACAACACTTGAATATAATTTGGACGATATTATCTCTATAACCTTTTCAATAACATACAAATCGTGAATTTTAATATCTATTCTTATAGTTTCAGCAATCGACTCAATGTTATCTGCCGTCCATTTTACCTAACATTGATATTAGTCGCCATAATGCTAGTTTGTATGTGCTCTGTGAAAATCGCTGTATCG
Source organism: Noctua comes (assembly GCA_963082995.1). Lineage (NCBI taxonomy): Eukaryota > Metazoa > Arthropoda > Insecta > Lepidoptera > Noctuidae > Noctua > Noctua comes. The sequence goes on along the minus strand of OY720290.1, from coordinate 3,180,018 downwards.
GTAAGTAAAGCAAACTTTAGTAATTATGATAATTAAATTTTATCGCTCGGGTCGCCTTTTGTATTAATAGCAGTTTGATTTTGTGATAAGGTTAGTATTCCATCGTAGTCGTGCGAGACATCTAAGCGGTGAGCGATGTGAACGTTAAGCTAGATAATTTATGTATTTGGATTTTTCTACTAACGCTTGTAGAAGAAACTGGCGTTCAAATAAAAAAACTGCATCCAAATCGTTGCACTCCTTTAAGAGCTACGGTGCCAGAGACAGACACACACACACATAGCGGTCAAAGTTATAACACCCCTCTTTTTGCGTCGGGGGTTAAAAATGACGTAGCAGAGGGGGTAACCACTACGTTCTTGGCCATGAGCTACACGCGTCTGGTAATTGCGGAGAAAATAAAGAAGTTGTTATGGTAGGACTTGTTTGTTTAGGTACCGTGATGTCACAATAGACGTATTCATGAACTGTCTGTGTGATCTTGAGCAGTCGCGAACACGGAATTCGGTCGTCATGGGCTAAATGTCGTCGGTCGCAGTCTGCGTGTGGTCGGACTTGCGGAGCTCCGGCGCTCACATGAAGGATACATGATTGTCGCGCGCGCTTATTGCCTGACGCCAAACGCATCACCCGAAGTTGTGAACGGGGCCTAATATAGCTAGATGACTCGCAGATCCATTTTCTACCAAAGCCAAGCAATTTTTTGCCAAATCAAGCGATCCTAATGTTTGATATTATACACATCTCTCGCTATGCACACCTCGGTGGAAAGACAACCTTATAGTCTGATACGAAACATTTCGATTTTATTCAAATAACTACAATGGATTTTGTATAATTCTGTATCAAAGTTTTGAAATCTACCTTCATTTTTGTGATTATATAAATTATTATTTGGTTTGATGTTAAGAATTTTGAAATGTATTTGATATTTTTTTTGTCTGTAGCATTAATTGGGATTGATTTTTATGATTTGATATTGTGTTATACTCTGGGTGACCTTTTATCCCAGACGGTTATCTATACTAATATTATAGCTAAAGAGTTTGTTTGTTTGGTTGAACGCGCTAATCTCAGGAACTACTGGTTCGAATTGAAAAATTCTTTTAGTGTTGGATAGCCCATTTATCGAGGAAGGCTATATACGCTACGCAAAAAATAAACAAGTCAGAAGCGGCGGGTGAAACCGCAGGGCACAGCTAGTGTTAAATATTTAAAGTAATATGCAAAATTAAATTGAAAGTCTAACAGCAGCTTTATAATGTTCAGCAATTGGCTGCAATAGACTGTTGCAACGTTTTTGATAATAAACCTAACCCCAGTGAATCCATCACTGTTTCTAATCAGACGCCTAGACAAAGCGATTTTCTATCAGTGATAACAACAATGATATTATAAATAAAAAGAGGTAGATATCACACTAGCGCGCGCAAATTGTTGCAGACAAATTCAGACAATTGTCGTAATTTAAGTACTTCAAGCGCAAAAGCTAGCTATCTCTCTCTGTATCATACGTTCCCTATTATCTATCGCGGTCGTAACAACGCAATGATATTTAAACACCGTTCAGTATGAACTTAGCGTATCTTCTTTATAATATCATTGGATAACAACGGTAGAGAACTCATCCATGCATGGATTTGACATAAGCTATCGAAAAGTTAATGTTAATTTGATTGTCATTTGTGCCAGTGAAGCCTATCTAGGCAAAATTTAAATTTAAAATTGAAAAAACCCCCATCGCATCAAAGAAAAACGAACAAACATTTGAAAAGTCAATAAAATGGCTGAGCTAGTTTTGATAAAACATCTAATTAATATACACATCATGCCTTTTCATTTGATACCCCACTTAGGTATATTTGATTACTCATCACCACTTTCATCCCCAATATCTGGTAAAAGGCTGCACCGATTTTGATAAAAACTATCTAAGAACCATCGCCAAGAAACTAGCTTTCAAATAAAACAACTGCATCCAAATCGGTTCACTCGTTTAAGAGCTACACATTGAAGTCAAACTTATAACACCCCTCTTTTTGCGTCCGGGGTAAAAACAACGAATTCACCAACTATCACAAAACAAACTACACTTAAACTAGAAGGTGAACCTGATACACTCTAATATTTAGTATCCTCGCCTGCCGCAGTGCAAGTAGAACTAACTAGTTTTGTTTCATTAGCCAAAAAGTTTCGGTTTCAGAATAAATTGTCTTTAGACACGATGAAGTATTATATCCACGAGTTTTGCTTTATACTGGTGGTACTGATGTTCTGTTTGATGGGACAGCAAGTTGAGAATGAGGTAAGTGGTATATTTATTAGCTTTGGTGAATGGTTGGCGTATAATTGTATTTTTCATCCATTAAAATGAAAAGCTCTGCGTCTCATAATTTGCTGTGCCGTACAGGGTCTGTGGTCGTCATGTTTTCGTCGCTTATTAAACCAGTGAGCTCATATTGTAGTATATTTATGTAGAGTACTGTATGTGTAAGTACTATTGAGTATCATGCTCACCCCTACTTTAGGTTTTCTTTCCCTACTTTCGTCCTTATCAGAATTCATTTGCGGTCGGAGCAGCATTACTTCTTGCATACTTCTCTAGTAGTCGTCATCTCAATATTTATATTATTTTTTAGCCGTAATTATCATTTTTTACAAAACTTTCCTCACTTCATTTTACGTTCATCATCATCATCATCATTTCAGCCGAAAGACGTCAACTGCTGGACATAGGCCTCCCCCAAGTGTCGCCATATTGATCGGTCCCGTGCATCTCGCATCCAGCGGATCCCTGCAACCTTTACCAGGTCATCGGTCCACCTAGTGGGAGGCCTTCCAACGCCTTCCAACAAAGCTTTCCAACGCAGCGCAGCGGTTCGCGGTCGCCACTCCATTTTACATTGCATTATCTTAAACATTTTTTTTACAGTTAATCTTTTGTTACACTTCTCATCTTCAATTCTTGTTGCTATCATTTTAAAATCACGTATTTCTAACAATTGCAGTGTGAAGCATTAGAGAAGGCAGTCACAGAGAAATGGTACATCTTCAACAGAAGCCATAAGACCAACGTGCGGATCTTCAACATGGCTCTCAGTCAACGAATGCCTATCTACATATTTGGAACTATTACGCTGTCTTTACCGACGTTTACCTGGGTAGGTAGTTACCATTTTGATGTCTTTTAGAAGAACTTTTATGTTAGTCTAGTAGTCGCAAAATCTTACTGCTTGGGTTTGATTCCCAGAGTCAGGCCAAGTGTTTTTGGAAGTCTCAAGAAGAAATTTTAAGCAGCAGCCCAGAGTCAGGTTTTTGTCCGAATGATGACAATAGTCCGCCACTATTTTATAGTACTAATTAGCGACCCGCCCCGGCTTTGCACGGGTGCAATATATATTTATGTATATAATAAACCTTCCTCTTGAATCACTCTGTCTATTACTGAAAAACACAACAAAATCTGTTGCGTAGTTTTAAAGATCTAAGCATGCATAGGGACTGACAGACAGTGGGAAGCGATTTTGTTTTATACTATGTAGTAATTGTGTAGCTGGTGAAAGGTCGCTTTCCTACTCTTCGGAGAAATAATGCGTGTTGTAAATACAAGAAATATGGTGATTTCAACTTATTTAAACTTAAACATGAGCGGCCCCCAAATTAATTGTTCACTAACAGTCGATGTAGCACCCGATCTTAGTGTTTTAATTTACGGAAGAGTCTTCGTAAGGAGTATTCTAAGTTACCATCAATCCTACTGAATACATGCATTCTCTTTGAATATTGTTTTTGGTTGCAGTTCATCAAAACCGGGATGTCTTTCTTCACACTGGTAATGTCAGTTTTAGAAGAAGAAAAGGAATAGTACAAAGGCACAAAAAGTAGTAGAAAAGAATCAAGAAGAAGAAGTAGAAGTGAATCGTAGTGTAATAGAAGTTTGAAACATCATTACAAATAGTAAAGTCAATATTATTGATTATTGTTTTTTTTGTCTATCCACTGATTTGAATGAAGAAAAAACGTATGAAGTATAATAAAAACTCATCACTATTCAGCACGAAATGCCAATTATTTTATTTAGGTGAAAGTTCCCATTTCATTTTTGTAAATACAATTCGAATTGCCATACCAAATTGCCGCGAAGAATTGCCAAACTTTAGTGCAGGGCACATTGCTCACTTAATGGATGGCCTAAGGGGCTGAAGGGATCTGAAGCAGCGGCCGAGTGCAATAAGGCGCAGCGTTGAAATGACTCCCACAAGATGACCTTGTTCTTGATGAATCTGCTGTTTGTGAAAAGCATAGGACCGGTCACTATGGCGATACTAGAAAAGGCCCTCATTCAGAATTTGACGTCTTTCAGCTAAAATGATGATGCGTCACACAAATATCTGTATGCACCAAACACGGAGTAGTGTAACACCAAGTAGTGTTATAATTATGAACATTTTACGAAAATTAATTAACTGCTCAACTCAATCACCAATTGCTCCTCTGAACCCAAAAAAACCGAGACTTAACAGTATTTAAACATGCAAATAATGTAAATTAAAACGAATTTTAAAATTGACGGTTTTCAATTCATTCCGTCCGATTAATTAATTCGTGTTGTTCGAAATATTCTGTGTTTTAATTTGTGCATACATTGTAAGATTTAATGTTTATTTTTAAGTGGTACGTGCTCGGAATTGGTAAATGAAACAGTCATCGAATTAGCGTAGTCGGATTGGTATCTGTATCGAATTTTGTATCGAATTGTTACTGACGCAGTGTCGATTAAAGGATGTGCAAAAACAGCAATACATTTGGAAAAGGGATGAATGAAAGGCATTTGCCTTTGGCATTTAAGGGGGAAGTGTGGTGTTACGCGAATGGATAAAATAAGAAATGAGTACAGAAGAGGAAGCCTGAAAGTGGCGCCGGTGACTGAAAAGTTTTGTAGTAATCGGTTGTCGTGGTGCACATACCCATATGTGATGTGGAAGAATGAGGAAAATGACGTGAGGAAAGCTTTGAGTATGAATGTGGATGGTTATATGAGTAGAAGACCAAATAAACGATGGATGGATGGGTGTGAAGGATGTTATGGCTAGAAAGGAGGTGTCGGATGAGATGACGAGTAATAGAGAAGTATGGATGAAGAAGACCATGCTGCGTTGACCATAAATAAATTGGGATAAAGGCAGGAGAATAATGTTGAAAAATATCAGTGAATTTATTTGATCAATATAATAGAGAGTAATTCATACTTCGAAAGATTTTACACACATAACACGAGCTACGCACTCAGCGACTGCGGAAATATCAAATGGTAGATTTTGCTTTGGTTTAGTCGCGTCGCAAAGACTCGGCGGTCGTGAAAAATAAGGCGTTATTATCGAAACCTCCCACCGTCTCTCTTCTCACGGTCTTGATGAGTTGCGACGCAATACATTTTTTCTTGGCCATTATTGACCTTCTTGGTATTCTATATAGATAGACACTTGAGTACACATGACATACATCGTTTCGATGTTTTATTATTTCATGAAACCGAAATTCTACCTATTATGTTATCAGGATTGTTAGTATTATTACCAAAATTCGTTGGCAGGAAGTATGAATTGGAGTTCTTATTAGGAGCTATGATTTAAAAAAAAAAAGGTTTATTTCATATCATTTTGGCTAACACTGCATGTTGAGGAGTCTCCATTTAGACATAGAAAATGCCTGTAGTTGAAGGTTCCGCTCTTCCCTTACATAATAAACTTACAAATATGTGAATAACAAAACGAGAAAAGAAAAGAAATATAAATACTATCAATTGTATGAGTGTCGGTGTGCATATCTGTGTGTGAGACAGATTTCAACTCTGTTAGACCAACGCCCAATTTGACCATGACCCTTTGACCTCGCATTGAATACGTACGTTTTGAGGTCAGCTTGTACTGGAAATGTACAGTTTGATATGTGGCCCTAGCCAACTAAAGTGCTTATACTCCGCGCGTACGTTACGCGCGGAGTATAAGTACTTTAGTTGGGAAGTCAATAAAAAAAGTCGTTTGCTTTAACGTTACGTCTACGTCGCGCGTTCATGCTAGGCCCAAAATATAGTGTCTACATACCACTCATTCATGCGAGATCGCTCCCACTTCCCGTAATTTTTTCGGTAAAATTTTAAAGCCATGTTCCCAGTGATGGTAATTTTTATGAATTATTAATTTTTTACTACCCTGCTGGTGTATTACATGAGAATGGCTTACGAAGCGTTCAGCATATTATCGTGAATATTCCTGTAATAACGTAGTGCGCGCTGAAAGAGGTAAAATGTTTTTTTAATTGGTAGGAAACCGGGCGGGTGGATGGCACGGTTAGCGCAGTGGCTGGGCGATTGGCTGCTGCGCTGCATGTCGCGGGGTCGATTCCTGCACGGAAAAAAATATTTGTATGAACCACAGGTAGTTGTTCCGGGTCTGGCTGTTTGTGCATGTGAGTTTAAATGTTTGTAAACGCACCCACGATACAGGAGAAATTCCTAGTGTGAGACATTTTTTCTTAAATACAAAAAAAAAATATATGACATCTACTAACCCACAGTGGGCCCGCGTGGTGTATTACGGTATGTTATTCCTCAAAGAGAAGGGGCCTGTCTCCTAGCAGTGGGTTAATTATAGACTGGATAGCTTATGCTCGCGGCTTCGCCGAGGAGTTCGGGAATTTCCCACAGGACCGTACTTCCGGGATAAAAAGTACTCTATGTGCTATTCTAGACTATAATCTATCTCTGTGCCAAGTTTCATACAGATCCGTTCAGCCGTTCTGGCGTGATTGAGTAACAAACTTTCGCATTTATAATAGTAATAAGATTTTAGTTTTTAGTCGCAATTAGATATAGGCCCTAATACTACGCAACATACACATGATCACGCAGAAGATTCACAATGGGATGGACAGAACAATAATCAGGATTGTAACTTGACCGATGATTTTTTTTGTTTTTGAACTTTCGTATTCTTTTTTTCTTTATCTTGCCTGAAATAAATGAATTTTATTTTATTTTATATATTTTTTTAAGTTTCTTGCCTCTGCTATTGCAGATGTTAATAGCTGGAGTTGCCACCACTTACCATCCGGTGAGTTCGCTTGCTTAATTAATTGCATTGGTTGGGTGTCGATACAGTCGAAACCACAAAAAAAAAAATTAAAAAAGTTCCCATATCCTTATTTTTCTTCTTATTCATTCTTATTCTTTTCATTCTTATTCTTATTCATTCTTATTCTTATTCATTCTTATTCTTATTCATTCTTATTCTTATTCATTCTTATTCTTATTCATTCTTATTCTTATTCATTCTTATTCTTATTCATTCTTATTCTTATTCTTTATTGCACACGAAAAATAAATATACATACAAATTGCAATAACATAGCTTATGTACAATGGCGAGCTTAACCCAGAATTGGGTTTTCTTACAGCAAACCAAATTTTGACTCCGAGACTTGCAAAAAAGGATACACTTAAGTGCATTAACATTACATTGTGTTACTTAAATTAATTAATGTTATAAACTAAACTAGTGATAACATAGTGATCTATCCTTTTTTTTTACTTTTTACTCAGATACTTTTTACCATCATAAAAGTGATAGCGAGTTCACAATTTAATACTAGTTTGTCAAAAAGTTCACAGTTCATGACAAGCTCTAAAATAATCCGATTTCCACATTGTCAGAAGCGGTATGCGTGCAAGCCGAACTTTATCTCTTTTTAGTTTGAAATTCAATAGCTTTTAAAATGAACTAGATTTCGGAACGTAGTTTTCAAACTGTACCAAATTAAGCTGATTTCTCATCGTACGGGAATCTCATACAAAGCGAGGTCAGGTTATACTGGTTATGTATAACAGCTTGATGATTTAATTTACGCTTATTATATAATTTTGTTTGAAATTCCACTGTTTTTGGTTAGTTTTCATATCCATTATGTTACTTTTATGTTTTAACAATTATGTGTGAGTTAAATAAATGGCTCGAGTCTAAATAGTAGCAGCCGCTCGGGTAGATCATAACATACCGAGTTTCCTCCGTGCCTCGGAAAGCACTTTAAGCCGTTGGTCCCGGCTGTCATTTGTAGATCTTTGACACTCACTTCCGCTCCGCAATTGATGATTACCCATCCGAAAAAAAAGGGCATTATTTTATTGGCAGGTCAAGGTTGATATCATTCATTGTAAAAACACACACTATAAGAAAGAAAGAAAGAAGAAGAAAATACAATTTATTTGGCACATGCCACAAGCGCACACAATATAAAACAAAAATAATACAAAAAAAAAAACAGAAAAAAGAAAAACTTAAAAGTAAACAAAAAATGTAGGTAGCACTGTGTGCCTCATAGCTGCGCCAAATAGGACCAGTTCAGCAAAATGCCGGGCAACTAGTGCCTGACGCTGGTTTTCAACTGGACCTGGATTAGAGAGGTCACGGATGTAAAACAGTTTTATGTGTTGTGTCAGTGGTGGTGGTGAAAAGGCACTTAAATATTATGAATAATAGATGTGTACAAAAAATTAAATAAACATACAGTAAATTATTACTAAATAAACTACGAAATAATAAATATCGTGAAAGTGCAAAACAAAACAAAAAAATAGATAGATAAATGGCACGGACGCATGATAAATAGAAATTAGGTAGTATTTCTACAAACTCTTTGTTTGTTTAAAATCGTATTTTGGCACTGACTCACATCGCCTCCGTGGCGCAATTGGCTAGCGCGTTCGGCTGTTAACCGAAAGGTTGGTGGTTCGAGCCCACCCGGGGGCGAGTACTTTTTATAAATTATCGTTTATAGTAATATAAAAAGCAACTAATCACGCCATCTTGTTTTTTCAGTACCTACTAACAATTTCTAGAAAAAATTACATTTCTTTACCAGTTATATCACCTTTGACTTTGCAAGCCTGATAAAATCATACTGTGCTTTATTCTTATTGACATACGATTGATTTTGGAATGCTACCACTAACACGTCTGTCAAAATTACAGTGACCTTTATTTTCGTCACAAGACGGTCGTTGTTGGGTTGCCGGTATCAGAGGTAATTGTGAAAGGACTGTACGCGAATCTTCCCGAACACGAACCTCCACGAACCTGTCCACCTACTACGGTTGACTGTGAGGAGCTCGTGGCTTAATAATAACATCCGTTCGGTTCTGTCTTTAGGTTAAGCAGCGCTCGCCTAGGTTGTCCGTGGATGGGTGACCTCCCATTACATACCGTGTTTCCTCCTTGCCTCGGAAAGCACGTTAAGCCGTTGGTCCTGGCTACCAATTATAGATCTTTGACAGTCGTTAAATAGTCGGAGGCCCGAAAGTCTGACGACCAGTATTGTCAAGGGGTATAGTATTACGCAGTACTAACTGTGTTGTGGAGGTCAGATATGCAGTCGCTCCATGTAAAATACTGGCATTCAGCTGCATCTGGTTAGACTGTGTTGTGGAGGTCAGATAGGCAGTCGCTCCATGTAATATACTGGCATTCAGCTGCATCTGGTTAGACTGTGTTGTGGAGGTCAGATAGGCAGTCGCTCCATGTAAAATACTGGCATTCAGCTGCATCTGGTTAGACTATGTTGTGGAGGTCAGATAGGCAGTCGCTCCATGTAAAATACTGGCATTCAGCTGCATCTGGTTAGACTGTGTTGTGGAGGTCAGATAGGCAGTCGCTTCATGTAAAATACTGGCATTCAGCTGCATCTGGTTAGACTGGAAACCGACTCCAACATAGTTGGGAATAGGCTAGGCAGATGACGATGAACGCTTGATTGTCAATGTCATTCGAGCGTCACAAAAGATCCCTTTAGCACTGTCGATCTTAGCCTAGTATGAATAGATCTTAATAGTTCGTTGTTACCAAGAAAATCTTCCTTTCATTAGGTTTAAGTACAATTCTGATAAAACAAGAGCATTTTTATAGAACTCACGTAATTAACTGGCGTAGGTAGTAGGCACTTCAGCTTAAATGATTTCCGATAATTTGGCAAATCAGACATTTTATTTGGAGAAGTGGAAAATGTACTGAGGTATATAAACTCTGAAAATAGGACCAACCAAGTTGGTATCATTTTTTATCAAAAAGACTATATTTTTTTTTGTTTAGTGCCTGTCATCCCAAATGAGTGTTGAGAATTTCTAGCGATCCGCCCTTGCTTCGCTTGGCGCCACCTATCGGGTCCAAAACTATATGCAATATAACCTATATTTTAAGTTAAGCATCTAGCAGGAGAGCGGCGAAAACTGCGTTCGAATCCATACAGTAGTTTTTGAGTGATGTGCGTACAAATATACAGATAAAAAGACAAACAGACAGACAGACAAATATTCTAAAAACTGTTGTTTTGGCTTCTGTTGTATATATCTTCAATGTACAGACATCGGCCTGTTACAATTTTATTATAATGTAGATCTAGATTAGCCATTTATACCAAATGGCTAATCTAGGTTGAGATTGGCCACTGTGACCGAAAACGGTCAGGAGGACTATTACTATGCCATGGACCTTAAAAATAACTTGTGAAAAGTTGGTGTGCTTGAGGTATGACACCACTGCCTAGCTCTTCGTGGAATACAGGCGAGTTATTATAAAATTATCAACGCAAACTAAACAGTGATAACCTAGTGGTGTCACCGTCGGACTGCCAAATCATAGGCCTCAAGTTCCAACCCAAGACACGCACCTTTCATTTTTCGGTTTCATGTGCGTATTGTATAATTATCTTACTTGCTTCGGTGAAGGAAAACATCGTGAGAAAACCAGCATGCCTAGAGATATTTCTCGACGGCATGTAAAGCATGTCGGCATGGCGGCATAAAAACTCTGACACAAGCTTAAGCACTAACCACACGATAAAGAAGAAGAAGAAGAACGACTCACTTCCACAAAACCTCAAAATAATCACACAATTCACGACCAAACACAGTACCAATACACCCGGATCAGACTGCCAATGCAATCGCAATATGTAAATACCATTGGCCCAAGAGACGTATTAGACGAGCGTCTCAACACATGACGTAAGTATACCTGAATACATATATCACCATAGACGGTAGACGGTACAAACGATTATTGAGTCGAGCTTGATTATACTTGGTGTATGGATGAGAAACCCAGTGTAGGTGAAGCTACAGAGGAAGGGGATAGTAATTTGGAACTGGATACTAGTGAGATAGTGGTTGCGTTAGTTAGAAGTAAGTTTTGGGACGTTTAAACGGTTGTAGTTGAATTCTTAAGTGAATGTTTCATTAGAAAATAAGCCGTAGTAAATAGTATATTTGGTGATTGTTGATCACTAGCTGTGCTACGCAACTTCGTCTGCAGACGAAGTTGAAAGCTCTCAAAAGGAAAAAAAATTGCAACACTTTTCATTGATGCTCCGCTCCTTATAGAGGGTGTTGTTATATAGCCTAGCCTTTCTCAATAAATTGAAAGACTAAAAGAAAAAGAAAGAGTTTTTTTCAATTCGAACCAGCAGTTCTTGAGATTAGCGCATTAAGCCAATCAAAAAAACTCTTCAGTTTTATAATATTAGTATAGATTAGGATTTTATTGCTAAGGTGCCTGAATTAAACTAATAGCAAAAATATGTAGAACGGTAAAATAAGATTTGGCTTGTTTTAAGATTTCACGGTTTATAACTAAGCTTACACTGTCACTTATGGGATTATCATCTGTGATTTTCAATTATTTTGAGCTCCCAATATTTCGACGTGCAATCGCCATGATTGCGGCTCGCAGTTGGATTCACGTACCGAGGGTTCCGTATGAACTTGTAGGTATTTTGTTATTAAACTACATAATCCGGTTTTTAGATTTTTTCCTTTACAATAATTGTGCTGTAAGACATTGATTCTTGCAAAATTTTATGATTCTAGGTCAACTGGAAGTACCCTATAGGTTTTGATTCCCTGATAAACGGTCTTATTATCTTTTTTTTTTTTTTTTTTAACGTGGTGAAATCATCAAATGAGTCCTCCCACCCAGGGCAGAGCGGGAGGGACTGTCAGACTTGTACTGACTAAAATCCACGGTGTCCTTCAGTAGCCCTTTATGTTCCAGGGTCACGGTAATTCTATGAGTCCCGCGACCCCGGCAGGCTTCGGCCCTCTAGAGGGGGGCCCCGTCATTATGCTGACACTCTTTGAGGCGCGCGTGGAACACAACGCGCCGTCGACCTGGGCATGGTCCATGGTCGGACAGCGAGTCGCCCATTACTCGCCGCCCGCATGCCCGCGCCTACGGTGGCCGGAGATCATCTGCCGACGTCCGGCGCCGTGGGCGTCTACCACTGCGGCTGGTGTGGAGGGAGGACGCTGTCCTCTCCCTCACGCGGCCCGCCTCCTCCTTCGCGAGCATGACTGCTTCGCAGAAGGAGGCGACCGCTTCCCACTCCGTCTCGCCCCGCAGCATGGCCTCGACCAATGCCGGGCGCGAGAGGTCTCCGTCTATCGCCGCCGTGAGGACACGGCGGTGCTCTGCCCAAGCGGGGCAGTCCTGCACCGTATGCTCCACCGTGTCCTCCGGGCGGTCCTCGCAGTGGTGACACCCAGGCGTTTCCTCCTTCCCCATATGACACAGGTACCTCCCGAAACTTCCGTGTCCGGTGAGGACCTGCGTCACGCGGTAGGTCAGGAACGGTCTTATTATCTTTAGATCGGTTTGACTTACATGTTTGATTTTGTCACGGCTCCTTGCTCCTGCTTGATATTAATTTCAGCTTGATACCTCCACCCGTTCCTGAGAAAAAGGGTCTTGACAGACAGCCAGACGGAAAACAAAGTGATATTATAGGGTTCTGTTTTTGCGAACTGAGGTACGGAATCCTAAAAACAAAATTACTGTGTCAAAACTTATAAAAATTTGTAAAAGTGAGCAACAATAACGAAATAAACATCCTATTACTTAAAAATAATACAGCCAACTAAGATCTAAGTATTGTTAGAGTAAGCTCCAAAGATGTTCGAGTTTAAGCCAATTTTATTTCAAGCTTCAATGCGTAGGATAACGATGTTGCTGCAGATTACTTGAGGAAATAACGATGGTAATATTGAAGAAAGATTCTGCTATTTATATTGTACCTTGTTTGGCATTGCACGAGTTTCATCCCACGGTAGTTACGAAAGCATCTTATAAAATGATTAAATGAGGATTATACTTTGGATGGATGCCCTATGAATAAATTCCCTTATTAGTTAAATCTATCATTATAAAAAAAAACGTCATTTTCTTGATGCGGTTAAATAATTTACTCAGAGATGTTTTCGGGCTTGGTCCTAATTGGTTTATTCCCGTTCGTCCCCACCTCGTCGTCCCCACTGGGTACGAATGGAAAAAAAATTTCGTTCCTCCCCAATGATGACGATTGGAACTTTTTATTTCCCACTCGTTCCGCTATAGACCGAGAGCCAAATGCAGTAATGGGGATTATTATCATAATTTAAAAAGACTGAGGCAATTATACAGTATTTGTAAATCACATTAATCAACGAATTTACAATAATTCTCTCAAAATTATGCATCACAGATAATCAACTTATTTACACAAATTCTTACAGTTTTTGCTCAGAAACGATTGTAGATTGCATGAGGAATAATACGGAAGGAAGGAGTAAATGATAGCGTGACGGTTGACAGAGGAGAATGGAAGAAAAAAACATGTTGCGACAACCTCTAGTAACATGGGACAACGGCTGGAAGATTGGCATTGAACATCGCCGCAAAGTTGACAGCATATCGGTTTTTTAACGAAGAATTTCGACGCTTTGGAATTATGGAGACTAGATCAGTCTAATTCCCCCATCCCCACTCTATCATCGGACGAGCAGAGATACGTCGAAGCATCACCGTAATATGGTTGAAGTCCCACGAACCCGAACAAAGCGCAAATGCTTCCACATTTATTGTGCGAACCGCCAGTCTGCGGAATTCACTGCCGGTTTGTCTTTCCCGATCATTATAATCTAGATCTCTTCAAAGTTCGGTTTTTTCTATGCAAGCGTGCTTCACCCAAGACCACGTCACCGCTTCACATTAGGCGAGCACAGCTTAAAAAATAATCATGACAGCTGGACAAAAAAGACGAGCCCTAATACACTCGGCAGTGGGTGGAACAAAGTTGTCCATGGTGATGATGATGATGATGATATCTGCACTAACGACGTGTTCAGATACAAGGATATAACCCAATTAACCATTAACACAAACCAAAAATTATTGTTTTATTCTTTTCTTTCCAACCATTCTTCTACCAGACTAAAACAACACAATGAGTAACGTTTTCCCTATACTGTAATATTAGAATTTCAGCCGTAGCATTAGGATTATTTTCTTAGTTGATATGGCCATTTGTGTTAATGGAACGGCCTCGTAAATACAGCCATCTTGTAAATCCTGATTGACTTATGTTTATTTATTAGCTATAATCTTGTTATATTTTTATGATGTAGTTAGCGTATTTGCTATGGCTTTTGCTGACGTTTGTAGACGTGTATGGCTGATGGTAGTACATCGTAATGGTTCATGTTCTTTGTAAGTATTATTGTAGTCATAACTAAGGGGTATTAATTAAATGGATTGCCAAATTATGATTGCTGATAAGTGATATCTTATATAGGATAAATGTATGAACATTGATTTCACAAGGGCCTCTACTGAGTCCAAATTTGTTTTAAAAAAAAAAACTTCGCTATGGCCTCATCATCATTACAGTATCTATAGTATTTATTTTTCGTTCCAGCTCTTTGAACTTTCTCAACTAGAAGTTATTGGTTCAGGTGTTCACTTTCATATGTTTTCTTCTATTTAGGGTAAATGCTCTAAATATCAATAAGTATATTCATGGCAACGGTCAAATTAAAACAGCTTAGCACAATCGTAGACCGAGGTCTCCTTTTTCCGAGAGAGAGTTAGCCGTAATCCAACACGCGAGCCCAAAGCGGGTTGGTAGCCCCCACCCTAATAGTGTTTTATTCAAAATATCCTTACAAAGCTAGCCTTAATAATAACAGCCGCACAGGCCGATCTTCAAGGTTAAGTAGTGCCGAGATCAGTCCGTGGATGGGTAACCATCTATTACATACAGAGTTTACTCCGTGCCCAATGATAATCCCTTTGGTCGGTGTATCCTAGCAATAAAAAAGATACACAGCTGTTACCAGCCGCACCTAGGTTTAGCCGGCTAGAACTAGGCGTAACCTTACTTCGTCTTTTAACCGTAACGTAATCAATGACTAATCAAACTTACGTCTTCTCCATGAACCTTGCAACCGCACCCACAGCACTAGAAATATATACTGAGCAAAGATGGGTTCCACAATTTAGTACCTCCAGTCCCCTACACCAGTGTAAACAACGTTGAAGTAGAAAATATACCGGTTACAACCACTCTTTAAAACACAGCATCTCTCACGAAATGCAGCGGTCTGTACTTAAAAGTTTTTGTACATTTCTCTTTTGCAGAACGCAAAAATATTTCTTTGGCGGCAATTTATGTGTCCCTTTACGCGAAATAAGCCGTTATGTGAGGCTTACTCCTGGCGGAAACAATACCGCTTTATTTATTGGGTAATGATTTAAAAGGGAGTTGTGAAATTGTCGCGAACTTTTTTTGGGGTGTTTATTTCGTTTTTGTTTCAAGGTTGCTTTGACGCAAAAACGCTGGTCTGCAGATGGAAGAATAGATGTAGGGATCATGGATGTATTTGTACTAGATGCTTAGAGTAAGTTGGTGAGGAGCTCGGGTTAATATTCAGGTTAAGCCGCGCTTGCCTAGGTTGGTCCGTGGATGGATGAGCACCCATTACATACTGTGTGTGCTCCGTGCCTCGGAAAGCACGTAAAGCCGTTGGTCCCGACTGTCAATTGTAGATCTTTGACAGTCGTTAAGCAGTCGGTGGCCCGAAAGTGTGACAACCAGTCTTACCAAGGGGTATCGTATTATCCAGAAATAACTGGGTTGTGGAGGTCAGATAGGATAGTCGCTCCACGCACGCGTCTGATGACCAGCCGTGTCAAGGGGTATCGTATTACCCACAACTAACTGGGTTGTGGCGGTCAGATAGGATAGTCGCTCCACGCACGCGCGCGGGCGCGTTTGTATTCAGCTGCATCCTGGTAGACTGGAAGCCGACCCCAAAACAGTTGGGAAAAGGCAGGCAGATGATAATGATGCTTAAAGCAAGTGGGTGAGGATAATAGGAAAGTCAGTAGAGAAGAAGCTGTGCTATCAAAATAATTTTGTTAACTAGGCCACGAAAACTTTTATAATAGCATAAGTAGTGAAAGAGAAGACCTCAATAACTGCCTCGTTAGTCGAGTGCTTGCAAGCGCGACTGCTAAGCATGAGGTAATTAATGGGTTCGATTCCCGAGTCGTAGGTTTTTCCATCAGGAATTTCTCAGTAGCAACCACGAAGTCTGGATTTGGCAATAGGCTTGCCCCCTATTACATTGGACTTAAACACATTACCGGTGAAATGTGGGTGTACTAGGTACACCTCTGCCTATCCTTAACCTTCGGGGATTACAGGCGTAATGTTATGATGATACAAATAAAACAACAGGAAAAAAGTGACGAAATTCATGATTGACATGAGAACAGACATAAATAATCCGAAACTAACGCACAAAATGTAATTGTCGTCGATGCTATCGACAAAATCCTTCAGCAATCGAAGTAAAGAGACAAGTATGTTTGCGAAGAGAACAATATCGACAATCCCTGAAAACAATATTCGTAACAATTTGATATGATGTCTAGACAACGAAGGATTAAAGGGGGTCATACATCAAAGAAGGAAAGGGGATGTGCCAAAGAAATATTTCGATGTAACCTACATCAAATAAACTCTTGTGTTTTCTAGTGTATGTGTAAGTCGATTGTATAGACGAAGAATGGTTTGACAACAACAAAATATACTGGGAAATAATCCAAAAATAGCTGATCTTATTACAGTGTTGCTTGGTGACCTTCATCCGCGCATTTATTATAAAAATATTACTTTTCCATTTGAATTGTAAAACAATTTCAAGGGTTTCAATTATTTGCACGGAACGCTAATTCTTATCCGAAAATAAAAAGTAGCTTCAGTTACTCGTTATAACATCAGTTATCTGCCAGTAAAAGTCTCGTCAAAATCGGTCCAGCCGTTTCAGAGTTTAGCCGGAAAACAGGCTGACAAAAATTGAAAAACAAATAGTTTTTGTTATAAGTGCCGTATATATTTTCTTTTTTGCCGATGGGGCCGAAAACTTCTAGAGTGGCGACCGCGAACCGGAAGATGTTGCGTTGGAAGGCCTCCCACTTGGTGGACTGACCTGGTGAAGATTGCGGGGATCCGCTAGATGCGACACGCACGGGACCGGTCAATGTGGCGACACTTGGGGGAGGCTTATGTCTAGTAGTAGACGTCTTTCGGGTAAAATGATGATGACGAAATATTTTCTTTTCATAGGCATTCAATAAAAAACTTTTATTTTGAT